>OY747124.1:52840840-54040840 GCA_963556465.1 Berberis vulgaris | reverse complement strand
TGCAACATGGTGCTCACTCTCTTTATCCTTCTGTATTTACAGCAAAATAAACAGATTTTGATTGATGTTGTTGTCCATGCTGTAAATGAGGACTATGCTGAGATGGCAAATGATTTCACCAGACTTGGTTTCCTTGCTAGTGGAACGGATGTAGCTCCCATAGTTCCAGCTTTAGAAGCTATCTGGCAGAACTCATCTGGAAAAGGACTAGCAGATTTTAATTTTCGCAGTGTTACTGGTAATGTTAATATCCTTATTGACAA
Organism: Berberis vulgaris; assembly: GCA_963556465.1. Lineage (NCBI taxonomy): Eukaryota > Viridiplantae > Streptophyta > Magnoliopsida > Ranunculales > Berberidaceae > Berberis > Berberis vulgaris. The sequence goes on along the minus strand of OY747124.1, from coordinate 54,040,577 downwards.
TGGAGGTTCAACTGCAGCAGGTCCTCTTTTAGCAATTGTTTATTTCTTTTATCTTTACTGCATTATTATTGGTGTTAATAAGTTACCGTCGTCTTATTTGTCATCAATAAGTTTCGTATAGAAGACTTGCATCATTTTTATGTTTTGATTCATGAATCCGACTTTCATCTTCATTTCACTTGTTTCTGTTATTGGGATGCAATTATGCAAAGTTTATGATTATTTGCACTTATTTGCTGAACCACATATCCAATGATATAGAACATGTTAAATACATCAAGGGAGCTTGTTGGGCATTTTAACGTAGCACAAAGCCAATTTCTATCTAGCTTTACAATGAGAGACAAAAAATTTTGTTATAGTTTTATACAACTTATTTTGTTTTGTTATCAATATGAAAGCTATAAACTCTCAATATGAAAGTTTTCAATATGAAAGCTATAAAATTTTGTTTTGTTTTGTTAAAATTTTCTCTCCCAAATGAAGTCTATCTAAGTTGCACATCACTGCTTTGTCCCTACTTCCTACGTGGATGGGGTGGAAACCTTTGAGTCTGCAAGCCAAAACCTCTCTAATTTCTCTTCTTTCGGGAGATGGACTTGGGAGAGATTCACTCATTCCTCTGTTTGAGTTCTTGGGACATAAAACTCATACCTCTATTTGGGTTCTTGGGACATAAAGAAACGACATGATATTTAGGAGTTTTTATAAGTCTGTAGATACCTTCTGGATAGATACCTAAGTCACTCTATGGTTATGAGGTTGTACTTGGGAAAAACTCAAAGAGATTATGTTCTCTGCATGTTTAGCTGGGATACTTGGTGTATACTTTAGTTAGCTGCACTTGGTGTTCTGGGTGCTTTCTTGCTTAGATTAATACAATACTTATTGTTTTGCTGATATAGAGTAAAAATGAAAAAAATCACAAAGCATGAAAGCAACTAATTTTTCTCATGCATCTGTTAAATCCTTGGAAGAAAAATGTCACTATATTAACTTGAGTAATGATTTGAAACTATTTCCATTGTAATCTGGTTGGTTTGATTTGTTTGACCAACTACAATAACATCCAGTGGATTATCTCTTGGTTCACTATAAGTTGTTGTGCTGTGCAGATGGATAACGTTATAAACCAAGCACAAGCAACCCTTGGTTCACTTGTCCTTCAGCGCTCAACATTTGGAGGCATTGGCTCAAAGCTAAGCAACGTTAGTAGTCGTCTTCCAACGGTAAGAAAATCATAACCACTCTAAAATGTAATGTAGAAGTTTGTTTTTCGATAAACTGATCTTCAGTGTTAACGGGTGGATACCCTATTCTGATTTTAATGCAGATAAACCAAGTTCTTTCGTCGATGGATACCATCATACTGTCACTTGTTGCATCTGTATGCACATTTCTTATTTTGATTTATTGGTTAACGAAGTAATAGGAAAAGGGTAATACATGTTTCTCCTGTAACAATTTTCATTAAAGTTTTCCCTATACATACTTGTAGTACACATTATTCTACTATTTTGTGAACGATATCTTTGTAAAATTTTGTTTTCTGATTAAAGGTTGTTACACATGTCAGTGCATAAACACATGGTTTAACTACACACATCCACACTTCATAAGGCCACTTGGCAACCCTGAGTCTCTGACAGTGGTTGGGATGACATTGTTATGGAGTTATGACATGGACTTCGAAGTCATTGCTCTATGTTACAAGACTTAGTACAAATGAAGCTCGTAATTCAGTAGGGGCTGTTAAATCAGCAGGCCAATAGTGTAACAGTATGGTTTATGAGTATTTTTAAGAGGCCTCGAAGAACATAAATTTGGTGAAATGTTATGATCCTGCCAACTCTGAGAAGTGTTGAAGTCTTCCCATTTTCTCTCCCAAACAACTTATTTTGTTTTGTTTTGTTAAAATTTTGTTTTGTTATCAATATGAAAGCTATAAACAAAAAATGGTTCTTGCAACACATCAAGACCTCCATTTTCAATATCCTTATTGATAGCCATATCTACTGATTGCTGCTTCTCTTTACCTCCTTTTGCAGGTATTATGAGAATGACAAGAACAAGAAGATGGAGAAGCAGAACTGAAGATACTAGGTATTTAAAGAAGAAAGGTGAAAGAGAAGTTGGTATTCATCTCTTCACAAACATTGGTCTAAAACCCATGGTTTTATAGGTGGCGCAACTAGGTGTGATTTTTTTCTTCTCATAATTATTTATTTTTTGCCAATAGATATTTTGGTTAGTTTACAGTAATAATAAAATCCATGTGATGGTGTTGGCACTGAGTAGGATCGATACAAGCCCCATGCAACTATGACTTTGTTGAAATTGGAACAGATTCAAATGAAGCAACTGGTACAAATCAAGAACTTTGTTTCTTTCACATAGTATTCAGCCATTTGCTCATCAATGTCATTAGAATATCTGCAATCATTGATGGATTCGACCCCACCTTTTTTGCATGATGTTAACGACAACCGTTGAGAGGTAAAAGTTGAGGGGAGTTTGTAAGAATCCTGATTTTTATTTGAGAGGTAAAAGTTGAGTTTCAGCTTTTCATTTTGCTCTAATGATTGGAGAAGTTGAGGCTTAGGGTTATCTAGTTAAAAATTAATGTTGAGTTGGAGAGAATGATTTTGTTGACCTAGTTTTCTACTTGGTAATGAATTCCCTAGTTCTGAAAAATCAGATTAATTTAAAAACACAAAACAATTACCAGCCAGTACATGTTGTAAAACAACTAATCAGAATCAGAACCAGGCTGTTTAAGAAGCAATTTAAAACTGGGTCAACATAATCATTCTCAAATCGCCATAATTAATTATTGAACCATCTGAATCATATGACTCAATTAAGAATAGGGGGAAGGCCATAATGGCTATGGAACTCTGAAATTTTAAAATGTCCAGAAACAATGACTACTTCGCCTTCTCCTGTTAGGTCCAAACTAACTATTCATTTGCAAATCGTTAAATGTGATTTTGTTTCAATTTTTTCAAAGTTTCAACAAAAGGTCACTTTAAATTTTATCAGATAGTAACATGGAGATTAAAACTTTTTTTCTGCAGAAAGATGGAGTTTTGAGGCTCCTCAATTTGCTACTCCCTCCTTTATCAGTAAACACTGGAGATAATCCGGCGGTAACTGAAAGGGAAAAGCTTGTCCTGGTTCAGCCTGAACTTTTGCAACAGTTTGGCATGGACATTCTTCCTGTCTTAGTCCAGGTTTGCTCTTTTATATTTGGATTTTGTATGTCAATGTTATTTATTATTATTTTGTTTATTATAACACCCTTACCCATTTCAATGACAGGTAGTTAGTTCTGGTGTAAACTTGAATGTTTGTTATGGCGCCCTTTCTGTTATCAATAAAATATTGTACTTCAGCAGATCTGATATGCTTCCTGACTTACTCGAGGAAACAAACATTTCAAGGTAAAGAAGAAAATTTCCCTCAGCTTTTTAAACATCAACAAGCTTGAACCAAGCTAATTTCATTTGCCATGTCACAGTTTTCTTGCTGGTATGTTTACGAGGAAAGACAACCATGTTTTGGTGTTGGCACTATGTGATCCGCAAGATTTTCTTCCTGAAACCGACTTTTCTACTGTGAGTGATTATCAGCGATCATTATGGCAGAATCTTTTTTGTTCATTGACTGTGTGACTTCCTCATAATTTGAATTCAAGCACTATATAAGATACTTCTCTTGTTCTTATTTGGCTTCAATTTTAAAACACCTGCACAAATTGCACAAATTGCAGTTTAAAACACCTGGTTTATCAAAACTTTTATTATGATTGAAGCAAATACCGATTTTTATCCTACATCTATCCCTGCACAGCTATGCTTTCATGTCTTGGGAAGCACATTCAAACTGTAAATGGCCTTAGACCAAACTAGATTATTTACTAATTGAGCGCCATATCTTCAATTAGTTTGGCCAATGAGGTTGCTTGTACAAGTTAATTAGTAATTAGAAATCGTAAGAATGTAAAGCTCTATTTCTTGTATTTGACTATATGTCTTCCTGGTACTATAAAGAAGGAACTTGCTGCTGTTATGAAGAAGGTTAGTAGCTTATTCCTCGTCTAGGAAAATTTCTATTGCAAAAGTTTGTTACTTCTAATTGGTTCTAAAGGCTACTATATGAGTTACAGATAGCTGAGAGACGTGATTTGGAGAGGAAGGCTTATTCCAAGATGTTCCAATAGCATTCAGGCAGTCCCTTGGTATGATATAACTTTGTGTGGGTCATTTTCCTCGGGTTGATTGCTACTGCAATTGGAGGGTATGTCGTGTACAAGTACAGAATCAGGGTATGTTTTTTTGTTTGCTTTCTTTTCCTGTTATTATTGCTTAAGTCTGTTTTTTGTAGAGAAAATCATTTTTATGACGAATGAACTAATTTCCCCTGATTTTCCCGATGTGAAAGAACACCGAATATTTAACTTGAAAGGGGTTCAAAATGAGCATGTCTATATTTTCACACGTTAGATAGAATTTAACTTGGTCTTCGGACCTAAGTTTGGAAAACACAAACCTCTTTGACAAATGATGTGGTTAAAAAAAAGAGTTGCTTTCTTGTAGTAGATTTTATGTGTATACAAATTCCCACTGGCGTATCTATATTCTGAAATTCTTCGTCATCATTGAGACTCTAGCCTGCTGCCATTGTTCATACCCATTTGTTAGCCGTTGCCACACATCACTCATGTTGTAAACTGTTTCTGCAGAGATATATGGACTCAGAGATCCGCGCGATCATGGCACAGTACATGCCATTGGACAATCAAGGGGAGACCCCTAATCACATCTCCCATGCAGATATCTAGAAGTGGGGCATGGATCAAATACACGAGGGACAAAGAAGACAGTACATGCCATATGTTAGCTGTGTTCAATTGAGTGTGCATAAGCATTGTTTTGTCTAATTCTTGATGGTGTTATTTGAAAAGAGAGATTATTCAAAAAAAGGGACAATCATGCTTTTGAATCTAATGGAAACAATGGTAACTTTTTATTTTCTTGTACCCAGTCTTAGCAAATAGTTCATCCAATTCATGATTCTTTTGTCTCATTTGTGTGGACTATGTGTAAGGTTTATTTGTTCAACAAGCCGCAAAGAGGCCTAAGATCAACAAACAATTACAAGATACAAGAACTGCATTGGCTTAACACCGTGACCAAAAAAAAAAAAAAAAAATTTGCCACGGCTAAAAACCGTGGCTAATTATTGCAACGGCTAAAAACCGTGGCTACCTTGCCACGGCTTATAATCGTGGCTAGTACTGGCCACGGCTTAAAACCGTTGCTAAAAATATTGCAACGGCTTAGAACCGTGGCCATAACTTGCAACGGTTTTAAGCCGTGGCTACTCCTGGCCACGGCTTAGAACCGTGGCTAAGATTGTTGCAACGGTTTATAACCGTGGCTAAATCATCAACCGTCCTCGAGATAAAACCGTTGCTAATATTTTTGCCACGGTTTTTAGCCGTTACTTGGGATTTAGCGACGCCTCTACAGCCCACGGCTCTAAGCCGTGACAATGGGTTACCCCCACGGTTTAAAACCGTTGCTAATGGGTATTTTTGGTGTAGTGTGAGGTTGTTTGTTGTATTTGCTTGATCCTAAGGCAAAGATGAACTCTATTGACTGTTGATTCGATCTGTTGGAGGAAGGGAGTACACAAATGGTGCAATGACCCACAATGATGCTTCCATGGCCACCTAACTTGCAAAAAGCACAAGGTAGCAACACACCTCAAAAAGAAGCATTTCCATTTCAACATGCAAATGCTACTAATCCTTAAGATTGCCAACTATAGGGAAGACATCATTCTCCTTCAATATCGAAGAGAGAGTCATACGGGTTAAGGTCGGGAGAAATCAAGTTTGACATCAAGGATGATCCTTCTTGGATATTTTATTTTACAATGTTACAAAAGCTGGTGGGGATGTCACAAATATTATAATCAAGGGTCCGACACAAATTGGATACTTCAGTCTAGTAACGTTGCACGAGTTCGCAGTTTGTCCAAACCATTTATGCCTTATGTCAGTAGGAGAATTTTTGTTGGCATTCATAAAACCTTCCAAGGAAAATATTTTTTAGATCTATAGAGGGTTAATTCACATTTTGTTTACTGAATAAGAATGTTTTTTCACCGCTCGTTGATGGTACTTTTTTTTTTATGCCTTCATATTTTCATGAGTTGTCAAATACAAAACGTTGTGAACACATGCAATGATTACAATGCGCAAAAGAAAGTACCATGGTATCAATAATTGTAGACCAGTTGGTCAAACGCTCCTTTTTAGTGAAAGTTTGTAGGTTTGAAAATTTTTATAGATTCAAAATTCGCCAGTGAAGTTTAGTGAGCTTCACCTAGGGGTGGGCACAGAACGGGATGGACCTCATCTCTATCTCATTCCGTTTGTTTGGGATCTGGACGAGAATATACCTCATCCCATCCCAAACGGGTTCGGGACGGGATTGAACGGGATGAGCATGTACTGAATAATCCTCCAATGAAAAATAACAAAATAATTTCATCTCAAATGCTCATACACCAATATTGTCAAATTTATATACATACAACTTTCATCATAACAATATTAAATGTCATATAAAATTTGTGGAGGGTTACCTTAAAATCAAATCAAGTTAGTCAAATGAATGATGGGAGATGGAAGGAGTCCCTCCATAGTTATGTCTTACATATTTTCACAAGAATTGAAATATTATTCATATAAAATATATACAATTAGAAGTAATGTTCTCTAACTACATAACTCATAGTGAAAAATTAACTCAAACCATCATTTGTCTTTAATCTCTACAAGAATAATAGCCTATAACCAATCTAAAATGTGAAAAAACTTAAATTTTCATGGGTTCTATTTGATGTAAAATATCTAAATTGAAGTTTCTACCTAAACAAAGAGTACCAAATCAAGCAAGTAAATTTTCAAACAGTAGATGTTTTGATGTAATTTCAAGACATCCTAAACTTTTGTTTAGAATAGTTGTCTTATTAAAATTAATAATAACTAATGCATCCGAATCTCGTCCTCTCGAGAATTTGACCAGCAAAATAGATGTTAAATTGCCAAATACCACCTTTTTTATTCAGCGACTCTGTTTGAAGAAGGAAATAAATCTTGATAAACTTAGTTAAAGTTGCATACCTTTGTTGAATGTTCCCTTTACCTTTTATAATGGTCGCGGCTAATTTTATGTGTGATTTAAGCATGTGAGGTGCAACGGAAGGAGATGTTTCTCGTAACAATCTCCTCCTTTATGGAATCGCGTCCTTTGAGGCGTAACTCCCTCCACGACTCTTTTTGTGCAACGTTCCTCTTCTTTATGAGAGAACTCGTATCGAACTTGAATTTGACCTTTGATTCGTGCAAGCCTGGATTTGGGCTTTGATTATGTCTTCCTTTAATGGGCCCAGTTTGGGCCTTTATAATTGGTTTTAACCTTTTTTGGGTTTTTACAAGCTAGCCCAGTAGATGGGACGCCAGATCCTCGTGATGGATGTTTTCTGCCACGTGTACTGTTCTGATGATGGTCTATTTTGATCATCGCACGTTGTACCATGAGCAGTCCCTTCGTTGCTTGGCTCTATAAAAGGGGACGTGATGGGTTTGTTTTCCCTCTTTACGATATCTTTAAAATTAAGGTTTATTTCTTCCTTCTTCTTCTTCGTTCTCTTTGTTTCTCCATTTTTTAACGATGTCTATTGGCAATAAATTAAGCGGTAAGCCACTAGCTATTTGTGAGGTTTATTTTTCTCCTAAGAAAGCTTGTCAAACGACGTTGGTCAGCCTCTGTTCTGACTATATATTGCCACCCGACCTTGAGATAATTTTGCCTAGATAGAATGACAGTCCTTGTCATCAAAGGTCTGGGTACATTGTGTTGTATCCGTGCATATTTTCCTCTAGCCTTCGATTCCCAATTCCAGAGCTGTTTTGGGAGTATCTGGATTTCTTGGGCATTCCTCCTGCTCAAATAGGTCCTAATAGTAGGAGAGTCATGGTTTCTTCTAAAGCAAGGGCTATTATGTTCGACATTCTTTTGACTGTGAGGGTTCTGCATTCGGAGGATGGTCTGATGGTGATCAAGGATATATGCTTCATCCGTTCTCCTGCGTGCTTCGCGAAGCTTAACGATGATATACGCGATTGGTCGAGGTCTTGGTTTTATGCTTCTGTTAACTCTGGCTACTTCCAATTGTGAGGTCGTCTGATTTTTCGTTCGTTCCGAGTTTCCAACAAAATGAAGGATTTTCAGTTGACTGCAGAGGATCAGTGACCAATTCTTGAAGCTTCCTCAGTTCCATGTGAATGCATTTATTTCTGAGGACACCTTGGATCGTACTGGTTTGTACACCATGAACGAAGCAGAGAGGGTCTTACCTACTGAATCACGTACTGTGGATATCGTTGCTCGCGCTACTCGTGCTAGCGTTAGTGGTGCTAGCATTGAATGGGAAGTGAGTTCGGACAGGCGTGTTAAGGATCTCGATGCTCCTGTCAATGTCATAATCATGACCTTCAGGAAGAGGAAGCTTCCGAGGTCTGTTAGTCCATTGAGGCGATTGTCAGTTAATCCTGTTTGGGTTCCAAGACAGAAACAACTCTCTACTCGTGGCTCTGCTTGAACTACATCCCGTCCAAGCCTTGGCAAGGATGTTACGAAAGCTACTTCTTGTTCGAGTCCTTCCTGCGAGGATGGCACATTTATTGAGGAAGCTAATGAGATGAGGCTAGTGTTGGAAAGGAGCGAGAAAGAGACTACTCGTCCATTGGACGATAATGAAAAGAGGCTTATCTCTGCCTATGTTGTTTTGAACGTGGTTGAATGGTCTAACGATGATCCCCGGGCTATTGATGATAAGATGTTTCAGTTGGCGGCAGAGCAGTCTAAAGAGATTGTCGGTGGTGGTTAGAGTTTCAAAGTTCATTCTCATCTTTCTCCTTCTATTAACATCAGTGATACGGCCTGATTCTTAGTTTCTTTTCCTGCTCGTCTAAACTCTCATGTTCCTGCCGCCATTATTAGTCTCGTTCCTGCTATGGTCGTTCCACGCTGGGAGGGTAAGAATGTTTTTTCTGTGGTCACTGTCATTCCTCCTGCCCTTTTGACTGTTGGGGGTGGTTCCTCGGTGCTTTCAGATCCCCGTGTTCTTCATCCAAGAGTTGGTTGGACTGAGCCTAGCTCAAAAGATATTTGTATCAAGTCAAACGGTAAGTTTTGCTTGTTTACTCAGCTTGATGTGCATGATGGTGCGCGCAGGTTGATAAATGAATGGAGCAGGCAGTCAGTGGAAAGACCTTTGATGCCCGTTATTGGATCCAAGTGATCACCTTGATTATGATCTTGAACAGATAATGGACGGGATGAATCATCTCACCTATGCAGGGGTGATGAGCTCGGTTTATCGAGCCAGTCGTGATCATGTGGTTTTTTCGGAGAAAACTGCCAAGGCTGCTCGAACTTTGTTGATTGAGACGAAAAGTGTACTAGATAAGTTTGCCGCTGAGCTTGAGTCCTTGAATACCAAGTTGGATGGGGTCTGTTCTCGTTTACATGATGTGGAGAATGAGTTATCCGCCGAGAATGCAGTTTATGATGAGGCTTCACGTGTTGAAATTGATCAATTTGTTAATCGTGACATTGAAGATAGGCGGGTGGAACAGTTGACAGTTGCGCTCGACGAGGTCAAGGCAGTTACTTTCGTTATTCTTACCACCGCTGAGGGATGGCTTGCCGCGGCAAAAAACGAACTCGCTACTGCCAAAGACAAGCTTTGCATTGTGGAGGCTGAAGAGTGGAAGCGAGTTGTTGATGGGCGGGTTGAGCTTCTTGATTATATCAAGGGGTCGGTATGGATGTATCCAGGTACCGCCACTTGGTTGATCAAGCTTTCGAAGATGATGACGGGAAAGAAGTTGCCCGGATCCTTCGAGCACTCCAGTAGCTGAAGATCCATTGCTTCCTTTTCTTTCTGAAGAGAGAACTTCGCCTTCTCCCATAGATGATGTTGCCAATGACGCCGTGGTTGCCTCTATTTCCTCTCCTACTCCTTCATCTTCTTCTCCGAATGTAACATAATAGTGTTGTTAAAGAAGAAAGTTTTTTTTTGGTATTGCATGTTTTTGTAGTGTATCTTGTTGTGTGTTGCTTGTTTATCTTTAGTCCTTTATGAATCGTTGGTAATTGCGTGTTAGACTTCACTTCGATTTCCTTTATGGCTATTTTCATGCTTTGACACATTAGTTGTCTTGAGATGGGTTGACTTTATCCTTCCTTCTTGATGCGTTGGAGCTTGCTTGAGCAAGTTGATATTTCGCATCGATTTTTACTTTGTCAGTTCAACGTATCGGTCGACCCCTAGCTCTTTGAATTAAGTCAATTCATTCCTTCAATTTTTACTTCGTTGGTTTGACGTGCTAGTCAACTTGAAGCTTTTTGAATTGAGTTGACTTGTTAGTTCAACTCTTACTTTGTTGGTTTGGCGTACTAGTCAACCCGAAGTTTCTTGCTTTTTACTTAAGTTGACTCGTTTGTCCAACTTTTACTTCATTTGTTCGACACATCGGTCGACTCGAAGTTTTATGAATTAAATTGACTCGGTTCGTCCAACTTTTACTTCATTGTTTCGACACATCGGTCGACTCAAACTTTTGTCCAACTTTTACTTCGTTGGTTCAACACATCGGTAGAATCGAAGTTTTCAAATTTAAGTTGACTCATTCGTCCAACTCTTACTGCTTTGGTTCAACGCATCAGTCAATTCAAAGTTTTCTGAATTAAGTTGACTCGTTCGTCCAACTCTTACTTCGTTGATTCAACGCATCAGTCGACTCAAAGTTTTCTGAATGAAGTTGACTCGTTTGTCCAACTCTTACTTCGTTGGTTCGACGCATCGGTCAACTCAAAGTTTTCTGAATTAAGTTGACTCGTTCGTCCAACTCTTACTTCATTTGTTTGACCTACTAGTCAACCCGAAGTTGTTTTTACTTCAGTTGACTCGTTTGTCTAATTTTTAGTTCGTTGATTTGACACATCGATCAACTCAAAGTTTTCTAAGTTGACTCATTCATCCAACTTTTACTTTGTTGGTTCGACGCATCGGTCGACTTGAAGTTTTATGAATGAAGTTGACTCGTTCATCCAATTCTTACTTCGTTGGTTCGACGCATCGGTCGACTCGAAGTTATCTAAATTAAGTTGGCTTGTTCATCCAACTCTTACTTTGTTTGGTTGACGTACTAGTCAGCCCGAAGTTGTGTTCTACTTAAGTTGACTAGATTGTCCAACTTTTTCTTCATTGGTTCGATGCTTCGGTCGACTTGAAGTTTTCTGAATTAAGTTGACTCGTTCATCCAACTTTTACTTCGTGTTTGATCAGACATGAAGTTTATTATATATCCGACTTGTGTCCTGATTTCTTTTGGCTTGGTATGCCGATTGCTCTGTGTGGCTAAGTTTTGATGCATTTATCCTGTTGTCCACGCATAAGATGGGGATTCCGAATTTGTAATTTTATTGATATTCCCTTTTGGATATTTCAACCAACCCTAACGGTTGTTTTTTGGAGCAGTTATGCCAGATTGAAGAGTGATTTGCTTTGTTTTCCTAATCTTTGCTTGGTTGATGTCGATCCTCGTGCTAAATATTTATTTTTTTGTTGCTTTGTCTCATATAGCCTGTCTTCGTTCGTCGTATTTACTATTCATTATGCTTCGCTCGTTCGTCGTATATGTTATCGTAGCTAACGGACTCGAGGTGCATTCTGATCGGTAGCTGAGTAGTATTGATTTGTCCGATTGTGCTCACATCAGCGCTAAACTGTAAAATCATGTCACATAAGTGCCAAATTGTCCAATCATGTTCATGTTAGCACCGAGCTCGACACCAACTGCCGAGGTTTGGTTGAGTCCGTTGTCATAAATTTTGTCATTGGTAATTCGGGTTGTTGTTGCCTCTATTTGTAGGGTCCTTGAATTGTGTTAGTTGATCGATGCAAACTTCTCCATGTTTTATGCATTGGTAAAATGGTTCATCTAGTTTCGTTAGTACTCATGCTTCGATATTAATCAGCTCGAGTGGGAGGTATTTATGGCTGCTTCTACAGTTGGATTGATCATTTTGTTTCCTCCGGCCATGCAGTATAGGGCGTATATTAGTTCTCAGGGCTGTTATTTTGATCCTGCAGTGGTATCTGTTTTTTCCTTCCCCTTGACTTGTTTGTCTGGCATTTCGATGAATTCGTCGAGTCGCCTTCTCTGAACCCAATGCTCAATGTCATATTTTAGATTGTAGCATGCTCATGGTCCTTATGGAAGGAACAATATTTGTTTTTGTCTCTTCCTTCCGGGTCTCCTCTCATCCTGAGTGGCCAGTTGTTGTCATCCTATTTCACTATATGCTTCAGTATATTGGCCCAACTCGTTTTCAAGGCCGTATATTATTTGTATGTCTTCTTCATCACACTTGTTACTCACTCGTGTCAGGGTCATGCTGACTGTAGCTTCTCGAATTCTTGCAGGTTAGATTTGGTTCTTTCGCTACTCTGATGCCTCTTTGAATGAATGTTATCCTTCTGAGGTCCGTCATCTCGTCTTTTTTCCTCCCTCTTTTCTCGTTTCCTTGAATGATTCTCCATTTCTTGGTCATTTTTCCTCCTGGCAACTTTCATCTCCTCGAGAGAAATGTGTTTTTGGGATGTTTTCAATAGAACTGCCATGCTTTTTGGAGGTTCCAGATTGAGAGCATAAAAAATGGGCCTTCTTTTAAGCCCGACGGTGAAAGTAGCGGCGGTTGTGTCATCGCTACATCTATCGATCATCGTTAGTTCGTTGGTGAAACGAGTGACGTATTCCCGTATCGTCTCTTCGGGCTTTTGTTTGATATGGAAGAGGTGGTGTGGTCCTTTCTTTGTCCACTGACTTCGATGAATCTCATGATAAAGGCGATGGCTAACGCCTGGAAGGAGTCTATTGACCTCGGTGGTAGGTTGTTGAACCAATTCATTGCTGTGGAGGTAAGACTAGTTGGAAATGTTCTGCACAAGATTGATTTCGTAGTCTCTTTCAACGCCATCATGTGGTGGAAATGCCTCAAGTGATCTATTGGATCGGTGGTGCCATCATATTCTTCAAACTTTGGTGGAGTGAACTTCTTTGGCATGGGAGTTATCATGAGGGCGTCGGAGAATGGCGGCTTGGCTAGTTCATACAATACGTTGGGATTAGTGACTCCGATTCTGAACGGGATTTCAACAGGTATTCCATTGCTCTGTGGAGTCTTACCCTGGGGAAGTTCATTGTTCTCGAGGTTTCCCTAGTGAGGTTCTGCTGGAACTTCATCGCTTTCTCGAGTTCCGTTGGTGGGGTTTTGCTTGGGCGGCGCTTGGATAGGATCAGCTGACTGAATGCGCTCCTGGGTGAGTTTTTCTGGCATCTTCGTCATGTTGTTTATCTGAACCATAATCAAGTCTTCCCGAAGATCCTGGTAGCATCGACGGATGTCTGAGTCGTCTGATTTATTGCATGTTATCGATCTCGATTGTCGAGTGCAATTGGCCCGATGGCCTAAGTTGCGTCTTGTTCACGATCTGCTTGTGATACATTGTTGCTAGGAGAAGGGTTATTGAGATTGTCGTTGGGTTGAGGATCTGTACAGTGTGTCATTTGTTTTGACAGCTCGTAGATCATTTAACAGATTTTGGTAAACTTTGTCACTGTGGATCTTCTTTTTAAAAAGGAAACTCGTCGTTACCCACGGACGGCGCCAAATTGATGCGTCCAAATCTTGTCCTCCTGAGAGTTTGACCTGCAAAACAGATGTTAGACTGCCAAAGACCACCTTTTTCGTGGTCGAAGGCACTCCGATGCTTAAATCAACAACTCTGTTTGAAGAAGAAAATAAATCTAGACAAAACTCAGTTAAAGTTGCATACCTTTGTCGAATGTTCCATTTACCTTTTATAATGGTCACAGTTAATTCTCTGCGTAACTTAAGCATGTGAGGCGCAACGGAATGAGATGTTTCTCGTAACAATCTCTCCTTTATGGAGACGTGTCCGTGAAGGCGTAACTCCTTCCACGACTCTTTCTGTGCAACGTTCCTCTTTTTTATGAGACAACTCATATCGGACATGGATTTGGGCTTTGATTCGTGCAAGGCCTGGATTTGGTCTTCAATTACATCTTCCTTTAATGGGCCCAATTTGGGCCTTTATAATTAGTTTTAACCTTTGTTGGGTTTTTATGAGCTGACCCAGTAGATGGGACGCCAGATCCTCATGATGAATATTTTCTGCCACATGTATTGTTGTGATGACGGTTTATTTTGACGTATCATCAATAATAAATATTAAATAAATAAATAAATTTGGAACAGGACGGGATGGGCGGGTTAGAAAATCTCCATAATGATCCCATCCCATTCTCGATCGCTAAGGAACAGGATTGGGATGAGTTTGACAAATCCCAAAAGGACTCGAAGAAGAAGGGGGACGGGACGAGACCGGGACGGGATCGAGATGGGATGCCCACCCCTAGCTTCACCCATTAGAAACATATATGCACTCTAGCACCTTTCAAACTTCAAAAAAACATAACCTCCCAGTGACAAGCGGAAATCTCAGATCATTGATTGAAATCTCATATCAGAAACATATATGCACTCATGCACTCTAGCACCGATTTTATTCTTTTAAAATTTTCTAAATAATTCCATTGACTTCATGAAAGCACAAATCTTCAATAGCCAAACATGTTGCTAGAACTTCTTATATTTGAAGTATTCCACGCAAGTCCATTGTCAAATAAATTTTAATCGAGCTTGACCATCACAATATACACAAAGCTTGATCGTTACAACATAGCCAATCCCATCAAATAATAACAAATATTCTGAAAATATAAATTCATTGAATGCAGCCAATTCATGGCCATGTTCTTATGGTTAGTTATCCACACTAACCTTCAATAGGCAGACTGAACAACATATGTAATGAAATAGGTTACAACAAAATAATATTGTGTTATACCAACATCTGTTGCATTCATATGTTCCATAAAATTTTACCAATCTAAGCCACCATGAAACCAAGATCTTATTCAAAACGTTTACTTCTTTTTCAACAATCAAACAGTTACAATGATTCTAAGTTTTGGACTCAGAAAAGGTTAACCTTGTTTAATGCCAGGTTGAACAGGGCCAAAGTAGTTTGTTACTGATCCCATTATACACTACACCAAATGGGCAGTTTTGTAACAACTCTCAAATAGTATCACTTTTGTGATGTAACAGTCCAACAAACAATTTCAAGTCAAAACTAAATTTTGAAAAAATTTTGAAAAACAGTTTCACAAATAAAGTGATACAATAAATTGGATCATCGTGAATAATATAACTTACAACACCATACTATGGGGATCCAGTTATTGTATCCCTTCATTTGTGAAACTGTTTAGTGAACTATTACAGCACAAACATGATACTTTTTTTAGGGGTTGTTACAAATATGTCAATTTGGTGTAGTGATAGCAAACTTGTCATAGTTCAATAATGAAAAAATTGTAAACTTTTTTATCTGGATTAAGTTGATTTCATAGATACTTGCTGACTGTATTGAAGAAAAAAATTACTACAAAACAAGTTTACAAGAATAACACTAGAATGATGGCAAGACAAAATAGAGTAAAAAATGAATGATAATAAACCAGTGAGACGTTTCAATAGTTTGTTTGTAAATGTCGTTTGGTACATGTTTTAGAATGGACTGACTCATCTGTGAATATCAGATTATTTTGCCCAGTTGTTTTTGTATAGAACACGATACTGCATCTTTCAATTCTCCAAAAATACAACCATTATGTAACTCCTTAAAAGTTACATTAACACCTGATTACTGATTTTTGGAGAAATCTTATGACAATGTGTCATTGTGATTCTCCAATAAATACAAAATCTGCAAAACACTATAGTAAAAATCTAGCACAATGGTAAGTAGGGATCGACCAAAACAAGAAAAAATCCTAGCAGAAATTTTTAGTTAAATCTCAACTAAGGACATGAAAACTACAATTTTTAAAATAATTTTGTATTAAATCAATTATAAGCTAAAAATATTCAATTTTAAAAAATACAATCAATGGATGTGAACTCTCAAGGGAAAAGATTTCACCACCATGGTTTTATATAAGCAAAAAATATATTCTTCTCTTACCGTTGAACAAATCAATTAATCCTATCAAGTCCTATAACTTCTTTTCTGTACGAGATGTAAATACAAGTATGCATTGATGAATTACCACTTAAAGCAAACATAAAGATTCCTTTTTGTTTTTTATGCAATATAAACCTAGAAGAAAGTGTGAGTTTCAGCTTGATGTGAAACTACACACTCCAACTCTCCATATAAAAGACTTGGTTATTATACAATCAAATAATTATTGACATAATAAATATAAATAGAATAACATAGACATCACTTATATTTTAACCATGGTGGTTTAATTTCTCCCTTGAGAAAGAAGTGATTAAGCTACCATCTTAGAGAAAGCGAAAATAAAAATAATTAAACAAATTAAACATTCTTTATTAATAAAAAATTTAACTTACAAGCTTGTGTTCTAGAATACTTTCTCCTAACAATTTGTCATTATTTCTCCCCCTTAAGCTCTCTCCGAGAGGAGAATAAAACCCTTATTTATAGACAATTACACCAAGAGATAAAATTCCTAAAGCAATTAAACTCAAAGTCTTCTAATTTGCATCAATCTTTTCTTGTACTCTAAGAGTCCAACTTGTTGGGTTCGGGTAATATGATTGGTTGAGGAGAAGTTGGATTGAATTTGATTGGAAAATGAAACTTAGTATTCCAATTGAACTATAGTTAATACGGCTTGAAGTGGTAGTTTTAAAATAGAAAAGGAATATGGGACCTGGAAGAGATGTTTGTATAGAAGTTTTAGCGGAAGAGTTCAACATGGAATGAGAGATGGTGGATAATGGGACTCTAATTAATATGGGCTTGGGTTTTATGGTGCAAATGGGTCATGGGTATGTGTTGTTGGACTTTGTGTAGGAATTTGAGTTCGGTTAATTGTAGAAATTTGCCCATAATTTTACGTATGTTTTGGGAATCTTCTCATCATGCTTTGGCCTCCAACCTGAAAATAAAAAATAAAATATCAATTAATATAATTGAAAATTTTGATAACTATAAAATATAAATTTTGAGGGTTTAACATGCATTTTTCATAGAGTTGCAATAATGTTGTTATATTATGCAAAAAAGCGTAAATGAACTAATTGTGAAATTTGTAACTGTACGAAGAAAATAGAATGTATTTTCAAAAAAATAATGTTATAAATGCCATTAGAAGAATACTAAAATGATATTATTTGGCATTTATCACACCCAAAACCTGGATTTTTCTAGTCCTCAAGCAAAAAGAAAAGAAAAAATAAATTGTAACTCACTTTCGTAGGCATCGTTAGGGGTGGGCATTCCATCCCGCGATCCTAAACCCGTCCCGTCCCAATTTTTTGGGTCCTTTTGGGATTGATCAAACTCATCCTGATCCCGTCCTGTCCCAATCTAGAGTGGGATGGGATCGGGATGGAGATTTTCAATCCCGCCTATCCCATCCTGTTCCGAATTTATTTATTTAATATTTATTATTATTAATTTGAATCAAAATACTCTTATAAATTAAAGTTTAGGATGTGTTGAAATTAAATCAATGTAAGATGAAATTCTATATGAAATCTAAATGAATTGAATCATTAATTCTAAATGAAATTTAATATTTATTTGCCTTCCAAAAAAAAGTTTAATATTTATTTATTTAATATCTATTATTATTTATGATGCAAGTTATATGTATATAAATTTGACATTATTGGTGTGTGAGTAATGTGAGATAAAACTCTTTTGTTATTTTTTATTGGAGGACTATTTAGTACGTGCTCATCCTGTCCCATCTCGTCTCGTCCCGATCCCATTTGAGATGGGATGAGGTCTATCCCGTCCCGTCCCATCCCAATCCCAAATGAACGGGATGGGATAGGGATGGGTCCATCTCGTCCCATCCCGTCTCGTGCCCACCCCTAGGAATCGTCAATTACAACTACCTTTAAAATATGTAACAGTGCTTTGAACCTCTAAATTCCCTCTAGTGGACAAGTTATAGTCTCGTAAGAGTTTGCACTGAATGTACCACAAAATTTTCCTTTTTTTAATAAAACAATGGATTTATTTACTATTGCCTTTTTCAGAAACTAGAAAACTAAAGTAACAATGTTTAACCAAACTCATGGCATTAACCAGAATTTAAAACTCTTTCACTATTCAATGAAACTTGGAGTGTTGTGTGCGTAAATAGCCAATATGAGAGTTTTTAGTTTCCAAGCTACCTACAACCTTGAACACCTTCAAAATGGATTTCACCTCGACTTCAAATCTGAGTTGTTATACTCTCGAAGGAAATCACTCAGAAGTGGTTAAGCACTCATAGTTACTTGTGAAACTAAGAGTAAATGAAGCCAAAATTCAACTGGTCACATGTAAGATTTTCTTTGAAAAATCGGTAAATGAAAAAAATATTGATCTCATGGAAAATAATATCGTTGACTTAAGAATGTTTGGATTTAGCACCGTAGGATCTTCCTAAACTAATCTCCACATTAATAGATCACCAATCCCTTAGGATCAAAGTATGACTTTTTAGGTTGTAATGGGGATAGGTTTAAGGTTACACATGAACGGTAAACATGGATCCATAATTGTAAGAGAATTGCATCCTTCTATGATACACTAAATGTGTTATCTTGAAAGAAAGTACTCCATCGACATATATAAATAAATAATTATACATATATAGAGAGAGAGAGATAAGATACATATATATTTTCTTCAACCCTACATCTTTATTTATTTCCTTTTTATTTATTTTTTAATAATATGCTCTTCCACAGTGCATTTCCATTTTCATTTAGAATGCTCAAAATATATCTCTTTGTTTCCTTGTATTAACCCATTTCTTGACTTAAAAGCCCCAATTTCTCAAACACAATAGGTAATGAATACAATTATTGGATTGAACTCCTAATTAGAGGTTGTTATCGCTTTCGAGATATGGATAAAAGCTAATGAAGGCTCAGTGGGCTAACAATTGATAATGGTGTATGGCTTAAAATAGATTTCGAACACATAATGCCTATATCATTTCCAAAGTTCAAATAGTTTTTTTATACGCCTTAACTGGTCGTCAAAAGATTTTCTAGTGTAAATACAATTTTGATATCATCCTCAGTCTCAAGCCAAAAAAAAAAAAAATCAAATCAAATAATGAGTAGATATGCACCCAAAGAAAATAGTGAGTTATTGAATTATTGAATAACTCAGAATATCATATTAACCCTCGTAAAAAATAGAATGGCTCAAATCTCACTTACGGGTTAAGTCTCCACTAATGATTCATCGAGATCTCTCAATTGTGCTCACTTATCCACTTGAACTAATATCATGTGGCTAGTAGTGATGGTGGGTTCTAAACTTGATTTTCATAAAAACCTTTAAGCAGAGGCTAATATCCTGACTACTGTTCAACTTTGTTAATTATCCAAACGAACAATTTTCATCACTAAAGGGCATTTTGACTAAATAAAATCCAAGAAATTTTTTTTAATAACAAAATTTATAATTTCCACCCCCAAACCTAAAATAAACGTCATCCTCAATTTTTAACTACAACACCATGGTGACAAGGGATATGTTGGACAATGATTTAAATAAGCTTGAACAAAATGAAAATTAAAACTTTATACCTATTGATGTGAGGTTGTGGATGTATAGTCCCTACAAAGTTATAGCTCAAAACATGGAATACCACAAGTAGTTATATTACATACCAAAAACGTGAAATTGCATCCCTAAACCTGAATAATTACTAATCCTACAAAAAAAAATTGCAAACTATGTATAGTTTTGGTTGTGAATCTTAAGAAATTAAGGAGCTAACGAGTAAGAGTGGGGTGCAACTAAATAGGGTACAAAGTCACTCCAGACGAACTGCGTGGACACAACCAAAATGCTTGGGCTGCCTACCAAGAGAGCTAAGTTTAACGTCTTTAGACATATGCATACAGGGTCAAGTATCCCCATACAAATCAATGATGATAGATAATCCAGATCAACGAGGAAGACCTCGTCGACATCATGAGTCTCAAGCTCAATAAAAGGTTTAAGACGATGTGCATTAACCTTGAAGCACTTGGCCCGTCTTTGGATCCTCGACATCAATTGCACCATGGTGGATGCAACATTGCACACAACATATGGACCAAACCATCGTGATCGTAGCTTTCCCGGGAATAACTCTAAGCATGAGTTGTATAAATGAACATTTTGGCCAGAGAAAAAGTTTTCTTAATGAAGTTTTTGTCATGTTCTAGTTTGGTCTTGGTTTAAGAATTTTTGAACTCTTATAGACATCATTTCTTAGTTCTTCCAACTCATCGAGTTGTAGTTTCCTATGCTCACCAGCTTTATCCAGATCAAAATTCATGGCATTAATGACCTAATATGCTCAGTGCCCAATTTCAATTAGGAGGTGACATGCTATTTCATAGACCAACCTATAATGTGACATGCCAATAGGGGTTTTGTATGTGTACTATATGCCCAAAATGCATCCTAGAGTTTAAGCATCCAGTCCTTAGGATTAGGGTTGATCGTTTTCTCTAAAATATGCTTAATTTCTCTATTGGATACTTCAACTTGACCAATGGTTTGTGGATGATATGGTAGGGCTACTTTATGCATAATTCCATACTTCGACATAAGCTTCTCAACGACTTTGTTGCAAAAGTGTGGGCCATTATCACGGATGGTAGCTCTAGGAGCACCAAATCTATGCAAAATCAAGTATTTTAAGAATGAAACCACAAATTCATGGTCAGCGGACTTGGTAGCTAAGGCTTCAACTCAATTGGACACATAATCAAATGCCAAAAGGATATAAAAATACCAAAAAAAAGGTGGGAAGGAGCCCATGAAGTCAATGCCCCAAACATCGAATATTTCAACTACTAAAATGCTTTGTTGGGGCCACTCATTCCGTTTGGTGATCTTACCTAATTGTTGATATCTAGGGCGGGTATGACATTAAGTGATGATGTCGTTAAAAAGGGTCGCCCAGTAAAATCCAGATTGCAAGATTTTTCTAGTTTTCCATTGTGGACTAAAATGACAACCACAAGCCTTGTCATGACATAAGGACATGACTGACTCTAGTTAATCTCAAGGATAAACCAACGAATTATTTGTTCAAAGCAATACAGAGCAATACTTAAATTAATATGGGTCATGCCAAAAGTATGCATTAACTCTAGCAAGGAACATATCTTTCTCTTGCTTAGAACATTGGGAGGGTATCTGATTTGTCAAAAGGTAGTTGACAATATTTGCATACCATGGTACTTGTGAAATTTCAAGCGAGTTTTCATCTAGAAAATAATCAGATATTGGTTGAAAATGATTGATAGATTGGACAATGATGCAAGATAAGTGGTCTGCAACAACATTATCTGATCCCTTCTAATCTTGGATATCTAGGTTAAATTCTTGAAGAAAAAGGATCCAACGTATCAAACAGGGTTTGAAATCTATTTTAGAATGAAGATGTCTCAACAATACATACCTCAGTGAACTCTAAGGGCATATTCTTCGCTAAGAAATGAGTTAACCGTCTTACAATCTTTTTAAAGTCCTTGATAAATCGTCTATAGATCCCAGCACGACTAAGAAAAGCTCAGATGTCTATCACTGACTTGAGAATGGGGAGGTTCGCAATAAGCTCGACTTTGACTTTATCTACTTCAATTCTCGCACTCGAGATGTTATGACCTAGGGCAATACCCTTCTTAACCAAAAAATGAAACTTTTCCCAATTAAGAATTAAGTTGGTATAATAACAACATTTTAACACAAGAGAAAAATGATGTAACCACTTCTCAAAAGATAACCAAATACTAAGAAGTCATCCATGAAGATTTCAAGAAATCGCTCAACCATATCATGAAAGATACTAATCATGCACCGCTGTAAGGTAGCGGGTGCATTATAAAGACCAAAAGGCATGCGACAGTATGAAAAAGTTCCAAACGGGCATGTGAAATTGGTTTTCTTTTCGTCATCATGATGAATAGAAATTTGGTTATAGCAAGAATAACCATCTAAGAAGCAATAAAATTCTTGACCAACTAATTTCTCCACTATTTGGTCAACATAGGGAAGAGGAAAGTGATCTTTCCTAGTCATACTATTAAGCTTTCGATAATCTATGCAAACTCTCCAACGCTACGGACGCAGGTAAGGATTAACTCATTGTGCTCATTAAGGACCATTGTGATCCTTAACTACTTCTTTCATGTTCGGGTTAAGTCTCATTTGAGGTTGCCTATAGGTCTTAGCATCATCTTTTAAGTGGATCCGATATTGGAAAACAAAAGGGCTAATACCTTTTGCATCATCTATGAACCAACCTATGGCTTCCTTATGTTCTTTAAGTACTTCAAGAAGTTGAGATTCCTGATTTGGTGTCAGGTCAGCAGCAATTACTACAAGTAGGTTTTCAGACTAGCCAATGTAGTAATATTTAAGATTTCCAGGTAGGGATTTTAATTGTAACTGTGATGGAATTGTCTCAAGCTCTTGTGTAGTGCCAAGTAGTGGTGTTAAGGGTTCAAATGTGTCCTTATATCTAGGTGTATCAACCACTAGGACAAAATTGAACATAGAATTGACTTTTCTTACATAACTCTCATCATCAAATTAGGCACCATAGTGCTTTAAACATTGATGCAAAGGATCACTAGGATACAAGTTCTCAAAGGCATGAGAAGATAGAGACTCTAGGAGACAAACTTCCTAGACAGTTTGCAAGTCATCTGGTTATTTCATCAGGCTAGGACTTCAACTTTCATGTTCCCAAAGGTTAAAGTCATATTACTATTTCTACAATTGATCAAGGCATTAACAGTAGCAAAAAATGGACGACCTAGGATGATTGAGATTTGTCTACCCTGAGTAGGTTGTGTGTCAAGGATGATGAAATTGACAGAGTAATAAAAAATCAGCCATGATCACATCCTCAATAAAGCCCATTGGAATCTTAGCTAATCTATCTGACAACTGGATGCACATATCAGTTTTCTTAAGATCATTCAATCCTAATTCTTGATCAAAATGAGTATGGTAGTAGGTTCACACTTGCGCCTAATCTAATAGAGCCTAGTCAACAATGTTTTTACATATCTTACACATGACAGTCGGGCTCCCTAGGTCTTTGTGTTTGACCACAACTTGGTTTGGGAGAAATGAAGAACAATGTTGAGTTATAAAGGATTCCATTGGAACATTGGTTTATCTCTTAATTAAGTATTTTACAAACTTGATATATGAAGGGATCTGCTTAATTTTTTTGAGGAAGGGGATGTTTATTTGAAGATTTTGAAAAACCTCCAACATATCCTTGTAATGAGACTCGTTTTTTGTTATTGACTAATCGAGAAAGAATTGGGGGCAGGTGGGACTTTTGGCATTGACTTATTAGATTGGGCTTTGATAGGGTGTTTCTTAACTCTATATGGAGTAGGTGTAGTTTGCAAAGGTTTTAGGACTTGAGCAGTTGGCTCAACTTGAGTAGTTGGTGACTCATGGGTAATGGGGCTAACCTGATTATCTACTATTTTTTCAGATCTAAATGTTATAATGGATTTGACATGGTCATTAGCTTGGTCAGGAATAGACGGATTTCCTATTTGGTTCACTCCTTTTTCTTTAAGGTTGTTTCAGGTTGACTCGGTAGGGTACCTCTTGGTCGCTCATTTAAGGCAATCGTATCTGTGCAAGTTGATTCCGAACTTGGACATAGTTCTTGGTGATAATATCCAAATTCTTTTAGTTAGCTTGCTTATTAGACAGGTCTAAGTTGAGTGCCCACATTCGAACTGTGTCATGTAAGTCAGGACCTACACTGCCTTGTTGAACAGGAGTCCCAATATTTTCCATGAGATCAGACACTAAATCTCTATTGGAACTCATTTGTTGGTTGGGTGCAATTTGATTTTTGCTAAACCATCTGTCTTTTGGGTGGTGGTTGCCTATTTTGATTTCCTTGAAAACCTTGTCGACTGCCTAATTTTATGAAGGAGAATAATGACTCTATTGAAAGTTTGGGTGAAATCTGGTAAGTTTGATAAACGAATTAGCCATTGGTTTTCAGAAGTTGGTATAGACACACAACTAAACCTCAAAAGTGCTTGATGTATTATAATCCTGACACTCATAAGCTTGTTGAGATATATTTGAACAACCCTAATTTGGTGTAGTAATATACATGATAGAAGTAGGGTTATTCGTAGTGGCCATGAGTGAAAAAAAGGTTAAGTTTTTTGTTCAGTTGTTCATACCCTCAGCTAGTTGGTCCATGACAGATTTTAGTTCACTTTTAGTCTTGATCTCATATATAACTTGTTTTCTAGGAACATACTCAATCCTAGAAAGCTCATTACTATAATGGTTTCAATTTTGTGCATTCTCTACTAACTCCTCTAAGAAGGCATAATACTGGTCGAGTGTTTGTGCCTTGAATTTTCGTTGTGCATGGATTCTATCATTGTACGGTGCATGATAGACAAACTCTTTATAATACCTGCATAACTAAGTAAATATAAATACTATTTATTTAGTATTTGGTATATATATTTTAATTATATGTATTGTGTAGATTATGATTTTGTTGGTAGTGATTAAATGAACAGAAAGTGTGTGTATTTTTAGCGAAAATTAGGAAACCCTAATTAGAACTTTATAAAAGAGTTTGGAATACCTAGCCACATTTTTTTATACACACAAAAACAAAGGGATAAACAGAGGGCGAAAGAGATGAAAGAAGATAAAGCCATCTTCAACTTTGATTTTACGGATAAGGTGAGTGAAAACTCTATTGCTTTTCGATCTATCTCAAATTTGTTTGCTTATCTGTCTCTCTCAATCTGGAATTGAAGAGTTTATTGAATATTTATAATTTGTTTCACTGGCGAGGAATGGACTTTTGACGCATTTACTCACTTTTCATCATATTAGTTTTTCTACTCCTATGGTTGGACACATATCCTATTCCTACCTCCCATCATGTTTCTGTACGGTGGCACTTAGCTTTGAACTCTTTATATCTCTAGTAAGCTTTGCTTTCATACTTGAGAACCCTATGACTGGGATCTGTAATATAATCTAATTAGGTTAGTTTGTGTTCTAAATCAAATAGGTGTCCAACACTTTATGATCATGTTACTATCACTCTTAATTTGTAAGTAATTAGGGCTAGGTCCCGTTTTCTTAAAACTCTTTAATGAACAGTCCCTCGCCCTACGGTGCCACCTTATAAATAGTTGAGGATAATAATTTAATTGTAATAGAAGAACCCAATTTGAGCTTTGTTTGATTATAATAGTGAAACCTAATCTGGGTTTTGTTTTATTATAATAGTGATCTAGGTTTTGTTTGATTATAATAGTGAAACCCAATCCGGACTGGGCTGGTTCAGTCCAAATTGAGTTCCTTTATTAGCTTTAGCATGTCCTAAGTTATTTATATCCTAACCCTTCCTTTAATCAACAACCACTACTGGGTCCTATAACCCCATCTGAAGGAACAGTTGAAGGGATATATTGAAGGAATAATTGGACCACCTTATGTTAGTGGCCCAATATTAATAATGTTATACTTTATATATTATTACATACTTTAGATAAAAAATAAAAAAATAAAAAATAAAAAAAAGATTAAAAATGGCCTAGTATAATATATTTATGGCTCAGAATCATTAAACCAAATATGTTTTAACTTTGGGTACTTAGTTTAGTGGATCCATAACTCTTTATAACCAGCCATGCAATTAGGAATTGAAATATAGTAGCAAAATAAAGATTGAGAATAAGCATGAAGATATGCCAAATTTGTGGGAAGGCCTACCTTTATCTCATTCCTGAAAAGGGGAAACATTATTGTGTTGCAATTATGACGATGATTTGGGACACTGGTCGAGTGCAAACATTAGTGTAAGATTAAACACTTGGTGTAGCTTAGTTTAAGATTAAAAACTTATTTTAGCTCTAAGATTAATAATGCTCATTTCCACTAGTCAAAAAAAATGGAAATGAAAAAGTGAGATTTTAGTACACAAACTTGCTTGTATACTTGGTATATGATTTTAGTATGAAGACTTGGTTGCACTAGGTACATTGTTCCATGTGAGTTCGGATTTATGTATAGTGATACATTTGCCATGAATCGAACTTTGGGTGAGATGACATGACCCTCTCGGTGTGGCACCCCACTTGGGACATGTACACTCTGAGTGACTTCGAATGCAAGGGAGACACTTGGGCGAGGTGTATTCGGTACAAGAGAACAATGTGATTATGGAAAAGAAGCAAAAAACTAGGGCCATAACGAAAACATTCATCTTGTCATAATAAAAAAATATTTACTAATTACTTTATTAGTATGTGTGTATGATTGTCTTGTGGGAAGAAAATAAATGCTCATTCGATCCTTAAATGAGATTTACATGTCTTCCTTAAGGTAAAATGCTTATTAGTGGTTTTTTTATATAATTGTGTAATGTTACCATGATATGTATTTTTTTTACAAATTTGGGTGCGTTCATAATGAACGCAGCCCTGGAGACTCATCAGGGTAGTTTGGAGCGTGGAGGCGAGCAGCTTTAGCTTCTTGAGCTCAATTATCTTTTTATCTTTGGGGGACAATTATTTCTTATGTAATCTTTATGAAAAAGCAATGGGTGCTACAAGTTGATCCTAAAAGTGTACACTTTACACCGCAAAGTTCAAAATCAGTAGGCTAGAGTTTTGTTTCAAAGAAACCGGATTATCGCACAAGAGAAGGAGGTCACAATGGTCCAATTAAGTACTTCCTTGTCCTACCGCTCTGTAAGCCAATAGATGTGAGAACGATGTTATGTTAAATGCACACTTGAGGCTTGTGTTCCTAACCCAAAACTGTGGTTACACCAATTCTTCTTGTGGATCGTAGCTTACTTATGACTCGGCGTACCGGGTAAATTACCCTTGTGGCAGTGGCCTCTCGGAGTTCATTGAATGATTAAACCCATCGTCACTTTTAGCAGCGGTCAACACAAAAATTATTGGATTCACCTTGGTCTTGGTTGTCTTATGAACACCGTACCTAAAAGATGCTATATCATACTTGCTAATTAATTTTAATTATGTTAGGCTATTGGTTGAACACAGCTGGAGTGATGAAGTGGGGATATCAAGTCCCACCAATTTCTATTTAGAAGCTGGGTCTGCTTATTATGAATTACTAAAGTTTAGCATCCACAATTACAGAAATCACACAATTTCAAACAATTACACAAAGCACCCGGGTCGCTAATACGTTGCGTGTGATAGAAATACTTACAGTGTGCGTATTCCGTTCTGCACAAAAAGTTAGCACAATTCAAAAAAAAAAGTCTGACTTCTTTTTATCTGTTTCACTCAACACACAAGCATATGCAAATAAATTTACTGGTCTTGGTCTTAGAAGTCGGATTTCTAAATCCTAAAAATTATTGGGTAACAATTAAAATTGTTTCCCAATATTTTCTTTTGACTTAGAGAATTTAGAAGTTTTTTTTTTGTTTTTTTTTTTTTTGTGATTAAACAAAATGAAAAACAGTAGAGTTTAAAAATTATTACACCACACACTCGTAAAACGAGGTGAAAATAAAATTAAAAATCTCCTCACAAAATAAAAAAAACTTTGCTTGATGTTTTGCAGGATCGTCCTATTTCCTCGAGAAGCGTGTAATCTGCAAAATCAAACACAAAATGAGTGTAAAAAGAACTTAATAAAAATAATAATTAATTTTTTTTGTTTTGTTTTTTTTTTTTTTTTAATTTTTTTTTATAATTAGTGAAAATAAATCTTAACTTCAATTACACCGCAACCTTCCCCGGCAACGACGCCAAAAACTTGATGCAGATTTTAACTAACCTAAATTAATAGGCTAATTTAACCCACTTATAATAACCGCAAGTGCACGGTGTCTAACTGGTAGACAACGGCAAGTACGGGTCGATCCCACGAGGAAGGTGGATTAAATTGAATTTTAGAATTTAATTAAACTAATTTAGAGAAAATGGGGTTACAGTGTTTTAAAACTAAACTAAAAATAAATTAAAAATAAGAAAAATAAAATAAAATAAAAGATGGATGAGATGAGATGGGTTTTGTGGGCTTGGACTCACCAATGATCGTTAAAAACGAGAAGCTTTAGGGATGAGAATCCCTTGCTTACACCGAATATGTGATCGTTAAAATCCAATTCAACTTATATCATGTTTCTATCAAACATTAACAAATTATTTCAAGAAAATACGCTCTTACCAAGTATTAAGTGTCTTTTTAGAGCACACTTAATCAAAGTTTAAGCTTAATATTTTTAGCACATGCTTTGAATATTGATAAAGGGTAATTCTAACTACCAAACATATCAAATTTAATTTCTCGAACATGAAAGGTGAAAGCAATTTATCAAAAATTCAGAAATAAATTGTAATTAACAATTAAGCACACAATTCAGTAAAATAAATCAAAATGAATTATGCAACTCCTTTTGGTTTGACGCAAACTCGATGTGGTGGTACTCAGCAGATCAGCAGGTGGTCAGAACACGAATCCCGAGAAAAATGTTCCCAAAACGCTCTGTGGTGGTACAGAGCAGAACCGGGGGTGTGAATAGCCAAATAACAGAATTTGACCAGTTCTTCCGCCTCTGCTACAGTACCGCCTTGCGCTACAGTGCCTGGTCGTCGTCTCCAGCGAGCAGAACCGCTGCTCCGCCTTCCTCCGTGCTCCTCGCGAGGGTCCTTGTCCTCCAAATGTCTCCAGAACCTGCAAAAGAAGAGAGAGATGCAATAAGAAACTCAAAAACAGAGAGAGAGAACAGGAAGGAGACTCCCTGTTTCGATTCCTGTTTCAGCAGTGGTTGTGCACCGCAGACGAGCCGCTCTGTGGTGGTTGTACGGTGGCGGAGAGACGGTAAGGAGGCCGAGACGAAGAGAGGACATAGAGGAGAGGAGGAGCAGGGTCTGTGGCTCTGTCGCGAGGCGGAACAGATTCGCGGTGATGGCGGCTCTGTTTCGCGGTGGTTGTGGTGGCTCGCGATGTGGTGTCCGAAGGTGATGGTGGTTGATGGATGATGTTGGTTGATGGATGATGGACAGGAAGAGGGACAGGGACGGTGATGGAGGTGGCTCTGATGCGAAACAGGGTTGTCACACCCCTGTTTCGTGGTGGTGGCGGTTGTGCTGTCCGGAGGTGGTGGTGGTGCTCGGGTGATGGTGGTTGATGGATGATGGAGGTGATTGCTGAGTGATCTGGACAGAGAATGAGTGAGAGATGGATAGGTGGTGATGGTCACCTTGTGAGAAAGAGGTTTTGATTTTTTTCTAATTCTTCTTTTCCCTTCTCTTCCTCCTTTTTGTGAAGAAGAGGATTTGATTTTCTATTGATTTTTTCTTCCCCTCTCTTCCTCCCCTTTTTCTCACCCTATTCTCTTGTATTTATAGAAAATGATCAAGATGAATAGGGATGAGATGAGGGGATGATTCATCAAGGTATAATTTGGAGACTATTCTTTGGGTAGGATTGGGCTTGGCATTGGGTTTGGGTTTAGGTTATGGATTAGGTTTTGGATTTAGGTTATGAATTAGGTTTTGGGTTTAGGTTTGTGACCATCTGCTTTATACCACCGTTAGAATCGACTAATTGTCGTTCCTTAACTTGTCGCCTTAATATGATTTCATCGTTTACGCTCAAATTCCTACAAAGACATGAAAACGAAATAATTACTATAAAATATAATAATCGAAACACTAACATGTATAAATTAAGGAATATATTATGTAATAATTATGTGAATATCAGTGGTGGTAGTTGTGATTGGGACACTTTTTGAAATTTTCAGTTTTGTCGATTTCGTAGGTAATAAGATGTAGGATCTCGTTTTTACTTCCCTTATATTAAGTAAAAGACTTTGGGATTGAGTGATGTAATACACTTAGATTGGTTTGACTTATGATTTATTTTTATGGATTAAGATTTGGTAATGTTGACATTAGTTATGGGAGGAAGAATTTTGAGGAAGTTAATATATTTCATTTAATAGTTATCTCATATCTATACCATTTAAATTGCGTCATTCTTGCCAAGATTTTCGGATAATCTATTAAGTCGATTATTTTAAAATTAGGGAGTGACAGAATACAGAGCGGGCCCAGCAGGAAATGTGACAATGAGGACATTGGTCTCTCTAAGAGAGGTGGATGGTAACACCTTGTATAGTCGGGCTCTGAGGCTAGAAAGCTAC
The DNA here is from genome assembly GCA_963556465.1 of Berberis vulgaris. Taxonomy (NCBI): domain Eukaryota; kingdom Viridiplantae; phylum Streptophyta; class Magnoliopsida; order Ranunculales; family Berberidaceae; genus Berberis; species Berberis vulgaris. Next base: position 54,010,069 of record OY747124.1, on the reverse strand, counting down.
CTTTTGTGGTTGGGCTCTGAGACTGGCAGCTCCTTGTGTGGGGGGGTTAAGAGGTTGGCAGGCTACCTAGGTGTTGTAGTCCCACATCGCCTGGGTGAGGGAAGAAGATGTGTATATGTGTGCAAGGTTGGATCCCCTTGATACAACACATTTTAAAGTTGTGCAGGCCTTGGGCCTAAAGCGGATAATATTGTATCATGTGAATCACATCGTTACAAAATAATATCAGAGCGTTAGGTTACCCTAGATTTGGGGTAGGTCAAGGTGATCCTCGAAAATGTGGTAATTGGTTATGAACATTTTGGATTATTGAGTATTAACGATCTATTTATTTTTCTGCTTGAAGGTGGTTGCAAACACTCGATTAAATGGTGCTAATGGACAAAATAGTGGTAATGGGCGGAATAATACTAATGGGCCAAAAGGTTTGAATGTTCAAGGACCCTAACATGGCTCAGGTAGAAGTGGGAGCTATGATGACACAACTTGTGCAAGTTGTTCTAAACAACCACCAGGAGACTCATTGTGGCCCATTTGCTAGGAGAAATAAGGAGTTTGAGAATCTAGGTCGTCAGAGACTCAATGGAGAGAATGAACCTATTACAGCTGAGAAATGGATTTGAAAAAGTGAAACGATACTTAATGCACATAACCGAGGTGCAGAAACAGAAGCAAACTGCTCATAATTTAGATGCAAGTGCTAGATATTAGTGGGATTCTGTCGAGGAGAGTATGGATACGACCACCATTACGTCAGAAGACTTTTAAGTCTAAATTTGATAGCTAGTTTGTACCTGAAACTGTGAAATCTCAATTGGCTGCGGAATTCCATAGTTTGACTCAAGGTACAAAGATCGTTACTCAGATCTGACTAAGTTTAATGAGTTGACTTGTTATGCTCCGTATTTGGTGGATACTACTACAAAGAAGAACCAAATTTTATCATGGGTTTAGGCCATTATTCATCAAAGTCTCTTTTACCCTTTGATAAAGAACCATTTCACAGAGTTTTAGATCTAGCTCTCAAGTTTTAAAAACAAGAAGTTGTTTTTCGAGAGGCTAGGGAGAATAACTAGGTAGGTAAGATCTCTAGAAACTCACATTCACCTGGGAACCAAGAGCAAAGTAGGTACAAGCCTAATGATCAGAATCAGCTAAGATCAAGATTTCAACATCAGCCAAAGTTCCATTCTGATGGTCAGTTCCAGCAGAGGCCCCAGGGTAGAGTTGGGTTTAACGGAGGATTCAGGTTGAAGGGTGGCTTTAGGCCCCAAGGACAATAGTGGCAGAAATCATGGTTTCAAAACCAGAGCCCACAATGCCCCTATCAGCAACGTTGACCCTATGTTCCTCGACCTCAGGCACCTGCAACACCAAGAGGGCGGGCTCCCATTAATAGTTTATGTTACAGATGTGGTCAATCAGGCATCCAATAGGCCATCTCCGCAAGGTATGCAGGCTCTATCGCGTGCATTTGTGACTTTAACAGGACAAGAGAATGTTGAGGTACTATTACAACTCCTAAGTTTTGCTTACGAGTATTTTTTTTATTCTGGTGCTTTTAATTCTTTCTTTTGCACTCAATTGTGACTTTAAAGGTTTTATAAAGTCACAAATGCACCTAGGAGGGTTTGTCGTTTTATTTGAGCAGTATAGAAATTTTGCAATCTCTTTAATGAGTCAAATACTTGTAGATTTGATAGTTATGAATTAGAAGGTTTTCATATTATTCTTGGGATGGACTGGTTGATTAAAAACCATGTTACCCTAGATTGTGCCGCACGGACCATTTGGATAGATACACCAATGTTTCCACAAATTAAACATGTTTGTGAACCTTGTGGGGATCCAGTAATGACGAGCACTTTATATTCTGTGGATATACCTGAAAAAATATTAGCATGGCTGAGGTGGTGAAGCATTATGTAAACGTATTCAAAGAGATTCTTGAACTGCCACCCAAGCGGGAAGTTAAATTTTGAATCGACTTGTTTCCTGGGAGAACGCCCATTTCTAAGTTGCAAATCAATTGGCTTTAAACAGTCCAACTAGAGGAATTGTTTCAGAAAGGGTAAGAAATTTTATTGGTGTGTTATTTTTGTAAAAAATTATAATAATTAATTATATGTGTATTTTTGTAATTAAATATATGATTAAACCTTTTGAGATGTGTATAGGTTTATTCAACCGAGTAATTCTCCAGGGGGTGTACCTGCTATTTTTGTTTCAAAGAAGGATGATATATTGAGGATGTGTGTCGATTATAGATAACTAAATAAGGTGACTATCAAGAATAAATACCTTTTTCCCAGGATAGATGATTTGTTAGATCAGTTGAAAGGGGCGGTTGTTTCACAATTGGATTTTAGGACTAGGTATCTTCAGATGGGTGTTGAATAACAGAGTATACCTCTAATAACGTTTTGTACTCGGTATGGGTCATATGAATTTCCAATCATGCCTTTTGGATTAACAAATGCTCCTGCGTTCTTTATGGATTTGATGAATCGTACTTTTCGCCCGTACCTGAATAAGTTCATTAATATATTCATTGATGATATTATGGTATATTCCTGAAGCATGGAAAATTGTCAAGAGCATTTGAAGATAGTTTTGCTGACATTAAGAGATCACAAGTTGTATGCTAAATTTAGTAAGTGGCACTTTTAGGAGAAATAGGTCAAATTTCTTGGGCACGTGATTTCTAGTAAAGGGATAGCGATCGATCCTGAAAAAAATCGTTGCAATTAAAATGGAAACCACCAACAAATGACAGTGAATGTAGGAGTTTCTTAGGTTTGGCTGGGTATTATAATAGGTTGTATTGAGAAATTTTCGTTGATTGCAACACTATTGATGAGGTTGACTCAAAAGGATGTCAATTTTATTTGGACTAATGATTGTGAGTATGCATTCCAAGAGGTTAAACAAAGATTGACTACAACTCCAATTTTAGTAATTCCCACGCGTGGTAGGAAGTTAGTAGTATTCACAGATACTAGCGGAACAAGTTTGGGATGTGTGATGCAAGATCAGAAAGTAGTTTCTTATGCTTCTCGGCAATAGAAGCAACATGAGAGGTGATACCCTACACATGATTTAGTATTAGCAGCGATGGTTTCTGCTTAAACAATTTGGAGACATTGTTTGTATGGAGAGAAATTTGAGTTATATATTGATAACAAAAGCTTAAAGTATTTATTTTCACAACGGGACTTGAACATGAGGAGCAGATGTGGATGGAGTTCATTAATAGTTATGATTTTGAAATCCTTTACCATCCAGGTAAAGGGAATGTAGTGGCAGACTCCGTTAGCAAGCAACATAATGTGTTGACCACTCTTATGGTGCAACAGTGGAAGATTCTCGAGATTATTGCATCTCATGATGTTTTTACTGTTAGCATACTAGGGAAGTCTATGTTTGTAGTTTGACAGTAAAATCTACTCTGATTACTCGGGTCATTTCAATGCAACACACCGATGCATTCCTAATAAGTAAAATGAATAATTTGATAGTTGATACGTTGGATGATTGCCATACTGATTAGTCAATTGATGCAGATGGAGGATTGTGATTTCATGGTAGACTTTGTGTACCAAATATGGCGGAGTTAATGAAGGAGATTATGGATGAGACCCGTTATTCCAAATTTACTATTCATCTAGTGGTACGAAGATGTATCATGATTTGAGAAGGAGTTTTTGGTGGGAATGCATGAAACGAGATGTTGGGGAATATGTCTCTCATTGTTTCACTTGTCAGCAAGTTAAAACAGAACACCATAGGCTTTCTGGTTTGTTGCAGCCTCTACATAAACCCATGTCAAAGTGGGAACACATTTCGATGGATTTTATTGATGGTTTGCCTAGATCTCGAAGGGGTAATGAATCAATTTGGGTTATTATTGACTGCTTGACTAAGTGGGCACATTTTATTCAATTTGGTGCATGTCATAATACTGACAAGTTAGCAGCAATGTATATCTGGGAAGTGGTAAGGTTACATGGCGTCCCTAGTACCAGTGGTGGACCCAAGATTTTCAAGGGGGCAGAAATGATAAATAATTATTAATTGATAATAGTAGTTATCAAGGGTGGAGGCAAAACAAATTCCTACCCGAGCTAGTACTAATAAAAAAATACATTTCATATACCAAATTGAATCCAGTGTTGTCTAATTTTAAGCCAAAATAAGGTCACAATACTAATAACCTTAGCAAGTGGCAAACGAGCGTAGTAGCTAGAATATATAACTAAAATCACAAAATAATTACGATAAGTTTCTAGTTAAAATTTTAGAAAAAAAATCTGAAATTTGTGAACATAATAAAATCCTAACACAATTTCATAAAAAATGTTTATATGAGGCTCAAATTTTGTTCGAGTTGGCTAATGGTATATATTTTCACTGAATTACATAGTTATTATTTTTATATAGTAATTTCAAAAAAAAATTCTTGTTGGACATTTTATACTACTTGTGAACAAGCAATTATGTTTGCAATTACATATAAATTTGCGTTGAAAACAAAAAATAGGGGCGGGTCACGATAACAGAAATAGAAATTGTGAATAGCCATAAAGAAATCATAAGCTTCGAGAAGACCGAAAAGAAGTTTTATTATGCTAAAAAAATTAGGCTAGTAACAATGATGAAGAATAGTAATTATCAATAAACATAAAAAAGTATAGCCATAAAGAAATCTTGAACTCGAAGAGTATCGAACTCGGGTCAATTACTAAAAATGATAAACTTCTAACCACTTCACCAATAGAGACACACTATAATGGTTCAATAAATAATTATATAATTGATTATTTTTGTAAGGCTAAATATATATAAAAACGTTTTCAAAGTTGAGGGGGGGCAGCTGCCCGTCCCTTAGTAGGTTTGCCTCTGCCTATTACGATTGTATAAGATAAAAGACTCATTGTTTACATCAGCGTTTTGGGAAAACTTCCAACACGTTATAGACATTAACTAATTTGGATATGAACATTGCTTATCATCCATAGACTGACGGGCAGACTGGGCGGGTGAATCAGATTTTGGAGGATATGTTGCGAGTTTGCATTATGGATTTTTGTGGTAGTTGAGAGGATCATTTACCGTTGGTGGATTCTCATACAATAATAGTTATCAATCGAGCATTAACATGACACCCTTTGAGGCTTTGTATGGTAGGCTGTGTAGATCACAAGTTGTTGGGTAGATTTAGGAGATGCAATACTGTTGGGGTCAGAGATTGTGAGGGAGACGACAGGGAAGATTGAAACTATTAGGGGGAGGATAAAACTGCTTAGGGTAGACAGAAAAGTTATGCAGATCAGAAGCGAAAGAGTGTAGGGTTGGTGATTTAATTTTTCTTAAGGTATCTCCCATGCCAGGGTGTTATGAGATTTGGCAAGAAAAGAAAGTTGAGCCCTCGGTATATTGGGTCATTTGAGATTGTTGGATGTGTTGGTCATTTAGCTTATAAACGTGCATTTCTGCCTAGCCTGTCGAAGATCCACAATGCCTTTCATGTTTCCATGTTGAGGAAATGCGTAAAAGACCCTACCCAGATTGCTCAACCTACAATGATTGAACTTAATGAGGATTTGACTTACACAGTTGGGCCCTAGGTAGTGGCTTGGCTTTAAGGAAAAAGCAAAGCACAAAGCGATAGCTTTACGCAAGTAAAGCGACCCTAAAACTAATTTTAATATTATATAAGAATGTAAATATATGCATTTTGCTTGTCTCTAAGCTTTTAAATATATGCATTCTGCTTTTTACTAAATTTACAGGTGTTAGCTTAAGTCAATGTAAGTGTTTGAACTGCTTCCTATGTTATGATGTTTGTTAACATTCGTTGCAACATCATACTTCCAACTAATGTCTACCTGAGAACTAGCCCCACGGTTATCTTTCATAATCAATCACCTCAACAACCTTAAGTAAATAAAAAATAACATAATAAATGTACAGATTATTAATGCATAGACAATCAATTTATAGATGTGGGTTCTTTTTTCGGGGTTATGACGGTGGAATTTCGGTGAAGCTTTGTTGAAGGTTAGAAGATTCATACCTCGAGCAAGATCTTCAACTCCTACTCTATTGAAGTTCTCTGATTCAGCCATGAAGCTCTAAAAATAGAAGGAAAAAGAGGAAAAAAAAATATGAGAAGAAGAAAGACAAAAATAAAATAAAAAATTTGTTTAATGAAGCCACGGCTTTTGTGGCTTCACCCTTCAACAAAAAAGCTAAAAGCGGTGGCTTTTTGTGGCTTCAGGGTAGTGGCTTGACTTTGACCAAGGTGAAACGAGATGTCATGGCTTGGCTTTTGGCTTTAAGCGATGGCTTTGGATGGCTTTGACTACACTAGTTGGGCCTGTGATGATACTTGATCGTGATGTGAAACAACTACAGAGAAAAAAAAAAAGTAAATCTAGTCAAAGTTCAGTGGAGCAACAAGAGAAACGACATTGCATGAGAACAGAATGACAAAGTAAAACAGATACACCCGGAATTATTCGGCTAACTCTCATCTTACAGAATCTTGGGACAAGATTCTTTTGAGTTGTGTATATTATAATACTTGCATAATTAAGTAAATATAAGTATTATATATTTAGTATTTGGTATATATGTTTTTATTATATGTATTGTGTAAATTATGAATTTGTTGGTAGTTATTAAATGAACATAAAAATTTTGTACGTTTAGCGAAAATTAAGAAACACTTTATGATCATGTCACTATCGTTCTTTACTCGTAAACAATTTGGGTCAGGCCTGGTTTTCTTAAAACTATTTAATGAATGAACAGTCCCTGATTATAATAGTGAAACCCAATCTAGGTTGGGCTGGACTACTCCGATCCAGTCCAAATTAAGTTCATTTATTAGTTTTTGCATGTCCCAACCCTTCCTTTAATCAACAACCACCACTGGTTCCTATAACACCAAGTGGGTATAACATGTAGTTATGTGTCAAATGGGGTGCAGCTAAAGGAATAGTTGAAGGGATATACTGAAGGAATGATTGGACTACCTTATGTTAGTGGCCCAATATTAATAATGTTATATTTTATATATTATTACACACTTTAGATTAAAAGAAAAGCGGGAAAATTACTTAATATACTCAATTTAATTGCTCAAAATCATGAAACCAAATCGGTTTAACTTTGGGTACTTAGTTTAGTGGATCCATAACTCACTAGAACCAGCCATGCAATTAGGAATCTAATAAAGTAGCAAAATTAAGATTGAGAAAAGCATGAAGAGATACTAAATTTGTGGGAAGGACCACTTTTATCTCATTCCTTTCTTATGTTTTGTAAAACTCCTCTTATTTTCCTCTAAAGTTGCTAATTGCATCCCTCACTGACTCGGTTTTCTTCCTCAAGTAATATTGGTTCATAAACTTTTTTAGATAAGACATCCCAAGAATGTATCGAGTTAGCAGGGAGGGATCTACCATGTGCCTGCTTTATCCTCTAGGGGGGAAACAGTTTAAAATTGATAACCTCATCATCTGAGTTATGGTTTTTGAAAGTGTTAGAAATCTGTAGAAACTTCCCTAAATGAGTATAAGGTTGTTCACTTTCCATACCATGGAAGTTAGGAAATATATTTGATGCGTCCAAAAATCATCATTTTGTGAGTTTGACTTGCAAAACAGATGTTAGACTTCCAAGGACCATCTTTTTGTGGCCGAAGGCACTCCGATGCTTAAGTCAACAACTTTGTTTGAATAAAGAAGTAAATTTGGACAAAACTCAATTAAAGTTGCATACCTGTGTCGAATGTTCCATTTACCTTTTATAATGGTTGCGATTAATTCTCTGTGTGACTGAAGCATGTGAGGCGCAACGGAAGGAGATGTTTCTCGTAACAGTCTCCTCCTTGATGGAGATGCATCCGTGGAGGTATAACTCCCAACACGACTCTTTTTTGGTGCAACGTTCATCTTCTTTAAAAGAGAACTCGTGTCGGGCTTGGATTTGGGTTTTGATTCGTTTGGGCCTGAGTCGAGCTTTGTATATGTCTTTTCATTGGTGGGCCTTGCCTGGGGCTCTGTGATTGGTTTTATTCTTCTTGGGTTTTATGAGTTGGCCCAATAGATTGGACATTATATCTGTTGTTACGATTTCAACATTACGACACATTTAGTGCTCTTTCTATCTGTTGTTGTTGTTGTCTCTTCGATATTCCATCCGCCTGCTCGTTTTGGCGCGATTTCTGGGATTTCATGTGACTGTCATATCTTGCACGTTATCCCAAGAACGGACCTTTCGTTGTTCATCCTCATATAAGAGGAGAAGTTTGAGTGTGTTTTAATTCTTTTTGCACCTCCTCATTTTCTAGTTGTTAATTTTTTGATTCCTTGCGTTCGTTCTGTAGTCAAGTCTAACTTCATGTAGGCTTTTGAGCGGCAATGTTCATGATGCCTTCAAAGCTTTCTTTTTTCCTAAGTGGGCAACGCACGCGACTCTAAACAATATTCGTCACGATTACTTGATGTCGAAATATCTGGAAATTAGTTTCCTTGAAGAGGACGACAGTCCTTGTCATCCAAAACATGGTTACCTTGATTTGTATTCTGGTATGTTCCACTCTGGTTTCAGGCTTTCAGCTCCTACGATCATCTGGGAGTACTTGGATTTGGTTGGTATCGCTCCGGCCCAACGGGTCCCTAATGGTTGGAAAGTAATGATTTTGACCTTAGCAAGGGCTGCCTCAGCTCATATCTCTATGAATGCTAGGGTTCTGCATTCTTTGGTGGGGTTTAGAATAAACCTCAATCGCACCTGTTGTCTGCGTTCTCCTTCTTGTTTCAAGGATCTACGAGAGGAGTATTGGGGGTGGTCGAGGTCTTCGTTCTACTCATCTCTTTTTTCCAATCACTTTAGGTTTTACGAAAATCAAATTTTGCGATCATTCCGAGAGCCTATGAAAGTCAAGTTGTCGTTGTCTTTGGAAGAGCAAGAGTTCTGCAGTTGACTTTGAGATCTTTCTCGGGTCTCAGTAGAAGATTTTCTCATTAATGATGCTATTATTCGTAATGGCTTATATTCGTCAGGTGAAGCGGGTTGCGCTTTAGAAGTGAGCGTTGAACACGTTGGTGGTGTGGATGTAAGCCACCAAGAGGGTTCTGTTGACGAGCGCGTAGGAAAAGTTACTTCAGTCGTTGTTCGAGGTTCTGGGAGTACCGTCTAGATTGTAAGGAAACAGGAAGTTCCTAGGCCTCCCAGTCCTTCCAAGATGCTGGTTGTCAATTCTGGTCGTGTGTCGAAGATGAAAAAGCTTACTTCCTCAATTCTTGACGCTGCTAGGGCTCCCTCTTGCCCTGCTATTCTCCGAAAAGGAGGTCGTGGTTCGGAGGATGATTCTTCTACTCGGGAGGACGATGTGGAAAATCAAGTTCTCGAAAGGAGTAAGAAATAAGTCTCTCGTCCTCTAGACAACCATGAGAAAAATCATGTTGCCTCTTATGGTTTGCCCACCTCTACCGTCCTGTCAATTGATAACTCGCGCATTATTGAGAATAAAAAGTTTTAGTTTGTTCTTTGGCAGTCGTAGAATCCAGAAGGTACCAAGACCTTGGATGACTTTGAGTATGATCCGTCAATAGAGGATCGAGTTTCTACCCGAGCTCAAGATTTCAAACTCAATATTTCTTCTATCATGGTTGGGACCTCGGGATCACCTGCTACTCCCTCCGCGTTTCATCCTGCTCCTACTGTACCCGAGGAGATCGTTTGGCCTTTCGAGGTTGATGTGCAGGACAACACTCGCAACCTTATTGGTGGTTGTCATGGGCGGTTGGCTAATAAGGCTTTTATGTTTGTACTCAGCCACATCGCCATATTGACGAGGGTTTTCAGTAACTTATGGAGGGGGTGACGCACCTTATTAATGTAACCGTGATGGGGTCGGACAGTAAAGCTTCTCGTGACCAGGTAGGGCATATTGAGCGGAAACTAGCATGACACATCTTGGTCCTTTCTCATGTTCTCCACCGATTGGATTTGTTGAAGGCGCAGTGCATAGAGCATGATACGGTTGCGAATTCTGCACAGACGTCACTGAGGGAACTCGAGGCTATTCATAATATGTTTTCTTCTAACTTCGAGACGTCTGAAGTATAATTGGGCAAGTTGCGGTCCCGTCTAGATGCTGCTAAGAAAGAGTTGTCTGACCGAAAAGCTGAACGTGATGAAGTTGTTCGTACTGCTGAGGAATGTTCTACCAATCTTAAGGCTTCTGCTATTCGAATAGTTTAGTTGAATTCTGAGTTTGTCAAGACCAAGTCTGTGGTCTCTGCTAAACTTGTGGATGTTGATAGAGAATTAGCGTCAACCGAAGTTGAGCTGTCATCCGTTACTGAAAAGCTGAAAGTGGTAGAGGTCGCGAATTGGAAGAGAGTGGTCAATGGTCGCAAAGATTTCTTGGATTTCCTGGAGACGCAAGGTTTAGACATGTCCAAATACCGTTCATTTGTTGAGCAGAAATTTGATGATGTCGAGGAAGTTGTTCCTGATTCACTGGGTGATCCGGATGTCGGATAACCTTCGGAGCCAATGTTGCCAGGAGATACTGCCCATGATGTTGATTCTCTTTCTTAATTTTGTTGTTTTTCTGTAATCTCCTTTTTTAGAAGATCAATGGTAATTTTTTTATTTCGCATTTGTTGTGTCCAGAAAGTCTAGCTTGTCAGCTTTTATTTCGCATTTTGCCCATGATGTTGATTCTCTTTCTTAATTTTGTTGTTTTTCTGTAATCTCCTTTTTTAGAAGATCAATGGTAATTTTTTTATTTCGCATTTGTTGTGTCCAGAAAGTCTAGCTTGTCAGCTTTTATTTACGACATTCCTGAGAGATTTCTGACTCGTTCATCCAGATTTTTATGAATGGTTTCGATGTTCGACCTTCTAGTCGTGTAAAAGCTCAGATTAAGATGTCGTACATACAGTTGGCAAGAAAAATTCAAGCTCTTATGTCCTGGTTCTTTATTACTTCGTGGTTGATCAGGCCAAAAGTTTTTGTTTTTATGTCTGACTCGTTCGTCCAGTACATGTATTTGTTTTTGCTTGATACTCTAGTCGTGCCGAGTATTTTCTCGAGTTGGATTTTTAATCCGACTTCCTTCTCCTGATTGAATTCTTGTTGTTTCGAATTTGGGAGCGAAAGATTTCACTGATAATATATTTTCAAGTGCTCTACATTCCATGGTCAAAGTAGCATTTCGCCCTCTTTGTTATCCAACCAGTACATTTCTGGTCTGTTGATTTTTGTTACTCGGTATGGTCGTTCAAAGTTTGGGTTTAGCTTGCCTACGCCAGGTTCCTTCGTGTTGAATTGGACTTTTCATAGCACTCAGTCTCCAACGTTAAAAGTGCGGATTTGCACCTTCTTGTTGTAATATCCTGCAGTACACTGTTGGTAAGCTACTGTTTTGATGGAGGATGTTTTTCGCTTCTCTTGGAGGACCAGTCTGACTCTCAGTGCTTCTATGTTATCCTCAGCACGGAATTCTTCGGTTCGGAATGTTAGCATTCTGATCTCCACGTGTATCATTGCTTTTGAGCCGTATGTGAAGGTGAAAGGTATTTCTCCTGTCGGAGTTCGTTTTGTTGTTCTATACGCCCAAAAGGACGCCAGGTAACTCGGATGTCCACAATCCTTTTGTTACCTCGAATCTTCTTTTGATTGCTTCCAAGATTGTCCTGTTGGTGACCTCGGCTTGTCCGCTTGCTTGTGGATGAGTGGGTGCAGAGAAATGTTGTTGGATATTCAAATTTTCGCATAACTCCCTAACCTTCTTGCCTTCGAATTGCTTCCTATTATCTGTGACAATTATTCTTGGGGTCCCGAATCTACATATGATGTCTCTCAAATGAAACTTCTCGACTTGGGCTTCTCCTATTTTTGTGAGGGGCTCTACTTCTACCCACAAATGAAGTAGTCTACTGCAATGAAGAGAAACTTCTTATCAGACACTAGGAGTTGTCCTACGATGTTCAACCCCCATTGTGCGAATGGCCAGAGACTGCTCATTGGGATTAGGTTCTATCCTGACATGTGAGTGTATGGGGCAAATCTTTGGCATTTGTCGCATTTGCGCACGAGTTTTTGAGCATCTGCTTGCATTTTTGGCCAGTAATAACCCAGTGTGAGAGCTTCAGCGTTCTTCCCCCTGGATGATTTCTGCAAGTGTCATGGTGGATTTCTTGCTGAACGTATTCAACATATCCTGGTGCAAGGCACCTCAGCAATGGTTATTTTTTTTTGCAACTCTGTTTGAAGAAAGAAGTATATCTGGATAAAACTCATTTAAAGTTGCATACCTATGTCAAATGTTCCCTTTACCTTTTATAATGGTTGCAGTTAATTTTCTGCGTGACTTAAGCATGTGAGGTGCAACGTAAGGAGATGTTTCTCGTAACAGTCTCCTCCTTGATGGAGATGTGTCCGTGGAGGCGTAACTCCCTCCACGACTCTTTTTTGGTGCAGCGTTCCTTTTATTTATGAGAGAACTGGTGTCGAGTCTGGATTTGGGTTTTGATTCGTTTGAGCCTGGGTTCAGGCATTGTATATGTCTTTTCAATGGTGGGCCTTTTCTGGGCCTCTGTGATTGGTTTTATTCTTCTTGAGTTTTATGAGTTGGCCCAATAGATTGGACGGTATATCCTCGTGATGAATGTTCTCTGCCACGTGTACAGCCGTGATGATCAGTCTATTTTTATGTATCATCAATAATGATGTTGGCGGGTCTAATTTCAAATTGGATGGCATTGTTGTCTGGGAAAACAATGCACGTGGAAGGGTTGTCTGTGATGGAGGCAAAGTAATCATTAAGAACACGTGCCATTACTGGTGGCGATGAAAGTAAACTTGGAGACGAAGGTAGACTTAGTGATAAAGATGGACTCGAAAAAGAAAAAAGTGTTGAACACTAAATATGGATCCCTAAGGTCATATACTAAACAAGGATCAAAAGTCGAACTAGACGATGTCCGTCACAATGCCAAATAGACATAAACTGTTAAAGAACCTAAATCTAAAAATTACAAATAAAAATTGACATCTCTAGTCAATACTGTTAGGGTTAGTGTGAGACACCTAAGCCTAAAATGAAACCTAAACTATGAGAGCAGAACCAGACAAAAGCACATAAACGACTTTATTTTAACTACACCTAACCTTTCTAATTTAGGGTGGTAGCTCTTAGAAGACCTAATCTTCAATAACTAGACCAACTCCTAACTATTCTGAATTAAGTCAAAAGCTTGCCAGCTAAATTTTGTCAATGTATGAAAAAGTAGTCTCCCAAGTAAGAAGGCGAGACAATGGCTTGCTTAATGACGGTTCAAGCCCTTTCCTTAGGCATGGATTGTCTCATTCCCCAAATTGACAAGACTCACTAGAGTTGCTAACAACTGCTTCTATCCTAATGAGTTCGAAGTTCCTTGGGCCAATTCTAGTAAATTTTAGTTTATATTGCGCTTGAGCTTATATGCTTGGGCTGTGGTTTTTGGGTCAAGGACGGGTGATGAAATCCCATCCTTATCTTATATATGGGTGAATTTCCCTTAAAAAAAAATTTAATGTGAAAATGACCTAAGTTGATGCACACAACAAAATTAAGCATGGCTCAAACATTTTTTTTTTCTAATAATAAAAATTATTATAAAATAAAAATGTGAGTGTCCTACTACGAATTTGGAGCTATCAAGAGGGGCGTGGTTATTTAAGGGAACTTACCCCCTACGTTACCCCATGTGCACTACAAAAAAGAGTTAGGTCACAAGTGTAATTAAAAATATCCTAAGATGCAATTCTATGCAATTACTTGTGCCCGTGTAAAACCTACAAAGTATGATTTTTTATTTTTATTTTTTTGGTTAAAGACCACCAGCTGAAAAATTCATAACAGAACAACTCCTCTCTGATTACAAATCCATTCCGACCCAATGTTTATTAAGAGAAAAATTATACATAAGCCCAATCCAGAAACTTCATATGGTTTTCTAAAAAAAAAAATAATCAAAAATTAAAATCCTAAGGAAAAATATTAAAATTGCTTGCTAAAGTCAAGTTAACAGAAACTGTCCAGATTTGCATAGGTCTTAAAGAAAACTCACTTAAAAATTCAAATCACATCGGATTTTAAAATCCAAACATGATTTGGAAAGCTAACAATATGAGGAATAATCTGAATGAAAAAGATTTCACCAATCAAATAGTTATGATCCTCAAATAACTAGTAAGTCTTACCGACCTCGAAGAATTTCCAACACTGATATTCACATAATTATTACATAATATATCCCTTAATTTATACATGTTAGTGTTTCGATTATTATATTTTATAGTAATTATTTCGTTTTCATGTCTTTGTAGGAATTTGAGCGTAAACGATGAAATCAGATTAAAGCGGCAAGTTAAGGAACAACAATTAGTCAGTTCCAATGGTGGTATAAAGCAATCCCAAAACCTAATTCATACCCTAAAACCCATAACCTAATTCATACCCTAAAAACAAACCCAAACCTAATCCTTCTCCTTCTCTATAAATAGAGGAGGATAGGGTGAGAATGAGGGGGAAGGAAGAGAAGGGAAAAGAAGAAAATTAGAAATCAAAACCTCTTCCTCAATGGAGATTTCCTCAAAGGAGCTCCTCTCTCAAAGGTGATTCACAATCACCCTCACCACTCATCCATCTCTCACTCACTCCACTCACTCAGCACACAGTCACCTCGCCATCGCCACCACCGAGCACCGCAACCGCCACCGTCACCACCGTGAAACAGGGGTGTGACAACCCTGTTTCACGTCCAATTTTCACTCCACCACCACTCTCTGCTCCTCTCCCCTGTCCACACAACTGCCACCACCTCCGCACGAGTCCCACCACCACAACAGACCACGAAAAGCCGCGACAGAACCACCGCAACCACGCCGCGACAGAGCCTGTTTTGCCTCGCGACAAAGCCTGTTCCGCCTCGCCACAGAGCGTCTTCCTCCCCTCTCTCTGTCCTCTCTTCGTCCAGGCCCCAAACCATCTCTCCGCCACCGGAAAACCACCACAAACAGAGCCGCACCGCGGCGCACCACCGTCACGACAGGAAGCAAAAACAGGGAGTCCCCTCCCGATTTCTCTCTGTTTATTTGTGCTGTTTTCTTGGTGTTTCCTCACCTTTTCTGGTCTTTCGCAGGTTCTGGAGATGATTTGAGGTTGAGGACGGTCGCGAGGAGCGAGAACGAGGCCGAGAACCGCGCTGTCGCACTGGAGAAGACGAGCGGCTACTGTAGCGTCACTGTGGAGCTACTGTAGCAGAGGCGGGAATTGGTCAATTCGGTTATTTGGCTATTTACACCCCAGTTATCTGTAAGAGCCACCACAGAGCGTTTTGGGATCATTTCCTCGGGATTCGTGCACAACCACCTACTGATTTGCTGAGTGCCACCATATCGAGCTTGTGATAAACTAAATGGGTTGTATAAGTTATTTTGATTTATTTTACTGAATTGTGCATTTAATTGTTAACTACAATTTATTTCTGAATTTTGATAAATTGCTTTCACCTTGCATGTTTGAGAAATTAAACTTGATATGTTTGGTAGTTAGAATTACCCTTTATTAATATTCAAAGCATGTGCTAAAAATATTAAGCTTAAACTTTGATTAAGTGTGCCTTAAAAAGACACTTAATACTTGGTAAGAGCGTATTTGCTTGAAATGATTTGTTAATGTTTGATAGAAATATGATATAAGTTTAATTAGATTTTAACGATCACATATTCGGTGTAAGCAAGGGATTCTCATCCCTAAAGCTTCTCGTTAAATTCAGTAATTTAGATTTCAATAATTTTGCTAACTCATTAGTGAGTCCAAGCCCACAAAACTCATTTCATCTATCTTTTATTTTTCTTAGTTTTCTTATTTTTAATTTATTTTTAGTTTAGTTTTAAAAATGCTGTAACCCCATTTTCACTAAATTAGTTTAATTAAATTCTAAAATTTCAATTGCATCCACCTTCTTCGTGGGATCGACCCGTACTTGCCGTTGTCTACCAGTTAGGCACCGTGCACTTGCGGTTATTACAAGTGGGCTGAATTAACCTATTAATTTAGGTTAGTTAAATCCGCAGCAAGTTTTTGGCGCCGTTGCCGGGGAAGGTTGCGGTGTAATTGAATTTAAGATTTATTTTCACTAATTATAAAAAAAAAAATCAGAAAAATTCAAAAAATTAAAAAAAAAACAAAAATTTTAATTTTGTTATTTTTACACTCATTTTGTGTTTGATCTTGCAGATTACACGCTTTTCGAGGAAATTGGACGATCCTGCAAAAACATCAAGCACATTTTATTTTTATTTTTGTGAGGAGAGTTTTAATTTTATTTTCACCTCGTTTTACGAGTGTGTGGTGTAATAATTTTTGAGAACTTTACTATTTTTCATTTTGTTTAATCACAAAAAAAAAAAAAAAAAAAAAAAAAAACCCAAAATTTTCTAAGTCAAAAGAAGTTATAGGGAAACAATTTTAATTGTTACCCAATAATTTTTATGATTTAGAAATCCGACTTCTAAGACCAAGACCAGTAAATTTATTTGCATGTGCTTGTGTGTTGATTGAAACGGATAAAAAGAAGTCGAACTTTTTTTTGAATTGTGCTAACTTTTTGTGTAGAACGGAATACGCACACTGTAAGTATTTCTATCACACGCAACGTATTAGCGACCAGGGTGCTTGGTGTAATTGTTTGAAATTGTGTGATTGGTTGTTAAATTTCTGTAATTGTGGATGCTAAACTTTAGTAATTCATAATAAGCAGACCCAGCTTATAAATAGAAATTGGTGAGACTTGATATCCCCACCTCATCACTCCAGCTGTGTGCAACCAATATCCTAACATAATTAAAATCAATTAGCAAGTTAGATAGAGCATTTTTTAGGTACGGTGTTCATAGGATAACCAAGACCAAGGTGAATCCAATAATTTTTGTGTTGATCCAAGCTAAAAGTGACGATGGGTTTAATCATTCAATGAACTCCGAGAGGCCACTGCCACAAGGGTAATTTACCCGGTACGCCGAGTCATAAGTAAGCTACGATCCACAAGAAGAATTGGTGTAACCAACAGTTTTTGGTTAGGAACACAAACCTCAAGTGTGCATTTAACATCACATCGTTCTCACATCTATTGGCTTACAGAGCGGTAGCACAAGGAAGTACTTAATTGGACCATTGTGACCTCCTTCTCTTGTGCGATAATCCGGTTTCTTTGAAACAAAACTCTAGCCTACTGATTTTGAACTTTGCGATGTAAAGTGTACACTCTTAGGATCAACTTGTAGCACCCATTGCCGTGTCATAAAGATTACATAAGAAATAATTGTCCCCCAAAGATAAAAAGATAATTGATCTCAAAAACGTTGATTGCTTAGGGAGGCATGTTTCTTGTGCATTTATTGGTTGCTGATTGCATGTGAGCCTGTGTATATTTTTAGAGTTAGTGCCTTCAAAAAAAAAAAAAAAAAAAAAAAAATGAACACAAGGGATTATCCAGCCTATTTTTCCGAGCAAGTCAATTCATTTTATGACATGCGACGACCTGATTATGATCCATATTTAGATTATTACAACCCAGGTCTAGCCTATCATCCTGACTTCTCATGGGCTCATGGTCAGTACCATTAAGACCCTCTAGACACTCCTCAGACTCCTCAAGCTTTCATTCCTGATAATGAGTTAGAGGATATACTGAAAATTTTTATAGAGCGCACAGGAGAAATACTTGTGCAAAATTCTCATGATATCAAAGAATTGACAGCTATTTATCAACATAACTCTCAAGCTATCCGGAAACTTGAGATGACTGTGAGTCAAATAGCTGAGTCATTTCCTGAGATAGAGTCAGAAATATTCCCTAGCCAACCTATTTCCAATTTAGAGTCTCCCCTTGACTGTTTAGAGGCTTGTTTGACTCAATTTAGTTTAGACTTTGATGTTGATAATTCCATTAGGGAAGTCAATGATTTGCTTGACTCAGTCCCCATTGTGGATCCTAGTTATAAATGGCAGTCTAAAGTGAAGCTTCTTCCATTCAGTGAGTCAAACCTAGTCCCATCAGTTGAGCCACCTGAGCTTGACCTTAAACAATTACCTGACACCCTCAGGTATGCATTTTCAGGTGATGAGTTGTCTAGACCAATATCTCTATATGATTCATGTGATGAGCCTGTACCACCTGATATATCCATCGTCTCATCTATTTGCATCACATTCCCATTTGCTAAGGCTACTTTCACTGATCCCTTGTGCTGTATTGAGGATTTCAGTTTTCATCATCCTGTTGTGCAAATTATTCAATCATCTGATTTGGAACCAGACATAGGATGTTCCCTTTTTGGAGCACGTAAGTATCCTCAGTTGTGTCTGACTACTGGTCACTTTTGGATTATCCTAGTGTATTTGGTGCCCCAGGTGATTGCTATATTTTGGTGGACTGATCCTCAACTGTTCAGGTTGTTGATATACGACCATGGATTAAGTATTTGTCATATTCTTCCTCTACACTTTTTGATACACCAATTTTTAGGAAGAATATTTGTCGTGCTGATGACGTTAAACCAAGCGCTCCTAGGAGGCAGCCTAGCTTTAGTTGTGTGTCTTTGCTGTTAGTCTGGATTGATTTTCGAGTACCCTATTTAGTTGAGTTTCACTCATACTCGTTAGCTCCGTAACAGTTTTGACTTACAACTTGCCTTTTCTTTTTAGTTTTCTTTGTTTGTGTCGAGTCTGCATTTTATCGATTTCTAATGAAAACTCCATGATTCTTATGTTTGTGAGCCTCATTGATGGATGACTTCTTGGAAATTGGTAAAATCTTCACCGCGGTAATACTGTTCTAACCTCCTCTCATGTACTTACTTCATTCATTTGTCAGAATTATTTTGTTAAACATTGAGGACAATGTTTGGATTAGGTTTGGGGGTAGGTTCATGAGTCGGTGAAATTTTCGTAGTTTCGTAGTATTTTCTTTTCTTATTATCTTATAAAAAATAAAAAATAAATTGTGCTTTTTTCTGTCAAGAAAATTTGGTCTTTTGCGATTATGAAAATGGATTTTAAATGTTTTATACTCAAGAAAATGCAAGCCAACTTGACATATTGGTATATTGATAAAGACTGAAAGTTTAGTATGATCCTTAAGCTAGATTTAGTTCATAAAAATTTTTCAACTCGATTATCTTTGCACCATGAGCAATGTTAGCATAACTTGAAGTTGATGAGTGAAATATGCACTAGAAAACCTTAGAATAATAGTGGAGACTTAACCCTGGAAGTTTTGAACCTTTCTATTTTTCTGAGGGTTATACATAAGCTCTGATTTTTCTTGATTCCGTATTATCTCGTTGATGATCTCATTATTCTCATTTTTCTGATCAATTGCTTTGGGAATGACATCAAAATTGAATTATTACACTAGAACTTCTTGGCTTATTCAATTGAGATGTCATAAAACTGACCCGAACTTAGGAAATGATCTAGGCATTTTTTTCTTTAGACCATTAACTAGCCTTTTAACTTACCCATAACATTAACCTTTTTGTAGCCTTTTGAGCCTTAGAATAACTTTTATTTGTTAACCCATTAACCTTTACCCAATTTTCTCTGGGAATGTGTACGAATGAATATACTTGGTGTAAAAAAGGGCATGAAAAAGCAAAATATGAGATATTTCATAAACCCTCTATTGAAAAAAAAAAAAAAAAAAAAAAAAGGGTTGAAGAAAAGAAAAATAGCTATAAAAAAAAATAAAATAATAATAATAAAGAAGAATGTGAATGAGGATAAAGATGTGAGAATGAAGAACAAAATTGATGGTGCGCAACATTGATTTATTCTTGGCAGCCCTAATTGTTCGTATAATGGGTGTATACATTCCTAGAAATTTTTGTTAGAATCCTTTGACATTTCTTATTAACCATTACCCAAGCCCCGTTACAACCCAACAAAGTCCTAGTTGATCTTAGGTAAAGGTTGGTTTCGTAGATGTGGAGCTTTAATAACCAAGACCTATGGTGTTTGATTCAACATTCCCAAAAGTAATTGATATTCCTGTCCATGAGATCATGTTCATTCCATTCTTGAAAAGTCCGTTCTTCATATTACTATATGTGAGATGATTGTTTTCCATCATTTACTCTTTTCCTCACATATAAACTGAGTGAAATACCAAATCTCTGAGTGTTTTATTGTGAGTGACATGAGAGGTTTGAAGTCAAAACAAACTTTCTACAGGAGATTTAGTCATTGTTTTACTCTGAAATGAAAAGTTATGTTGACAGTGCTATCCACACACACACATTGAGTTGAGGATGATTGTGAATTTGTCTCTAACTTGTGGAGAATATTAAATTATTTGGAGATTTGTTGATACACTAAAATGACACTGTTGGTTTCCTGCATTTCTTGAAGTTTTAAAATGAACACTGTTTGACCAAGTTTTGTTGAGTCAGTAATGTTTGTGGGTAACATTTCTGGAAACCCTCACGAGACTATAACTCGTCCACTAGAGGTAATCTAGGGGTTTAAAGCCTTGTTGCACGTTTAAGGTAAGTGCAACCGATGATATCTGCGAAAGTGAGTTATGATTTTCTTTTTATTGTTTTGCTCGAGGACTAGCAAAATATAGGTTTGGGGGTATTTGATATTCACATAATTATTACATAATATATCCCTTAATTTATACATGTTAGTGTTTCGATTATTATATTTTATAGTAATTATTTCGTTTTCATGTCTTTGTAGGAATTTGAGCGTAAACGATGAAATCAGATTAAAGCGGCAAGTTAAGGAACAACAATTAGTCAGTTCCAATGGTGGTATAAAGCAATCCCAAAACCTAATTCATACCTAAAACCCATAACCTAATTCATACCCTAAAAACAAACCCAAACCTAATCCTTCTCCTTCTCTATAAATAGAGGAGGATAGGGTGAGAATGAGGGGGAAGGAAGAGAAGGGAAAAGAAGAAAATTAGAAATCAAAACCTCTTCCTCAATGGAGATTTCCTCAAAGGAGCTCCTCTCTCAAAGGTGATTCACAATCACCCTCACCACTCATCCATCTCTCACTCACTCCACTCACTCAGCACACAGTCACCTCGCCATCGCCACCACCGAGCACCGCAACCGCCACCGTCACCACCCTGAAACAGGGGTGTGACAACCCTGTTTCACGTCCAATTTTCACTCCACCACCACTCTCTGCTCCTCTCCCCTATCCACACAACTGCCACCACCTCCGCACGAGTCCCACCACCACAACAGACCACGAAAAGCCGCGACAGAACCACCGCAACCACGCCGCGACAGAGCCTGTTTCGCCTCGCGACAGAGCCTGTTCCGCCTCGCCACAGAGCGTCTTCCTCCCCTCTCTCTGTCTTCTCTTCGTCCAGGCCCCAAACCATCTCTCCGCCACCGGAAAACCACCACAAACAGAGCCGCACCGCGGCGCACCACCGTCACGACAGGAAGCAAAAACAGGGAGTCCCCTCCCGATTTCTATCTGTTTATTTGTGCTGTTTTCTTGGTGTTTCCTCACCTTTTCTGGTCTTTCGCAGGTTCTGGAGATGATTTGAGGTTGAGGACGGTCGCGAGGAGCGAGAACGAGGCCGAGAACCGCGCTGTCGCACTGGAGAAGACGAGCGGCTACTGTAGCGTCACTGTGGAGCTACTGTAGCAGAGGCGGGAATTGGTCAATTCGGTTATTTGGCTATTTACACCCCAGTTATCTGTAAGAGCCACCACAGAGCGTTTTGGGATCATTTCCTCGGGATTCGTGCACAACCACCTACTGATTTGCTGAGTGCCACCATATCGAGCTTGTGATAAACTAAATGGGTTGTATAAGTTATTTTGATTTATTTTACTGAATTGTGCATTTAATTGTTAACTACAATTTATTTCTGAATTTTGATAAATTGCTTTCACCTTGCATGTTCGAGAAATTAAACTTGATATGTTTGGTAGTTAGAATTACCCTTTATTAATATTTAAAGCATGTGCTAAAAATATTAAGCTTAAACTTTGATTAAGTGTGCCTTAAAAAGACACTTAATACTTGGTAAGAGCGTATTTGCTTGAAATGATTTGTTAATGTTTGATAGAAATATGATATAAGTTTAATTAGATTTTAACGATCACATATTCGGTGTAAGCAAGGGATTCTCATCCCTAAAGCTTCTCGTTAAATTCAGTAATTTAGATTTCAATAATTTTGCTAACTCATTAGTGAGTCCAAGCCCACAAAACTCATTTCATCTATCTTTTATTTTTCTTAGTTTTCTTATTTTTAATTTATTTTTAGTTTAATTTTAAAAATGCTGTAACCCCATTTTCACTAAATTAGTTTAATTAAATTCTAAAATTTCAATTGCATCCACCTTCTTCGTGGGATCGACCCGTACTTGCCGTTGTCTACCAGTTAGGCACCGTGCACTTGCGGTTATTACAAGTGGGCTGAATTAACCTATTAATTTAGGTTAGTTAAATCCGCATCAAACACCAAACTCTTTTACTTAAAATTCAATTGCCACCGCGTTTCTTCTCGAAATTGACTTCCCTAAAGTGTTCCAAAATGTAGACGAGAAATCCTACAAGTATTTTTCTTCAGATTTTTTTTTTTTTTTGATGAAAATTTCCTGCAAAACCCTATTAGTTAGTATTTCCTAAGAGAAAGTGCAAAACAAGAGAAAAAAAAATACTAAGATATGTATCAAAGCTCCGCTGAACCAATCAATTAATTTTATCAACTCCTATAACTTATTTTCTACACGAGATGTAAATACAAGTAGGCATTCGATGAATTACCACTTAAGAAAAATACAAATAATCCCCCTTGTATTTTTTATGCAATATAAATCTAGAAGAAAAATGTGAGTTTCATCTTGATGTGAAACTACACACTCCAACTTTTCATATAAAAGACTTTGTTTTTAGACTAACAAACAATTATTGACATAATAAATAGAAGTAGAATAACAAAGACATTACTTATATTTTAACTATGGTGGTTTCATGAAGAGATTATACTATCACCATCTTAGAGAAAGAGAAAATAAAAATAATAAAATAAATCAAACATTCTTTATTAATAAAAAATGAAAATTACAAGCTTGTGTTTTTAAGTACTTGATCCCTAACAATTGTTATTCTTTCTTCCCCTTAAGCTCCCCTCGAGAGGATAACAAAACTTTTATTTATAGACAATTACGCCAAGAGATAAAATTCCTAAAACAATCAAACTCTTTAAGTCTTCTTATTTGCATCAATCTTGTCTTGTACTGTGAGAGTATTGGATAATATGATTGGTTGGGGAGAAGTAGGGTTAAATTTGAAATAGAAAAGGATATTGGACAAAGAAGAGATGTTTAAATAGATGTCCTAGTGCAAGAGTTAAACATGGAATGAGAGATGATGGATAATGAGACTCTAATTAATATGGGCTTGGGTCATGGATATGTATGGATAATATTATAAATGTCATTAGAAGAATACTAAAAATAGTATTATTTGGCATTTATCAATTTAAAACCTTGATGGAGTCGTTTTAGGAAACCTTGCAAATGAGAACATAATCTTGATGGAGTCGTTCTAGGAAACCAGGTTTTGCAACCAGATTTAGGTGTATGTCCACACCATCGACCCAATTGATCCACATCACTAATCCAAGAGTAGGACTAAGGAACCATGTTTTGCAACCAGGATGATGTGGTATTGTTAGACGAGTTTTTTAAAACCTCGAGATACACATAAAATCTTTGAGAGATTTCATCATTCTTTTGAGATCACGACACATCACTCTGGTTGCAAAAACCTGGTTTACTAGCAAATACCTTGTTCCAAACACACCTGTGTTTGGTTGCATGGAATCCTATGCCATGAAAATTCATGAGGGGATCCCTACATTTTAGGCTAAATTGATATATCACTCCATATCTACCATTTGACCATCATTTGATTTTGTGATCAATGGTGGGAATGAAAGTCCAATGAACATGAAAATTTCGCTCCTTGGTCCCCCAAGGCATGTGATTCTCATGTTCATGGGACTTTCATTCCCACCATTGATCACAAAACTAAATGATGGATGTTAAATGATACATCAATTTAACCTAAAATATAAAGATTCCCTTATGAATTCTCATGGCATAGGATTCCATGCAACCAAACACCCTAAGATGTAAACCTTGAGGAAAAAAACTTTGCATTAATCCTCAAGAAACCAATGAAAAATCACCCAAATAAAAAAAAACAAAACTAGGTTGTTAATCCCTCTGAAAACTTGAGAAATGAGAACCAGTGGAGTTGTGAAGAGGAAGAGTTGAGGGGAAAACATGAATAAATTTTGATTTTGGTTTATTTCTCAATGTGTGCAATGGGTATTTCCAATTTCTCTTCTTTATCACCCCAGTGTCTTCTTTCTCAATGGGTACCTGGAATTTTTCTTCTTTAACAATGAGTACTTCGAATTTCTCTTATTTAACTTGTTCATGATTGGCAACTGGAGAAATTTATTAAATATGAGGTATGGGTAGTGGAGGCGGGGAAGGAGAATGAAGAGGGGAGTCTCGTTTTGAAGGGAGGGGTGGGATTGAATTGGAGAAGAAGAGGGTTGGGGTTCATCAGGAAGAGAACAAAAGTCTTTGTTGTATCCGACCCTGAAACCTGATCTCTTCTTCATTCTGGAGGCCTATGATTGATTGAAGAAGACGATGAAAAAGAAAGGGGGTTCAATTGTTTCAATGGTGGAAGTGGGAGAGGGATCGGGTGGTGGGGTTGGAAGGCCAAAGTGGGGTCGTTGGGAGTCTTTCTCTCGCCTGATCCATCTCTCCGTCTAGCCAGCAGTCTCTATCGCCGTTGACAGACTCTCTCCCTCGCCTGCTCTTCCCTCTCTCTCACTTGATATCTTCTCGACGCACAACCATCACACTCCCTCGACAGCATCAGTTGCAACCTTCTCATGGCCAACAGGCACAGCAAATAACGCCTTCACTGTCTCTGATCGGATGCTTTCGTTTCGGTTGCTTTGTGCGTTGTTTAGTCTAACCAAATTTTTTTTTAATAAACAGACTCACGTGACAATCAAGTGCCACCAATTGGGTTGGTGACGTGGATTTACACGTAAACCAGATTACAAAACATAGTTGCAAAACCTGATTTCTTAGCATTTTTTTTATCTCGACGACATCTTGCAATTTCAAGATATTTTTTATGTGGGGGAAAAAGACGGACAAATCGGTAATTTTATTAGAAGATGAATTCTGAATGTTGTCTATTGCCTCTTAATAGTGAGACCATCAATATTTCTTACAATTTGTATATTTTGTTGTATACTATAGTTCAAATATCATAAACCTGTAAAAAAAATTTAAGCCAAGGCAATGTCCATTGTGTGAATTATGAAAAGGGCAACCTAGAGGCTACTCTAGAATGAATAGGTATTATTTATGGGTGCCATAACAAGCCATCAAATACTTACATAGTGAAACCATATAAAAAAAATTTATTGGCTGATATTTTGATAATTGCAGTTATGTAGATGACATAAATCATATTGGTCTCTGGAAGATAGTTGCAGTTATGTAAATGACATAAATCTTATTAGTCTCCTAAGTAGTGTTAATTATTTAAAGAAAGAATTTGAAATAAAAGACCGTAGGAAAACAAAGTTTTGTCTCGACCTGCAAATCGAGTAAACTACTAATGAGACATTAATGTATCAGTCAAGGAAAAAGATTTTGAAATGTTTTAACATTGAAAAAACTCGTGCACTTATTACACCCATGGTCGTCAGAATTTTAATCTAACGAAAGACCTGTATCAACCCAAAAAAGAAAATGAAGAGATATTTGGTCTCAAAGTACTATATTGAGTTCCATTAGTGCATTGTTGTATTTTGCATAATTTACAATACCTAGTAGACTTTATGTGAACCTATTAGGAATATATAATTTTGCTCCCACCAGTAGGCATGGGAATAGAGTTATATACATATTTAGATATCTTTGTAGGGCCACTGATATGAATTTATTTTATTCCTGTGATTTATCTAACCATTCTCATTGAGTTGCCTATGTCGATTCTGATTATATTTCTGACCTATAAGGGTCACTTCCAGATAGATTATATATTTATGAATTGCAGTGCATGCAATTAATCCAAAATATAAGAAACAATTGTAAATTAGTTCCACTTGTTAGTCAACTAATTACAATATATGAAGATAATTTGGATGTGTTGCTCAAATGGAAGAAGGTTTCAACAAGGGAGATCGAACAAAACACATTCCAATAAATGTTTTCCACCTACACGTGTTTCAAAAGAATCATGATATTGAATAGTAGTCAAAGCGAGTCAATTTGACCCCTTAAACGGAAGTGAAGCAATGACAACATGTTTTGCCTTGGCCAAGTAAAAAAGCTAGATTTTTTTATTTTTTTGTTTTTTAATATTTTTTACGATAGAAATTTTGGTAATGAGATATTATTAAGATTACATATTTTTACAATAAAAACTAGTTCCAATTTTCAAATACTCTAAAGTCCACACAAAGATCTTCATTGTTTTTTTTTTAATAGTTATTTTCAAAGTATTCGTATACAGCTATATTTACATAGTATACTAATATAGAAAAATCTCGACTAAAATTGTTAGTTACTTAGATATTGCAAATAAATTTAGAATTGTTTACTTATTATTTTTTTCTTACTTTAATTAGGTGATTGAATTGATTGAGGATTATAGATGAAAGGCAATGACTTTTTAACACCACGTCTTCAACTATTCGATGCCACAGCCCCTACTTTTCTCTCCTATACTACAAATTAAAAAAAAACAACAACACATCTCTTTCTCTCCCTCCCTCTTTGTTCCTCTATTCTCTCCATCAAGCATCGAACCTCATTTTTTCTCCCTCCATCTCTTCTCCTCTATTCTTTCCATGAAGCACCACCACCACACCACGCCACACCCTATCACTGTTAGCCGCACCACCAATTTTAAAAAAATCCACACAATTTTTCTTCTTATTCTCTTTGTTTCGTCTTCTCTGAAGAAAAAAAAAGCCTCCTACCTCTTTCCTTATCTGCTCATCTCTTCTCAAAACACAACCACCACACCAGCAGCACCAAAACACTGTGCCCCATCACCACATGTTGCACCACCACGCCTCGCCACTGCCTCATTCTTCTCATTTTTTTTTCTCCATCACTTGTGTAGAGAACTTCGTGAGAATGAGTTCAACCTCTGTGAGGGGCAAATTTGTTAGCTTTCAACGAGGTTGTTGTGAGTGGGGAACCCATCCTCGCGGAGTCCTCTGCAAGGTCGATGGAGAAAGAAAAAACAAAGAATAAAATAAAGGAGAATAAGAATGAGGAGGTGGGGTGTGAGAGAACTTTGGACTCAAATGGATGCTCTTTGACCTCGGAATGCATTGAAGTCATCGAAGAAGAGGGATGAAATGAAATGAAATAAAATTTACTTTTTTACACAATTTTTCTTCAAAATTCTTGATGGGGAAGAAAGGAAAAGTTATAGAGGAGAGAATGGTGATGGTGCTTGATGGAAAAATGGGAGAAGAGAGGGAAGGAAGAGTGAGGTGGTGGTGCTTGATGGAGTGAATAGAGGATAAGAGAGGGAGGGAGAGAAAGATATGTGTTTTTTTTTTGTTTTTTTAATTGGTGGTGTGGTAGAAAAAAAATAGGGGGTGGTGGTGTGGGACATTAGAAGATGTGGTGATATAAAATCGATGCCTAGACGAAATTGTAATCGTTATTTTAATGCATATTATATAGGGAATTAAATGACTAGTTATCATTAATACATTATAACTTTAATTTGCTATTTAAAAGTCTAAATAAGTACAATGCATTTATTTGCATTTTATAAGATTTTATTTATATTGTTTTACACGTGATGCAAAGAGAATCGATATGTGAATTGGTATTCGCATTATCATATTTATGACTTGGAATTAGTAGTTAGTAGGTGACTCTCATTTAAATTTGAATTGGATTGTCATGCAAATTGACTTGCTAAGGAGTATCTTTTCTTGTGTTGAATGAGTTTGATCGCCACTTTGTATAGAGGATTTGTCCATGAAATAATTGTGTTTCCCTAAACAAAAGTGTAGATTTGTTTATGATTGACAAAGTGTCATTATAGATTTGTTTATGATTGACAAAGTGTCATTATGTAAGAACTAATGTGGATAATATCAATTGTGGATATGATCTAAGAAGCACAATGATGTGTATAAGATTAAATGTGGATAAGATCGATTATGGATAATAACGAATGTGGATAGATCAATTATGGATATGACCAAAAACACAGGGATATGGATAAGATCAACTATGGATAAGATTGATTGTGGATAATAATAGATGTAGATAAGATCAAAAGTGGACATGATCAATTGTAGATAAGATTGAAGAAGCACGACAAAGTGGATAAGCTCAAAAGTAGATAAGATCAACTGTGGATAGAATCAGATAGGATTGAAGAAACACGATGATGCAAAAGCTATTGAGTCTTGTGCTTGATTAGAAAAACTATTTAGAGCTCACAACCTGAAGTTTTAAGAACCATTGTAAATGATGAGTAGTTTTCTTATGGGTAATTATTGGTGATGATACATCAAAATATACCGATCATCATGACCGTATACGTGGCATAGAAACTCATCACGAGAATATAACGCAAAATCTATTGGGCCAGCTCATAAAGCCCAGGAAGAATAAAGCCAATTACAGAGACCCAGACAATGTCCACCATCGAGAAAACATAAACGAGGCCCAAATCTAGGCATGAACGAATCAGAGCTCAAATCCAGGCCCAACACGAATTCTCTCATAAATAAGAGGAGCGTTACACCAGAAAAGAGTCGTGGAGGGAGTTACGCCTCCACGGACGTATCTCCAACAAAGAAGAGACTATTACGAGAAACATCTCCTTCCGTTGCACCTCACATGCTTAAGTCACGCGGAGAATTAACCGCGACCATTATAAAAGATAAAGAGAACATTCGACACAGGTATGCAACTTTAACTGAGTTTGATCCAGATTTACTTCTTTCTTCCAACAAAGTTACTGACTTAAGCATCAGAGTTCCTTCGGGCACCAAAAAGGATGTCTTTAGTAATCTAACGATTATTTTGCAGGTCAAATTCACAGGAGGAAGATTTTTTGTCGCATCAATTTGGCGTCCTCCGTGGGAAACGACGAGTTTCCTTTCTAAAAACAAAATACACAGTGACAAAGCTCACCACAACCTAACAAAATATCAACAACCATCAAAGAAAATGATGCAGTTTGCATACCCTCAATCCAATAATGATCACGAGAACTCTCCCATTGACAACAATGCATCTCTGACAGCAAGTGAATAATAAGCGGCCCAGATCATCGGACCAATAGCACCCGAGAATGAGGATCCACAGCACGCAGTAGCCCAGACAACCCAAGCATCCGGCGGTGTTGCCACGGACCCTCAGGTGGACTTGCTCAAGGCTTAGATAAACTACTTGACAAAGATGTTGAAAAAAATACCCAAGAATGCATTCAACCAGCAGACCATGTTCATGCACCGCCCCAACAAAATTTTGCCGACTGAACTGAAGGAAGCGACGAAGCCTTAACAAAAACCCAATAGGGAAACTTCAAGAACAGCGAGCTCCCCCAAGACAAGACTCTGCAGTGCGTCGGAACGATTGTTGAATCCCGTTCAGGATTGGAGTCACAGATCCCAACATACTATATGAGTTAGCCAAGCCGCCATTTTCTAATGCATTCAAGAAAAAGGCATGCCAAAAAATTTCACTCCGCCAAAGTTCAAAGTGTACGATGGTACCTCCGACCCAACAGATCACTTAAAACATTTCCACCACATGATGGCTCTAAAGGAAACCACGGAGTCGATCCTGTGCAGAACATTCCAACCAGCCTCACTTTCACAGCGATGAATTGGTTCAATAACCTACCACCAAGGTTGATAGACTCCTTCCAAGCTTTAGCTACTGTTTTTATTACCTGATTCATTGGGAGCCTGCGGATGAGGAAAAAAAACCCACTACCTCTTGCACATCAGAGAGAAACCCAAAGAATTGATACTGAAATATTTCACTCGCTTCACCGAGTTAACAATGATTGATGGATGTAGCAATGACACAGCCTCTGCAACTTTCATAGCCGAACTGAAGAGAAGCCCCTTCTTCGATGCCCTTAACTTGAAGCCTCCAAAAGGCATGGCACTCCTATTGAAAATAGCGCAGAAACATATCTTCCTTGAAGAAATGAAAGTTGCGAGGAGGAAGAATGAACAAAAAATGGAAAAGCATTCGGGGAATCGGGAAAGAAAATAAGAAAAAAGGTGAGATGATGGATCACGGGAGGATAGCAGTCATTTAAATAAACATCAAAACGACGGACGAACTGAGTCCAACCAGTGAGAATCCAGACAATCGCAATCGACACGGCCCAGTCATGAGCGGATAACCAGTGTGATGAAAAATGAGTACAAACCATACACATCCCTAAGACAAGTCAGATCAACATCTTAAAACACATGGCGAATTGAGAGAACGTCAACTAGACACCCAAGATGAAAGGAGACCTGGAAGGACGAGACAAAAGTAGGTACTACTCTTTTCACAAGAATCACGGACATGATACCGAAGACTGCTACAAGTTGAAAGAAGAAATTGAGCATTGGGTCCAAAGACGACGACTAGATGAATTCATCGGAATACCAAACAAACAATTTAAAGTTAAAGAAAAAACAGATATTGCCGCCACATGATCAAAAGAACGATCTAGATAATCGATATACGCTTTACATTACATCCACCCCAGCAAAGAAGCATCTCCCACTTGAGTAGATCTATATTGAAGGGAAATGTCAACGCCCTAAATACGGTTGCACCGACCGACTCAAATACTCTACCAGTGGATACAAATCCAACCAAAGTTACTTACAAAGAAATTAACAACGACAATCTCTATCAAACCTCAACAACCAATGCCAAATGGGGAGCAATAACAAGCCAAGCAAAAGAGGTCATAACTTAAACAAGAATGAACAACAGAGGAACAAAACACCAACGCGAGGATAGACATCAGTCACGCAATGATAAAAGAAAAATCGTTCCACATTGTAACGGAACTGCTACATAAAAATGACCGCTAGAAATGGTCGAGACACCCAAATAGAAAAATCAATAAAGTTTCAATTTCGGAATCGACAACGACGAACATCTTCAAAGCAAAGCTATGCGAAACAATCGGTGTATAAAGCCCAAAAGGAAGCGGGACGCAAGTCGGATATTTACAATAAAATTCTAGTCTAATCAACCAAAGAAGTAAAGGTTGGACGAACGAGTCAACTAAAAAAATGACTTCAAGTCGACTGAAACATCGAGTTAACGAAGTAAAAGATGAACGAACTAATTAAAAGAAACTACTTCAAACTGACTGAAACGTCGAGTTACCGAAATAAAGGTTGAGCGGACAATTCAACAAAGTAAAAGCCACTTCGAGACAACCGAATCAACAAACCAACTCGAAGGCTCGAAAGACACAGACTTCATTGTTGATCAAACGAACAGAGCAAACAAACGGATGAGCAAGTCAGCACAGCCCAGGAGAACCTTGGATTAATTAACATACCAGATCAACAAAGTAGAGGACAAGCAAACAAAACAGTTTTCCACAAAAGCTCCGAGACGACAAACACAAGGTCAAGACATGCGTGCTAAAGCATAGGAATATTCATATCAGCAAATGATTGCTAAGGATATAGCTGTAAAACATCAAAGCGTCAATACGAATCGTCACGACAACAACGGACGAACGAAGTCAACAAAAAAAAAAATAAAGGAAAAAACTCTTGTCATTCATTCAAAATCTATTCTAGTACATTCGAAGGTAGCAATAGAAGACTAAGGGGAAAGATTTATAACATCCTCAGCAATACCATCTACAGGAGCCGAGTCATAGACAGGAACTCTTATTTCGAGAGGAGGAGGTTGCGTCTCTTTAGCCATTGCATCACCGAGAGGATCTTCAGCACCCTCTTCATCCTCGAAGGTCTGATATACCAGATGACAATATTGAGACAAGTCGACACCGAGACCCTCAATATAATCCAAAAGCTCAGTCCAACCATAAACAACACGTTGCCAATCCGCCACTTCCATAACACAGAGCCTATCCTTAACAAAAAGCTAGCTCACTTCTTACCGTGATAAGTTGGTCCTCAGCAGTAGTGAGCATCATGGAGGAATCAGCCTTGACCTTGTCAAGCGAAGCCAGTAATTGCTCCACCCTATGTTCAGCGGTGTCGCGATTTCTAGAGTGTTCTATCATGTCACGTGTGACTCATCGTGAAGCGACTTATCGGTGAAGAGCTCTATCTCCACATCGTGTAAACGTGTGTGGATGTCGTCTAAGTCAACTCGACTCAAGCGCGATTGCTGACCGATCCTGTGCATCATCCACCTTGTCCAACGAAGTATGAGCAACCTCAGTCGCTTTAATCCGTTCAGAGCATCGCGCTTTTAACGTGTCTTATTGATAAAAAAAAAACATGGGAAAATACCAATAGAAGCATGAAGAGCTTCCTCTCTAGAGATATCACAAGATTGTGATTAACCTGATGACTCAAACCCATCACCCCCACGTAGGAAAAATGGGTGATTCCGTCCATTACAAGCCTAACACCATCCTCAAAATGAAGATTCGGATTCAGCACGGGCATCGAAGGCCTCTCCACCGACCGTCTTTACCATTCATTAATCAGCTTACGTGCACCATCCTGCACGCTAAGACGAGAAAACCAGCAGAACTTTCCATCTGATTTGACACGAATCTCTTCAGGAGTAGGTTCCTTCCAACTGACCCACGAATGAAGAACGTGAGGATCCAGTAGTATGGAGGAACCACCACCCACAACCGGGAAAGAAGAAGAAACGACGGGAGAACCTCCATCACCCTCTAGTTGCTCAGCAAAAACAGAACGAATGGTGGTCCCAACAAGAGCAGAAGAACCCAAGCATGCTGCAGAAGGCGAGATCTCCACCCATCCATCAACGGGATGGGAAGAACAAAGAGATTGCGCCTCGGGAACTCGATCATGATGGCCAAGCTCCCTAGACTGGACAACAGCCAACTAGAGCATCTTGTCATCTAAGGACCAAAAGTCCTCATCAAAACACTTAGCAGCATCAAGGTCGTCATAAGCAGATAGTAGCTTTTTTTTGCAATCGTCCAGCGGAGGAATGGTAACTTTCTCACTCCTCTTCAAAGCCAACTTCATCTCTTCCTCTTCCTGCAGAGAACAACGGTCTTCCCTCGAAGATTCTCTATCAACAAAACCCGAGTAAAGAGATGTATGATGCACAGAATCAACGAGTCATTTCTTCTTAGAAGACGGACTGGTATCGCCACTGATAGGAGCATTGAGATCCATAACGCTCGAGCTCATTTTCGATCAACGACAACATTATCACCTTCAACAGCGGCAACAATCTCCGTGGCTTGCCTTTCGGTTAGCAAAGCTCGCTCAGTTTCATTCATGTTGTATAAACTGTTGCGTTTCACCATATCATAAGTAAGATAGGTGTCCAAGGGAACTACAGAAATTTCAGGAAACGTTCGTTGATAACCTGTTTTTCAATGGTCAATTGTAGATTCTGACGCTTGATAGGAACTCGGAAAGACATTACCATCTGCAAACCCTGTAAATTGAAATAGCTAGAGTCGACAGACGCATAAAACCAATCATGCAACCAATCTCTGATGTCATTATTGAGATTGCCAAAACATACAGGAGAAAGAAGGAAACATGTGCAATTGGGTTTAACGCTAAACCTCACCAAATAATGCAAGATTCTAGCGGTTAAAGGAATACCAGAAAGGATGGCCCTAGCATACGTGAAAAACATAACCCTCTAACCATTCAGGCCCATCTGAGCAAGATAAATACCTAGAAAATCTAGATAAAACCATAACAGCTCCGGCATTGGAAACCAAAGACCGGTATAGAACATGCAAGGGTAAAGCGCAATATATCCCTTCCTCGGGCATCAAGGACTGTCGTTTTCATGGGAAAGACGATCTCAAGGTCAGGGGGCAAAGCACAGTTGGAATGGACACTATCCAAAGTTGCCTGAGAAGTCTTCTTTGGAGAAAAATGAGCCTCACAAGTAGCAAGGTGATCACCATCCAGTAGGTCACCGATAGACATCGCAAATAGGCAAGAAAAAATGAAAAAGGGCAATAGGAGACAAGAAATAACACTAACAGCAAAGATGACGTAAAAAAGGAGCAAAGTAACCACAACACCCTTTATACAACCGAGCAACGAAGAGATTGCTACATTGCAAATAGGCAAAAGAAGACGAAAAATGGCAATAGGAGAAAAGAAATAACACTAATAGCGAAGATGGCGTAAAAAATGGAGCAAAGTAATCACAACACCCTTTATACAACCGAGCAACGAAGAGATTGCTCACGGAACGACATACGAGACATAATGGCGCACTAAACTCCCATAAAAGGTGTGCGAAAACGAACAGACAACAAAGTAATCGAGACGATCAACCGACCAAAAATTATTAAACATTAAGTTCAGTGCAAAAATGCAATCGAAATACCAACTGTCACACAGTTAGTGAATACGCGAACATACTCACTAACTAAGGGGGGAGTAGCTGATGATACATCAAAATAGACCGATCATCACGGCCGTACACGTGGTATAGAAACTCATCACGAGAATATAACTCTCAATCTATTGAGCCAGCTCATAAAGCCCATGCAGAATAAAGCCAATTACAGAGGCCCAGACAAGGCCTGCCATCGAGAAGACGTAAGTGAGGTCTGAATCCAGGCTCGAACGAATCAGAGCCTAAATCCAGGCCCGACACGAATTCTCTCATAAAAAAGATAAGCGTTACACAAGAAATAAGTCGTGGAGGGAGTTACGCCTCCACGGACGTATCTCCATCAAGGAGGAGACTGTTACTGTGACGACCCCCTCCCGCACTGTATCAATATTGTCCACTTTGGGCTACAATGGGGAGCTGACCCGCACATATAAGGATCATCCTCCTCTCCTACCCAGGCGATGTGGGACTATGATTCCCCTTGTAGCTCGTCCAACCTTTCTCGGCCTATTGGGCTCCAACCCTCACCCTCACCTCAGATCCGCCCACTTAGGGTCTCACAATCCACCCCCTTTAAGGCCCAACGTCCTCGTTGGCCACACAGGCACAACGTCCACGATGCCCGAGGGACCACCTCCACGTGGCACACTTCCAGCTGGGTCAGGCTCTGATACCAAACTGTGACGACCCCATCCCGCACTGTATCAATATTGTTCGCTTTGGGCTACCATCCGGCCCTCACGGCTTTAAAACGTGTCGATACAATGGGGAGCTGACCCCGCACATATAAGGATCATCCTCCTCCCCTACCCAGGCGATGTGAGACTATGATTCCCCTTGTAGCTCGTCCAACCTCTCTCGGCCTATTGGGCTCCAACCCTCACCCTCACCTCAGGTCCGCCCACTCAGGGTCTCACAGTTACGATAAACATTTCCTTCCGTCGTGCCTCACATGCTTAAGTTGCGCAAAGAGTTAACCACGATCATTATAAAAGGTAAAGAGAACATTCAACACAGGTATGCTACTTTAAATGAGTTTGGTTCAGATTTACTTTCTTCTTCTAACAGAGTTACTGACTTAAGCATCGAAGTGCCTTCGGCCACAAAAAAAATAGTCATTGGAAGTCTAACGATTGTTTTGCAGGTCAAACTCACAGGACGATTTTTTGGACAAATTAATTTGTATTGACACTGCCTTTCGTATTGATCAAAGATGTTAGACAAAACAAGATGAAACATATTGCTATCTAGTTTTCATAAATAGTCATGATTTGTGTTATTGCTTTCATTACTTATGTATGTTATAATTTTGAGATTGTTACATGTTATGTTTGAGATTGATTATGTCATGATATGACATGCACATATGGGTTATGTTGGATGCATGTTGTGAACTGTGTGGATTCATATTATTCAAGAGTACAATTATTGTTAGATTAGCCAAGTAAACGTCCATTCAGTTAGTGCATGAATATAATATAGTACCAGGGTTGGCTAGGGTATAATTAAATACATGGGTTGACATATGTGTTGGGTCGATAACATCGTACATGGGAAACGACCTGTTATATTTGTCAATGACATCCAAGCTAAGGTTGGCTAGTGTATATGTTGTGTAACACATATTGAGTAATACCGATATGATTATGGATTGTATGATTGACAATATAAAATAAAGTTACTTTATGCATATGTTAAAGTTAGCATTTGATGTGTATTAAATATGTTTATGATTACAATGACATTTATTTACAACCTGTTATATTTGTCAATGACATCCAAGCTAGGGTTGGCTAGTGTATATGTTGTGTAATACATATTGAGTAATATTGATATGTATTATGGACTGTACGATTGACAATATAAAATAAAGTTAATTTATGCATATGTTAAAGTTAGCAATTGATGTGTATTAAATATGCTTATGATTACAATGACTTTTTATTTAAATTATTAGAATAAGTATGTAAGTATACTTGTTATTGATGTTTTTTTTAGATATCGTTTAATAATACACCTAATGATATTAGAGATATTGTTTAATAGCGTTCCTAATGATATTGGACATGAATGAATTTGAAATTGGAATAGAAGAGCTACTTATTGGGTCGCGTTGCTCATGATATTGCACTTAATATTTTTCAGAATAAGAACGTTGGTGGATACTCCTATTGATAGGAGCTTTTGGAGGAATAGTTATATTAAATAATCGTATTTAAGTAAGCCTTGTGACATTTTCAATTGACATGTTATGAGTGTTTTGAGACTCAAATAAAATGTAACTTTGACAAAGTACAACCTAATAGTTTACCAAAGGTAAGGAGAAAGCCGTCGCCGAGAGGGTGCCGCCGCCGAGAGGGCCTGCGAAGAGCCGCCGCCGAGAGGGCCTGCGAAGACAGCCTCCGCCGACATCATCTTCTTTCTCATATCTGC
Source organism: Berberis vulgaris (assembly GCA_963556465.1). Classification (NCBI taxonomy): domain Eukaryota; kingdom Viridiplantae; phylum Streptophyta; class Magnoliopsida; order Ranunculales; family Berberidaceae; genus Berberis; species Berberis vulgaris. Next base: position 53,972,900 of record OY747124.1, on the reverse strand, counting down.
ATAACAGGCGAGAGGGGCTGCGAGAAAGCCATCGCCGACACCAGATCTGGCCGTCGTCGTGCACTGGGAAGCTCTGGCCGTCGTAGTGCACGGCTGCTCTCTTTCGCCTAGCGCGGTAGGGTGCGAAGCACAGACAAGAGAGGGTACGAGAGGGCCTGCGATCGGCTGAGCTGCCCGGACGCCGCTCTGTCTGGCTGCGAGAGGGATACCTCTGCCTGGCCGCCGCTATTCTTTCCTGCTGCTGCTTGCTCTACCTGTTCTGCCAGCCTTCATCCCCCCCCAAACACTGACGTGCAGTTGGTTTTTGTGCGTAGTTGGTTAACGCTGGCAGTAGGGCTTGCTTAGCCATCCTCTGGTGATGTCGGTGCCTCCAACCGCCATCCCCCCTCCATGGCGGGGGGACCTGGCAATGGGGGAACCGTGGAAGGATCGGCTAAACCATCTTTCGCCCAGATTTTGGGCAAAATTTTGGTGGCCGAAGTTGCGGAGGCTCAGGTAGAAGGAACTCGTTTTCGCAAAGATGGAGCACCAACAATTGGAATTACGGCCACGGATGAAGTACGTGGCGAAACGTTCATGGAAAAACATGTGATTGTCTTAAAGTTCTCTAGTTATCGACCAACATTGGAAGATATCCGCGATTCAATCCAAAGAACTTGGGGAATCCTAGGCGATTTTTCGCTTGGTTTGCTGAATCAAAGGCACGTGTTAGTTCGACTTCAATCTGAGGTGGAAGCAAAAAAAGTTATATCGAGGGATTCCTTTTTTATTCGTGGAGTTCGGTTTAAAGCCTTCCGTTGGTATGATGGATTCAGCTTGAAGGAGGACCCGATATCGGTGCCATTGTGGGTAGAGCTTCCTAACTTACCTTTGCATTTATTTTATCCCCCTATTTTAAAAGCAATTGTGAATTCTTTTGGTGGTTTCTTGCGGATGGATGATCATACTCGATGCCTATCGCGCCCAGGTTTTGCTCGTGTTTGCGTGGAGATGACTTTGGCGGAGAAATTACCAACTAGAGTTTGGATTGACAGGGCTAATAATAGGGGCTTCTGGCAGAAGATAGAATATCCAAGCTTCAAATACTATGATTTTTGCTCCTTGATAGGGCATCAGGAGGATTTTTGTAGAAAAAAAGTTGGGCCTAAAGGGAGGTGGAAGAGTTTCTGACCTAGGTCAAGTAGCGAAGGCAGTCAAACCAAAAGTCGAAACCAATATTGTCAAGCAACAATACATACCAGTTACCAAAAAAGAAAAATTGCCCATCCAAGAGGTGGGTACGAGTGGTGTAAAAAATGACACGGGTGCGGAGTTTAACGAGGAAATTGGGGATAAGAAGCTAGTGGCCATCGCTCCGGCAACGGTGGTGTTGTCAAACAACTTCGAGTCACTTATAGAGAATATCGATGAAGATGAGGGTGCTCAAGAGGATAAGCAGCTAGTGGGCACGATAAATGGCTCATGACAGTGTCGCGGTTGTACCAGAATCTACGGAGGATTGCCTCTTGGAGGCGGGGTATACAGTTTCGGAGATTGAGAATGTTATTGGTCCACAAGCACAGTCGTTGCTACAGGAGGATACTGTCGACTCAAGAGACACTAGCAATCACCTTGCTAAGCATATTCTTGTGGCAGCATCGCGAGACGCGGCAAGCGATATAGTGATGCATGCCGATTCAGGGAGGCCGAGGGATGAAAGCACCAAGACAGAGGCCATGGCCTCGCCCCGGCCAGCGCCCTGTACCAAGGCAGAGGACGCGGCTTGCCCCAATCCGGCACCTGGCACCAAGGCAACGCTCTGCATCACACCAGAGAACAATGATGATCTTCAGTCTGTGATCAGGTTCAAGAGACGTTTTGACAAATACGGTATCAAAACTTACCCGGATTATAAAAGAGTCGGCGACAACTTGAATAAGGCTATATCTCTCCTCAAAGAAAATAGGCAACTTCGACTGCCGAAATTGAATATCGATACACTCGAAATGACTAGTGAGGATAGTGATGAAGTCAACTCAGAATCTGAGCTAGGTCCACAGGCAGCAAACAGTGATTTGGATTTAGGGGCTATGTCAGACGGAAAGATGAATACAAGGCGTTACACTAAAGATATCAGCATTTGTCCCCGAAAATCCAATAGAACTAGGAAAGAAAACAATAGGTACAAAGACTAAGTTTTTTGTCTAGGTTTGTTTTGGTGAATCCTATCTTTTGTGAGATTTTGTTTTCGGCCTTTTGGTTAACCCTATAGGGTCAGTCATGTAGCCTTCGGGCGTTGATTTTTAAAAGAATAAAATGGGTCACCATCCCAATTTGATTAAAAAAAAAAAAAAAAAAAAAAAAAAAAAAAAAACCTAATAGTTTGTTAAAAGTGCCTATTTATCAAAGAAAAGTTGAAAACTTGAATTATTTTTTGGGGCGTCAAACGAAGAACATCCAAAAGTATGCTACGTTGATATTGAGCACGTTATACTATTTTTCCTTCAACGTGGTTTTATCCCACAAGATTTTCCTATCAAGGTTTTAATGAGGAAACATTATGCACATCAACCATATTCCCGAAAAAATGTACTATTTTTCGCTATATCAATATTTTTTCCACTAGAGATTTAGGAGGGTTCACTAGGAAAGATGGCACTAGGAAACATTATGCACATCCACTAGAGATTTAGGAGGAGGGTTCAAACTCTTCTATTCTGGTAAAGATGGCACTAGGAACGGGGTGGGAATAGTGGTAGATAAAGTTTTTAAGGATGCAGTAGTCGATGTTAGGAGGTTTGGGGATAGAATCATAAGTATTAAATTAGCTTTAGAACTAGAGATAATGCATGTTATTAGTGTGTATGCACCCCAAGTGGGTTTGGACGAGGAGACTAAGAAGGATTTTTGGGACTCTTTAGAGGAGTTAGTTCTTGGAATTCCCTCTTCCGATAGGGTTTTCCTAGGCGGGGATTTGAATGGTCATGTCGGTACGGATAGAGTTGAGTATGAGAGGGTACATGGAGGTCAAGGCTTTGGGGATCGAAACACTGCGGGGATTTCTATTCTAGATTTTGCTTTAGCTCAGGATTTTGGGATCGTAAATACTTTTTTTAAGAAGAGGGAAGTTCACTTGGTGACCTTTGCGAGTGGGCGTAATACTAGTCAAATTGATTATTTTCTTGTGAAGAGACACGATTTAGGTAGGTGTAAAAATTGTAAGGTTATACCAGGGGAGTGTCAGACAAATCAACATAGGCTGTTAGTTCTCGATTTTTGTCTTAAGAGTAGGGGTCGTATTGCTGTAGAACAGGTTAGACCGAGAATTAAGTGGTGGATCTTACAGGGAGATGTGTGCCAAAGATTTAGAAAGAGGATTTTGGATGGCTAGTCAGTTTCAGAGGGTTGGGAGAATCTAGAACCAAAGGATAGGACTAGTAGCGCGGATCTTTTTGAACATTTGGCAAACCGAATAAGACGATGTGCGAAGGAAGAGCTAAGACAGGCCAAAAGAGGAGGTTTCTATGGTAAGGAGACATGGTGGTGGAACGCTGATGTGCAACAGACCATTGCGGAAAAGAAAAGATGCTTTAAGGTGTGGCAAAAAGATAGATGCCTAGAGTCTTATGAGCTTTATAAGCAGGCTAAGAAGTTGAGTAGTAGAGCAGTAGGAGAAGCTAAGAAGAGAGCATATGATGCTCTTTATAATAGGCTAGGTACGAAGGAAGGGGAGAAGGATATTTTCAAGATAGCTAAAGCTAGAGAACGAAACACTAGGGACTTGAGTCATGTTAAGTGTGTTAAGCATGAGGATGGAAGAGTTTTAATGCAGGATAAAGCGATTTTAGATAGATGGAAGGATTACTTTTGGAACCTACTCAATGGAACACATGTAGGGGAGTTAAACTTGGAAGGGTATGCTTCACAGGAAGGGAGAGATCGCGTGTTCCATCGCAGAGTTAGTGCCACAGAGGTGAGAGAAGCTTTAAAAAGAATGAAGACAGGGAAGGTCGTTGGACCGGATGATATACCAATTGAAGCATGGAAATGTCTGGGAGACGTTGGGATTCAATGGCTAACTAAGCTCTTTAATAGGATTTTGGAAACTAGAAAAATGCCAGATTCATGGAGGCATAGCATTGTGGTACCAATTTATAAGAACAAAGGGGATATCCAGAATTGCTCGAACTACAGAGGGATAAAGCTTATGAGTCGTACGATGAAACTTTGGGAGAGGGTTATAGAACAAAGACTTAGGAGTTTAACTACGGTTTCAGAAAATCAATTTGGATTTATGCCGGGTAGGTCTACTACGGAGGCCATCTTCCTGCTTAGGCAAACTATAGAAAAATATCGAGAGACACATAAGAGTTTGCATATGGTTTTTATTGATCTGGAGAAAGCATATGATAGGGTCCCCAGGGAGTTAATTTGTTGGGTGCTTGAAAGGAAGAAAGTGTCTCAATGTTATGTCGATATCATTAAGGATATGTATGAAGGGGTTGTAACAAGTGTCCGCTCAGTAGGTGGGATGTCTAGTGAATTTTCAGTGTCAGTAGGACTACATCAAGGGTCGGCGTTAAGTCCATATCTCTTTGCTTTGGTCATGGATGAGTTGACGAGACATCTGCAAGAAGATGTACCTTGGTGCATGTTATTTGCAGATGATATTGTCTTAATGGATGAGACTAGTGCAGGTTTAGGTCAAAAATTAGTTAAGTGGCGGGAGGCTTTAGAGAGTAAAGGTTTTAGAATTAGCCGTTCGAAGACGGAGTATCTAGTGTGCAACTTTAGGTGTGAACCAAGAGGGAGAAGTAATGCAATTGAGATCGAAGGTGTCGAGGTCCCAGAGTGTGAGGCTTTTCGATATCTAGGATCTATAATTCAAAAGAATTGGGCTATTGGAGAAGATGTAGACCATAGGATTAAAGCTGGGTGGTTGAAATGGAGAATGGCGTCAGGAATACTATGCGATAGAAGGATGCCTGCAAGGCTAAAAGGGAAATGCTATAAGACAATTGTTCGACCAGCCATGCTATACGGTTCAGAATGTTGGGCTACTATGGGACAACATACGCATAGGATGGCAGTAGCAGAAATGCGTATGTTAAGGTGGATGTGTGGTAAAACTCGTAAGGATAAAATTCGAAATGAAAGAATTAGGAGATACTTAGGTGTAGCGCCCATAGAGGACAAAATTAGAGAAAGACGTTTAACTTGGTTTGGTCATGTGCGGAGGAGACCAAGCACGGCACCAATTAGAAAATGTTTAGATTGGCAAGTTAATGGAGGGTGTAGACGGAGGGGACGACCATTGAAAACTTGGATGAAGACGGTGAATGAAGATATCATTGAGCTTGGATTAGACGAGGAAATGTGGAAAGATCGCATTGCTTGGAGAACCAAAATCCATGTAGCCGACCCCAAAAATCTCGGGAATGGACTTTGATGATGATGATGATGATGATGATGATGAATTTACTGACAATGTTTTTAATGAGGCAACTAACATAATGGTGGGCGTCCAAGAGGGAGTGTTGGTAAAATGTGGTATATGTCCACCATACATGAGGTGAAAACATCTCCTTTTATCCTTATTTGATCTGTTTGAAGAGCTAGATTCCTTAGCTAGGTACTTAGCTAGGTATTAATAGGATAAAACTCTCGTGCCAACTCAATTTGTATATTATTATGCAAATTTGTATATTTTCAATTTGATTCTCCGATTAGTGAAATAACCAAGTTATTTATTTCAAATAGGTTTGTATAAGCTTCATATATTTCAATATAGTTCATTTCGTTTTTCATTTTACTGGGCTTCATTTAGGGTTGTTGATTGGCTCCTGAAAACGACCGAACTGAACAAAATTTGAATTGAGTAAAATCCGAAGCTGATGTGGAGGATCACAGTAGCCACTATCTTCTTGTACATCTCAAACAGCTCCCTAAAGCAACCCAATTGCAACCACCATCGTCTAAAGCTCCGCTCCTTCCCCTTGAGTTCCACTGACAATCATCATGAGCACGTCGCCTTCGACCCTTTGATTGCTGACAATGAGTGCCAGAGGGATGACATGGAATGGGAGAAATAATACTTCGAGCACGCACACAAGGAGTTTATTCATCATGTTGATGATCACGAGGCACATGGGCGGACCTACTAAGGAGCGTGGGGGGCAGTTGCCCCCCCCCCTCCTCAACTTTTAAAATATTTTTAGTATATATATTTTAGTCTTAAAAAATTGATTATATAATGTAGAATACAATATGTTAATTGTTTATGAAAATATTCTAACATGTCTTTGTTGGTGTAGTGGTTGGAGGTTTATCATATTTAGTAAAAGACCTGAGTTTGATACTCTTTGAGTGCATTTTTTATTTTATTTTCAATGCAATTTTATTAGTAATTGCAAACATTAAAAAATATTTAGTTTAATAAAAATTTACTAACATTAAATAAATGAATTGTTTTTCACAAGTGATATTAAACCCCTAACAAAAAAATATTTAAAATTAATATCTAAAATAATAACGATAGAATTCAATGAAAATATATACCATTAGCCAACTCGTATAAAATTTGAGCCTCATATAAACTATTTTTTCTTTGAAATTGTATTATGATCATATTAGATTCGCAAATTTCAAATTTTTTTTAGCTTCACCTAGAACTTATCCTAATTATTTTGTGATTCTCAATTCTAGACAACCAGGCTTTATAGCCACTTTTTGGTCAGGTTTTAAGTTTTTTACATTTTTATCCCTTCTATAGATAATGTTTGTGATTGTATTTTAAAGAGAATGGGTAAAGGTGTAAAAATGCTCTAGCCTGGCATAAAAATGGCTTTAAAGTCTGGCTGCCTAGACAAACTCTTTTGTGATATTAGTTATATATTCTAGTTATTATGTTTGTTTGCTCTTTGCTAAGGTTATCAATAGTGACCTTATTTTAGCTTAAAATTGATTACACTTGGATCCAATTTGATATATGCATTGTATTTTTTATACTTGAATTTTTTTTCTTAGTTACTACTTTCGGTAAAAAAAAATTTGGCTTTACCATTGATAACTACTATTATCAACTAATAAGTATTTTTCATTTCGCCCCCCCCCCCCCCCCCTCGACTAAAATCCTTGGTCCGCCCCTGACGAGGCAGCACCAGTTGAAGATCACAACTTGAGTGAGAAGATTTCATGAATTAATAAAAAATAAGGAAAGACGACCGACAAAAAAATCAAAACTGAATCGAACAGATCGATTCGGTTCAATTTTTTGTTTGAAAAATATGGAAATCGTATCGTATTGAAAACCAAATCCCTAGTTCAATTCTAGTCAATTTTGAACCGACCGAACTTAACACCCCTAGCGTCATTATATTAGCTCAATGTTTGAAACCCAATGATATTCATATAAACATTACATAAATTGCCTTCTTCCTTGTACTTGTTAGTTGCTTAATTATTTTATTTTTATTTTTTAAGGATTTGAAGTTTAAAGAATAAAATATTAAATGCATCAATTTAGTAGAACAATTGTTTCTATGGATTCAAAAATCAATCAAAACTGGCGAAGTGTTAATGGTAAAGAGTTCAAATTGTTTTCTCGCCAAATGTGAACAAGTACAATTTGTGAAGCAATAGAAGATGAAGAGTTATCTTCTTCTTCATCTATTGACACATTTATATTACAAATCAGAATGGTGTTTTAAGAATTGAAAAATATGTTAAAGATTGACATTCATTTTCTATAAAGGCATACTAACACAACTATAAGGGCAAAGATAATAAAAATTGTGAAAAAAGTTAGTGAAATGTACATGTGGAGGAGAGAGAATTTTGTATGTTTTTTCTCAAAATTAAAATTGTAATAACTATTTACTTGGTTGCCGAATTTTGGTAAACTTCATATCGTTGAAATGCATATCTGAAGATCTTTCCAGTAAAACCAACGATCAATACAAATGCTAAAATTTTAAATATATATATATTTTATTGCTAAATAATGTATAATGCATTTCATGTCATTAGTATTTTTCAAATAAATTAGACGTGTCGATCATCCCATGAAAAATAAAATGAGACAGATATTTTAATGCACATTTAAAAAAAAAATCTTGAACTTCATGTTATAGCGAATTCAAAGTTTATGAATCAAATTTTGACTGAGTCTAGCCCTAAAGTTTATATTATATATTTTTTTACCTTAAAATAAGCTTGCACTTCAAAACTGATTGAAGGCGAAATTGGGGACATGGTTAAGTACATACCCTAAATAACTATCGAAAAATGTGAAAAGGTTGGTGGAATGCATGTGGCGGTCAGATACATTTTTTGTGTTTTTTAATGCAAATCGTCATAACTAACTACTTAGTTGTCGAATTTTAATAAACTTGGTATGGTTGAAATCCATTTTTGAATATCTTTCAAATGAAACCAATCATTAATACAAACGCTTAGAGTTTTAAATATGCATTTCACACCCTATGCATTTTTTCAAAAAAAATAACTGTAATCTAATGCACTTAATATCATACGTATTTTCAATATTAAGACACATAGATAGGATAGGAAAGTGTTGGTGAAATTTATGTTCGCATAGGACTGAAATACCTTAGGCCAAAGTTAAGTGCCAAAGGCAAAGAGAATATCCTAGTTTATATTACAATTCAAAATGATGTTTGGGGTTTGAGATTAAAAACGGCTGAGATTTATCCAAACACAAAGATCTAATGATCCTAGACAATTTCTCATATTTCAATATCTCTTACACTCTTTCAATTTGTCATCTTTCAATTTCTCTTAACCATCACTTACACTACTGTTTCATCTATCCCGCTTTCAATTATTCATCTTTTAAGTATAACTTCATTCTCTTTTTTTTACTAAATCTATTTTGATTTGTATACATAAACTTTACAGTTGAGTGTTTTTTAGTATTTGCCATTGTGTGCAATTTTAAATTTGTTGGGCAACTATGAAATACATTTTATATGTTGGGCAAAGTGAGTGTGTTCATGTTGACGCATGCACAAATGGGCTGGCATGTCATGAAGTTTATCCAAAAAATCATACCGTGCCAACGGCACAGGGGACACACTAGTCTATATTACAATTCAGAATAGTGTTTGGGATTGGATATAAAAGACGGTTAGGATTGAAAGTTGCTAAAAATGTTGATGGTGGTGATTCATTATCAACGCCATTGTTGGAAATAAAAGACGATTAGCAAGGACAGACCTACCAAGGGGTGATATGGAAAGCTCCCTCCCCCCTTTCAACTTTCAAAATATTTTTAGTATATGCTTAGTCTTATAAAAAAAAAATCAATTATATAATGTATGATACAATATGAAAATTGTTCATTTAATTATTTAAACATGTCTTTCTTGGTATAATGATTGGACGTTTATCTCTTTTAATAAACGACCCGAGTTCGATACTCGGCAAGATTTCTTTATGGGCATTAACTATAAATTTTTAGGTATATTGATAATTACTATTCTTCAACATTGTTACTCGCCAAATTTTTTTATTTTCAATGCAATTTTATTAGTGATTGCAAACATTAAAATTTTTTAGTTTAATAAAAACTTATTTTCGATCCTCTTGGTGCGTATGATTTCTTTATGGTTATTCCTAGTTACTATTTTTGTCACTGTGACATGTCCCTACTTTTTTGTTTTTAATGCAATTTTATGTAATTGCAAAAGAAATGAGTTGTTTGTTTACAAGTCGTATAAGACCTAACAAAAAAATATTTGAAATTAATATCTAAAACAATAACTATAGAAATCAATGAAAATATATACCATTGGCCAATTTTTACAAAATTTGAGCATCATATAAACCATTTTCTCTATGAAATTGTATTAGACTCGCATTATGTTCGCAAATTTCAGATTTTTTTTTTTTTAACTTCAAGTAGATACTTATCATAATTATTTTATGATTTTAGGTATATATTCTAATAATTACGTTCATTTGTCCCTTGCTAAGGTTATCGATATTGTAACCATATTTTGACTTAAAATTGGGCAACTGGATTCAATTTGGTATATGCAATGTACTTTTTATACTTGTATTTTTTTTATTAGTTACTAACTCGGGTAGGGAATTGTTTTTTGCTCCACCCTTAATAACTACTGATGATACATCAAAATAGACCGATCATCACGGTCGTACATGTGACATAATACCCCATCACGAAAATACAACGTCCGATCCATTGGGAGGATTAAGGACAATTATAGAGGCCTAGACAATGCCCACCTCTAAGGAAGCGTAAGCGGGATCCGAATCCAAACTCAGACGAATCAAAGCCCAGATCCAAGCCTGTTATACATTCTCTCATAAAAAAGAAGAACGTTGCACCAAGAAAGAGCCATGGAGGGACCTACGCTTCCATGAATGCATCTCCATTAAAGAGACTGTTACAGAAACATCTCATTCCATTGCGCCTCGCATGCTTAAGGCACGCAGAAAGTTAACTATGACTATTACAAAAGGTAAAGGGAACATTCGACAAAGGTATGCAACTTTAACTGAGTTTTGTCCATATTTACTTCCTTCTTCCAACAGAGTTACTAACTTAAGCACCGGAGTGCATTCGACCACCAAACAGGTGATATTTGGCAATCTAACTGTGGTTTTGCAGGTCAAGCTCACATGAGGACGATTTCTGGACACATCAGTTTGGTGTCGTCCGTGGGAAATTACGAGTTTCCATTTCTAAAACAAAACACACGTGACAAAGCTCACCACAGTCTGACGAAAGATCCACAAGCCAGAGGAAATAATGCAGACTACAGATCCCCAATCCGACAGTGATCGTGACCATTCTCCCGATGACGTATCAATAACGACTCAAGGAGAATATACAATCCGAATCACCAAACCAATAGCATCTGAGAATGAGGATCCACCGCACGCAATAGTCCAGACAACTATCGACATTACCACGGATCCTCAGGTAGATTCACTCGTAACCCAGATGGAACACCTAACAATGATGCTGGAAATGATCGCATAAAAGCACACTCAACTAACTAATCTGGTTCAAGCAGAGCCACAACAAAACTCTGCAAATCGAACTCAAGAAAGTGACGAAATCTCAGTAGAACCTCAACAAGGAAACTTCGAAAGCAGCGAGCTTCCTCAAGGCAGAAATCCACTATACGAAGGAACACTTACCAAAATCCCATTATGAATAGGAGACATGGATCCTAACATATTATAGGAATTGGCAAAACCGTCATTTTTTTACGCCCTCATGAAAACAGCTATGCCGAAAAAGTTTACTCCACCAAAGTCTGAAGTGTATGATGAAACTTCTAACCCGACCGATCATCTGAGACACTTCCACCACATGATGGCCCTGAAGGAGATCACAAAATCAATTTTATGCAAAACATTCTCATTCAACTTCACTTCCACAGCAATGAACTGGTTCAATAGTCTACCACCAAAATTGATAGATTCCTTTCAAACTCTAGCCACCACTTTCATCACCAGATTTATCAAAAGTCAACGGATGAGGAATGAGCCACACTGCCTCCTGCATATCAAACAGAAACCCGAAGAAACGATACAGGAATATGTCACTCGCTTTACTAATGAACTGACGATGATTGACGGGTGTAGCGATGACACAGCCGCAGCAACCTTCGTAATTGGATTAAAGAAGTGTCCCTTCTTTGACGCTTTCAACTTGGAGACCCCCAAAGGACATGTAAATCCTGCTAAAAGTAGCACAGAAGCATATTTCCCTAGAAGAGATGAAAGCAGTCAGGAAGAAAAATGATAAAGAAAGATAATTTCTAAAAAAAATGAGAAAGAAATGAAGACAACAGACAACGGGAAGGCAGCAACCCTTCGAAGAAGCTTCGAAGTAGCGGAAGGACCGATTCGCGACGACTGAAATTCGGGAAGTTGCAACCAACGCGAGCTCAACACGAACGGGTAACGAGCGTAATGAAGACCGCGTACAAACCATACACAACTCTGAAGACAAGTCGAGCAAACATACTAAAACAAATAGCGAAGTTGGATAACATTAACTGGCCACTTCGGAAGAGAGGGAACCCAGAAGGAAGAGACAAAAGCAAATATTTCTCATTCCATAAGGATCACGGGCATGACGCTGAAGAATGTTACAACTTAAAAGACGAAATCAAGCACTGGGCTCAGAAAAGACTACTAGACGAGTTCATCAGGAATGCGAGAAAAACAAATCGAATAGAAAGATAAAGCATACAATGTTGCAGGATCAAAAGAACAGTCTAGAGAATTGATATACATCACACACTGCATAGCCAAAGGAAGCAAAGCACACAAAAAAAAAAGCTAGGCAAATCCCTTACTCGAACCAATCTATATCGGAACAAGGGTACCAACGAAACACTTCATAAAACATGGAAACGCTTACACCATCCAATTCGTATAAATAAAAGGACCTCATCAGCAGTGCAAGTTTGATTCAAACCACTAAACATCACGCGAGGAAGAAGCAAAGGAAAACAAAACGACAAAAGTACCAGCTCCCAATACGAAGGCTGACAACAAGCGAAAAAATACGAAGCAAACCATACTCCGAACCAGCATAAGAGCCCTAATGGCAAAAACTGATGAAATACTCGAGAAAACATCAATAAAGATTACGAATTTAAGGACTCCAAATTTTCGCGCAGACAACAAATTGAACAAGTCAATAAACTGGTTTTACAAAGCCGTCAGACAATAAAAGTCGGACACAAAAAACTTTTGGTCTGATCAACCATGAAGTAAAGGTTGGACACCCGAGTCACATAAACACAAAAACTTCTAATCGACCGAGATGTCGAACTAACGAAGTAAAGGTTGGACACCCGAGTCACCTAAAACACAAAAACTTCAAATCGATCAAGATGTCGAACTAACGGAGTAAAGGTTGGACACCCGAGTCACCTAAACACAATAAACTTCAAATCGATCGAGATGTCGAAATAATGAAGTAAAGCTTAGAACCCGAATCAACAAAAACCTCTGGTCGAACAGAGTATTGGAATAACAAAATGACTCCGAGAATGAATACACAAAGTCAGAGCTAAGGGAACGAGTCAATGCAGTTCAAAAAGATACAAGCACGAAAGCAGTTATAAAAGAACTTGATGCAAAAGCCTTGATAGTTACAAAAAAAAATTTTAATCTTTATTGATAAACACTACTCAGTGAACACGGACTTGAGACACAAAGACACTAACCAACTAAACCACTCCTAAGATCACACGAGAACTTCTAAAAAACTCCGTACAAAGAAACCAATTCTAAATAATAAGCCAAAGAGAAATTAGAAAATAACGAATCTCACTCATTAAATATTGACATAAGTAACTATGAATCTCTCAAATATTAAGAAAAATACTCGATCCTCAACGAAAAAGAAGGAACATCTAGTTGCTAAAAGAATAGAGATAGAAAACTACTCACCAAATATTATAATTCATTGTGCATCAACTTCACACTAATATGCACATCTTGGACATCAATCCCTCGTGAACAAAAACATACACCGTTAAAATACAATGGAACGTCACACTACCATTACCAATCTATACAACATGCCAAAATTCGAAGCATAGATAGGGTGACATCCAAAAATGTTAGAATATCACGTTTCTCCTTAATTGCATTACCTCATAGTAGATTGCAAATGCATATACAAATACTATAACTTAAATGTGTAAATTTCACACTATTATGAATATCCTCCCAGAGTTGCAATGTACTAGTACACAATCGCACCTTAGTCAGTCGTATTGAACATGTCTCACTCTGACATGCCAACATACACATACCAGAGCATGTATGTTCCCAAGCAAGGTGCCACCTCTAGGACATACATGTCGCTATGGAAGACCGATCGTACTGCCCAATCATAAGTCATAGCACGCATCGGGAAAATTCAACCTGATTAAAATCTCAAACACCCTCAAGGCTAAAGCGGGTTTACATACAACCGAGGCAAAGTGGTTTATGATTGAATCTCAGAGGCATTCTTATCATTTGGTAGATCCAAGTCCATGGCCTATTTCGGGTTCACTCAGAGCTTTGGCAACCACCGTAGGAGGTGTGATGTACATGCACTCATTTCAAGGGGGTGTAACACTTCTAAGTTTGGGCCTCATATATATCCTATATACCATGTTCGTATGGTGGCGCGATGTTCTATGTGAATCCACGTTGGAAGGACATCATACCAAAGTCGTACAATTAGGACCTCGATATGGTTCTATTTTGTTCATCGTATCGGAGGTTATGTTCCTTTTTGCTCCTTTTCGGGCTTCTTCTCATTCTTCTTTGGCACCTAACTTAGGGAATTCCTTTCTTAGATGCGGAGGATCAAACATCCTCAAGGTCGAAGCAGTGATCAACTATTCATGGGAGTTCCTTTATTGGATGAGAGATCAACCACGTTCTCAAGGCCATGGTGTTACTCCCTACCAAGGTTTCACGTAGTTCCTAGCGTTGAACGGAAGAAATGCAAATAAGAGCATACCTATCTATATGGCTAGAGTTGTGGGAAAATATAGTATAAATGATGCAAGACAATTATTGAATTAATCTTTATCCATGAGATGTTCAATGATTTTTCAACTGTATCACATATACATAAATACCCTCAGGTTTTCTGTCGATCCATCACAAGTGTTGGGTTCACTAATATAACCTTGGACACATTTATAATCACAGTAATACATCTCATAACATTGTAATGCATAAGTAATCAACTCAATATATTCATTCCATGGTATCTATTATATACACCATTTTATAACTAATTTAAGTGCACCATTTCGCAAATAAAAATGTCGCCATGGATCAAATTCATTTTGCAATCCAATCGATTTTTGTTTAATAGTTCGGAATAAACACAATAAATTCAAACATTCTATATGCATTCCAATACGCTCAACACAACAAAATTGAGCACCAAAAGTTTTTGAAAATGAATTGCAAAATGGATTTGGCAAACCAAGCAGCAAAACTTTCCATTAAACCCAACTAAAACTAAAACTCAAGCAAAACACACCCTAAAGACTCAACCAAAACATATCCTAAATCTAACCAAACAAGCTCTCAAATAGGCTTTGCAACAACTCCGTTTGGGTGTAAAAAAAAAAAAAAACCCAATCCAATCCCAAAGGGTGTTGAAAAGCAACCCGAATTCAGGCCAAATCAACTCTGCAAACAGCCCTACAACTAGCCTTGTCTGGCGATAAATTGTAACCCAATTCAACTCCAAAACAACAACTTTTGAATATCGAAATGCAGCCCAAGATAGACCCAAAACAGCCATGTTTCAATCCCCAAAAGCCTTATAAATAACTCTGCAAACAATACCAAAATGAACTCCACACTAGAACTCCAATGTATATAGCTCTCACACTATAACTCCAAATTGAACATTGTTTGGGGATGTAGAAAGTAGACACAAAGTTGTTTCCAACCATATAAGGTACATTGTCATCTGCAGATTGACTCCCTAAGACTATTTAGGGTGTAACTTCCACTACAAATGTCAAAATGTAACTCCGTAAAACACATTAGAAGCTAGACTCAAAGGGGAATCCACCCAAGTAAGGCATGTCCCATGATTATATCATATTGATTACCAGTTTGACCCCGAATTCCATACTACTGCAACTATCCATAGTTTGACACCCTGTCACCAATGGAGTCATATCTCCCTCTACAAAACTCCGATTTGAAATTTTTGAAATGCTATAGAAACTAGACACCACAAGGAAACTTTTCATATACAGTACATCCACATACAAGCACAAACACTCACTTAAAACTCCCATAGAAAAACTGCACAAGATCTGTCCAATTACAGTTTCAGCTCTAAATTGTTAAATATGTTGGCTATGTTTCCCTTTTGTTTTAGTATAGGCTTTTAGTTGCTCACATTAAACTTCGCTTACCTTGCCAAACCATGAACCATCCTTGATCTAGCAAATCATCTACAAGATCCTTCAATTGAAGCTCAAAATAAACACATGCGGACCTAAATTAGTAGATAAGCTTAAACCCCTTGAATTGACAAACACCTAAACATGAATTCAAACGAAATACCCTACACCCCACATGCAAGCTTAGATCGAAGATGGAGGACATGAATTGAAGATAGAATGATGTCAAACTCACTTGGATTAACAACATACAGCTGAAACGCAGCTCCCCAAATGGTCCCCATTCCGATTAAAAGTCTCCCCTTCACGATCCTCACCAAGAACTACTTCGAATAGGCTTCAGTTCTAGTTGAACCCCTAAGTAACCCACAATTGCAGCTCTCTCTCTCTCGACCCTCTAGAAGTGGAGAAGAAGAAGGGTAGAGAAAAAAATGAAGAATCTCTCACATATACTCTATAGTCTACATGCACCACAAAAATTCATAAGTGCACACACGCACGTAGCGCGACATTGAGGACACCTCCGAGGGTTCTAAACATACTTAAACAATGTTTCTAATCTATTGGGGTCAATCAAGGTTACTCTCACCAAATCGGGCCTCATAATTCTCTCGAGCGGAAATTATCCAGACGTTTGGACTACAAATGGGACACTCTTAAAACAAGATGAGCTCAAAAAAATTGGATTGTTACAACAACGACAATAACATTTCCATATGTATGTTAGGTCTAAGATGCAACGGTTACCACCTTGCCATATAATAAGGCAAGCATGTCATTTTACCAGCCATGTGTGACTTAATTGATGGACCATTGAACAGGCTATTGGCCGAGAAGGACAACGAGCAGATTAAAATTTTTAAAAGGGACCAAGCCCATGCCGTTATCAATCGTAATTCCAATTTAAGTGATACCAAATAAAATTTATGTGTTGTAATAATTTTTTATTTTTTATTACAGTTAAATGCCAACGAGCTTATTGGGTGAGCCTTGTTGCGGATAGTATTATAAGTTAGGGCGCATGTATTATGTGAATGACAAAATGGGTTTGAATTCACATATAGGATAAATGTAAGCCAAAAAAAATTTATTTTTCCTGCATTAAAATAAATATATAGAGAGAGGGAGAGACAAACATGTTAGTTTCTTTTGATATGGCTTATTCAACAACTCCCTCATAAAATCTGGGGCTGTTAGATTGAAACTTCTTGAGATCTGAAAAGAAATGGATTTATATAACTATTAGGGCAGTGACATGAATCCTCAGTAAATTATATAATTGTGCATATTAACCACAGATTATTATTTTTTTGGTGTTTAGGAGGTTGTGAAAGGTCACTAATACATTTACATTGGTGGAATGATTTTGATTAACAAGATATTTCTTATTTGTAAGCAGGCGGGTATGTCCTAAGGCGAAGATGAACTGTATGTTTCTAAGGTGGGTATGTCCAAGGAAGTACACAAATGGTGCAATGACCCACAATGGTGCTTCCATGGCACAGAACGCGCATGCCATTCCAACCAACTTCTGCCCACCGAACTTACACAAAAATTGCAAGATATCAACGCACCTAAAAAATAAGCATTTCCATTTCAACATACAAATGTTACTAATCCTAAAGATGGCCAATATAGGGAAGACATCGTTCTCATTCAATATCCAAGAATCCTATGAGTTGGGAGCAGGAGGAATCAAGTTTGAGATCAAGGGAAATCCTTCTTGATATGTTAGTCTACAATGTTGCAAGAGTTGGGGATGTCACAAATATTATAATCAAGGGTCCAACACAAATTGGATACATACAAAACAAAAATTGTATACTGCTAATAATTCCAGTTTGGCTATACAATACAAATTAACTAATGCCCATATCTGTCAAGATAAAGTCTGTATTAAACAGGATTTCTTGCTTGTGCAAAATATGGCCCAGAAGATGATTCTTGGTACTCCATTTTTTGCAGCAATCTATCCTTTTTCTGTTACAGCCTCTGACATTACCACACAAATACTTGGCACTGATGTTGAGTTCCCTTTCATTTACAAACCTGAAATTATTGAGATTAACAATATCAAAAGTGATATCTGTTTCCTTAATTTCATTACCCAAAAACAACAACATCTGCAATCTCTTAAAACAGAAATTGCATTTAGACGAATCGATGAACAGGTTCTAGATTCTAAACTCCAAAATCAAATTGTTCAATTCCAAGAACATTTGAAAAAGGATTTATGTTCTGAACTACCCAATGCATTTTGGCATCGTCGCCGTCATGTTGTCAGACTCCCCTATGAACCTACGTTCAAAGATTCAATGATTCCCACCAAAGCTCGTCCAATTCAGATGAATTCTGAGCTCATGGAACATTGTAAGAAAGAAATCAAGGGATTGCTTTCTAAACATCTGATTAGGCATTCCAAATCTCCATGGAGTTGTGCAGCCTTTTATGTTAACAAAGCAGCCGAACTTGAACGAGGAAGTCCTCCCTTAGTCATCAATTATAAGCCATTAAACCAGGCTTTACAATGGATTAGATATCCAATCCCCAACAAGAAAGATCTTCTTAAAAGATTACACTCTGCATGTGTATTTTCTAAGTTCGATCTCAAATCTGGATTTTGGCAAATTCAGATTCATCCATTTGACCGATACAAAACTGCATTTAATGTTCCATTTGGACACTATGAATGGAATGTTATGCCTTTCGGTCTCAAGAATGCTCCGAGTGAGTTCCAGAATATCATGAATGATATCCTCTCCCCTTATTCCCATTTTTCAATTGTGTATATCGATGATATACTTGTCTTCTCAGAATCAATTCCAGCCCACTGGAAACATTTGAACCAATTTGAAAGAATTATCAAAGACAGTCGATTAGTTCTTTCCCCTACCAAAACCAATCTTTTTCAAACTAATGTTCGATTTCTTGGACATAAGATTTTTCATGGTACACTCACACCTATCTCTAGGGCAATTGCTTTTGCAGACAAATTTCCAGATGAGTTAAAAGATAAAAACCAATTACAAAGGTTTTTAGAATCTCTTAACTATGTAGCTGATTTCTACAAAGGCCTACGCGTTTTACTTAAGCCATTATTTGCTAGACTTAAGAAAAATCCAGGCCCATGGATCGAAGCCCATTCTCAAATTGTCCGTTAAGTTAAGTCCAAAGTCAAGCATCTTCCTTGCCTAGGAATTTCCACTCCCGATGCTTTCAAAATAGTTGAAACAGATGCGTCCAATTTAGGATACGGTGATATTCTTAAACAGTGTCTTCCTGATTCCTGTATACAATTGGTCTGATACCATTCAGGTATCTGGAATCCAGTCCAGTACAATTATTCAACTGTTAAGAAAGAAGTTTTATCCATTGTGTTATGCATCATGAAATTTCAAGATGATTTAAAAAATCAAAATTTTCTTTTACAAGTTGATTTCCAATCTGCCAAAGAGATTTTAACCAAAGATGTTTTCAATCTCGTGTCAAAACAGATCTTCGCCAGGTGGCAAGGTCTTCTTTCAGCCTTTGATTTTGAAATTAAGTTTATAAAAGGAACTGACAACTCTCTTGCTGATTTCTTAACCAGAGAGTTTCTGCAAAGATGAGTTCTTCTAACTCATCTTCTTCTAGGCCCCCTCCTTTTACCAAACCTAAATCAAAATCCCAATATACTATGTCGCCTTCTGCGTCTAAGCATCAACCCCCTCTTTCTTATGCACTTTCCCTTTCTCAAAGGTTCACCCCGTTAAACAAAGACGAGGAAGTTTCTACAAAAGAAGTTACTGGATCAACAATGACCAGTTTCTCAAAGCCGCAGACTTCGGCACCAAATCCATATATTCCAAAGGCTTGTTTAGAATATCTCTGTATTCTTGAGCCTTCCATGTATGATCTGATCAAAGAGCCCCAGCTCATCGCCAAGAATCTGTTTCCTCAACAACAACAGTTTGAAGAGGCAGATACCTACAAATCTCAAGAATTCTACGAGTTCATCCTTGTAGATTCAGACTCTGTTATAGTGACACATCACTATGATAAGACCAATTCAGAAAGGATTGCATTCTCCAAATGTCAGATCCTCAAAGTTCTCTCTGAAGCTGATTGGAACCAGCTTCCTCATTATCACAAGAAGTTCTCAGTGAACTATGTTCCTCAAACCTACAATTATCTTGACTACAAGTTAGCATGGTCAAGAGCTTTCTTTATCCAATCACAGAACTGTGGCCATTCCTGGTTCTTTCTATTCTGTCAGAAGTTTCGACAAAAGACCGTTCCATTATGGTTCCAGCATACATGGTGGAGCTATTTCGGTCCTATTCAAGACATTCTTCCTCCTGCAGTTCAAGAAGGATGAAAGATTTTTCAATCCAAGTACCAGCCGCCAATTCCTCCAACTAAACAGGTTTTGTCACTCTGGTTTTTTATTAGATTTGGTTTGTCATGGATACTATGTTGGGATTATCATTGCTCAGAATTATCCAAGCCTTATCAATCCAAACATGCCCCGAAGTGGTTCTGTCGCCGCTTCAAGGTCAAATGGTGGTCTCAATTGGACCACTCCAAAGTTACCAAAGAAGGAGTTATTCGCTTCTTCAACAAGTCACAGTCACCTACTCCCCAGGTGAATCCAATTGATCCTCTGACTGATGCCAAAGTTCTCCGCCAGCACATCCGACAATAGTTCAAAGGCAAGCTTACAAATACTCAGCTTTTTGAGACACTCTCCAAGATCTGCTCTGAAGAGTCAGATGAAGAAGATGAACCAACAGTACCTCTTGACAACGAGGATGACTGTTACAACGTCTTCTCTCCTATAGACTAATGGACCCCTGTCCATTATTTTCAAAGGCATTATCTGCCAGCATCATTACAAGACAATCAACTTTCGGTCGCCTCTGGCCGACAGCATCTTCAAAAGCATCACATGCGCTACTGTTCAATCAAAGACTTTTGCAACAACTGTTCCACCTACCGATAGTCACATGCAATGGTTCTGCAAGGGACAAATAGTCCAACCTTATCCTTATCCTCCAGCTAGGCCTCTCCTTGTCTGGAATTTAGCCCATATATATGTTTTAGTTTTCATAAGTTGGGTAAGCAAGTTTTCACCTGTGAAAATCCTTACGCCTTTTCTTGTAAGTCTTAAGCTTTCATCTCTGTATTTCTTTTCTGTATCTCCTCTTTTGTAAATATTAAATAAAATCTTTTATCTATCTATCTAAGATCTGTTATTAATTGAACATCTCATTATTCAACCCTAAGAAGTTGAATCGGCACCGTTCGTTCTAACAGATCAAAGATAAGAGTTCTGTGTATTTTAATTTTGTTTATTCAATTTTGTTTCTAAGTTCTTGCATATCATTGTTCTATCATCTCTGTATCTATCTTGTATCTTCTGTTAGTAGTCCTGGGTAAGAATTGGTATCAGAGCCATGTCTCAGTTTCTTCGGGGGGAATAGTTGGTGAGTCCTAGGTATCATTGGTCAGCCGTTGATAGCGTTGGTCAGCCAGTAAATCTATGTTTAGCCGTTCAGAGCCCTGTGTAAGTCGCCAAGTTGAGCGCAGTGGTAATGGGTTAGGTGTTTTCATAGAGGTGGTCCAGTTGTAGGTGGTCCGGATACAGTGTTCCCAATTCCCATCCCCAAAAGATTTTGAATTATGTCTTTGCTTTCAAAATTTACTCGAGCTTCTAGCTCTAGGTCAAGACAGATTCCTGATGATGCGAATCATATGGAATGTAGAATTTCAGAAGTAGAAAAGAATTTACAAAAATGGTCAATACCAGAAATCCCTTACAAAAACATTTATAATGTTTCAAAATCCTTGTTTTCTCAAAAAACAGAGGATCTGATCGATATGGTTGAACAAACTATATCTTTTGATGGTTCTATGGAATCAAAACAACTGTTTTCAAACCAGACTTTGGAATTTCTTCAAAGCAATGAATACAAATATATCCATATTGGATTGATTCAAATTGGGATAAAACCCCTCACAAGAACAGGGTTAGACACCTGTGCTCTTATATCTCTTCGCGACTGCAGGCACAATAGGTTCGATGACTCGCTCTTAGGAATCGCAGAGTCAACTCTAGCGATGGGTCCAATCTATTTTGATTGTTACCCCAATTTCTCAGTATCTCTTACGGATCCATACATCCTTGAGACACTGACCCTGAACATCCAGACTTCTGGATTTGATATGGTTCCTGGATCAAAACCTTTGGCTTTGATCTACAAAATTACCTTCAAAGCCATGAAGACTCAATTGAGTCCTAAGGCACTTATGGAGTCTGCAAAAGGATACACCATCCTCTTCCAGGCTAACAAAGCAAAGACAAGTGTTATTGTTCCCAAAACAATTCACTAGAATCAAATTACCCTTCCAGACACTTGGCAAATTTCCACTGAAAATCGCAGACCTATTCCAAGTCAATTAAGTCAGATCTTGACTCTTGATGATGGAACGGTTCAATTACGATTTTCTGATTCTCGCAATACAAGTTTGAGACTTCCAGATACTGGAAGAAGATCTGTATCTTCTTTTAAGACTGCTCAAACACATATCCCAAGAACTCAGACACCTCCTGAGGTCCTCCCTCATCTTGATCTTGCAAGTCTGAGAAATAACCCACAATTTCCTCAGATTCCGCAACCAACTTACAATCCTGAGTCCCCTACTCAATCTGAAATGGATGATCGCCCTTTTCCTCATCCTTCTCTGTTTATGTTACAAAAAGAATTTTTTCTTAACAAATATTGGATTAAGAATGAATTTATCCAACCTTACAATAAGCTAAAAAGAGATATGTTTTATGATCAAACCACCGAAGATCAAAGAACAGAACTAGGAAAACAATTTTATGCTTGTTGTGAAGAAATGAAGCAAAACTTATCATTCTTAGAATGGTATTTTTCGGATTATCTTCCTAGCATAAATGTTATCAAAACAAATTCTAAACAATGGCTTACAACATAAACCAATTCGGTTAAAGAATCCATTTTACCACCATTAGAAGCAATTAAATTCTCCACTCTTGGAACTAATGTTCTTGCTTCTCCATTCAAAGATCATAATGTTGAGAATACATTCAAAGGAATTAGTAGAGTTATCCAACAAACTAACTATACTAATTTATTGTTACATGAGATTGGTGAGAAACTGGTTCAAGATCAGGTTCATCAAGATCAAATGACTCAAACTCAATTGACTCAAAAACAACAATCCATTCCAAAACCAGTAGCGTATTTTGTACCTACTACTGTGGAACGTAATGTTCTAACATCTCAACATCAAATTATTAAAGAAATTGATCTCAAATTAGCAGCTCTCAATATTAACAAACCTCATGTTAATACACTCTCGGCTAAAGATATGTCTGAAAGTGATTTTGATCCAATGGTTGAATTAGATCGTTTGAATTATATTCATTACGAAATCAACCCCCTTAAGCATGCTAAAGCTTCTGGTAGATATCAAAATCCACTTCCAACCACTAGGAATTTTTATCCTGGACCATCCTTCCCTGACATGCAATATGAAGAGAAATCTCTTCAAGTCTATGGATCATTTTCTACAAATCACCTCTATACATGGAATATAGATGGTTTGACAGAAGAAAATATTATTGAGTTAACCCAAGAAATGGTTATGATGGCTTCAGCTCATCGTAGCGAAGGCAAGAATGATGCCACCATTGCAGGGCTTATCATTGTTGATTTCTCTGGATTACTCAGAGGATGGTGGGATAATTATCTCACTAGTGAAGAACAGCAAGCAATCCTTGACTCTTTTAAGGTTGATTTATTAGGCAACCCTATCAAAACCGAACCTGATGGTTTATTAATTCCAGATGCAGTTCATACATTGATTTTCTGCATTCTGAAGAATTTTATGGGTGATCCTAGTGAATTCAAAAATAAATCTAAAGATTTGTTGATGATCCACAAATGTCCAACTTTGAGCCATTTCAGGTTTTACAAAGATATCTTCCTTAAAAAGGTTATGTATCAACCTGATGCTAACAACCCTTTTTGGAAGAGAAAGTTCATTTCAGGTCTTCCACCAATCTTTGCTGAAACTGTTAGAGAACGGTTACAAACATCCTACAATGGTGATATCCCTTATGAGACATTAACATTTGGTGATATTATTAGTTTTATTAACAAATGTGCTTTGCACATTTGCAATGATCTTAGGTTGAAACACCAACTTAAGAAACAAAATGTCAATGGCAAAGAACTTGGTGACTTCTGTCAACAATATGGTTTTGATGACAATAAATACCCTCATCAAAAGTCATCCCATTCCAAAGCCCTTTTATAGGTCTCACCCGGCCAGACAGTTTAAGTCCAAACGACCTTATAGACCTAAACAACTCAGGCCCAAAGACTATAACCAATATTATAGTCAGCCCAAGAAACATGGTACGCATAAACCCAAGCCTACCAAACCTTTCAAACATTATTCCAATCAGCCAACTTCAAAGCCCGTATGCTTTAAATGTGGACGCCCAGGCCATTATGCAAAGAATTGCTGAACGGCTCAAAAGATTCAAGAGCTTCAGGCTCCTGATGATATTAAGAACATGTTTTTACAAGTTCTTATGAATTCTGATTCAGATCTTTCTGATGAAGATTACCAGATTTTCAATCTGAATAATTCTTCTGACTCTAATATCGCTGACCCAGACGATAATGGTGAATGTGCATAAGCATGCCATTGTCACAATATCCAAAGCATTAATATGCTATCAAAAACCAAAGAATCTAGCATTCTTTTAGATTTTGTTGATCGTATTGAAGATCCCAATTTAAAAACTGAGTATCTTCAACACATTAAATCAAATTTAAATTCTAAAACTACTCCAGAGATCGTAAATCCATTTTATGATCACAAACAAATTGTTGACAGATTTAAAAGATATTCTTCCTCTTCTATCCCTGTCAATATTGCTGATCTTCAGCAAGAAGTCAATCATATCAAAAAAGAGATTATGATTTTAAAACAAAATCAGTCACTCCTTGATCTACGTATCAATGGTTTACAATCTCCTCCTATTGATATACCATCTTCTTCTGAACCTCCAGTAGAAATCAATCCTCCCAAATTTCTTAATGAAATCAATCAGGTTACTCATCAGCGATGGTTTTGTCATATAAACCTTGTTATCAATAAAGAGATTACAATCTCATGTAAAGCTCTTATTGATTCTGGCGTTGATCTTAACTGTATTGCTGAAGGATTAATTCCTACTAAAGGGAAATCCTTCTTGATATGTTAGTCTACAATGTTGCAAGAGTTGGGGATGTCACAAATATTATAATCAAGGGTCCAACACAAATTGGATACAAATGACACGAAATTGGGGTCAGAACTGGGACTTCAGTTCTATAAGGGCAGCCATTTCTAAAGTTACTACTAGTGATGGTAGGCTGGTCCAGTCTAGTAGTCTAGTAATAATGTTGCACCAGCTGGCAGTTTGGCCAAACCATTTATGCCTTTTTATTTCAGTGGGAAAAATTTATGCCTTCCAACTAACAAGTTTTCAGATTTAGAGAGGGTTAATTCATATACTGTTTGCTTAGTAAGAATGTTTTTTCAACACTTGTTCATGGTACTTTTTTGTTGACCCATTCATATTTTTATGAATTTTCCTGAAGATTGTCAAATACAGAAAGTTGAGAACACACGTTATGCTTACAATGTGCAAAAGGAAATACCATTGTATCAATTAATTGTAACCCAATTGGTTAAACATTCCCTCTCTTTAGTGAAAGGTTGTAGGTTTGATAGGGTGGGCAATGTCGGTTCGATTCGGTTTTGAGCCCCAAACCGATTTTGAATCGATTTCATTCGGTTTGCCCAAAACCCAAACCGAAACCGAATTTTGTATTTGTAAACCGATGAATTCGGTTGAACCGAATTTCGGATCGGTTCGGTTCGGTTGGGCCGAAATTTCAGGTTCAAGCATTTGAAAGACTTTCATTAAAACATGTCCAATTTTTTTACAGGCCCAATTTTTTTACAGACCCAATTTTTAGCCCAAAATTGAAAATTTTGAGAGAAGGGGGTGATTCAGTGCAACAGGGTGTACTGCAGTGCATTTGTTGCATTAATCAAGTATTGACACCTACTTGTTATTTAGTTATTTATATATATCTAATTAATCGGTCGGTTCGGTTATAAATTGATCGGTTCAAAACCGTAAACCGATTTCGAACCGTTTATAATCGGTTCGGTTCGGTTTAAATTATTTTCTTTCTACTCATTTTTTCAGTTCGGTTACCGAACCAAATTTAAAAATCGGTTCGGTCGGTTAACCGAATTTAAATCGGTTTTTGCCCACCCGTTTGAAAAGTTTTGTAGATTCAATACCCGCCAAGTGAAGTTTATTGAGTTCCACTCATTAGAAGCACATATGCGCTCTGGGCCCTTTCAAACTTTGAAAACCATAACCTCCATCTGACGTGAGGAAATCTCAGACCATTGATTGACATATTGGTACTTCCGTTAACCAATTATATGTATTCCCAACTTTCTTTCTTTTGACAATTTTCTCAATAATTCTGTTTGACTTGATGAACACAAATCTTCAATAGCCAAACAAGATGCTAAAACTTCTTATATTGGAAATCATTCCGGGCAAATCCATTGTCAAATTAATTTTAGTTGAGCTTGATCGTCACCACATACATAGACTTGACAACAACATATAAAGAGCCAACCATACATCAAGTAAAAACGGTACTGCGACAGATATTGTGAAAATACAAATTCATTGAATGCAGACAATTCATGGTCATCATCTTATGGTTAGGTAAACACCTTCAATGTTTTGATATTCTTAATAGGCAGACTGAAGAACAGTAGTAATGACATAGTTTACAGAATAAGAATACTGTGTTAAACCAAAATCTGTGGCATTCATATGTTCCGTAAAATTTCACCAATCCAAGCCACCAAGGGACCAAAACTTATTCAGAACCGTCTACTAATTTATCAACAATCAAGCAGTTACTATGATTCTGAGTTTTGGACCGGGAGAAGGTTAACCTTGTTTAATGACAGGTCGAGCAGGGCCAAAGTAGTTTGTCACCAATCCCATTATAGCAAACCTGACATAGTTCAAAAATGAAAAACATTGAGAATTTTTTATCGGCATTATGTTGATTTCATAGATACTTGCTGACTGTATTGAAAAAAAAAATACTGCAAAACAAGTTTACAAGAACAGAATACTAAAATAATGGCAAGACAAAATAAAATAAACACAAATAATACTAAACCAGTGAGACGTTCCAGTTTGTTTGTAAATGTCGTTCAGTTCAGGTTTTTAATAGTTTTGTGACTGAATGCTCATCTGTGAGTATCACATTATTTTGCCAGGTAGTTGACATATAGAACACAATACTACACATTTCATTTTCCTTCAGTCCTTAATTTTAGCGAAGCCACATAACAAGGCACCAAAAATACAACCATGATGTAACTCTTCAATAGTTAGATTAACTCCTGATTACCCACTGAAACATTTAACTTTCCAATATCCAACTGAAATATAGAACCCCTGCAAATGACATCTTATAATTTCCTAAGCAGAGAAATTCCTGAGGTACACTAGCTAGGAAGATGAAAACGGACAGATTGGTAAATTTTTCAGAAGATAATTTCTGGAAGTTGTCTATTGTCTCTTCTGAGTGAGACTATCAATATTTCTTAGAATTTGTATATTTAGTTGTCTATTGTAGTTCAGATATCAGAAACCTATAATTTTGTATTAGGCCAAGCCAATGTCCATTGTGTGAATCATGGGAAGCGCAAAACCTAGAGGCTGCTCTAGAATGGCTCGGTATTATTTATGGGACTGGTAACAAGTCATCAAATGCTATCAAATACCTATGGAGTGAAGCCACATAAGAAAAGAGGGCAACCATTAGGTAAGTGTTGATGGAGTGGGCCAACGAGGACACTAACTTTGGATGTATGGTAAAATGTTACAATCCCAAGTTCTGTGATTAGTATCATTCAGAAGTATTGGCTGGTTCTTAGTGTATAGAGGTGCATTAACGTGGACTGTTTTGAGCCGTCGATTTCCAACCTGATGGTAGGTCCAAGCCTGTCAAAGTACAAGGAGGTATCACAAATTTTAAAATTCAAATACTTAGTGAGGGGAGGAATAGGGAGGGAGGAGCTGAAAAGGAATGAAAAGGTGGGACGATTAATGAGACAGATGATGTATATGAGGGGTATACCAATGCCAGGGATAACGGCAGAGATATATGAACAAACAATGTGGTATTTTTACAAATCCCGAGGGAATAGAAGGACAATGTCATATTTTTTGCACTGCACAGTTGCATGACATCACTGTGAATAAAGGAGCATGAAAAATCAGCCAAGGCAAGGGGGGCAATCACGGTACAATGCTGGTTAAGGGATAATAATGGGTTCAATGAGGACTGGCTAGCTCTTAGGTGGGTGAAAGGTTGGGACAACAAACTATATTCTGGATTTGTCGAATGCCACAACAGTATGTGGTTGCCCACTGAGCCTTGTAAGTTGCTTTTTCCGAAGTATATTGATGGATACTACATTATTCAAGCTGGTACAACAAATTAGAATAATTTAAAGTCGGTAATGTAATTTTAATTTATGCTGGTACAACAAATTAGAATAGTTTAAAGTCAGTAATGTAATATTAATTTATTTCATAAATAGATGGGCTAGACTCTATAGGAAATAATTGGGACCAGGGTTCCCACATAGTATTAGTTGCTAGCTTGCCAAGCTGAATTCTGTAATAAATAAGAATTAGGAGCAACCATTGTAAGCTAGCTTTAACTAAATTAAACTATAGAAGCATAGAATTTATTTTCCAATTGATCAGTTTTCCTCATCTAAAGTTAATTTTCCAACACTCTTTTTGCTTTTAATAGTTTAATTCTAGAGTGGAGTTTATTATCTGTATAAGAGCGAATCCAAGAACGTGTTTTTTGCATGTGGAGCAAAAGCTAGGTAAATACGCAAAAGAGAATGTTGCACAAGAACTGAGAGACAGAGGTGTGCGGAAGCAGAAGCGAAGGCTGGGGAAGACATGCAGGTTTGGAAAGATGTTACAGCGAAGCAAGAAGAGGATTAGAAACAAAAATCAACTAATGGAAGAAAATGAGCGACGCTGATAAGGCAGAAAGCAGGGAGATAGTTGAAAGACTTGACATGTTCGAAGCACTAAATAGACAAGAAATTTGCAGACTTCTTCATTGAATTCAGGCAATCCCAGAACTAAGGAAAACATCAAGAAGGTGAGAATAACAACACGAGCGCACATACACCTCACCACAGTGTAGTAGTAACCCAACTGCCAGCAGACACACACATCACCAAAGAGTAGTAGTAACCAACCGTTTCAGGCTATGATTCAATCAAGTAAACACCAGCTGTTGGAAAGTGTATACAGTCAACAATAAATTTAGCTTTCCACCCCAACACCCATCTCCAGCAGTGGGAGAGTGAGGAGGAACGGGAAATTATTCCCTTCACCCACTCGCATCGCGGCGCGGGGACCAATATTTTAAAAAGCGTTCAAGCTCGAGGCGGTCAAGCTTTTTCCGAGATGAAGCGGTGCCTCGAGGCACAGCAAGGTGAGGCATTTTTTCATTAAAAAGTACAAAAAAAATTACAAACAAATAAAAAACAAAAGAGAATGGCATAAGTGAAATAGCATTATATATAAAAGTCTGAAAGTATTGATTGTACCATTGTTTTATTGTCCACAAATAATCTGGTTTGGGATCCTGTTCCTTACATCACATAATAGTAGTTTGGGTTCATGTTCCTTACATCACAGAGAATGGAATCTCTCAATTACATCTAAACATGCAGGTAATATAATTGATGTGGTGTTAGTTGTTTTGGTAATCATTACCGAATTCAATGTTTTGGTGATCATTATTGTAGTGAAGATTAAAGACTTGATTACTTGAAAAGTTGAAGGAAGTTACCTAATATGTAACAGATTCAAGGAACAAGAAACAAAGCAGCACGAAACAAAGGCACAGAGTAGCATGAAACAGGACCAAAGTAACACCACGAGGAGGAAGAGATGCAGATCCGAGGAAAAAGAGACAAAGCAGCAGACAAAAGTAAGTTCAGGTCCGACGGTCTTCTACTTCTTTTCTCTTCTTTTTTTTTTTTCCTTATTTTTCTTCAATGAAACTCTGAAACTGAAACGATCGACGATTGACTGTTGACTGTATTCTTCCCCTCTTCTTTTGTCTTCTTCTTCTCTGCATATTTTTCTTCTCTTAAACTGAGACGGAAACGATCGATGATCAACTGTCTGAAACTGAAACTGCGACTGAATTGATCGATGATCGACTGTCTTCTTCAATTCTTCCCCTCTTCTTTTCTTCTTCTTTTCCTTCTCTGAAACCTCACAAGCTCATAAGCACAAAAGGTTATTAAATTTCCTATTTGGAAGGAATTATTTCAGCCATTAGATCATCCTCAAGATCTAAATCAGATCAGAAATCTTGATCATGGTGACTCGTATGCCCCAGGCCAACTCATATGCCTTGACTCGTACGAGCCAGACACCAAAAGCGCTTGCATTGATTCACCCAGTCGACTCGTATGCTTCAACTCATTTCCCTGGCGGGGATAAGTCCACGCACTAAAGCCATTTTGGCTTCTTATCTCCCTCCACATTGAGTGTTGACTCGCATCATGGGGATGAGTCCATGCGCTAAAGCCATTTTTAGCTTCTTATCTCACTCCAGTTTGAGTGGGGGTAACCTCACTTTCTCTTCTTTTTTTTTATTGATTCAAACTGGGCACTCATTTTGATTGTCACCTTATAATTTTACAATCCCCCTGTCACCCACCCAAACCAGTGTGAGGGGTGGGACGGAAAAAGACCCTTTTTAGCTTTAGCTTTGCACTCATATGTGAAGATGCTCTTAGAATAAGAAAGCTCCTTCCTAAGTTGGAAAACGCTAATGTGCTACCAGTACTTTATTTTCAACTTGTGTGAGTATAAAAAAGAAAAAATATATAAATAAATAAATAAAAACTCTCAAACGAAATAAGAAATGGGTATATATAACTTTTAGAATCCAAGAATTACACCAAATGAAAATGCATCTGGAAAAAAAATCTCTAAAGAGGGGCTTTTAACCTTTAGAGTTAAACACAGATGTGCTACCGATTCTTGCTTTAAATATGAAACGAATCTAATTTGCTGAATAAAAAAAATGTAAGAAGAGTGCACTTACATCATGGCCATGGATACTTGCTTAAGATCAGTTTCCATATTCTTCATGTTTGCAAGTGATTGGGCACAAAATATAATAGCAAGCCAAGAGCTAAGCTTGTACTGCAAAAAGCAAGTCAAGTAAACCAATCAAATGAATCCCGTGAAATTGACCACTTTAGTTCCACCGATTAGTTCCCATGAAAGAATATATATATATATAATAAAAAAAGAATGACATGAAAGAATACAAATCATTATTTTGACCTGCTTGTCATTGTATTTTTCAGTTGTTTTGATTTTTTTTGTAGGCTATCTCAGCCACTTGTGGATCTGTTGTCATTGTTTTCAGTTTCAAAATTTCACGAACCCAAACAAGAAAGACCGAGATATTGTAGGAAAGAGATGTCAATTACAGCCTACCACATAGCATTTATACTAACAAAACCATGTCTTCAAAACAAGGATGCATGGACATTGCATCATGGCTGTCAACCCAATAATCTTTTTTGTTGTTTTTGAAGAAATATGAAAGGAAGGTCAACGAATTGGAACCTTAGCCATTCGTTTTGTCAAATTGCAAAAGATACGATCTTGATTATTTACCTCCATTAAAATACTAAAAAATAAAATAAGGGAGTCATGTCTTGTCCAACCCAACCAAACTTCCCGACTCATTGACCATGTGGCCGACCATATCGGAGGCGTGCAGATGTAATAAGAAGAATAAACATAGTTTTGTATAGATTTTGCAACCTTGATATTAACCGAACAATTCATGTTTGGTTAAGAAAAAAATATAAGCATGGATTAACCTACATTAACCTAAAACAAATGGTACATGAACCAACCTATCGTCACCCCTACTAGGAATAGGACTCTTTACCAAATGATGGTGGCCATTAATAATTTGTTTTCCCTTTAAGATTAAACTTCTATGGCACTTAAAATGTGTCTCATTTTCCTCAATTACAAAGTGTGTTTCCCTCAAAAGGGGAAATGTATTGTGTTGTAAATTTCGGCACCCAGGATCAATTACAAACTATCAATTACACTAAGACATAACCCAATCACACATTACAACTCTTACATCACATACACACACTCTTGAGCTCATTGCTGAGCTTATTTGCACCAATGTTTTAGCTCCCTATTTATAGTTGATCAAGGGTGGTGGAGGAAGGGTGGAGAATTTTCTAGACACCCACAATTTTTTACCTTCATCTTCTCCAACTCTCTTCTTCCCCATTGTTCTAGATTATTCTCTCAACTTCTTCATCTTCTCAATTTCTCTAGAGAATTTCAACACCAAGTTCGTGTTGATTTCTCTCAAATCTCAATATCCCCCCTCAACACCAACTTGCCAATCTTCACATTCTCACTCACCAGCAGCTCGCCGGTCTTTTCATTCACACATTGCATTTCTCAAATATCACAATTCCTCCAATATCTCGACCAATTGGTTCACGGACACGAACTGCACACAACATCAATTTCATGCGCTCCCTTGGCACCTTCACTCACAACGTGCTCTCTGGCACAACCACACAATGTGCTCCATGGCACAACGAGGCTTCGCCTGTCACTTTGATTACACTGTAGAATCATTTTTCTACGGTATGGTGACATAACTCAAATGTCCTGTCTCACAACGCGACCCTACGATCCCTTGTCGAGCCTACGTCACTTTCATAACCCTGCCTACAAGTCCTCTCACGGGGACCTGCTACGTCTATGTACACGGTCAGCGCTTGGTGTGAGTGTGACAATTAAATCCAGTTTCACTTGTCAATGACCAATTGACTTCACAATCTCCATGAACAGCTCCTCAAATTTTGATTTCCGATCGTACATATGAACAGTAAACAGTGAATAATGTCATCTTCCAATTAACAGTGTTGTCTTCCGGTGAACAGTATCCACCCGGCTCAAATACCAGATTGTTGTAAATTTCGACACCCAGGATCATTACAAACTCTCTATTACACTAAGACATAACCCAATTACACATTACAACACTTACATAACACACACTCTTGCTGAGCTGATTTGCACCAATGCATTAGCTCCCTATTTATAGTTGATCAAGGGTAGTGGAGGAAGGGTGGAGAATTCTCTAGATATCCACAATTTTTTACCTTCATCTTCTCCAACTCTCTTCTTCTTCATTGTTCTAAAGAATCACCTCAACTTCTCAATTTCTCTAGAGAATTCCAACACCAAGTTGGTGTTGATTTCTCTCAACAGTATTGTACTAAACCAAGACTAAATAGCACACAAAAGAAATTTAATATATCCATCAAGTGCATGAGATAGCACGAATGCATAATAAACGCACCCAATCCATTGAAGGAAACGAACATACATAGAATTAGAAGCAAACCAAGAGAAAGAAATCAGGAATAATTTAACAAAGATGTCCCATGATGTAATATAACTATCCGATACAGAGAAGAGTCATAAAAAGTTACAAATTAGAAAGCAAGCAAACGAACATACACTGAAGAACCCCCACCCCCAGAAATGAAAATAAGAAAGCAAGCAAATTAGGTGGTGATTGTGTAGAGAGAGAGAATTGAAGTAAGAGAAGTACTGACCCTGAACATAACGCCTGCAATACCAAAAATGATGGCGATGAAGCCAGAGTAATCGACGGGCAGATCTTGAGGAGATATTGCTGGGGGCACATAAGGCTTTGCTGTTGAAGGTTGTCTTGGATCGCTTGCTGATGATGAGTTCCCGTGTGAGGACATCTCTCTCTCCCCCGATTTCGATTTCTCTCTCGAAGAGAAAAGAAGAAGTCGCAGACACAACACTGAGCCTCTCTCTAGGAGACTTCGTATTGCTCCCTTAACAAAGGGACGGAGTGGTACATATATATCCTCGACATTTTAATTGAGGATATATTAAAAAGTCTCACAAGAGTTAGGGTTTGAACAAAAAAACCAATCAAACCGAATCGATCAAAATTGGATCGATCAGTTCGGTTTAAGTTCGATTCGGTTCGGTTTCGATTTAAAAAAATTCAAAATCGAAGTGGTTAGTTCGGTTTTCAATTTCTACATGATTTTAACTAACAAAACCGAATCGACCGAATATATATAATAAATAATATATATTTTATATAAAAATAATATAATATGTTTAAAATAATCGGTCGGTTCGATTTTAGATAGATTTTAGTCAATTCGGTTTCGGTTACGATTTGTATAATTTAGAATCGGTTACGGTTTGTATAATTTAGAATCGGTTTGGTTTTATTAATGATCGGTTCGATTTCGGTTTGAAATTTTTTAAATCGACCAAAATCAGTTCGATTCACGATTTAGGTGAAAAACCGAACCATCGGTTCGATTTTCAACCCGAACAAGAGTGTTTGTTTTTGCTTCTAAATGGAGTCAGAATTCCTAATAAAAAGTAATGACACATTGTTTAGAGTGTTTGTTTTTAGTACCAATTAGAAGTTGAAGTTCTTATTGGAGTAAGCACCCCCATGGTGCTGATCATTTAGCACCGAGTGTTTAATGAAAATTCATTCCAATAATAACTTCACAATAAATTTATAATATTGTTACTACCCCTCTCCTCTACCAACTATCCCCTATTTTCCACCTCCTTTTTATCATGCGAGCAATATCGTCACCATCTCTACCACCCACCTTGGCATCACCTCCTTCTCCCCCCTCTTGCTCCTATTCTTCTTTTTCTTTCTCTTTCTATATTGAAAATTGTATTAGGAATGGAAAATGATATAGGGTGATTTTTTATAATGGTGGAAAATTGTATCAATGGTCTTTGGAGGAGAGAAAACAAATAGAAAATGGGGTTAATGTTGGTGGTTTGTGGTGGATGGTGGGAGTTGTGGTGATGGGCAAAAATGTAAAAGAACTTCAAGTCAGCACATAAAAACAAACACCATTAATTTTACATCTTCTAATCAGCAGCTCATTCAAAAGCAAAACAAACAGTTATGCTCGTTCATAACTTTTAACTCCATTTAAAAGTTAGTTTCTAACCACTTTAAAGGAACAAACGCCTCTCAGTCTTAATACTGAATTAATTTAGTGAGGCTAAGGAACCAGGTTTTGCAATCACGTTCTGCAACTAGGATGACGTAGCATCATCAAAGGAGTTTTTTACAACCTTGAGATACGCATAAAAACTTTGGAGATTTTATCATTATTTCAAGATCACATCACATCACCTTGGTTGCAAAAACCTAGTTTCTATTATTCCTCAAATTAATTACTACAAGTCCTTCTGCTCTAATGTTCAAAATCTACATTTATTCTTCTCTAATATTCAAAATTTATATTCATTTTAGCATTTCGTGCTCTCATTGACGAATGTCAAAATAAGTGTAATCTTATATAGACCTTAAAGTTATTGTTTTAAACCCCAACACAAATTATTCAATTACCCGCATGGGTTAATTGATATTTTGTTATTTAAACCATAAAATCCCATGGAATTTTTATATTTTTTATTAATTAGACCCCAATGTCACATCCTACTCTTTCTACCTCCCTAAGAAATCCCAAAACCCCATTGATGAGCAAAGTGTAAGTGAAAAAACTTTTCTCCCTTTAATGGTAGAAAATCTCATCTTTTAAATGGCATGGCAGCTCAATGGTTAGAGCTTGGCGGATGGTACCATTAGGTCATGGGTTCAAACCCAACTGGCGACATGTTTATCAGTTTATGGTGTGTTGACTAGTTCTGGTCTTTGATAGGTTATGGGATCTTGAAAACCTAGCTCGCCTTCCAAAAAAAAAAATCCAGCTGGGCAAACAAAGTCTAACCCCACCAAATAGAGAAGATGATGAAAGAAGTGTCTCACTTTTCAGCCCTATATCAGATGGCACAAGGCTATTTAAGATGGATGATTTCTTTGAGAGCTCTACTGTCTAATTCATGTTTGACATAAGCCTTACCAATGATATCGATCAAGAGGTTAGCATCGATCATGTTTTTGGCTTACAAATCCCTTGAATAGTTCTATTATCTAAACTATATAATGCAAGTTCCCTTATCATGTTTTTGGCTTACAAATCCCTTGAATAGTTCTAGGGTTGAAAACCGAACCGACTTTGGTCGGTTTTAAAATTTTAAACCGAACCGACCGACAGTTTTAAACATATTATATTATTTTTATATTATATATATTTGGTTGGTTTGGTTTTGTTAGTTAAAATCATATAGAAACCAAAAACCGAACCGACCACTTCGGTTTTGAATTTTTTAAAACCGAACTTAACTTAAACCGAACCGATCGGTTTGGTTGGTTTTTTGTTCAACCCTAAATAGTTCTATTATCCATTGAATAGTTCTATTATTGATCAATGAATGCGTGTCTTTATCCTTATTTTTGGAATGCCCTATATTTACTAGAAAATCTAATAGTTAGGTGAATTGTGGCCAAGGGTATTTTTGTCATTTTACATATGTACAATTTTACCCTCCCAAATTCAGATTATTTACGATAAAAGTCCGCCCCTCTCAAATATTATTAATTATACCTAAGCCCCTAACATAATTTATTCGAAGCCCTTCATCATTTGTGTAAACTATACATAAACTAATTATTTTGTTTAGAATTTCAATAATAATTTTAAATTATTGTTGAAGGGTTGTAATAAAATAAAATAAAAAAAGTATTGAATATTCGCGCACGTAGAGAGCGTCAATACCCTAGTCTCTTATAAATTTTCTAACAAAACAATGCTTGGATGTTGTGACTAAGAAGAAATGTAAATTTTGCAGGTATTTTGAGAGCAAAATCCTTCACTTGTACTGAAAAATATCTGAGCTTTCTCTTGACAAAAAATTTCAATTCAAATATGCCATTCTTGAGAGTGCAATAGACAAGTTTCAAACACCTGACTATATATAACAAACTTTTTCTATGTAATTGTTGAATCTGTTGTAATTAATCCATACAGATAAAAGCATTTAGTAAAAGTTTATCATTACAAAATTTTGGTGAATGAAACAGAAAGACACGTATCACACAACTGGAATTTCTTCTTTTTTTGGAAGTGCCATTTGTATCCCGATGAAAAACAACAACTTAATGAACTTGCTCACTGTCATCCGAGTACCATGGGTGGAGCTTCTTTTATTATCCTCATTGTCTGAAACTAACTCCGCTAGTTTGCCTTGAAAGGCTACGTTTAAGATGCAGTTGTCGCTGCAGCCTTCTGAAATGATAAAAGGAATTGAATAAAAAAAAAATTCAAATAAAAAGTTAACCAGGAAAAATAAGAACTCCATATTGACTTTTGAGTTTAAATTAAATTCAGAAAGAAGTAGAAATCGGATCATGTGGTTTAACTGGCTCAAAAGGATCAAAAGTTGCTCTTGCCTGAACTGTCCCTGATTTCACTGGTCTAAGGTGTTTGTATACCTGTTAGCCATCTATATATCGAGTGTTATAACTCAAATGCAAGTTTATCCTAAACTAATACGTGAAGGGTGCATTGTGTGGTTAATTATCAAGCAATTTCCTGGAATTAAATTTTCACATGAAGATTGATATTATGACTTTATTATGCCCCTTCAATTAGATGTTCAACTGATATTAAAAACAAAAGGTAAACTCAGCCTAGCATTTTCTGAGATAGATTGTGTTTTGCGTCACCAACATTTTCCTTATATCATGGTACAAATCTTACACAAAGGCAGTTAGTACCACATAAGTTTATATAGAAATTCCTGTTGGAAATTATCCTTATTTAAGAGTTAAAGTACAAAGGATGTTGACAATCACATCCAATCTCAAACATCAGAGTGAGGTAATGTTTAGGCGGAATTTAGCTTAGGTTGAAGAATTCTTACTCGTTTTTCTTCTTCCATATTGGCTTTGATTAGGGAATAGATGGCAACGCCAGCAATTGCTATAGCTGTGCCAATTCCAGTTTGTCTAGAGATCTTGTTGCCTGCAATGTTTTGCAAACATTAGCATATCAAAAAATGAAAACTAAAACATACAGGCGGGACCTGTTTCTAATGTTACGGAATGGACCTGATAATCATCAGATCGATGAAGTTAAATCTCATATTAACATATAGAAGAAACTAGAGGTTTGGACTGGTACGTTGTTATTAGAGAATAAAGAACAGAATATACCTGGCAAATATTATGCTAGGATATTCTCCTATTATAGTTTTATTTTATTTCTGGATACCTTACAAGAGACCCAAGTTGGGTTTATATAATATAAGGCAAAATTACATTTAGAAATAAAGAAAAAAAAAATCACAAACAGAATAAAGAAAATAAACTCCAAAATGAAGGAAATAAAATCACAAACAAAATATCCTAGCATAATATTTGCTAGGATATTCTCCTATTCTAGTTTTATTTTATTCTATATGATTGAATATATTTCTAAATGTAATTTTGCCTTATATTATATAAACTCGTCATGGGTCTCTTGTAAGGTATCAAGAAATAAATAAAGTTCTTCTTGTTCTAAATCTTTTCAGTTGTAAACACATTGGCTGCAGACAGCCAGTTAAGGATCATATAACCCAACTTGCTTATACAAATGGTTTTAATCAAACACCAGTTACCACAAGACATAAACTTTGAGTTAATGTTTGCCAAGTTATAGCAAATGGCTTTCAGTCATGCACTCTGCAGAAGATAACTTCTCATAGAAATGTTTTATTTGCTAATCAACATTTCAAAATAGAAAATTCAAATTTGCAATACCTAAATCTGGCTTTGGCTGAAGTTAGGATCATAGTCCACCACTTGCCAACCCATTATCTAAAATAGTGAATCAACATTTTCCCATGCTTAAATATTAAAAATGTTGAAATTGTCTCAAAAGCCAAGCATATTGGTAAAATGGGGAAGGGAAGCAGATGTGCAACTTGGATCAGCACCCTAGGTAGATGTTTCATGCGAGACAAACGGCTTTATATATATTCAACATGAGCATAAGCCCTTACAAGAGGTTATCTTTAGTTAATTATGACACAAGACGCAATAAGAGTTTTAGACTTAGATACCAAATCAGCATGAGATTGATGAGGACTGGGCTACTAATAAATCAGAAAACCAGATATGACCGGCCACATACAGTTCATGCACATACATTTAGTTGTAGCTTTTTTGAGAAGGAAACTATTTACCAAACACCACAATAGAGAATCCAATCACAAACACTCGCTTCAAAACATTTCCAACTGCATGGGTGAGTGGTGCAACGCGTTCCAAAGTATTAGTAGCAAGCTGCAGCAAAAAAGAGATGTTTGGTAAATTCAAAAGATAGGATACTAAGCAAGGGTTTCATCGCTGATTACTGGCTCATTTTGCCCAATTACCGATACACAAAAATATTGACACCATAAAAGTAACAGAACGTCCTTTTTTAAATCATATGTTTGAGAGTTGAGACAGAGATTTTTTCCTTTTTTAAACCACGAAGGTTAAAGCAGCTCAATTGTTTACCTGATTATAGAGATGGTAAAACATCCCAATCCAAAACAGATCAGAGAGGAATTTGTAAAGTCCCACTTTAGCAATAGCGTCTTGAAAACCATACTGCATTAGCTTGGGCCCCTCAATCTGAAGGCACATTCAGATCACCTATTAACTGAAGCCTTCAGTTGTAAAAGATAAATAATGAAAAAGAATGAATGTTTTAATACTTACAAGGATGGCAGGTGGAATACAGAAGAGAAGAGCAATTATTGAAATGTAAGCGTACAAATTTGTGCTATCCATAGCTGTCTGTTAAATTTAGAAGGTCAGCAAATGCAGTAAAAGAAAGAGTACCACTGAGATCAAACTGCTAAATTACACTAGACTCACACCTGACTGCTCCAGATGAAAATAGAAGTACGTATATGCATACCTTAAATACGGTTATATTGAACACAGTTGTCTTCTCAATTAATACTCATTTCAGATTTCAGAATATTTTCATCGGAAGTATGGAAATAAAAAATCTTAGAAAATAAGTTTGCCTAAGAAAACTGGGTAAAACGATGCATTAACCATTATCTAGAGGATATAACAAGCAGTAATCTAGCTTTACACATAAAACATCTTTACAAGGTTTCATCTCCTTGGAAACCCAACAAGCGAGAATGTGAATAACAAAAGATCTTCATTAGTACTCCATAGCCCAAAACATAGCTCAATCTTGTGATAGTACGCCACATGTTCAGATAGAAGTCTTACCATAGATTTCTTTGAGTAGATACTTCTGTATGTGAATGAAATATTTGAGATCATTGCACTGATGAAACCAGTCCAATTGAAAGAAAGTTCAGTCAGTGATGCAATGGATACACCTAAACAGAAAATCAAATACCATATCAATAGATGAAAAATCAACAGACAAAATATCTACTATAAGAACAGAGAAAGTAAAAGCATTGGATTGTACCAAGAACAACAGGAGCCAAAGATAGCCAAAGAGCCACTGGAATCTGGTGACCTAAAACAAACTGAGAAGCAGCAGCATTGAAAAATGGCTCCAACGCTGTGTAAGAAAAGGAAGGGTTAACAAATCATTCCGGAAGAGCCCATAATTTAAAATTGTGTTTAGAGGGTCACCACTAATATTCTTTCAATGGTAATTGGAAGTATTCAAAAAATAACACAGAAAATCAAAAAGAATGTAAGCTTCAGTAGGAAAGTGTGATTTTTCAAATATACCTTTGATGGTATGAGTGAAAGACACAGCAACAGCTGCAAATGAGACATTTGACATCACATGTCCAAGCGCGTGACAAAAAGCAACTGGGGTGAGGAGTAGGAACAGATCCTTATTCATTGGCTGCTCACATTGCAAATTTAGAAGATCAGTCTGTAAGCAGTGCCTTAAGATTATGAAACAGCTAAAACTTTGGATATACTGAAACTTACAGCACGTTTTGGTAGACCCACTGACCAACTGCCAATACAGTACACCACTCCAACCAGGAGATGCACAACAGAGACAAAGCTGTGTATAAAATAGAAAATTTATCTCAAACTCAAATATTGTTTGGTAGGGATTAGGGTATCACAAAGATCAAAATAAAAATAAAAAAGTGGATGAAGAACGACTAGTATAGAGTGTTGTTTCACGTAAAAGATGTCGGCATAAACAACTTACTATGGATATGGAAAATAATTGTACACCTTCTTGTTTAGAATGTTGAAGATGACATTCAAGAAGTACCTACAGAAAGAAAATTCAGCATTAGAAACAACAGAAATAAACATCTGCACTTAGCATTTGCATATCTGTATATGATACCCTTAGAAGTGACGAGATTGCTGATACAAAAATGGTTAAGATCGCTGACGTTCCTAGTTACGAATGAGCCCATATATGCATGATGCTCTACACAGGCAAATCCACCAAGAGACAGATTTTTTAAGGGATGGGTTTTTACTTGCCCTTACCTAAGAGATTGTATAAACTGCTAGAAATTTCGAAATGGCCTAATTTTCGTAAGAACATTGTCCTTACTATACTAAAATTCATTAGATGCTGAAGGCCATAGCATCCTCAAATTTGATCTTAAAGTTAATTATGAAAAGGAGAGGTCTGTAGTATTCATGTAGTTGTTCTGACCACATGAATAAGTAGATAGGCAAGACCTTAGTTGAATGTATAAAGTTTACTGCATGTTCTTGAAAACATACTGTCAAAGTATCGATAACCAAGCGTGTTTGTTATTTTCTCTATTTTTTTCTTGAAACGTTTCTTACTAATAAAAACACATCCTAAACTTACCACATGAAAAAGAAAAATCCAGTAACAAGTGCAGGAAACTTTTCAGCAAAGGTCTTCGAAGGCATAACAGCCCTGCAGCATCACTAATAACCAATTAGCAACAAGAAATACAATCTTTTCCTGGAATATTTAAATGGAAATGGAATTGGAAAGGTTACCCATCTGAAGCTCCATTATCAATGAGGCCATCAGAGTCTGCTGTAGCGGAAACAGCCGGAATTTCATTAGGGACATTATGCCTCCTCACCAAAGAATTTACTCCAAAAAGCCTGGATGACGTGACAGAGAAATCAGTAGAACAAATGGAACTCCTTGTCTCAGGCAGAGGAGAGAAGACAAGGCGCGAGACTCTAGGAGGTACTATTGAACGGTTGTTGAGTGTAAGAGAGTTAGGGGAAGATGAAGAAGATGCATTGGAAGAGAGATATGTAGTTGATAATCGAGAGCGAAAAATTGGAGAGTGAACAAGATTTTCCGCTCCAAAGGAAGCCATTGTAGCAGCAAAGGATGAAGAATGTTTGTTTGGTGAACGTTCTGAGTGAAGAAGGATTACTGGTTTTTTCTTAGCCTGAAAACAAAGAAAGAAAAGTAGAAAGACGGAGAAACCGAGAGATATTAGCCTGCAATTAAAAACATTGGAAATTAAAGCCTGCAATGCACAAGTAAGTCGGAGAAGCTCTATAGATGAATCCGAGAAAGAAAGAAAGAAAGATAGGGAATGGAAGACAAAATTGTACAAAGTTTCAAGGGAAGGTGGTGAAGTTGGCTTTATCAAAAAAAAAAAAAAAAAAAAAAAAGAAAAATGTTGGCAATGTGTCACGTGCTGACCTTTTTCCCTTGGCTAACACGCTGCCTACTAGCGTCACACTCCCGTCGGACTAACTAGTCAAGGCACTTCGATGCTTGGCTAATGCTAAGTGATGCTTCGAAAGCTTAAGTGAGGAAAATGCTAAGGCACAAGTGTTTGGGCTTTTGAAAGAATGCTTTGTATTGCTTGAGAGAGTTGTACAAGTGTTTGATGATCTCTACAAATGAATGCCAAGGCCTATTTATAGGCCCTTAAAGTCCTAGAGGCTTCTAGTCTAGAACTTTCCACAATCCTCCTTCAAAGGAGTATTCTCTATGCATCTAGAAAGTTCCCACCTCCAAAGGAACCAAAAATTACAAGGAGGCTTCTAGAAAATACTACACAAATTTGTACAAGGGTGTTCTAGACTTATCCATGCTAGAACACTCTAGATAAAGCTAAGCTAGAATGTCCAAGAGCACTCTAGAACCTTCCGGAGGCATCTAGAGAAAGCTATGCTAAATGGCTCGTGACATTCTCCCCCACCCAAGTCCTTGACGACCTCGTCAAGACTGTGCCTCGAACTCCGCGATCTTGTCCTGGAATTGCCATAGGTCGCCCTCTTTCTCCCATGAGGCCTCACTGTTCGGTAGTCCCTTCCATCGAATGAGATACTCATTATAGCTTGGCACACCCCTCCGTCGGATGAGCCTCTTTGCCTCGATGCTCTCGATCTTTCGATCAAAGGAAGTCACGACTGCGGTTGGTGCCCGATGTGACTCGCCCCTCGTTGGATCTTCTTTATCACCATGGTAGGGCTTGAGCATGCTCACATGGAACACCGGATGAATCTTGAGTTTGGGCGGCAACTCAAGCTTGTAAGAAACTCTCCCGACCTTCCGTAGGACGGGAAATGGCCCCTCGTACTTCCGCACTAGTCCCTTGTGCACCGAGCGGAAGATCTTGAACTGTTGTGGCAGCAACTTGACCATGACCATGTCGCCCACTTGGAACTCGAGAGGGCGTCTATGCTTGTCTACCCACTTCTTCATCTTCTTAGACGCCTTGTCCAAGTACGTCTTCGTTATATCAAGCTGCTCATGCCACCCTCGTGCAAGCTTGTACGCAGCGGGGCTGCTACCCGTGTAGCCCGACGCAACGGCTTGTGGAGTCAAGGGCTGCTGGCCCATGACGATCTCGAACGGACTTTGTTGCGTTGATTCGGACCGCTGCAAGTTGAATGAGAATTGAGCCACATCCATCAACCTGGCCCAATTCTTATGGTTGGCACCCACAAAGTGCCTCAAGTATAACTCCAACAAGGCATTCACCCTCTCTGTTTGCCCATCGCTTTGCGGGTGAAAGCTTGTTGAGAAGTGTAGACCCGAACCCAAGAGCTTGAATAACTCCGTCCAGAATTTTGCTGTGAACCTTGGGTCCCGATCACTTATGATGCTCCGAGGCAAGCCCCAATACTTCACCACATGCTGAAAGAACAACTTGGCGGCTTGCTCGGCCGTGCAATCGCGTGGGGCAGGTATGAAAGTCCCATACTTGGAAAAGCGATCGACCACCACCATAATAGAGCCATACCCATCAGACTTGGGCAAGGCTGATATGAAATCCATTGATACACTCTCCCATGGCCTTTCTGGAATCGGCAAAGGCTGCAATAGTCCTGCCGGTACACGTTGCTCTATCTTGTCTTGTTGGCACACAAGACAAGTCTTCACATAGGCCTCGATATCGTCCCGCATATGAGGCCAATAGTAGTTCACCTCCAAGAGTGCCAATGTCCGCTGCATCCCCGGATGGCCAGCCCACATTGAATCGTGGCACTCC
This sequence comes from Berberis vulgaris, assembly GCA_963556465.1. NCBI lineage: Eukaryota > Viridiplantae > Streptophyta > Magnoliopsida > Ranunculales > Berberidaceae > Berberis > Berberis vulgaris. The sequence goes on along the minus strand of OY747124.1, from coordinate 53,928,341 downwards.
TTCATGATGTCTCGCCTAAGATTATCCCACTTAGGCACATAAATGCGACGACCGACGGTGTAGAGCACCCCATCCTCTACCCAAAACCGTCGAGTCTTCCCTTCTTTGGCCATCTCCATGAGTCCCTTGGCCAAGGGGTCTTGAGAAGTCCCCTCCTTGATCCGATCAAGAAGGTTGCTAGCGGCGCTGCTTGCGCTAGCGAGCATGGCCTTTCGGCTGAGAGCATCAGCAACAACATTAACTTTGCCCGGCTTGTACTCCATGACATAATCGAACTCCGTTAAGAAATCTTGCCACCGAGCTTGCTTGGGGCTGATCTTCTTCTGATTTTGAAAATAACTCGTAGCCACATTGTCGGTCATGATGGTAAACCGACTCCCAAGCAAATAGTGCCTCCAAGTCCGCAAGCAATGAATGATGGCTGTCATCTCCTTGTCATGCACCGGATACCGTCTCTCAGTATCATTGAGCTTGCGAGACTCATAGGCTATGGGATGCCCCTCTTGCATAAGCACCCCTCCGATGGCAAAGTCTGATGCATCGGTGTGAAGTTCGAACGACTTAGCATAATCGGGCAAGGCCAAGACAGGTTCCTCGGTGACTGCCTTCTTCAAATCATCGAACGCTTCTTGGCATTTCTCACTCCAATGCCACTGCACCTTCTTCTTCAGCAAGTCGGTCAGTGGGGCTGCTCTCGCCGAGTAGCTCAAAATGAATCTCCGATAATAATTGGCCAGCCCAAGGAAAGAACGTAGCTCCGAAACGTTCTTGGGTGGCTCCCATTCATTGATGGCCTGTACTTTGTCCCGTTCCATCATAATCTTTCCAGCCTTGATGCGGTGCCCCAAGAAAGACACCTCGTCTTGGGCGAACGAGCACTTCTCCAATTTCACGTACAGCTCGCTCTCCCGCAATGCTTGGAAAACCTGTCGCAAGTGATGCACATGTTCTTCCAAGTTGTCGCTATACACGACGATATCGTCGAGATAGACGACTACAAATTTATCCAAGAAAGGCTGAAAGATTCTGTTCATTAAAGTGCAGAAAGTAGTCGGGGCATTGGTGAGACCAAAAGGCATCACCAAGAACTCATAAGACCCATAGCGAGTGACGCATGCCGTCTTTGGCTCATCTCCTTTGGCTATGCGCACTTGCCAATACCCCGATCGGAGATCAAGTTTAGAAAAGTACCTGGCTTTACCGAGCCTATCGAAAAGATCGGCAACCAAAGGAATTGGATACTTGTTCTTGATGGTTACTTTGTTAAGTGCTCGGTAATCGATGCACATACGCAAGGACCCGTCGTGCTTGCGTTGGAACAATACTGGTGCACCGAATGGGGCCTTGGATGGCCGAATGAACCCTGCGTCCAGCAGCTCCTTGAGTTGCTTGCGTAGCTCTTCCAACTCTGGCGGTGCCATCCGATAAGGCGCCATGGCTGGAGGCCTAGCCCCTGGCTCCAGCTCGATCATATGATCGACTTCCCTTCTTGGAGGAAGTCTCTTGGGTAGCTCTGGAGGCATGACATCTTCGTACTCTTTCAAAACCGCAGCTACCTCCTTCGGAACCTCGCTGGGTTGAGGCCCATCTTCGATCATCGTGGCCACAAATGTTGCTTGCCCTTTTTGCACGCCTTTCTTCACTTGAATGGCTGACAACATCTTGGCCTCCACGATCTCCCGAGTGACAGGGACAGAGCATGCTTCTTGATCCTTTGCAATAGTCATTGACCCGTCCCTTTCTAATGTCCATGGCTTCACCGTATCCATGAACTCCATGCCTAGCACCAATGAGAAGTCGTCCATCGTGACGACAGTCAGGTCCACCGTCCCCTTCCATTCGCCCAAATGAAGGGAGACGCCTCGTGCTACACCATGGATAGGCACCGGTGCTGTGTTGACGGTCTTCAAGGTGCCTGGCTCCTTGGTGTACTGCACGCCCAGCCTTGTTGCCTCCTTCAAAGCAACAAAGTTGTGTGTTGCACCCGTGTCGACGAGTGCCTTTGAAGCCTTGCCATTTACCTTGGCTTCCACAAACAAAAGAGCGGATTTCTTCGAACGGGGTAGCGTACTTACCTTAGCCACGTTGCTTTGCTTCACCGTAGCCTTGACGCTGCTTAGCAAGCGCAAAGTCCCCATTTGCGCCTCGTCCCCCGATGATTCCCCGGACGATCCACTCTTGCCAGCGATCATCGCATTGAGCTTCTGTAGCTGTGGGCACTCCCTAGCCCAGTGCGGCCCTCCGCACAAGAAGCAGTCGCGGTTTTTCACCTTGCTATCCGAGAAGGACTGCTTGGCTTTGTCCTTCCTCTCGAACTGCTTGCTGCCGCTGCTACTGCTGCTTCTTTCAGTGGGTTTTGCTCCCCCACCTTTTCCCTTGTTACCGCCGCCACTCTTGCTGTCGCCCTTGTGGCTTTTCGAATCAGCCTTGTATTCGAACAAGGATTCGGCAACTGCGATGGCCTCCGCAAGTGATTGAACATTGCGTCTCTTTAACTCTTGCTCAGCCCATCGTTGTAGTCCATCCGTGAAGTAGATGAGTTGAGTCTTCTCCGGCATGTCCGAGACTTCAAGCATAAGAGAAGTGAACTGCTTGACATACTCTTTGATTGACCCCGTATGCTTCAGTCCACGCAGCCTCTTCATAGCAACTTCCTCCGCATTCTCCGGATAGAATTGCCGCTTGAAATCCGCCTTGAACTCGTCCCAAGTCTTAAGCGAGCAAAGACCCTTCTTGATATCCAACTCACGCCTCCTCCACCAAAGGATGGCATCATCACCCAAGTACATGGTGACGGTGGTGATCTTGGACTCATCGTCGTCCAAGCGCATCGCGTTGAAATATTTTTCAACACTCCATAGGAAGTTGTCGAGCTCCCTAGCATCGCGCTTCCCATGGTACCTTGGCGGCTCGGGCACCTTCATCCTTGGTCCCTCTCGTACAGTAGCACTACCTGCCACAGCCGCCTTGCATAGGTTGACGTCCGATTGCAAGGACTCAACCTGCTCCCGGATGGCTTGGAGCTGCCCCATCAGCGTGTCCTTGAGCTGGCCCATCTCGTTGCGCATGGCATCCGCAACTTGGTTGACAAGAAGTTGAGTCTCGTCCTTGGCTTCCACAGTGTCAAGCTCAAGGTCATGGACGCGGATATCGAGTTGCTCGATATCCGTAGTGACGCTAGCCAACGTCCCATGGAAGGACTCAACCTTCTGTTCCATCTCCCCGACGCTGTCCTGGAGATCGCCCACGGTCAGCTCCACCTTGGCCATACGATCCTCAAGCATGCTGGTCCGACTAGTCTTTCTTCCAGTCTCCTCGATCACGGACCCTCCAACAGCACTCTCTATGTTTCCCGACATTATCAGATTGCTCCGCACCTAACCTTCGTACACACAGCAGCTAGCACAACGCAACTTCAGCAAGACCGCCCCTACGATCGTCACTGCTCTGATACCACGTGTCACGTGCTGACCTTTTTCCCTTGGCTAACACGCTGCCTACTAGCGTCACACTCCCGTCGGACTAACTAGTCAAGGCACTTCGATGCTTGGCTAATGCTAAGTGATGCTTCGAAAGCTTAAGTGAGGAAAATGCTAAGGCACAAGTGTTTGGGCTTTTGAAAGAATGCTTTGTATTGCTTGAGAGAGTTGTACAAGTGTTTGATGATCTCTACAAATGAATGCCAAGGCCTATTTATAGGCCCTTAAAGTCCTAGAGGCTTCTAGTCTAGAACTTTCCACAATCCTCCTTCAAAGGAGTATTCTCTATGCATCTAGAAAGTTCCCACCTCCAAAGGAACCAAAAATTACAAGGAGGCTTCTAGAAAATACTACACAAATTTGTACAAGGGTGTTCTAGACTTATCCATGCTAGAACACTCTAGATAAAGCTAAGCTAGAATGTCCAAGAGCACTCTAGAACCTTCCGGAGGCATCTAGAGAAAGCTATGCTAAATGGCTCGTGACAAATGGCTGGCTTTCCAAAGAGGAGGGGAGCGGGAGCGGGAGAGGGAGTTGAAAAAAGAGAGTTAGTTTTGTTGGTGTCCCTTTTTTTTAAGCTTGAATTCCCTCCTTCTACAAAAACACACGCACACACAATATATATATATATATTAGAAATTCAGAAGAAAAAATAATTAAAAGGGGGAAAAGAAGATTTCGTTTTTCCTATTACTAACAACTGGAAGTTGAACTTGGAAAGCATTTCTGATCCTGATCTTGATCCTGCCATGTAACATGGCTTATCCTATTATCAACTCACTCCTTGTGTTTGATAGAATCATCTTGAACTTGATAGAGTGGAAAAGGGTTGGCAACAGTTTCGACTGGATACTATAAACTGATACTAATTACAGGATCCAAACTTAACAAATCAGGTTTGATCATTATTAGATCCATCCATCATATTATTTTCTCCACAGTATGAAATGTTAACATAACATACATTTACAGGTATATATGTTGCTACTTTCTTATATAATTTTTTTTCAAGGCACAACACTACGTATATTTTAAGACAGAGCTTCCTGTCTTTTGAAAAAAAAGGCTATACATGTTCCTTAGTTCCCCTGAGCTCAATGCAGCTGATATTTTTCATTCTAATTGAAAAAATATAAATTTCAATAGAAAACAAACACTAGCGTATTAGAGATGAATGACAAGTACAAACGGAAAACTAAAATCCCCTTCCAACGCAACCTACATAGACAAACAACTTTATTTATAATGTGATGCCATTTTAATTGTTTTTACTTATTATTGATTCCATACTCTTGTATTCTTCGATCACATGTTCTCGAGATGAGAGTGTGAAATTTGGATGGCAAAAACTAACATTGGCACTTCACTACATTTGTTTGTTCTATCATAATTATGGCCAATGCCGATTATTACGAAAAAATTCACTAAAAATGATGTATCCAAATCCGTCCCTGTCGATTCCTGACCTGCAAAATGAACAACAGTGAGCCAGGGACTATCGCTGTGGTGGTCGAAGGCACTCTGATGCTAAAGTCGGGTCACTGAGTAAGGATGGATGTAGAGTGTAAATTGGATTATAAGTGTGTACCTTTCTCGTCCCCTTTTTTCACCTTATATAGCAAATATTTTACTCATTCATTGACTCTATCGTGGAGGCGAGATGGAGGGAGATCTCGCTGAGAATCTTACATGTGTCCATGACTAGGTTGCATTCAGCACTTGGTTTTGTTTGGGACCCAATAATTGATTGGATCAAGAGCCCGTATAAAATAAATCTTGGGCTTGTGACAAATTTGTGTTCAGGCCTTATTGTACTGGGCCAAGCTCCATGATTTGCACCACGTTGGGCTCGAATGATCTTGGCTTGGGCGCCCGACTTACAAGCTAAATGGTGACTTGGTTGAGACTAGCTTGGACCGTGCTTGGGCTTGCTCGAGACCGTACTCAAGCCTTAATGTATTAGGATTGGCATATGCCACGTGTATGGTTGTGACTGAATGATTGTTTGATGTCTCATCAGTTACTCCCTCTAGTTAGTGGGGTTGCATATAGGGCCATTAACTGATTGTGCATGGGGGAATGTGCAATGCCATGATGGCATATTTCTACACCTTTTCGGTTTTCGCATTGTAGTTAATGCTTTTGCAGTGGTTAGGTAATCACTTATCCTATACATCATGCCTATATAAGCTTGCCTTAGGGTACTTTTTTTTTTACCTACCAAAGCTTCCTTTCGTTCTTTGTTTTTAGCTTTTTCAGTTCAACCAAGCTCGGACTTCATACAGTCATGTCTGCGCGACCTTATTTTTTCGCGTGAGTGCCATGCGGCATGCTTTGACTTTTTTAGGGGGTCGTTGACGTTAGAAAAGGACTTAGCCAATCTCCATCGACGGTATGAAGTTCCTGATGAAATGGACTTGTCGTTATTTTTTAAGGGCGCGTCTCATACTGTTCTGATGGAGGAATTCATCTGCTTGTACAAGACCATGTTCAAGGTTGGTATGTGCTTCCCCGTTCCTGATGCCATTTTGCATTTTCTGTCTTACCAGGGTATTGCCCCAGCCCAGATAGCGTCGAGCAGGTGGAGTATACTGATTGCCACATTGATTAGGACAAGAAATGCGAGGTTTCACCAATAGACAAAAATGTTTCTTTATCTGACCTCCATCAAGATGAATAAGCTCGACATTGTTGGCTAGTGAAACCCTTGCCTGGATGGCACGTTGGAGGACATGGAAGTTGGCAGCATTATTATTTTTATGCTTCTATGAAGTCTAGATACTTCACTCATAATGGCCAGACGATCTTCCGTAGCTTCAGGGATCTTAGTAAGTTTCATGTATTTTTCTCGCTTTCTATTTTTTAATACGGCCTTGGTTGTTTATGACTTATCCGTTGTTCCCAACTAGGGGTGTATGACCTTGTTGTACTCTCTCCCGAGAAGGAGAAAATGAAGGCCAAATTTCTTGTTCTACCATCAATGCCTATTTAAGACATTCTTCAACCTGGGAATACCAGATGGAGTGGTATGTTTTCTCGTGCAACTGGCAATGTGGGGCGGTCTCCGACTGCTTCGGTTGGTTCTTCTTCTGGCGCCGATGCGCAAGCACCTAGATCGAAGAAGAAGAAGAAGGTGTCGAAAATGCTAAGTTTGTTGAAAAAGAAAGTTCTTGAGCGACTTTTTTTCCCCTGCCTCGCGTCGGTAAAAGAGGATCAAAGTGGGAACTGCTCCGGCTCTTCTGTTGCCCTTTAACTGCTCCGGAAAGAGACATTGTGGACCCAACTACTAGTGAGGAGGAAGGCCTCTGCAGCTGCCGACTCAGGTGTGGGGCAGCTCGCTTTGGTCAGTTCTGCCCTTGACTCATCAGTGGGTTTGGCTGTCACAGTGCAGCAGCCGGCTCTTGAAGTCCTTGCCCGTCATACACTTGTGGACCCGAAGGCACATGAGGAGGGGATAGGCCCATTGTCTCTAACGCGCAGTGTGGATCTGCATGCCAGACTATCATCCGAGCTCCCAACTCCTACTGCTGACAATGGCAAACAGGTTGTTGAGTCTTCTCCTTCGAAAGTTGCAGGAGGGGGAACAGGATTGGTTCCTGGTATCGAGGCTCTTCGTATGGACACTGAGGCCAACTCTGCATGGGCAATAGGTGTGGTACCAGAAGGTGGACCACAGGACCGATATCGTTCAACTTTTGAAAAAATGGTTTTCTTGGATGGCTAACCAAATACCGCTAGAGGAGGCGACCGTGGGGTGGTCATCTTAATCAAGGAATAAAGCATCTGATGCTGGTAAGTCAGCAAGTATCTTATTATTGTTGGACCTTTCATCACACTTTATTGCTCATAACCTTGTACATGTTTTCTAATCAGGGGATGACTCACTTGACCCATGCTGGTAGTCCGTGTGGGATATGTTATGTGCCTTGGAGATGAAATGTGCTGAGTAGCAGAAGCATCTCCCGCACGCCTGTAGCAAGACAGGTTCATTGGAAAAACAGTTGGTTGATCGGCCTGATATGAGGATTCAACTAGGTAAGGCCTAAAAGGACTTGGACAGTGCGCTGGTTGCTCAATCGATCTTAGAGTCTCAATTGAAAAAGGCTCAAGAGAGTCCAAATGAGGCTCGTGTTGCCCATGCTTATCTGTCGGCATATCTGAAAAATGCTCAGTAGAGTGGGGACATGGCGTTAGTTAAGCAGACAGTGTTTGTTGATCGATTGGAGCATGCCATGCGATTTGCTACTGAGACTCGGAGTGTTTTAGTCGTTGGACGCACTGAGGCAGTTCGCCAACGAGATATTCATGAGTCCATTCAAGTGCAACTATCCAAGCTCGGTCGACAATTGGACTTTGAGTGTACAAGCCAAGCTGAGGCTCGCTGCAAGCTAGCCGATTCTGAGGGTAGTCTGGCCAGAGCAATCGAGGAGTTATCCCTCTTGAAAGCTCGATGGGAGGCTAGGGAGAAAAAGCTAACCAAGACTGCCAACTCTACTCGGCTTAGTAAGATCTTTGTCGGTAGGCTGGAGTTGCTCGACTTATTGACCAAGATCACAGGGACTTGGACCTCTCGACCTATGCTCATTTTGAGGAGGTGGACGACCATTCCACTTTTTCGCTGGGTGGTCTCGACACCTGCCCAAATGTCATGGAAACAGCCGCCACCTTCAATGTTCTGAATCTTGCCTCTGACCCTACCGTTCAGAAAATTGTCCTTGACTCTGTCGTTCAGGAAGTTGTCTCTGACTCAACTTTGTCTGATCCCTCCACTTGAGTGGTGTTTTGTACAAGAGAAGTTTTTTAATACAAAGTTTTTGTTTTTCTTGTTTTTGCGCTAGTGTTACAGTTGTCGTACTTGCCACTTTAATTTGTGCTTAGATTAGGCTGAACAGACTAATGCGCCGCCAATATTTTAAGACTGGATTTAGGTAGTCAAGTCCCCTTCCGTCTGTAATAGTGCTTAATCTAGACTAGAACCCCTTCCGAGCGAATCAGGTTCTTATGTTGTCATAAGTCTTACCTCGAGGAGGAGTCAGACTTGGGTAGACATTGTTTGGGTCTGGATGAGTTGGCTTCCTTATCAAATTGCAGCCTGTGTAGAACTGTAGAAGTCAGGGTGTTTGTAGAGTGGTTGTCTCTACACTATGATGAATCCTATAGTTCTGTAGTATATGGGCTCAATCTTTAGAAGGAATTGAGCTGTCGAGAATTTTTCTATGCTCAAATGGGTTAGACTTCCATGATGAACCATAATGAACTAGAGTTAGGTTATGGAGAAGGCATCTTTGTTCAAATGGACTAGACCTTTGTATTGTATGGGCTCAATCCTGAAGTGGAGTCGAGATGTCGGGAAGTCGTCTCTACCCGAATGGGTTAGACTTCCATGATGAACCCTAATCCTGAAAATGAGTTAGGTTATGGAGAAGCCATATTTGTTTGAACGAACTAGAGCTTTATATATGGGCTCAATCCTGAAGAGGAGTTGAGCTGTCGGGAAGTCGCCTCTGCCCGAATGGGTTAGACTTCCATGATGAACCCTAATCTTGAATAGGAGTTAGGTTGTGGAGAAGTCATTTTTGTCCCAACGGACTAGACCTCTGTTAAGCGGAATAGATAACTTGTGTGGCGAGTTGTCGACATCCTGATTAGAATTGGACTCAGTCTGCTTTTCAGCCTCGTGGATCCTTGGGCGAACTAAGTTACTTAGGCGCGGCGAGTTGTCGACATCCTTAATAGGATTAGACTCTACCGCTGTGCGCCATCGTGGTCCCCTTGGTCGGACCAGGTTATTCATGTGTAGTGAGTCGTCATGAGACTGGGCTTGGTCCACTTTATGGTGTCGTGGTTCCATAGGCGGACTAGGTTACTTAGGTGTGGCGAGTTGTCGACGTCCTTAATAAGACTAGACTTGGCCGCTTTCTAACATCATGGTCCCCTTGGTCGGACCAAGCTATTCATGCGCAGTGAGCCGTCGTGAGACTGGGCTTGGTCCGCTTTGGGATATTGTGGTTCATTAGGCGAACTAGGTCATTTAGGCGCGGTGAGTTGTCGATATCCTTAATAGAACTAGGTTCGGCCATTGTGCGCCACTGTCAACCCCTTAATCGGACTAGGTTATTCATGTGCCGTGAACCATCGTGAGATTGGGCTCAATCCGCTTTGCGGTGTCGTGGTTCCTTAGGCGGACCAGGTCATTTAGACGTGCCTAGTTGTCGACATCCTTAATAGGACTAGACTCAGCCACTATGCGCCATCATGGTCCCCCTTGTTGGACCATGTTATTCATGCGCGGTGAGCCGTCGTGAGACTGGGCTCGGTCAGCTTTGCGGTGTCGTGGTTCCTTTGGCGGACTAGGTCACTTAGATGCGGCGAGTTGTCAACATCCATAATATGACTAGACTCGGCCGTTGTGCACCATCGTGGTCCTCTTGGCCAGACCAGGTTATTAATTCACGATAAGCCATCGTGAGATTGGGTTGGTTTGATTTGCGGTGTCATGGTTCCTTAGGTAGACACAGCAAGTTGTCGACATCCTTAATAGGACTAGACTCGAACGTTGTGCACCATCCTGGTCCCCTTAATCAGATCAAGTTTGCCCCTGTAAACAAAATTGAATGTGAAATGACATCATTTTCAAATAGAGTACCTTTAATGATAATTTTTTAAAACCTTCTACATGATATTATCTCCACTCAAGTTTTCTGACTAGTGGGTTCTTGACCCATTGGTCCTTCTTCAGGGGCTTTTTAGGGCGAAAAGACTATTTACCTTATTGCTTTATTGCCACGTAGTGGCATTATCTCGCGGTTGATTGATCTCCCATGCTTGTCTTTTCCTTATTATCGGTGAGGTACTTGAAGCATTGATGTCGAGTGGAAACCACCCCTCCCATCTGGTAGGCCAAGGCCTGCCCAGAATCACGTTGTACGAGAAGGGGACGTCTAAGATAATAAATTTTGTCATTAGAATCCTTCTCAGGTCCGACTCCCCTACTACCATGGGCAGTCTGATGCTTCCAACTGGGTAACTCCACGCGCCACTGAAGCCAATCATGGCATGCTTGTGCAGCTTCAGCTCTTCTTCCCTCAATCACATCTTGCATAATGCCTCCAAGATTAGGACGTTGCCTAAGCTCCCCATATCTGCCAGTGACCTCTTCACACTCTTTATATCCTGGTCATGATGACCAAGGCACCATTACACGAGAGTGGGCCCCTTGCATGTCTTGCTCTGTGAATGCCAGATCTGGGGTCGGATGCTCTATTCAGGCATAGTGTAATTATGTTCACAGTTCTCATACTACTTTTTTTCTTGACCGGTTTGACTGTTCCAGTTAATCATATTCACTGTGTAGAAGGTAGATAACTTCCGCGGTTTTCTTCTCTGCCTGTGGTGAAAGTTCTTCTTTTTCCTTTCTTCTGGGCTATTTTTCGTCGGGACTCATGAATTTCTGGAGCCTCCCTTTTTGTACCTAGTACTCAATCTAATTCTTTAAACTTTAGCCATCCTGGGTAACATGGTCGTGGTCCTTGTGATAAGAGCGGTACATGTTCTTATCGCACCTTGTCGGGTCACTCTTGAGCTTCGAGGGCCACTTTAGGTCATCCCAGTTCTTCATAGTGGAGAAGACCTTGGACAGACTGGCGTTGAGCGGGGTGTAGTTGGGGTACCTTATATCGACGTAATTGGTGACCTTGTCGGGTTTCACTTTGTCAGACCCGACCGTGCTCTCGTTCCACCTCCTTTCTGATATGTCCTCCTCCTCGCGCCTCTTTTTTTCTCCCCGGTCCTTGGTCTTGAAAGATTGCTTGGCCTCATTCTCGTCTCCTTTCTTCGATGTCAACATCTCCTCAAGGGTTATGTACTTTGTGCATTCTTCAGTAAGTTTGTCATGCCCTTCAGAGGCTCCAGGGTAAGGAAGTTATAAACTAACTTCCTCGAAGGCCGAAAGTGAAGGCGGTAACAAACGTGTTGTCGCTACAACCGTCGATCAGAGTCAGCTTGTCATTGAAGCGAGTGACATACTCCCTGAGGGTCTCATCCATGCTTCTGCTTGAGGCTAAGCAGATAGTAGGGGGCCTTCCTGATTTTTTGGCTCCCTATGAACCGAATGATGAATGTCTTTGCCAAAACCTGAAATGAATCGATGGATCTTGGTTGAAGGCTGTGGAACCAAGTCACTGCAGCCTTCTTCAGGCTTGTAGGGAAAGTCCTGCACAAAATGGCTTTTGAACTTTCCTTCAACACCATCACATGGTGGTAATGGCGCAGGTGATCCGATGGATCGGATGTCCCTTCGTAGAACTCGAGCTTTGGGGGGACGAACTTCTTTAGCAAGGGTAAGTTCATGATCTCCTCTGAGAAAGGAGGGACAGTAAGACCATACAGGACGTCTGGATTGGTCGCTCCCAATCGAAGGGGGTTCTTGACTACGGTCTTGTCAGCCTTTGAGGTATGGTTCGCACTGCCTTTTCCTTTCCTCGATTTCCCCCCGTGGCTAGCCCTTGAGTTTTTGCCAAGGAAATTGTCGCTTTCATTGACATCGAAGACGAAGTATCTAGTGTGCAACTTTGGTTGTGAACCACGAGGGAGAAGTAATGCAATTGAGATCGAAGGTGTAGAGGTCTGATATTCACATAATTATTACATAATATATCCCTTAATTTATATATGTTAGTGTTTCGATTTTTATAATTTATAATAATTATTTCGTTTTCATGTCTTGGCAGGAATTTGAGCGTTAACGATGAAATGGTATTAAGGCGACATACAATTGGTCGATTCTAGTGGTGGTACAAAGCAGAGAGTCTCATATCTAACCCTAACCCTAATAAACCTAGGTCCACCTAATTTAATCTAAGCCCAAATCCAAAATTGCTAACCTAAACACCCAAGCCCAAGATAATAGAACCCTATTTAATCCCTCTTAATCTCTCTTATTCTCTCTTCTTCCACAGCCCCTCTCCCCTCCTCTCTTTTCCAGCCGTCACACCAATCCACCCTGCCGGCAATCCTCGCTCGATAGGAGAGCCGGCAGCGCGATAATTCCGCCATCACCCTTCATCTCGTCTCTCTCTCCCCCTCACAGCCACCAACACCCGAGCACCACCACCGCCGCCGCGCGCACAAAACAGGGAGCAAGTCCCTGTTTTCCACCCTGTTTCGCTCCCTCCTTTCTGTTTTCCCCTCTTCTCTTCGTCCCTCCCTTCTCCACTTCTATCTCTCTGCTCCAACCTCGCCATCAGACCCCTCTCCCTCAGCCGCCATTACCGCGAAACAGAGCCGCAACCACCGCGACTCTGTTTCGCCTCTCTGCCCTATTTCTCCCCTCTCTCGGTCTCCTTCTTGAATTCCTCTCTTCTCCACGGTCTCTCCCTCCTTCCTGAATCTCTCTTTCTGCTCCTATCTCGCCAACAGATCACACAAACACCACCGCCTCTGCCGCGAGACAGAGCTCGCGACAGAGCTCCCTCCTTCGATTTTTCTTGAGTAGTTTCTCATCTATTCTTCATTCTCTCTCTCTTTTGCAGGATCAGGACCACGAGGAGCTCGCGAAGAAGCCGCAACAGCGCGGAACAGGGCGGCGTCGCGCTGGAGAAGACGAACCAGCCCAACCGCGCGAAATCTGGCGGGAGATTTTCAAAAATCTGTTTTTTCGCCATTTGCACCGCGAGAATCTGTAAGAGCCGCCACAGGGCCTTTAGTAGCTTTTTCCTCGGGATTCGCGTTCGTGCAGGGATGAGTTGCGGCGTACCACTTCACGAGGAGATGACCGCCACTACCATGGATAGCTAAACCCTTCGCCAAGGCTACGATGAAACCACAGGATTTCCTAGAGTTTGTGTATTTAGATTTATTATTTTCTTGCTTAAACGTTAAACACAATTGATTTATGACTTTTAATAATTTGCTTTCACCGATTATATCCTGATTAATTATCTAGACTAGTCGGTAGTTAGAAATACTCTTTGTTGAAATTCAAAAGCCTGATTTTATAAATTGATCTAAATCTGTGATTGTGTGTGCCGTAAAAAGACACGCAATGCTAGGGATTAGGATTAGTTAAAATAAACTTGTGATTGTGTGTGCCGTAAGAAGACACGCAATTCTAGGGGTTTATACTTATGCTGAAATCAATTGTGAACTTAGATTAATCTTTAGATTAGTCATATTAAATCTTGAAAATTATATTTTTGATTACACAAATCTCAAAGAAACCTGTGGTGGATTCAATGCCTTGGTTTCCCTTCTCATATTCTTTAAAACTTTATATTTTATTGTTTTTAAATTGATTTTTAGTTTAGATATTTTAATTGCTGTAACCCCATTTAAATTAGTTTAAATCCACTTTGAAATTTAATTGCAACTACAGTCCTTGTGGGATCGACCTGTACTTGCCCTTGTCTACCAGTTAGACACTGTGCACTTGCAGTTATTACAAGTAGGTTAAATTAACCTATTTATTTAGGTTAGTTAAATCTCCATCAAGTTTTTGGCGCCGTTGCCGGGGACTGTAACGGTGTAATTAAATTCAAGAGTTTATTTTCACTAATTTGTAGTCTAGGTTAATAAAAAAAAAATAAAAAAAATTTAGGTCAGATATAGATTGCTTTTGCTTTTAGTATTTTTTTTTTTTTAATTTTTTTTAATTTTTTTTAATTAATTATTTCTTTTAAGTCTTAGAAGTTTTGATACGTGTTTTTGTTTTTTTTAATTTTGTTATTTTTGCAGGTATTAATAAGCAGGAAGCATATATTACAGATTACACGCTTCTCGAGAAAATTGAACGATCTTGCAAACGTCAAGCAAAGTTTTTATTATTTTTTTATTTTTGTGAGGAGAGTTTTAATTTTATTTTCACCTCGTTTTACGAGTGTGTGGTGTAATAATTTTTAAACTCTACTGTTTTTCATTTTGTTTAATCACAAAAAAAAAAAAAAAAAAAACAAAAAAACAAAAATTTTCTAAGTCAAAAGAAATTATAGGGAAACAATTTTAATTGTACCCAATAATCTCTTGTGATTTAGAAATCCGACTTCTAAGACCAAGACCAGTAAATTTATTTGCATGTGCTTGTGTGTTGAGTGAAAAGGATAAAAAGAAGTCGGACTTTTTTTTTTTTGAATTGTGCTAACTCTTCGTGCAGATTGGAATACGTACGCTGTAAGTATTTCTCTCATACGCAACGTATTAGCGACTAGGGTGCTTAGTGAAATTGTGTGATTGGATGTTAAATTTCTGTAATTGTGGATGCTAAACTTTAGCAATTCATAACAAGCAGACCCAGCTTATAAATAGAAACTGGTGGGACTTGAGTGTACATCCAACGTCACATCGTTCTCACATCTACTGGCTTACAGAGCGGTAGCACAAGGAAGTACTTAATTGGACCATTGTGACCTCCTTCTCTTGTGCGATAATCCGGTTTCTTTGAAACGAAACTCTAGCCTACTGATTTTGAACTTTGTGGGGGTAAAGTGTACACTCTTAGGATCAACTTGTAGCACCCATTGCCTTGTCATAATGATTACATAAGAAATAATTGTCCCCCCCCCCAAAAACATAAAAAGATAATTGATCTCAAAAACGTTGATTGCTTAGGGAGGCATGTTTTTTGTGCATTTATTGGTTGCTGATTGCGTGTAAGTTGTGTATATTTTTAGAGTTAGTGCCTTAAAAAAAAAAAAAAAAAAAAAAAAAAAAAAAAAAATGAACCGCAGTAATTATCCATCTCGCAGGAATGCATTTAATGCCATGCGACAACCTGATTATGCTCCATATTCAGATTATTACAACTCAGGTTCCGCATATCATCCTGACTTCCCCTCCCCTTCTAATGAGGATAAAGACTTTAAGGATTACTTCTCCCCTTCTACCTCGAAGCTTGAAATAGCCCTTATGACGATGACTCAGAAATTAGATGCACTTATGAATTTGACTCAACCCCTACCTCCCAATAATGTTTCATTTGAGGGTTGTGTTGCATGTTCGAGTCCTAGTCATTCTACAGCTGATTGTGATTTGCAATATGATTATCCTGAATATTTCGCTGAGCAAATCCATTCTTTTAATGCTAATTGGCGACCTGGTTATAATTCAACGTTCAACTGTTACAGCCCTGGTTTTGTCAATAATCAAAATCTCTCACACCAAGGGGGACATATTTTCTCTCAAGCTCCTCAATACCCTAATCATGTCATGCCCCAGCATAACCAAGTTCCTCCATCCAACACATCAAGTTTAGAGGAAAAGATTAATCAGTTTTTGCAGCGCTCAGCAAGTATAATTGATCAAAATTCTAAGGACATATCTGAGTTAATAGCCACGACTCAAAGACTTGAGATAGTTATGGATCATATTACTGAGGCAGTATCTGAAAGTGAGTTAGGAAGAGTTCCTAGTCACTCTATTCAAAATCCAGAGGGTCAATTCATAACTGATAACACATTGGAGTCCGAGTCAGATGATGTTTTTGTGGACAATGTGATTGAAACCACTTTGCTTCCTGACCCATTTCCTTCCCCACATTTTCATGAAGACCCACTCGACATATGTCTTCCTAGTGGCTCATGCATAGATTCAAACTGTGAACAGTCTTTAGAGTCTCCCCTTGACTGTTTTCATGATACACATGACCATTTAGAGGCTTGTTTGACTCATTCTAGTTTAGACTTTGATGTTGATGATTCCATTAGGGAAGTCAATGATTTGCTTGACTCAGTCCCCATTGTGGATCCTAGTTATAAATGTGAGTCTAAAGTGGAGCCTCTTCCACTCAGTGAGTCAAAACTAGTCTCATCAGTTGAGCTACCTGAGCTTGACCTTAAACAATTACCTGACACCCTCAGGTATGCGTTTTCAGGTACTGATGATACTTTGCCTGTTATTATTTCATCTATTTTGAATTCAAAACAGGTTGTTCCAAAGAGGTCGGGAGATATATTTAATGAGAGACTACATGCCATAGGTAGTGCTAATTCTAGGTTTGGGGGTGTTGTTGCATCGTCTAACTCATCATCTTGGTGTAATCCATTTTGTTACGATGAACCTGTACCACCCGATATATTTATAGGCATACCTATTTCCATCCCTTTCATATTGATTGATGCTACCTATGTGGATCCATTGTTGGTCAGCGATTATTTCAATTTTCACCATCCTGATGTGGATATTATCCAATCTTCTGATTTGGAACCAGACTTAGGATGTTCCCTTTTAGGAGTAAGGGAGGATCCTTTGTTGCATATCACTACTTGCGACCTATTCATGTTTAAGATCCCTATTGACTTCCAAGGAATGCGAGCTTGTTTACCATTTCTAGATGATTTTAGATGGTGTCCTTGCAGCTTTTGGGATGTGCTAGTATATTTTGTGTCGCCTGTGGTTGCTATTTTTGAGTGGACTGATCCTCAGCTTTTCAGGTTATTGGTATACGATTCCTTAAACCTTTTGATTCATTTCTATCATAGACTAGGTTTGGAGGTGCATGTTCCCTATGTTCTTCCTCGTCACTTCATGATATATCACTCATGAGGGAGAATATATGTCGGGCTGACGACGTTAAACCAAGCGCTCCTAGGAGGCAGCCTAGCTTCAGTTGTGTCATGATGGTTAGTCTGGATTGATTTTCGAGTTCTTTCTAGTTGCATTTCACTCATACTCGTTAGCTCCGTAACAATTTTGACTTACAACTGATACATGTAATATTTTTATTTTTATTTTACTTTTTTTTTCATTTGAGTCCTGTATTGTTTTTATCAATTTATCATGATGAGACCACAGTTCTTATGTCTCCGAGCGTTCATTGGTGGCAGATTTCATTGAAATTGGTAAAAACTTTCCCATGGTAATATCACTCTAACTCTCATATTTTATTTTTCCTGCATTTGTCATGATCATCATTTTATACATTGAGGACAATGTTTGGTTTAGGTTTGGGGGTGAGGTTTATGAGTTTTTTCTGTATTTTTCAAATTTATGGGTTTTTTCTGTATTTTTCAAAATTTTGGAACTAAAATTTGTTTCACAATTTACTATTGTATTCTACTCAATCTCCATTGAATACATAGTTAATTATGATTGTGTGACAAATTTTCACATTGAAAATGCATTCAAGATCTAAGTTTCTTTCCAATGAAGAGGATGTGCTTTCAAGTATGCCTTTAAATTGGAGGAAAACATGCTTTCACTTGTCACTTTTATATATCAATAGGAAAACATATGGTTTGATATTATCTTTAAGTTAAATATATTTCATGAGATTTTTTCAACTCGATTACTTTTTACACTATAAGCCATATTAGCATGATTTGAAGTTGATGAGTGAGATATGAGCTAGAAAACCTTAGAATAATAGTGGAGACTTAACCCGTGAAAGTTTTGAGCCATTCTTTTCTTTCTGAGTGTTAGATAAATATACTCTGATTTTTCTTGAGTTCGCATTAAGTTGTTGATGATCTCATTTTTCTCATTTTTCTTATCAATTGCTTTGAGAATGACATTAAAATTAAATCATTGCACTAGAACTTTTTAGTTTATTTAGTTGAGATGTCATAATACCAACCTGAACTTAAGAAATGATGTAGGCAAGTTTTTCTTAAACCTTTTCTAGCCTTCTTACTTACCCACTCATTAGTTCCCTTTTGAAACCCTTTGAGCCATTGATAGCCTTTTATTTTTTTTACCCCTTATCAATACCCAATTTATCTAAGAATGTATACGGATGAATGTTAGTTGGAAATGGGCGATTAGAAAGAGCAGAGTCAAATATACCATGAGTCATCAGTGTTGAAACATTCTATTGAGTAGAAGAGGATAAAACATGTAGTTGAAAAAAAAAAAAAAAAAAAAAAAAAAAAAAAAGCGATGTCAATAAAAAAAAAATGAAGAAAGTAATTGATGGTTAGAACAGTGATTTACTATTCATAGCCCTTGTGTTAGTTTAATGGGTGTATACATTCTTAGATATTTTTCGTATACCTTTTCTTCTCTGTTAGCCATTACCTAAGCCTCATTACAACCTATTAAAGTCCTAGTTGATCTTAAGAGATGGTTAGTTTCGTAGATGTGGAGATTAAATAAATAAGAACTATGGTTTATGATTTAACATTCTCAAAAGTAATTGATATTCCTGTCCATGAGATCATATTCATTCCATTATTGAAAAGTCCGTTCTTCATATTACTATATGTGAGATGATTGTTTTCCATTATTTACTCTTTTCCTCACATATAAACTGAGTGAAATATCAAATCTCTGAGTGTTTCATTGTGAGTGACATGAGAGGTTTGAAGTCAAAACAAACTTTCTAAAGGAGATTTAGTAATTGTTTTACTCTGAAATAAAAGGTTATGTTGATAAGGCCATGCACACACACACTTCGAGTTGGGAATAATTGATGAAATTTATTTAACCTTTGGGTATTATTAAATTGTTGTGAGACTCTTTGATATATTATTGTGAGACTGTTAGCTATTTTCAAATTTTTTTGGCAATTAAATTCTTACTCTGAGGATAATAGATTGAGTTACCATGTTTTGGAAATTTATGAGTCATAATGTTTGTGGGTAACATTTCTGGAAACCCTCACGAGACTATAACTCGTCCACTAGAGGTAATCTAGGGGTTTAAAGCCTTGTTGCACGTTTAAGGTAAGTGCAACCGATGATTCCTGCGAAAGTGAGTTAGAATTTTATTTTTATTGTTTTGCTCGAGGACTAGCAAAATATAGGTTTGGGGGTATTTGATATTCACATAATTATTACATAATATATCCCTTAATTTATATATGTTAGTGTTTCGATTTTTATAATTTATAATAATTATTTCGTTTTCATGTCTTGGCAGGAATTTGAGCGTTAACGATGAAATGGTATTAAGGCGACATACAATTGGTCGATTCTAGTGGTGGTACAAAGCAGAGAGTCTCATATCTAACCCTAACCCTAATAAACCTAGGTCCACCTAATTTAATCTAAGCCCAAATCCAAAATTGCTAACCTAAACACCCAAGCCCAAGATAATAGAACCCTATTTAATCCCTCTTAATCTCTCTTATTCTCTCTTCTTCCACAGCCCCTCTCCCCTCCTCTCTTTTCCAGCCGTCACACCAATCTACCCTGCCGGCAATCCTCGCTCGATAGGAGAGCCGGCAGCGCGATAATTCCGCCATCACCCTTCATCTCGTCTCTCTCTCCCCCTCACAGCCACCAACACCCGAGCACCACCACCGCCGCCGCGCGCACAAAACAGGGAGCAAGTCCCTGTTTTCCACCCTGTTTCGCTCCCTCCTTTCTGTTTTCCCCTCTTCTCTTCGTCCCTCCCTTCTCCACTTCTATCTCTCTGCTCCAACCTCGCCATCAGACCCCTCTCCCTCAGCCGCCATTACCGCGAAACAGAGCCGCAACCACCGCGACTCTGTTTCGCCTCTCTGCCCTATTTCTCCCCTCTCTCGGTCTCCTTCTTGAATTCCTCTCTTCTCCACGGTCTCTCCCTCCTTCCTGAATCTCTCTTTCTGCTCCTATCTCGCCAACAGATCACACAAACACCACCGCCTCTGCCGCGAGACAGAGCTCGCGACAGAGCTCCCTCCTTCGATTTTTCTTGAGTAGTTTCTCATCTATTCTTCATTCTCTCTCTCTTTTGCAGGATCAGGACCACGAGGAGCTCGCGAAGAAGCCGCAACAGCGCGGAACAGGGCGGCGTCGCGCTGGAGAAGACGAACCAGCCCAACCGCGCGAAATCTGGCGGGAGATTTTCAAAAATCTGTTTTTTCGCCATTTGCACCGCGAGAATCTGTAAGAGCCGCCACAGGGCCTTTAGTAGCTTTTTCCTCGGGATTCGCGTTCGTGCAGGGATGAGTTGCGGCGTACCACTTCACGAGGAGATGACCGCCACTACCATGGATAGCTAAACCCTTCGCCAAGGCTACGATGAAACCACAGGATTTCCTAGAGTTTGTGTATTTAGATTTATTATTTTCTTGCTTAAACGTTAAACACAATTGATTTATGACTTTTAATAATTTGCTTTCACCGATTATATCCTGATTAATTATCTAGACTAGTCGGTAGTTAGAAATACTCTTTGTTGAAATTCAAAAGCCTGATTTTATAAATTGATCTAAATCTGTGATTGTGTGTGCCGTAAAAAGACACGCAATGCTAGGGATTAGGATTAGTTAAAATAAACTTGTGATTGTGTGTGCCGTAAGAAGACACGCAATTCTAGGGGTTTATACTTATGCTGAAATCAATTGTGAACTTAGATTAATCTTTAGATTAGTCATATTAAATCTTGAAAATTATATTTTTGATTACACAAATCTCAAAGAAACCTGTGGTGGATTCAATGCCTTGGTTTCCCTTCTCATATTCTTTAAAACTTTATATTTTATTGTTTTTAAATTGATTTTTAGTTTAGATATTTTAATTGCTGTAACCCCATTTAAATTAGTTTAAATCCACTTTGAAATTTAATTGCAACTACAGTCCTTGTGGGATCGACCTGTACTTGCCCTTGTCTACCAGTTAGACACTGTGCACTTGCAGTTATTACAAGTAGGTTAAATTAACCTATTTATTTAGGTTAGTTAAATCTCCATCAAGGTCCCAGAGTGTGAGGCTTTTCGATATCTAGAATCTATAATTCAAAAGAATGGGGCTATTGGAGAAGATGTAGACCATATGATTAAAGCTGGTTGGTTAAAATGGAGAATGACGTCAGGAGTATTATGCGATAGAAGGATGCCTGGAAGGCTAAAAGGGAAATGCTATAAGACAATTGTTCGACCAGCCATGTTATACGGTACAGAATGTTTGGCTACTACGGGACAACATACACATAGGATGACAGTAGCAGAAATGCGTATGTTAAGGTGGATGTGTGGTAAAACTCGTAAGGATAAAATTAGAAATGAAAGAATTAGGAGATACTTAGGTGTAGCGCCAATAAAGGACAAAATTAGATAAAGACGTTTAACTTGGTTTGGTCATGTGCGAAGGAGACCAAGCACGACGCCAATTAGAAAATGTCTAGATTGGCAAGTTAATGGAGGGTGTAGACGGAGGGGACGACCGATGAAAACTTGGATGAAGGCGGTGAATGAAGATATCATTGAGCTTGGATTAGGCAAGGATATGTGGGAAGACCGCATTGCTTGGAGAACCAAAATCCATGTAGCCGACCCCGAAAATATCGGGAATGGGCTTTGATGATGATTGACATGCTCCTCGGCGTCTTCCTGGGTCAGGGTCCTCCCTAAAATTTTGCCATTTTCTGATGGTGATTGTCGTTCTTGGGTAAGTCTTTTTATGACCCACGTAAGATGATTCATATGGAGTAGAATTTGATTTATGTGGGGTCAGCCGCGGCTGCCTCGGTGGATGGGCCTTGCGATTACTCTATTTCCTCGATTGGATCGACCCGGCCTGGCGGCGGGGTTTTCCTAGCAGGAGCATTTTCTGGCTCGACATTGTTATTGTTAGCTCGGGATCTGGTGCTGGTGACCATGTCTTGAGGCTCTACTGGTTCAAAAGAGCTTGTACTTTTATTTTAAGAAAACTTGTCGTTTTCCCACAGATCATGCCAAATTGATGCGACCAAATTCATCTCTGTCGATTTCTGACCTGCAAAATTAACAGTAGTGAGCCAGGGATCACCACTGTGGTGGCCAAAGACACCCAATGCTAAAGTCAGGTGACTGAGTAAGGATGAATGTAGATTGTAAGTGTGTATCTTTCTCATCTTTTTTTTCCATCTTATATAGCGAATACTTTACTCATTCATAAACTCTATCGTCGAGGCATGATGGAGGGAGGAGATCTCACTGAGGATTTTACCCGTCCATGGTTGGGTTGCATTCGATAGTTGGCTCTGTTTGGGACCTAATACTTGATTGGATCAAGAACTGTACAAAATAAATATTGGGCTTGTGATAGCCCAAAGATTTGGGTCGGGACCGTACTGTTATGGACCAAGCTCCAAGATTTGCACCATGTTGGATTGCATGATCTTGGTTTGGGTGCCTGACTTTCAGGCTGAACAGTGACTTGGCTGAGTCTGAGCTGGACTGTACTTGGGTCTGCTGGAGACTACGCTGAGGCCTTACTATATTAAGGTTGGCATATGCCACGTGTATAGTTGTGACTGGGTGATTGTTTGATGTCTTACCATAAAAGAACTTTCTCGTTAAAACAAACAAAAATAGATCAGGCCGAGTTCCAGCCCAGCAAATCAACATAGGCACATCCAAATGATTAACAAAAACCAAAAAAAAAAAAATGTACTTTCACTTTCATTCGAGCCATTAATGCTAGATGTTTCATAGGAAAAATTATAGTTTTTTTCACTTGTCGAGTTGCAAAAGTGAGAAGTATACTTGTGACAACTATCATGGCAACTCAAGAATCAACTCAAACATATAGGGGTGGGCACAGTCTGAAACGGTCCGAGATTGGGCTTGTCCCGATCCCAGTCCCGGAAAGGAATGGTTCGGGATACAAATTTATTTTTTGGGTAGAACCAGTTTGAATCAAGACGGTCCGGATTGGGGCCATACCATACCGAATTGGATTGTTCAGGTCTAACAAGCTTTAAACCCAATCGAAATTTAGCAAATTAATTATGGACCATGACCCAGATTTTGCCTTGAAACTTAAAAGCCCATAACTATATCAATATTTTAATTTGTTTAATAATGATACACATGTCACTCCATTTCAGATGGAATCATTTGACTTTCAACTCTATTCTTATCACATTTATGCTTTTGTCGGAGATAGCAAAAGCTGACGAGTAATTCTTTTAGCAAGCCACATCAAGTACTTCTATTAGGGGTTAATCACTCTGGTTTAAGAGAAAAAGCTTCCATGTCAAACCCATTAACTCCGACTTTGGAGCTCCAAGGCTTTCTGCAATTCAGCATGTTCTTCCAACTTCCTTCTCAAAATCAGTTCATGGCTGTTATATATTGGCCTTGGGCTGCTTTGCATTTGCATACTGAGGAGCAAGCCATAAGGATCGTGGCCATTAGTAGTGTTAGGTGCTAAGAATTCCCCTTTCTCAGCTTGTTGTTGTTGTTGCTGCTTTCTGTCAATTACCCCACAAATGTCATTATGACATTAATTAAACAGATATGGGAGTTGGATCCAAAAGCCGGAAGTGAGAATGCCATAATTGTCTGAGAAGAAGGGGAGGGATGGCGGGCCGACAGAGAGAAGAATGAAGAAGGGGAATGGTCCAAGAAGAAGAATGAAGAAAAAGAAAAAAGGAAGAAGATGAAGAAGAAAGAGAAAAGGGGCAAGGGAAAGAGAGTGCGTGTAATATCCATCAAATCACTTATAAATATAATGTTGTTATTTTAATTATTAATAATATTTATTTATTGATAATATTTATTAATTGATAGTATTTACAAATATATATGAATTTTGTTATATGAATTTTGGGACCTAAGTTTAGATTGATAGTGGGTAAAAGAGAAATGGTGGGTGTGTTTAGCTAAAGCTAGTAAAATCTTAATTAAAAATCTTTTAAAAGAAAACCCTAATCATCCATTCCTTTTTTAATACACACAGAAGAAAAGAATAAAAAAAAACCTACATAGAAGAAAGGGAGGTGAAGAGAAAAAGTTTGCTTCAACTTTGTGATTTTCGACAAAATAGTGAGTTAAAAGCTATCAAATTATTCAATCTTTGATATTGATTATTATTTGATTTTTTTTATCATATATATTGTTAGTATTTTGAATATATAAAGGTGAGTCTTCTTCGTTCTCTTTTACTTTATTTTAGATTAATTAATTGATTAAGGTTAGAGTTTAATACGGATATAAATTTGAAATATGAAAATTTTATTGTATTTTCGTAGGAATTAGATGAGTTGAAAGAGAAAACATAAAACTAGGTTTTATTTAATTCCTATAATAAAGACAGCTATGCGCAGTCTTAGAGTTTATAGTGGATCGAAATCTTATAGTAGTCAGAATCCTTTCAAATTAAATTTGTAGATTAATAACACAAGTATTAAAAACATACCGTTGGTTTAGAATCCATCCAACGGTTAGATCTCCCTCGTGGTAGAGAAATGTCACTAATCAAATTTTAGAAATCCTTGTATAAAAAAATTTAGTAGTAGAAGTTAATGAGTTTTTCCTCCATTTTCTTTTCATATATTTTTGTTTGGAAGAATTTTTATATGTGATATAGATTTCTTTATACCAAATAAATTTGAAAAAAAATTATATTTGGGATGAAGTAGAGTCTGAGAGATCATGGTTAGTTGAAATGGGTAATTTTATTTTGATGGGGTTTTGGTTTGTTAGAATAAATCATGTCTTTATTTGTAACCATCAAGCGTTGTTACTTGCTATTGTGTCTATGTTTAAAGCTATTATAACTAGGTGAGGAGGTTAAGTGAGTTTCTTCCTTTCTCTATTTTAGAAATTTAGGTGTTTTTTATTATTCATAAATATTATAATAATAATAGATTTTTGGATGACTTGGGTATTAGTATTATTTTGTAAATTTGTATTTGCATTTTTGCGTTATAACTTGAAATGCGTGTTTAGTATGGGATTATACTGTAACCTTGAATTTTATGGTTATGCAAATTGACATGCTAATCCTTATAATGAATAAGTGTGATTCATGTTGTGTTATATAAAATTTATTTCTGAAAATATTATTTGCATCCCAAAAAGAAGGGTGAATATTGCGGTCGATGTGTTTATGATTGACAAAGTGTTAGTGTAAAAGAGTCTTGAGAATTATTTGATTTTTATACTATTTTCCACAACTCCGAAAAACAAATTGAAAAATGTGTTTTACTATACATGTTATAATTTTGGTATGTAGACTTGCTTGCATATCGGGTACGCCGTTTCATGTGAGTTCGATTGTACGTGTAGTATTTAGAAAATTCTTGCCATGGATCGAACTTCGGGTGAGATGACATGTTCCTCGATGTGGTACCCCACTTGGAACACGTACACTCCGAGTGGTTTTCAAGGCAAGGGAGGCACACTTGGGTGAGTTGTGTTCGACACAAGGAGGATAGTGCGATTGTGAAAAAGAAGCGAGATTTTTGTGTATGTGCATAACTGTCTTAATGGAATAAACTAAATGCTCATTCAACCTTAGAATGACAACTACATGTCTTCCTTAAGGTAAAATGTATTTGCTTGACATTTAAATAATGGTGATTATGAGTATGATATGCATTTATTTGAAAATAATTGTATTTATGAGGACTGATAAATTATGAATTTTTTTTATTTATTTCTAAACATTTTGTGCAGGATGTAAGTCTACTAACATTTTTTTTGTCAGACTTATCACGTCCAACTTTCACTTTGTAAGTGTTAGTAAAAATAAATATATTTGTAGTATGACATGTTTGCCTCATGGAGAAACTATCAGTTAGTGATGTGTTATTTATTGTGTTGGAACATTTCATTTTAAAGCATGTAACTTATTTTATTTATAAGGAAACTGAGATTACTCACACCAGCTACATCTCTAACCCAAGTAAGTTTATGTTTCTTGGGTACGTTTTTATTGGAACGTAGTCATTTGGCATTTTACAGGTTTAGAGATTTATTAGCAGCGTTACTGAAGTTTCATTAGTTGGGCTAACGACGTCAGAGTTTCATGGTTAGATCATTTTTTAGTTTGTTTTAATTTTCTAAATTATGTTTTAGTTGTTGCTGTTAAACGTTATGTTGTTATTGAATTTTCACGTCTTGAGTTTTGGGGAAATGGATAATCCTACGTGGAATTTAGGATTTTTGTTTTCTTGAAAAATCGGGTCGTGACAGTTTGGACTCCCAAGGGGGTGGACTGTGATACCCTTGTATGGGCGGACCTGAGGGGGAAGTTCAAAAGCCCATGGATCCTAAGAGGGTTAGCAAACTACAAAGGAGAGATCATAGTCTCACATCGTCTGGGTGCGGGAGGGTGATGTGCTATATATGTACGAGGTTGGATCTACAAAGTACAACGCGTTTTAAAGCCGTGCGGGTAGTTAGGTTTGGCCCAGAGCGGACAATATTATTTCATGTGGATCGGACGTGACACAATGGTATCAGAGCCGGACCTAGCCGAAAGTGTGCCAACGAGGACGTTGGGCTCCCTTAGAGGGGTGGACTGTGATACCCTTGTGTGGACGGACCTGAGGGGGAGGGTGCAAGAGATGCTCGTCATGGCGAAGTCCGATAGGCCTGTGGATCCCAAGAGAAGTTGGACGAGCTACCAATGGGAGATTATAGTCTCACATCGCCTAGGTGAGGGAAGATGATGTGCTATATATGTACGAGGTTGGATCTACAAAGTACTACGCGTTTTAAAGTCGTGCGGGCCTTGGGGCCAAAGCGGATAATATAGTATTCTATGGATCGGGTCGTGACAGAATGGTATCAAATCCGGACTCAGTCGAAAGTGTGCCAACGGGGACGTTGAGCCCTAATGGGGGTGAATTGTAATACCATGAGTGGGCGGGCTCTGAGGCTAACGGGCTACCTTGTGTGAGCGGGCTCTGAGGCTGGCAGCTTCATGTGTGGGCGGACTTAGGTGGCTGATAGGCTATCAAGTGTGGGCGGGCTCAGAGGCTGGCAGGCTACCTCGGTGTTATAGTCTCATATCGTCTGGATGAGGGATGAAGATGTGCTATGTATGTATGAGTTTGGATCTACATGACAAAACGCGTTTTAAAGTCGTGCAGGTGGTTAGGTTGGGCCCAGAGCGAACAATATTGTTTCATGTGGATCGGGCCGTGATTGAATAGTATCATAATCGGACCTAGCCGAAAGTGTACCAACGAGAACGTTGGGCTCCCAAGGGGGGTGGACTGTGATACCCTTGTGTGGGCGAATCTGAAGGGGAGGGTGAGGGGGAAGCCTAAGAACCCATGGACACCAAG
Source organism: Berberis vulgaris (assembly GCA_963556465.1). Lineage (NCBI taxonomy): Eukaryota > Viridiplantae > Streptophyta > Magnoliopsida > Ranunculales > Berberidaceae > Berberis > Berberis vulgaris. The sequence continues at coordinate 53,900,946 of OY747124.1, read as the reverse complement.
AGAGTTGGCAAGCTACAAATGGGAGATTATAGTCTCACACGCCTGGGTGCGGGAGGGTGATGTACTATATATGTACGAGGTTGGATCTACAAAGTACAACGCGTTTTAAAGTCGTGCGGGTAGTTAGGTTGGGCCCAGAGCGGACAATATTGTTTCATGTGAATCGGGTCGTGATAGAATGGTATCAGAGTCGGACCTAGTCGGAAGTGTGCCAACAAGGACGTTGGGTCCTAAGGGGGGTGGATTGTAATACCCTGAGTGGGCGGGCTCTGAGGGTGACGGGCTACCTTGTGTGGGAGGGCTCTGAGGTTGACAGGCTATCTTGTGTGGGCGGGCTCTGAGGCTGACAGCTCCATGTGTGGGGCGGTTGGCAGGCTACCAAGTGTGGGCAAGCTCAGAGGCTGGCTGATTACCTCGGTGTTATAGTTTCACATCGCCTGGATGAGGGATGGAAATGTGTTATATATGTACGAGTTTGGATCTACATGACACAACGCGTTTTAAAGATGTGCGGGTAGTTAGGTTGGGCCCAAAGCGGACAATATAATACTATGTGGATCGGGTCGTGTCAGAATGATATTAGAGCCGAACCTAGCCGAAAGTGCGCCAACAAGGACATTGGACTCCCTTAAGGGGGTGGACTGTGATACCCTTGTGTGAGCGGACCTGGTGTTAGAGAGGACCGTTGATTCCAAGAGGGGTTGGGCGAGCTACCAATGGGAGATTATAGTCTCACATCGCCTAGGTGAGGGAAGATAATGTGCTATATATGTAGGAGATTGGATCTATAAAGTATTACGCGTTTTAAAATCGTGCGGGCATTGGGCCCAAAACGAACAATATAATACTCTATAAATCGGGTTGTGACAGGGCAAGAAAGAAGAGAAATTACAGAGAAGGCGAGAACGAAGAGAACTTACAGAGAAGGCATAGCCAAGGAAGGTGACAATTGAAGCTTCTGTGTTCACTTCACTCAGGATTCGACGATCTTTAACACTCAAATTTCCAGTTGACCATAGAAAAAGAACCAAGGCTCAAGTCACGTCTACAAAGTCTGAAGGTGAAAGGCTGGAGCCGAGGAAGGAGAGAGTTGAAGCTGCTGGTGGCGGTGGAGGCTGAAGCTATAAGTGGAGGCGAGGGAGAAGAGAGGTGATCAGAAATTCTAAAGAGAAGATTGAAAGCTAGTATTAGGATTCAAAAAATCTAGAAAGCCAGGCCATTAGAGCCAGGACAGCGACAATGATTGTGTTGAATGGGGGGTATTGGGCATCTCTAGAAACAATGCTTCTGTCATACAAACAATGCTATGTAGAAATTAATAATAGTATTAACAAAAGACACAATTAAGTAACTCCCTTATATGGCATTGCATTTTGTTGGCTAATGTATTGATATTCAGATTACCATAACTTGTCACACCCACATAGGTTGCAATTTAGTATCTGAATCAACCTGTGGTTATGTAATTGACCTTGCAATGTCCTTTACATACATTAACAGTGGTTTTTGTTCTTATATCACTGCAACAATGCCTGATAACTTAATAAACACCGAAAAAGTTTTGGCCCAGCCAAATGGTTGAAATATCACTTGTTTTTTTGTTAAATGATGCCACTTCCTATAGTTGTAAAATTTAGCCCAGTTTTAGAAATGATCATAATGTTAATAAGTGCATAATTTTTCTCAAAATGAACATAACCAACTCATGAACTTATTAAGTGTTACTAACAGCAATAATGTTATAAAGGTGGTCAAGCTCTATTTTAAGATTTAGATTGTTGGACCACTATCCACTGAAACTCTTCCCCAACACCAAGTGAGAGCCAGATTGATGAAAAGCACATACGCATTACTTTGGGTGTCCTGCTTATACAGTAATGTTCCATAATCTGGAAGGAAGAAGAAAAAAAAACAGAGTTTCTGTTCTCACTCTCTTTTAATCCACTGCATAGCATAGGAGTATGGAAGCAGCAAGCCCCACCAGCATTTGTACCTTGGATTTTATTAAGAGGAGTTGGGGTGGGTGCTTCAATATTATTCTCTCAGAGTTTGTGCTTCACATTCAAGGTCTGGGTTCTGGGTGGAACCATTCAAACATACGATTAGGTCATCAACATCACAATCAGCTGACAATCTTAATGATACAACTTTTGTACTATATGCTCTGCTGGAACAAAACGAACACACTCTATTTCTCTTTTAGTTTAATAGAGAGAAGCCAGATACTTTACACTTGTCTGCTATCCTTACCATGTGGATTTGGATAGAGATAGTAGACCACAATATCCAAAATAACACTTAAATGTCAGAATCAGACATTCTCCTTTTCAATTAATAAAAATAAAAGATGGGGGAATTTAAGGATCCCCACATGCCTGGAACCAATAACTAGCACCACTTTTGGCCTAATATTCATAAGCAAATCTTTGTCTTCCACTGAAAGGGACATAAAGGGAAGCTCAAAGTTTACAAAGTACGTTGCTTAAAGACTAGTTAAAGGCATGTCATGACAGAATCCACACTAGTTAATATACCCCATTTATTATGTGATGTATCCTTTTTTTTTTTTTGTGGAGGGACCAGCAGAAAGAATCAGCAGAGAATGAGATATCATGTTTGCTCATATTGCCAATAACTTGGATTCTGGAGCTAATGATGTTCTTCCTTGTGAACTTCACAATGCAATAATGACCAAACTTCTCTATCTTGATTTTCAATAGGAAAAAAAAAAGAGAGAGAGAGAGAAAGGAAATATACAAATGCCTACATTTATACTGATCAAAAAAATTGATATTGACGGTTCAAACTTTAAAACATGGGGAGCCTCACTCAACTATTGGGAGGGTCCAACTGATACTCCTAAGTTGTTATGGTCATGCATTGTCCGTCTTTCTTCTTCTCTTGTGACGCTAGTGTATATGTGCTAGCATACAAGCCAAAACCAACCAAGGCCTAAATGCATGAAAAAAAAGGACGGGTGCGATCAAGAGAATTGGAGACGAGAAAAGGGGATCGATTAATTAATTATCAAAGTGAAAAACATTGTACCCCCTCGGGTAGATTGCTAGGCATTGCATGTCCAGTAACATATCTCTGGGGACACGTCTTCTGTGTATTTGCAATTGCATCAGAAGAAGATGAGGCCTCTGCCCCATCAACTTGGCTCCGCCCATGAAATTTGGCAAAACGGTTTATGATAGAAAACCTCTCCAGATCCTGACAATCCACTCTTAAATCCAAGATTGATGCTCTTTTGTCCAATCTGCATAAAATGTAAACAGCGCGCAATTAACAATTATGAAGATCAAAAAATAAAAACAAAGATTTTTACCCAATAAAAACTGAAATAGGACATCATGGAACCAACTTTTTTAACTAAAAGTAAATGGTAATGCAGCTTCATGTGCAACCTCAATTAAAGGTAGAAAATGCAAGAAATGAAAACATAAATATTAAACCTCCGTCTTCACAGATTTATTAGTGTCGTCCCAATTAACCACTAAATACACCTACAATAAACCTGTGAATTAACAATGAATAAAAGATGTGATTCACCTTCACTGCCACCTCTCATCAAGATTTATTATAACGTAAACATATGAATCTTCCTTACGGTTGGTAAGATTCTCGACTTCACAAAACATCTTTAATGGGTCGTTCATATAATAGCTCTCCATCTCTGACAAAAATCCTAACGAATTCCTCATTTCATGTTTCGCAGAAAATCAGAAAAATTTTCATCCTAAACCATCAAAAGAGGCATTTTCTCAGTGTCAACATTTAATACCCTTGGAAAGACCACGACAATTACTTGTTGTAAGACCTAGTAATTGCTAGTTCCCCATCATGTTCTTTTGATTAGTACATGCCTTCGTAATCTCCCTATTTGCATCAGCAGCTGGCTTCATTTGTACTTAGCTTAACAGAGAGCCAAGTTTCTAATTTTTGTTCCATGTATAAGTGGACTTCATTCAATCATATCCTCTTGAATTGTCCATATGTCACTTCAAATTGGTAGGGTTTCTTCTTATCCTCTAGCATTACTTCAATAACAGAGATACACGATGACACTACAAGGGAATGACAACAATATTGACACGGCATATTCTTCGATTCAGAGTGCCTTTAGTGAATAGAAATAATGAAGAATATATCTTATAAAAAAAAGTATATAAATGACGAACATATAAGCTCAGCTCGTTTGAGAAAAGGCTTAGTCCTATCCTTATGGTACCATTGAGCATAGATTCAAATGTTAAACAGAGAAGAAAGCGCCATAATATAGTTAATAGGAAAATTATTATATAAAACAAACTACTGAAAGCATCACTAACTTGGACTTGGGGATCCTAGGGATATTCTAAAAGATGTACCTTGCATGCTTACTTGGCCTAACTTAATGCTAAACCAATCGGGTATTTAACATTTCTTTTTTTTCCTTGTGAATTGTTTCTAGGAAAGTCATTAATATACTGCTGTGACTTGCTTTAAAAAAAAAAAGAACATCAAGTATGTCATTTTAGTTTAGTAGATCAGGCGGTGGTTACAGCTCAGAGTTGAGAAAATGGAGTCACTGTTTAACTTTGATTCTTACCTCAGGAGATCACTTTCTAGCTTCTTTGCTCTTCCAATGAAGCCCTCAACTGCATTTGAGAAATACTGGTCACCCGCCCTCTTAGAAATTTTGAGCTTTCTAGATACCCTGGTAGACAAAAAACGGAAAACTTGATATCCAAAGAACCAACTATAAACTTCATTTCACACCAAAAATCAGATATTAGACAAGCATGAGGGTCCTTAAGAAAGAAATATATAGCTCCCACATACGCATAACAATCCGAAGCATCAAAATATACCATCACTGAAGTACTATATTATAGAAATTCTTACATGTTTTTATTGGTGAACGAATGTGAATCACTTCCCAAGTAAGACATCAAGCTGCATGCTTCCCCTAATGCCAACTTTGCAACAAAGTATATAACAGATTCATAGTATGAACTGGCATCTGCAGAAAGAAGCGCAGCAGGAGCAGGACGTAGAAGTTGCTGCATTAAATGTGTTGTAATGTTGAGCCTTCTCCGCGGTCGAATCATTGGTTGTACATCTTCAACTGATTCAACTTCATTTTCCACCTACAATAAGTAATGCAGTCGTTTGAGTCCTGCCTGATTTATAACATGAGAGAGCTATAATTAATAACATCAATGAGTTTGCTGTGAGCAACCTTCTCCACCAGCCGATTTGCAGCTTGTGCCCACTCTAATTCTGCCACACTGTAAACAACAGAACGATGTATGCATTAACAACCAACAGGAAGAACTAACCGATTTTACCGTAACCTGTGTATTGTTTTAAAGTTTAATGCCTATGATACCCCGATACTTCATGGACACGACACAACATTCGCACTTGTATCAAATATGTAATGGCCACTAACAAACTAATATTTTTTTATAACACTATTTTTCTTTTTCAATAAAAATGACTGTTATAAAAAAATAATGTTCATATCTTAATTTATATCTTAGTTTGTGTGAAACTTTAGATTGTCTACTGTACATGTTAAGAGTTAGGAAACCCACACTTATATCCGTCTTTTAGATTATCTAAAATTCATTGTAGTATCTTCGTATACCATGCAAGTGTCCTTATCCATACCCGTGCATCATAGATAGATGCAGAAATTTTAAAACATGTGTTCCATCGTATATAAAGCTTGTGATAATCACCTGATATTTCGAAGCCTTTGTGAACCTTGAGTAATTTCTTTGTGCCAGGGTAGAAGCACGAGTGGTTCAGGTTTCCGCTTCTTTGGCCTTTGTAACGCTTGATCAGTAACCTCCGAACGCAGAGAACGAAGGGGAGAAACATGCTCACTGGCAACCAAGGTGGTTAGTGTACTCTGACAGACACTACCAATTTGACTGGAATTAACAGCATTTGCTTTCTCTGTTGATGTACGTGTATCCATGCTCTCAGATTGCTTTCCAAGAATGAACTGCTGTGAGGTAGGTTTTACTGGACTACGTGCATCATACATTGGAGGTATCTGTCCAGCTTTGAAGGTTCCATACTGTTCAAACCAAGATGGTGCCATTTGAGGACTAATCTGTGTATTCTCAGACCTAGCTGACGCTGCAGGATGATGAAAAGGTTGATTATGAGAATCTATCTGACCAAATGCAACCGTATCTTGAGAAGGTACATCTCCACGAACAATTTGGGAAGATGCATTTGGATTCTGTTCTTCTCTTCCCTCTGATGAAAAACTAAGCATTTTCCCATCTCCAGAAGGAATAGTGAGCCTGACTGCTGTGTCCAGTTCACATTCCGTACCATCTCTAGTAAGTGTATTGTATCCATTAAATGACTGCTGCCTGGACATGTTAGATGCCTGTTGAGCATCGGTATCACTATCTGCTCTTTTAGGTCGCTTCCCCTCCCTCTTGTTCGGATCGCTTTCCAAGCTTTTCATGTTCTGTACTTGGTGCAGTAAGGAGTAATTTTGATGTGATACTCTGTTGGCGGCAGAGTTCTGACTGGACAAATGCTCTTTCGGGGAGATGAGGAGAGGGTCCTTCCTGTATCCTCCTCTATTAATCTCCTGCTGATCAGAATGACTTGCCAATGTACCCGAAGCAACGGAATTTGTAGCCATCAGATGCTTCAGTGTTGATTCCTGTCCTTCAGAGGCACCAGTTTTACGTGATGTTAGGTCGACCTTCTCTGGTGGCAATTGTTGCCAGTGGCTTTCTTTACCATGTTGCTCTTCTGCATAGGCAAAACATTGTGAGTTGATATAACTTGAACCAAGCTCAGAACTATTTCCTCCTTGCCTGGTATCTTGACCATCTCGCCTGTGTGCAGTCAATGAGGGTCTCCCCATATTAATGTTTGATGCATTGCTGGGGTAGAACAGATTCGGGGAAATATTCTGAGATGACCCACGAGAAAGATGTTGCTGAGCAGCTACATTGGTCCATACATTAGGCAATGCTGTTGAGTAGGCACCCTGTTGAGACCTGAATGCCATAGCAGAAGGCTGCGAGACTGGCACAGAGTCCAAGACAGGAAATTGTTGGCCGGAGACTCTTATATTAGGCATATTGGTATTTGCGGGTTGAGAGGTATCCTCTGGAGAAGAAAGATTGAAAGGAGGAGTCCTTCCAACTGTTTTTCGTAACGATGCCTGCGTAGATTGATCTGCTACAACCCCACTATGTATGTCATGGGCATGTCTAAAATGGGAACCAAGCCTATCATTACAATTGTTGACAAGTTGGTTTCTCATTACTTGCCCACTCGCACTGGATTGAGATTGCTGTTGATTTCGAGAATGAGGAAGAGCTGACATAAATGCTGCAGTGGAGTCTGCTTGCATATGCAATTGTGGCATTTTGTTGCCCATCTGTCCTGAATTACTAGAATTGTTATCTAAGTGTTCTCTTTGAGACAACTCATTGGGCATAGATTGCACAGATCTGGCTGACAACCACATCTGACCCTTCTCTCCTAGGCTTGAAATGGGATCCGTAACTGTCTCTGAAGAATTCTGTGAGGTGAAAGCTTGGTTGGGAACAGGCAGCCGTTGGGATGGAGGAGCTAACCGTAACCCAAAACCTTGGGAACCAGCAGATTGGTTCTGCCACTGGTGAGAAACAGATGCATCAGATGATTCGGCTTCAGGCATACTCGAAGAAGGAACGCGATCAGAAGATAGTGCTGGGTGATCTCTTGATCTATCAACCTCATGAAAGAGATCAAGCATATTTTGACTGCAAGTGAAATCAGTTAAAAGTTGAAATGACGTGAATAAAAAGACAAAAACTAAAATATAAATTGAAAAGTAAATAGTGATGTCTGGAATCATCTGCTACCATGTCTGAGCAGTCCTTTTGCCTTGAGAAGATAAGCCTGCCGATCCATCAAAGGAAGCTGGTCCTTTATCATTTCCTTGAAATTCAGATAGCTCCTGCAAATGGAAACCATTAACATTTAATGATATAAAAACACAGCTACATGCTTTTCAGTTGTTATCGTCAATTAATAAAGTGAACCATGTTATACCTTTTCCATATCACTGGCATTATCTGGAACCTGTTCAACGAATTTTTGAGGTTCGCAATATTCTTTCTCAGTTGGTTCGGCATCTACCTCCAAATTTCCCATTGGATGAAACTGAAACCTACAAGCTCCAGAAACTTTACGACCAACCTGACCCACGGATTTTTGGTTGGCACTTTGCAAAGATCGAGAATCACTTGAATTTAACCAGGAATTATCTCTTGACAGGCCTCCTGTAGCAGTAGGTTGTGACTGATTAGGGTTGTAGCTGTTATCCCTTTTTGTATCAGACGTTTCATCCATTTCCCTATCAGAGTTGTACATTGATGGTTCAAGAACTCGGGGGGAACCCAACTGGTGCTGATAATTTCCAACACTCGTGTCTCCCTTGAATTTTGGATAAGAATCAACCATATGCCTCCCGTAGTCATTGTGATAAAGATTCAGGACCTGGTGGTTTGCTTCCTGAATAGGCTTGTTAGTGCTTGAATTTGGAGTAACAGTAAAATTATTCATTTGGGAATCTTCCTGATTGACATAATTATCACCTCTACCAGATTGGCCAACATGATTATCATCAGCCTTCCACCTCCCACTGTCTAAATCCCTTTCCTTGGGCATGCCCAGATTGAGATTATTTCTCTGGGAACCCTGTAAGTTATTTTCATTCCCACTTACTTTCATTGATGAATCCGCACTTCGAGATGGAGACTCATTGCAACTATGACCAGCTGGTGTACTGCAAGTCAGATTATCAAGATTATAAAAGGACATGCCTTGTCGGTGAACCCAAGATCCCTGCATGTTCGGTGCATTTGTTGGCATATTTGTAGCATGTGAAGCAGTTTCTGACTGTTCATACTGTCTTGACAAAGCATTTTGAGAAGCACTTTGCAAATGCATAGATGATGGTACACGAGAGTTCCCCTCAACTAGTGAATTTTGTTGAGGACTATGGTCTAACCACCTGCTATTTTCTTTCGAAGAAAGCTGCATGGATTCATAAGAAGCATTATTCTGTAGCCTCTCACTCTGCTCGTAGTTACCTGAATGCTGAAAGTCATTAGCATTCTGACCACTTTCACTCATTTTTGCATCATTAAACAGAGGGAAAGGCATTGAAGTCGAAGCATTTTGCAAGTTATTATCAGTCCAATTTGTTTGCTGCTTTACATTGTCACTCATATTGCCTTTCTGATTTCCACTTGAAAATTCATTCTTCTGAAAACTCAAGCCACTCCACTCATCTTGTAAACCTGTGTCACTGCTAGAAGCTTCTGCAACTGCAGACTGCATCAGGGCACTCCAAGTCCCACTCTGGACAGAAGGAAATGAATTTAAGTGGTCCATGCTCTCCAAGGGGTTTTCATAGCCTCCTGCACCAATGACACCACTCCTAACACCATGAGCATCCCACATGTTGTCATCCGAGCTGAACAGTATCTTCTCTTCTCCTGGATCAAGACTAACCAAACCTGGAGACGAGCCCATGTGATCCATTGCTTGCTCTGGCAAGTTTGCCGACCAACCAGATAGCTGCTGCCCACTCTGAAATTCCAGTATTGGAGCATTCCTAGGTACAGAATTCAATTGCTGATAACTTCCTGGCTGAACACCAGTATTCATATTATGGAATGGAATGTGCTCAAAGAAGTTTCTTCCTTGAAAACCCTCTTTAGAAACTGAAGCACCATGCTGCATGCTAACTTGGTCTTGAAATAAGGTAGACTGATCACCCTGAAAATACTTATTTATAGTTGATGATTGCACCAAAGGCTTCTCTAAGTGGCTGCCACTTGTCCGGGTTAACATATCAGTAGAATCTTGAGAAATGCCTTGGGTATGTGGATACTGATTAAAAGCACCTCTTGTGCTAGTCATTTGAGCACCACCATATACAGAATGATCAAGCTGTTGAGGCATCAAACCCATCGAGCGCAACACTTGACCTTGCTCATTTGAGATTAAGAGACCATTATGAATTCCTTGCATGGGAGCAGATCCACCACTCTGTGCCCAGTTCATGTTATTCAACATAAACATTTGTGAGTTATCCAACACTTTAGGGTTACCCCGAACATGCTCATTAGAACACAAATAGTTAGAAGTGTCATGATTAAGATTGCCATTGGCCAAAGCTGGTAATTGATCACTTACTGCCTGCTTTCCCATTGAAGGTAACTGACTCATTGGAATCTGTTGCCTTGCTTCCTGATTTAGCTGCTGAAGTTGTTTCTGCCTCTGAAGCTCTTGCAACTGCTTGAACATAAGTTGTTGTTGCCATGACATCTGCATTTTGTTAAGCCCAGACTGCTGCCTCAACAGAGTTTGTGGCACACCTGGTTGTTGGCTTCTTATGAGCTGCTTTTGTCGACCAAGGAAATCAAAATTTATAGGAGTCTCAGCCGCTTCTGACCTTTCTGAAGTCCCCCCTAAGGAAGATCTCCGTTCAGGAGCATTAACTTGCTGAGGTTCAAGAATAGAGGAGCCTCTCTGTGCTATATTAACTCGATTGGACCCAAGACCCTGTCCCAAAAACTCTACCTGACTATGTCCTGCTTGGAAACCTTGATGCCCATTCACAAACCCATTCAAGCTCAGTTCCTGATTTGTAAATTGGCCTTTGGAAAATTCAGAGCTCACATTTAATTGATCATCGTCCGTGCCAAAGGCTGTCTGTTGAGGCCGCTTATCATTTCCTCTCTCAGAATCTACGTGAGCCAATACAGGACTAAGAAATCTTATATTGGTTACGTGTGGATGAAATATAGCTAAGAATACCATGAAAAAAATTTAACTTCACAAATTTAGAGTGGGGGGAAGCACCAGAAGTAACATATTTTGTCATGAAAACACATGTGAGAAAGTGATTTAATCAAAGCAGTTCATACCAGATTGCCGTACGAGGTAATCCTTCGTAGTGGAATGGCTATGGTTTCCAGCCCACTGATTGCTAGCAAGCCCGGGCCAATTAGCACATGCAGCTTGAGAACTATGCTGTCCCTGTGATAAGTTATCTTGCTCGAAGAAATTGTGAACCTTATCCACAACTTCATTACCAGGCATAGCCTAGAAACTATAGGAAGCTGATCTTCCACTAGAAAAATATCCGAATGAAGATGTGAAAGGAATAATGGCTCAGCCTGATAATCATGCCAAATAGCATGAATGTGAATCTTAATTGCTATATAACTTATCAGCCAAGTTATAAGTTCACATAAAAGTACAGCGTGCAACTTACTCCTTTTTGCTATACATAAAAAATCCTGTGAGAATCAAGCCCCCGTTATCCGAATCCACAGCCTGCACAGTAAAAATAAAAATTTTAAGCGCAAGACATTGAACATGGTTTTTTATTACAAGCTAGGTATTTTTCCTTGTAGTAGGTCACTAGGTTTCCTCAATCTACTTGCTTTCTTTGACCATATCCTGCTGTGATGAACAGAAAAGCAAAATGGAAGTCTATAGTATCAAGCTTTGATACAAAAAGATGTATGCAACAGAAGTTAAGGTGAATATGACTAATCAAAGCCCAAAAATAAAAGTAATTTTCTGCAATAGAAGTTAAGGTGAATGTGGAAAATCTATAATATCAATCTTTACCGAAGGAATGCAACACAAGTTAACGAAATCAAGGTGAATATGACTAATCAAAGCAAAAAAAAATAAAAAATTAATAGCCATTTTCTGCATTTTTGAAATTGAATGGATTTTATTTCTTCGTAAGAGACACACATTTCACAGAGATAGAGAATAACCTCATGGATCATGTTTATTCAGATTTTTACTTCAAGAACATACATTTAGAATACATGTGCTTGTTAACATCCGTCAAATTGCTAGTGGGGACATCTTACGTACAAATTCACAAAGGATAGATCTAAACCTCATCCTCCAAGGTTGCCTGAACATGGTTCTCCTTCAGGAAGCTAAATACCACCAAAAGCTCCCAGAGAAAGTCTACATTTTATTAAAGCCCTCTCAGCAACAAAAGAAGAATAATACATTCAAATATACATTAAAAAAAAAAAAAATGACAGGTCACTGGTACCTGTATGCCTGTAGATTCTAACCTGGGCACAAACTATTTAACCATGCCTACAACAAAGAAGGGTCCTTGTAAATTCTGTTTCTTTTACGGATATTGATTTGTTTGATAGAACAGACAATGGGGAAACTAGAAACGCCCACAAACAAAAAAGCACCAAATGCAACTCAAGTATGGAAACAGAAAGGGAAAACACCGTCTTGGATGGCATTTATTGAAGCCTCTTATAATGCTGGATAGAGGATTTAGAGACATACAATTGGCTAATAAATTTCTCAATTCCAAAAATAGAAGAAAAGCAGCAAAATCCAGTAAACCAAACTAAACATTAAGAAGAGTATCCCCGAAATTCTAAGTACTAATCTAATTCCAAATGTTACAACACAAATTAATAACAATCACAACGTGCAGTCAGATCAAAAGGGAAGAAACCCAACTCAGACCAAATGATTCGAATATTTCCAGCTCAAAAACCCAAAATCAATCAGAGAGAAACCCTTTTTTTCTCAGGCAAAAATTAGGGCACTGAAGCAAGAAATATATATATATCTGAAAATAGAGAAAACAACCCAAATGAGACATGCAATTAAGCCCTAAAACTCCACTTCTGAAATCCATCCTTGGCTCCAGAAAGCCGAGAAACCAAATCTAACCCACATAACCCAAAAGCCCTAAAAATGGAGAAACTGTCCACAGTACGCACGCAGGCACGTACGCACGCACAAAATTCTCATTTTTGGAAAAGAATTCAAAGGAGATCAGAAGCAAAGAGTCCCAAAGGAAACAAAGTTGAATGGATTAGAGATCAATCAAAAGAAAAGCACCTGAAAAACTAAAACCGAGCTGAAACGCAGAGAAAAGCAAATCCCTAACAGAGAAGAGTAACAAAAGCGCAAATGGAGAGTCGATGAAGGAAATTAGGGTTTGCAGATGCGTGACTTGACTTACTTGGTGTGGTGTTCGGATTCTGAAGAAGAAGAAGAAGGTCTCTCTGTGTCTGTGTGTTCGATGGAAATCTGAAATCTCTTTGGCGTTTGAACGCTCGCGCGTTGGTCGAACAATCGTGTTAGGGTTTTCAATGATGAAAGGGAAGACGAAATGCTTTTGGTTTCCAGCGGGCGAATGAGGTATCTTTAGAGAGAGAGAGAGAGCGGCGTTTTCCAGAGCAGAGAAAGATAAAGTGATCGAAACAGTGTGTAAAATTTGGAAAATTCTAGGGGTCGAGGGATGGAACGAGGGAGGGAGCGAGGGATGGGTGAAAGCCACCCATCCGCCTCGAGATGAGGATCATCGCACATCTCAAATTTGATGTGCTTATCTCGAGGCGGATGGGTGGTTACCACCCATCCCTCGCCCCCTTTCCCTCGCTCCCTCCCTCGCTCTGTAGCAAAGCTCGTAAAATTTTCAACGAACTGAGAAACAAGACACCGAACCTCGCTCCGAACTTGTAGCTTTCGATGCGAGTCTAATCTGGTTTGGAATCAGGCCAGACCCACCATTGGTACATGGATGAACCAAATCGCATCTATTTCCTAATTCACCCTTGTTTTCCTAAACTTTACCAACCACTCCTTACTAACAAAATATGTATGACACTTGCACCATCCCCACCTATGAGTCGGGTCGAATCGAAAGCTAAAGGAAAAAAAGACTTTCATCCTCATATTTTACCTTTTCATCCAACCTCCAAACCTCACACTCGTTTGGAGAGGTAAAATTATAAGGTGGCAGTCAAAGTGGGGAGTGATACATTGTTTGTCATCTGATCTACTGCTAAGGTGTGTCTCAAGGCATTTTTACAGAATTTTACCTCAAAGTAAAGTAATGCGGTGTTGTGAAATGAGGCGTCTGTCTCACCCTCACGCCAAAAATGGTTGCAGCCAGCTCAATTACGACAAAAATATGTTGTAACCCACTATATAATATGATTTTATGTTTCTTGGTATAATATTTGATAAATTTGATAAAAACAAGATAAAACGTTTTTAAGTTTTGATAAATTTGTCACACTTTTTTTTTATTTTTTGGAGAAAACATACCATGTTTTGATCAGTTCGTGATCAACATCAATCTTAATTTTTCATAGCATAGTTTAGTGAAATTTATGCTTTTGAAATACCAGTAGTGATCATACTATTGGATTTTTACCAATCATTCCAACAATATTTCTAACAAATGTTCAATATTATCGAGTTTATATTATTTTAAGATTATTGATTTTTAATAATTTAGTAGATGTTTACAAGTTACTTAACACTTATGTAGTGCATTTTTTTGCTATGATATATAACTTTATTATATTTTCATTTATATGATTAGGTAGTTGTGTCATTTTTTGTACATATTTGATTATGATACTTATCAAAATAATGATGTATACTACTATGCCGATATGTTTCAATTTATTATAAAAAAAATCTTTAAAAAATGTTAAGACCGCCTCACCTCACGCCTCTAGCGTTTTCAGGCTCGTCCGCCTCGCCTCAACACCTTAACTACAATGTGCCTGATCAGTTTGAATCAAGCCTAAAAGGGAGAAAGTAATAGAGAAATTTAGTGAAAATGGAGGGCTTGCCCTTTTTTCCATCCACTTGAACACCTGAATTTCTCTCTGCAATAAGCGTATAAGAGCAATATTTTAACTTTTCCCCATGGCTGGGCATTTTACTATTTTTTTTTTGAAAAGCCAAATTTATGGTCTTTCAACCCATGGGTGGAGATGTTCTTATATAAATGAAAGTGGACAATAACTAAATTGAGTGAGGTTTTCATAAAAGGATGCAATTAGACGTACCTCTAAACCATAATGCCTAATTAGTAAAACCCCACTCAAAAATCAAAAATTAAACACACCTCCCCCCAGATCGCTTGAATAGAGTGATTTCTTTTTTTAATTTTGCCCCTGGAACATTTTTTACCATGAACACAATCATGCAATGCACGTGACACATTTACAACAACTGGTCGTTTAATATTCTTTTTCAACAGTTAGGATTCACTAACCCATTTCGAGCGAGAGAGGAGGAGGAGTCAAGGGTCGTGTTTCAGTGTGGATTCAAAAGGGCTTTGAAGGGCATAGGAGAAGGGGGTACGTTTGTTGATTCAAGGGAGACATGAGTATTCAAGGCGGTTTCAGTAGTGGATTCCATGGTCCATCTAATCTATTTGTCTCTTTCTGTTTTCGTGGATCCCACCACATTCAGTTGTAAGGAGAAACCCTAGCATTAGTTGGTCATTACTCTGAGGGTTTGCAATCGATGAAGTACACCACAACCTTTTGTGAACTGTTGTAAGTTGCTAATCCTTTTCATTATCTTTCTATTTATGATCTTTGATGCGTCCAAATCTTATCCTCCTGAGAGTTTGACCTACAAAACAGATGTTATATTGTTAAAGACCACCTTTTGATGGTCGAAGACACTCCGATACATAAGTCAGCGACTTTGTTTGAGGAAGGAAATAACTCTATAGAAAACTCGATTAAAGTTGCATACCTTTATCGAATGTTCATTTTACCTTTTATAATGGTTGCGGTTAATTCTCTGTGTGACTTAAGCATGTGAGGCGCAACGGAAGGAGATGTTTCTTGTAACAGTCTCTTCCTTTATGGAAACACATTCGTGGAGGTGTAACTCCTTCCACGACTTTTTTTGTGCAACGTTCATCTTCTTTATGAGAGAACTCGTATCGGGCCTAGATTTTTGGGCTTTGATTACGTCTTCCTTTAATGGGCCCAGTTTGGGCCTTTATAATTGGTTTTAACCTTTTTTGATTTTTTATGAGCTGACCCATAGATGGGGCACCAGATCCTCGTGATGGATGTTTTTCTGCCACGTGTATTGTTGTGATGACAGTCTATTTTGATGTATCATTAACTACTCCTCCCTTAGTTAGTGGGTATGCTGACGTGGCCACTAATTTCGTGACGGTTGGTATTTCAATTCCATCATTGCCCTATATTAATGTTGTCAGCAAATTTTTGTCGTTGGTGTCTCAATTTCCTACTTGCTCGTTCATTTTTGTGCACATTTTTGGGATTTCACGTAACCATCATATCTCGTACGCTTCCCAGGAGCAGTCCCTTCATTGTTTGACTCTATAAAATGGGATGTGATGGGTTTGTTTTCCCTTTTTACGCTATATTTGAAATTAGGGTTCTTGTCTTCCTTCATCTTCTTCTTTCTCTTTGCTTCTCCGTTCTTTAACGATGTTTGTTAGCGATAAATTAAGCGGTAAGCCGCTAGCTACTTGTGAGGCTTATTTTTTTCTCAAGAAAACTTCTCAAGCGACGCTGAACAACCTTCATTCTGACTATAATTTGTCACCCGACCTTGAGATTATTTTGCCTAGACAAAACAACAGACCTTGTCATTCAAAGTCTGGGTACATTGTGCTGTATCTGTGCATGTTTTCCTCTGGCTTTCGATTCCCAATTTCAGAGTTGTTTTGGGAGTATCTGGATTTGTTGGGCATTCATCCTGCTCAAATGGGTCCTAATGGTTGGAGAGTCATGGTTTCTTCTAATGTGAGGGTTATTCTGTCCGACATTCATTTGACTGTGAGGGTTCTGCATTTGGTGGTTGGTTTGATGGTGACTAAGAATATTTGCTTCCTCCGTTCTCTCGCCTGCTTCGCGAAGCTTAACGTTGACATCTGCGATTGGTCGAGGTCCTGGTTTTATGCTTCTGTTAACTTTGGCTACTTCCAATTGCGAGGTCGTCTGATTTTTTGATTGTTCCGAGCTCCCAACAAACGAAAGGATCTTCAGTTGATTGCGGAGGATCAGTAACCAATTCTTGAAGCTTCCCCAGTTCCCCGTGGAGGCATTTCTTTCTAAGGACATCTTGGATCGTAGTTGATGATACGTAAAAATGGTCACACTCCTTAGCCAAACACGTGTCATGATGATCTCGAGGAACTACGGGCCAAGCATCGGCCCAACACAGATCCATCCCAAACAGATCTAAGCCCGCTCAACTTCAGTCCGCCAAGCGGACCCGAACTCTCATAGCATGCTAGACACACGTCCCACAACCATCCTCAATACCCATAAGCCCTCTTTAGGCAAGTATCTCAAGGATCAACTTTGAACGAACAACTACAGCTGCTCTCTGCTTCAAACTAGGAAGCAAACACCATAGTATCTTCCACACAGGGAAACTCCCTTCTACGGATTGCTATTGGATTGAGAACTATCTCCCGCGTATCTAGGAGCGTAGAGCTAACAGAGAACTTCCCTCCTACTGCACGACTCTTAATTAGAGAGGGATCTCCATGAAGATCTCCTCCCAAAACTACGCCTACGATGGCCTGGTTAAACCGGGACTCCTTGCAATATAAATAAGACATGAGGTTGGTAAGCTAAGGTACGCTACAAATTTCTTATTACAACATTACACTTCCTTAGATCTCTGTCTGGACTTTAGCATCAGAGTGTCATCGGCAACCCCACGGTGGTCTGTGGCTCACATGCGTTACTTGTGCAGGTCAGCAGGAACAAGGTCAAAGCAAGGAGCGAAAATCGACTGCATTAGTTTGGCGTCATCCGTAAGGTCGACATAGTTCTTAACTTTACACTAAGCGTCGTTTCCTACCAAATCCCAGAGAGATGGTGACCACCGAGTCACGCAACAATGAACCAAGGGACACGTCCAATGTTCGGCTTTCACTATACCAAGTCCTGCCATGCACGGGCTACCTACTCATGCCCTTGCACCAACAGGAGTAACGACGGAGCCCAGAATTGAGGTGTTGACGTCTCAAATACAGCAGGTCATCAAGGCGGTGAAGACGCTCACACGACAGAATCCACCCGTTGCTAATGGAGACCAGGAACAACATAGACCTCTTTCTCTAGTGACGATAGGGAGCAAGCGCAGGAGCGCCCCTACTAGTTCCCATTGGACTAAGGGAGATTGCGCGGCTAATGCCGATCCCGCCGCCAGGACAGAGAAACTCAATCTCGGGAACCCTCTCCGTAGAGGAGCACATGACCCGAACGTACTATATCGCCTCTTCGTCTCACCCTTTGTGGACCGGATAATGAGCGAAGCACTTCCGAGAAAGTTTACTCCCCTGAAACTCGATTTCTATGACGAGACCACCAATCCTTTCGATCATCTGCGCCATTACCAACATGTAATGGCGTTCAAGGAAGGATCTGAATCTTTCATGTGCAAAACTTTTCCCACCAGTCTTAAAGGCCCTGCATTGATGTGGTTCCACAGCCTTCCACCGAAGTCAATCGACTTCTTCAAAACATTGGCAAAGAAATTTCTGACATGTTTTGTCGGAAGCCAGTGTTTCAGAAAAGGCTCACACTACATACTCTCTAAGGCAGAGGTCCGGCGAGACGCTCCGAGAGTATGTCACATGCTTCAACAACGAGCTGACCCTCATCGACTAGTGCAATGACGATATAGCTGTGACGGTGTTCACTGCGGGCCTCAAAGAGGGAAAACTCTTCAAGGACCTCACCTTAAAGCCCCCTCTAGACATGGCAGAGCTCCTCAAGAGCGTCCAGAGACACATCACCCTGGAGGAGTCAAAAATCGCCAAGAGGAAGACCGAAGGCAACAAGAAGCCCTCAACTTCTAAGGATAAGGAGGGAAAAAGACACGAGGATGGGGAGCGTAGCAAGAGGAAGCACACTTACAACAGATTGAATCCTGATCGTCCCAAGCCAGAGAAATCATCCAATTACATTGGATCCAGAGCCGTGACACCTCTAAATGCTAGTATGTTGGATGTATTCAATTCCATGAAAATTGGGAGGAATTGAAGTGGCCCCCGAAGACACACGGAAACCCTGCCAAATGAGACAATGGCAAGTACTTTGTGTACCATAAGAAGGGCAGACACAACACTAACGACTGCAAAAGTCTAAGGTATGAAATAGAGTATTGGATCTGTAAGGAAAAATTGAAAGACTTCCTGAAGTCTGAAAATCAGTCAGAACAGACTAGGGACAGGGGGAGTCAGTCAAAAAGATAGAGAAAGAGACTCCTGGGATAAAATACGTCCTTAATGGAATCAGACCGAATGAAGACCAGTCATACAGGTCCTGCGAACGAATACTACTGGATATGCAGACACAATCCACGGGTGAGGACAGACACATCTGCCACTCACAGGTTCAGAACCCCATTCCCACTTTGACTTTCACGGACAGAGACCTCGATGGAGTTCGAGCACCGCGCAACGACGCATTGGTCATCTCTGTTTCCATCGCAAAGTGGAAGTGAAGAAAGCTCTCATTGACACAAGAAGCTCATTTAACGTTTTGTTCTACAACGCGTTCCGCGGCATGGACCTCAAGGAGGAAAACTTGATGCCTTCAAAACACTCGCTGATCGGATTCAGCAAGGAGAAGTGCTTCCCCATCGGAAAGATAAGGTTGGCTACGGTAGCAGGAGAGCCGCAGCTTAGGAAAGTCCTATTTTTGGACTTCATGGTGGTAGACGCACCGTCATCCTGAGAAGACCGTGGCTATACCAAATGGAAGCAGTGGTCTCCACCCTCTAACAGTGTGTTAAGTATACTGCTAACCACTTCGAATGGACAATACGTGGAGACCAACACACAGCACGAGGCTACCATTGTGCCGCACTGAAACAAATAGAGTGCTCCCAGATTCATCAACATCTTAAAAAGCAATCTGAACTGGTGCCAAGCCTAATGACGACGACTACATCACTTTCAGGCGGGATAAGAGCAACAAGTTCTTCCACTCTGCGAGATAAGAAGGCCAAGGCTAGCAGATGCGCATACTCCCGATGCCATGTTAGTATGAAAATTCACCCCTCTACCAGGTATACTCTTCAGTAGCCTGTATGACACCCAACAGTCCGCCAAAAGATCCGCGAAAGCTATCCGAATTCACTTTGATGCCTGGAAGACGACGGTTCCCAAGGAAATTGCAAAGACGATGTCAATCAATTAATGACACTACACGCAACCCCATCAATTGAGGAGGAGTAACTGATACTCAACCGACACACAGCCTACGCCGTACGCGTGTCACTATGCAATCTACGTCATACACGCAGCGCACCATGCAAGTAAACCCTAGCCCTTCCTCTGCGGGACCATGGGCTCAGCCTATTATTCAAACAACACTCTGCCATGTGTTTGGCACGAGCGCTAGAGATCCTACTCAGCTTTGACGTACGTACTTTACCACTTGTTGAGTTAAGGTAACTTCGTCCACACCATGAACCACTAGGTTCGTACGCCCCTCAGCAAGCGAAACCTCTTGTCAAATCGGACAAGCTTAGTTAGCCAACACTGATGACGATAGCTTCTGGTTCACCCTGACACCTAGTCTGCTTCGCGCATGCATCGACGGCTTAGGAAGTGAGAGTCTAATCAGTGCTGCACGCCTGGTGACGACGACTTATCAAGGATCACTACCCCATTCGCGGCCAGTGTTCGCCGAACCTAATCAGGTAAGCCTAGCTGGTGACGACCAACAACGAAAGCTTCCGATCGAACCCTGGACTTGTAGCCCCCACTGCGAGGGTGTAGATAGTCTGGAAGGCGAGAGCCTAGTAATTCCCGAACTGAATTCGATGGCTCGCCACGGGACCACTGCTATTTAGCGTGGCCGCCAAATCACAAACCTTGGACTTGTAGCCCCCATTGCGAGGGTGTAGATAGTCTAGAAAATGAGAGCTTAGTCAGTCCTGAACTGATTCCGACTACTTGCCACGGGACAACTACTTTTCAACGTGGCCGCCAAAAAACTCCCAAATTTGTAGCTTGGTGCACTCAGGTGTAGATAATTTGGATGGTGGGAGCCTAGTCAGTCATGAACTAATCTCAATTGCTTGCCACGTGGCCACAACTCTTCAGCGTGGTCGGCAAACCTATCTCGAATACGTAGCCCCCACCGCGCGGGGAGGGTGTCGACGGTTCGAAAGGTGGGAGCCTAGTTAGTCCCGAACTGATTCCCACGACTTGCCACGGGACCACTATTCTTCAGCCTGGTCGCCAAACCTTTACTTCCCGAATTTGTCAATCACTTTGCTCGGTCATAAATAATTTGGAAGGTGGAAACCTAGTAAGTCCCGAACTGATTCCGACGGCTTGCCACGAGACCACTGCTTTTTAGCGTGGCTGCCGAAACTTTACTCACTAATTTGTCGATCGCTTTGCTTGGTCATAAATAATTCGGAAGGTGGAAGTCTAGTTAGTCCCGAACTGATTCCGACTGCTTGCCACAGGACCATTGCTCTTCAGCCTGGTTGCCAAACCTTTACTCCCCGAATCTATCAACCGCTCTACTCAGTCATAAATGATTCGAAAGGTGGGAATCTCAAATAGCTCTCCACACGATCTCTGCTCTCCCGAACAGCGGACGCAAATATGGGCTTAGCTGAGTCAGCGCCTTCACGCTCAAACGGATTGACATTCTACCATTAGAAAAAGGCCATTCATGCTGATACAAGGATAGTACAACCGGTGCTCAGATGAAAGCTAATTAGGTCGCCAACCCGAGCTTATGGCGCCTGACTAGGTGCAAACGCTCTGACACGTACTTCTGACCACCATAGCTTGCCCGCAGCAACAACTACAGCCGACCAATCACACAAACAAGAACAAGTTCAAACAGGTTACCTATTGGACGAGACACAACTAAGGTGACTCAACCCCCAGTTAAATTGTTCGCAACATGCCCACTATCGCACATAACTACGCAACAATGACCCCGAGTCATTGACAATACAAAGCGGTCAAGCTCTCGATCACAGACAGACCAGACAACGTCCCATTGATTCAACCAGCCTATGCCAAAGTAAGACGGCAAGGCAACATGAAACACATGCAATAGAGACGCCAAATATGAAACGAAGAAAACTGTTTTCATTAATGGTCAAGAAAAAAAGTGTACAAGCACACAAAGTTTGCTCCTAATCAGGAGAAGTTATAGAAAATAAGAGTTAAGAATAGGGGGAACAGAGGCAGAAGTTGCATCTATACACGCTTCAACCTGGACGTTGGGATCGAACTGTCCTCCTCTTCCGACAACTCAGAGGTAACAGACAAATCCACATATGACATCTTCTTGTAACGACTAAGATTTCATTCCAGATGCTCTTCCTTTATCAGCGCCAACAACTATAGCCGACCATGAACAACCCAGTGGAACTCACATTTGCCTTGTTCCTAGAAAAGCTCTTCCTCTTGCACCTTTGCATCAATAAGGTCACACTCCCTCCAACTTGACAGTTAGCGCATCGACCCAAGACTGCTCTATGGCCAGACTGTTCTTCACAACACTGAGTTAATGCCATCCTAGTTCAAGTTGGTCATTGGTCTTTCTTGCCTCTCGAGCATAGAACTCCACATCGGATTCCAACTGTTGCTTCTCAGCAGCCCAATCAGCTTCCTTCGAAGCACTCTCTTCAACAAAAGACTGCAGCTCAGAATGCGCCTTAGCCGCAGCTTCATGCGCAACCTCGACCTCTAGGCTGAGTCGGCTCAACTCCTGCCTAAGTTCGTCCCTCTCGGACATCGCCTCGATCAGATTACGCTCAAGGTCCTCTAGATGAGCCCTTTGAGCCTCAGCATATCTTTGGCCTACTTCTTAAGCCGCTCAATTTCATGGAGCGCATCAGAATGCATCGTCTGCACGTGCGAGAAGAAACGCTCCAAAGTATATACCCTCTCACGAGCAGCCTCTACTTCCATTCCAGCAACGGCCGCGTGGCTCATGTGAGACATACCCAGCATAAGATACTTCAAACCCTTGTCCACGCGCTCTTCTAGCGTATCCTCCTCGGGTTTTGGAGTGTGGTCCATCAGCTAGCTGTGACGCTTGCTTATATGCTTCCTCGAAGCATACTCAACATCCACCTCTTGGTGCCAGACATGTGAGCTCATCTTCACCAAGTCCGGTGCATACAAAATTATCCGTGCATCAGGATGAAGCTTCCCATGATCAGGAACTATGCCAACGCCGCCCTTTATGGTCGCCACCATCTTCAGACTCTCCTCCATGGCTTTTCCCTTGTCAAGAATGGCCGACCTTTTATTGCGAGGCCACTCAACAGGATCCGAATGCAGAGGAGGGACCGAAGTATCCAAATGACTTTCCAACAGTTCTAGCTGTGGCCTAGAACGAGACGGTGAGCAATGCAGATTACATGAAACACGGCCGGTACCATGACCACTTTCAGGCGAGTCAACGGTGGGGTGATCAGATTCCACCACCTCAGGCAAATCTTCAACAGAGCCCTCTATTGGAGTGACCCCACTTGAATCAACACCAGCAGAAACCGCCATTGCAACTCGCACCAGACGGTCATTCAGAGCCTCAACCTGCACGTCATTAAGGTTCAACCCGTCAGCAACTCCCGCCAACCACAGATAATCTTTCCCCAAGCTAGGAACATTAGTCTCCGCCTCAACAAGCCTAGCGGACTCACGCTCTTCTCTCACTAGAGCGAGTCGTGCTGAAGACGGCCCAGTCCTAACGCGAGGCTTCTTCTATCACAAAGGAATCAAACGTCTTAGATGGATCCTCCGCATCAGACAGAGCGGGAGTCTTGGCCCTAGCAACCTTCCTTTTCCTGAAAGGGGCCCAATCTTTCAGCTTAATGCATGACTCTCGATACAGAGTGGGGGCGACATGCCAATTGTCTCACAACCCACTACGGACGAAATTGGAAACTCTTATGATATCAACTACCTCCCTTTTTGTCATGACGCGGAATGTCTCCATGGTGGTTTGCTCCTCTAAGGTAAGGGGAGTAGTGGGAAACCTTCCTGCAAGAGAATACAAGCAATGATCACTCAACCCGCTATCAAGCACATCAAAGTCACAGGAAAGAAGTTGAACTTACAAAACAGTCTGAATTGTCGCTCAAGCGAACGACCCTTGCATTGGACATATTTTGAATCAGTAGGGGCCAAAAAGCAGTACTTCTGCCAGAACTTGTCACACGCTTCAACAACGACCTGACCTCATTGACTGGTGCAACAACAATGCAGCCGTGACGACCTTCATTGCGGCCCTTAGAGAGGGGAAGCGTTTCGAGGACCTCACCTTGGAGCCACCTCTAAACATGGCGGAGCTCCTCAAGAGCGTCTAGAGACACATCACTATGGAGGAGTCAAGGACCGCTAAAAGGGAAATCGAGGGTGACAGGAAGCCCTTCTTTATTAGGGACAAAAATGAGGGAAAATTTCGTGAGGACGAGGAACGAAGCAAAAGGAAGTGCAGCGAGAATAGGCCTGACCCTGGTCGGCCCAGGCCAGAGAAATCATCCAACTAAACTAAGTTGGATCTAGAGCAGTGACACCCCTAAGTGCCAGCCTGTCAGACGTACTTAACTCCATGAAAAGCTGGGAAGAACTGAAGTGCCCCCCCAAAGACACACAGAGACCCCTCCAAGCGCGACAAAAGCAAATACTGCACGTACCACAAGGAGGGCGACCACAACACCAACGACTGCAAGAGTCTGAGGTATGAAGTTGAGTATTGGATCCACAAAGGCAAACTGGATTTCTTGAAGTCTCAAAAACCAATGAAACAAACAAGGGACAGGGGGAGTCAGTTAAAGAAATAGAGAATGCGACTTTAGGGATAATCTATGTCCTTCATGGAGTTGGACCGAACAAAAACCAGTCATATTGGTCCTGCAAGCGGACACTATTGGATATGCGGACACAATCCGCGGGTGAGGACAAACACATTTTCCACTCACGGGTTCAAAACCCCATTCCCACTTTGACTTTCACTAAGAGGGACTTCTATGGAGTCCGAGCGCCACACAACGACGCCTTGGTCATCTTTGTTTCCATCGCAAAGTGGGAAGTGAAGATAGCTCTGGTTGACACAGGAAGTTCACTTAACGTTCTGTTCTATAATGTGTTCCGCAGCATGGACCTGAAGGAGGAAAATCTGACGTTTTCAAAACACCTGCTGATCGGATTCAGTGGGGAGAAGTGCTTCCCCATAAGAAAGATAAGGTTGGCTATGGTAGCAGGAGAGCCACAACTCAGGAAAGTCCTATTTCTGGACTTCATGGTGGTAGACGCACCGTTATCCTACAATCTCATCCTGGGAAGACCTTGGCTCCACCAGATGGAAGCAGTGGTCTCCACCCTTCACCAGTGTGTTGAGTATACTGCTAACCACTCCGAAGGAACCATACGTGGAGATTAACCTACGGCACGAGGCTGCCACTACGCCGCACTAAAACAGATAGAGTGCTTCCATATTATGCTACATCATGCAGAGCAGCCTGACCTAGTGCAAGGCCAAAAGACTGTAGAGACATCACTTTCAAGCGGTACAGGGGCAACAAGTTCTTCCGCCCAGCGAGTCGAAAAGGGCATGGCAAGCGGGAACACATCCCCCCGACATTTAATCGGTGTGGAGATCTGCCCCTCTGCACGATTTACTCTTCAGTAACCTATGTAACGCCTCGAAAGTCCGCCGAATGATCCGTGAGTGCAATCCGAATCCACTTCAAGGCTAGGATCAATTTCTCTCCGTCAACAGTTAGTTTGTTTTAAGTTGTTTGTTTCCCTTTCCATAGTCAATATTGAGTTAGTTCTTAGAGGACTTATGTGAATTTCAATCATTTAAGAAATAAAGGAAAAATTACGAAAAACAAACTCTATTGATTATTGGAAAAATGTAACAACAAACACCTTGAGGCAGATACAAAAGGTTACATATTGCAAATGCCTCGAGGCAGATACAAAAGACTACATACTGCAGGCATCTAGTCAACATGGAGTAAGGACTTGTTTAAACCGTCCGACCACTTAAGCAACACTAATAGTCCGGGGCAAGCTACCCAATAGCGAAAAATTGCTCCATCAAACGCCACCATCAAATATGGTATGTGGGGGTACAAAATTGGCAACCGGAAGTCCTGCGATGAGCCACTGCCTGATACGACCAACTCACACGCTCAATCCGTTGGAATGGTGAACCTGGGACAAGTATTAGGTCAACACAAGTAGGGTGCACTTTCCGACTGCGGGGATGATAGGGACATCCAAGAGTCAATGGTCCAATCCCTGGTCCAACTCCTCTTCATCTTGAGATCCCAAATTCCAAGAGTCAATGGTCCAACTCCTCTTCATCTTGAGATCCCAAATTCCAATGCAAAGCCGGACGACGAGATTAATCGAGAAGTGGCAGAGGCGACCACCACGGAGTAGGACGCTGATGTTATCTCTGAGATCAAACGTGAACAACAATAAGGCACCTGCACATAAAGATTTGACAGACTCTTCCCTTGGGAGAGAATCCATACCACTTCTCCATAGTATAAGAATAAATTACGAGACCTCAACGAATCAACTACTTGCCCACCCATATCAGGTGAACAAGCATAACAACAAATATCTTTATGCCTTATCAGCGCAAATGTCAGAACATTCGGAGACTCCAGGGATGAAGATTCAGCTTCAACCTTTGGAAAACCCAAAACATTTTCCTTAGCTTTTGGAAAACCCAAAGCATCTTCTTCAAGTAAGGACATTACAGAAGATGAGATCTGCAAAAAATAATGCCTACAACGATTGGGAAATACCATTATATAGACATGATGGTTCACCAAGCGGGCACTCAAGCATTAGCTGCCAAGCATCGAATACCGTACGGGAAACTACGCTGATCACGTCAATCAATTAATGGCACTGCACGCAACCCCATCAATTGAGGGGGAGTAATCGACACTCAACCGTCACGCAGCCTACGCCATAAACATGTCACCGCATAATCTACGCTGTACACGCAATGCACCATGCAGGAAACCCTAGCCCTTCCTTTGCGGGCCCGTGGGCAAAACCTATTATTCAAACAACACTCTGTCATATGCTTGGCATGAGCACTAGAGATCCTAGTCAACCCGGGCATACGGATTATACCTATAGATCACCAACTGATTTAAGGTAATTTCATCCACTCCATGCAACTTGCGGAGGGATTAGGTTCGCACGCCCCCTAGCAAGCAAAACCTCTATTCAAACTAGGCAAACTTAGTCGGCTAAGATTGATGACGATAGCTTCTAGTTCATCCCGACACCTAGTCTGCTTAGCGCGGGCATCGACGGTTTAGGAAGTGGGAGTCTAATCAGTGATATCACACCTGGTGACGATGACCCGTCAGGGATCATTGGCCCCTTCGGAGTCAATGATCGCCAAACCTAATTAGGTAAGCCTAGCTGGTGACGACTAGCAACGAAAGCTTCTGATCAAAACCTAGACTTGTAGTCCCCACTGCAAGGGTGTAGATAGTCTAGAAGGTGGGAGCCTAGTCAGTCCCGAATTGATTCCGATGGCTCGCCACGGGACCGTTGTTTTTCAGTTTGGCCGCCAAATCACCAAACCAGGACTCGTAGCCCGTGCTGCGAGGGTGTAGGTAGTCTAGAAGGTGGGAACCTAGTCAGCCATGACCTGATTCCGACGATTTTTCACGGGACCACTGCTTTTCAGTGTGGCTGCCGAACACTCCCAAATTTGTAGCTTGGTGCATTCAGATATAAATAATTTGGATGGTGGGAGCCTAGTCAGTCCCGAACTGATTCCGATGGCTTGCCATGGGACCACTCTTTATTCAGACTGGTCGCAAAACCTCTATCAAATTCATAGCCCCCACCGCACGGGGAGGTTGTAGATGGTTCGAAAGGTGGGAGCCTAATCAGTCCTGAACTGATTTCGACTGCTTGCCACGGGGCCACTGCTTTTCAATCTGGTCGCCAAGCCTTTACTCCCTGAATCTGTAATCTGCTATGCTCAGACATAAATGATTTGGAAGGTGGGAGCCTAGTCAGTCCCGAAGTGATTTCGACGGCTAGCCACGAGACCACCGCTTTTCAGCCTGGTCGCCAAACAAAAATCTAGCTGAGTCAGAGTCTTCGCGCTTAAACGGACTGACATTCTAATGTTAAGCTAAGGCCATTTGCGCTGATACAAAGATCATATGGCCAATGCCAAGATAAAAGCTACTTAGGATGCCAACCCGAGCTTACGGCGCCTGACTTGGCATGATCGCTCTGACACGCACACTCAACTATCACGATTCGCTCACAACAGCGGCTACAACCGACCGCTCAGACAAGCAAGGTAACTCTCAAGCAACTTACCTTGGGGACAGGGCACAACTCGGATGACTCAACCCCCAGCTAAACTATTCGTAACATGCCCACTACCATACATAACTACACCGCGATGACCCCGAGTCATTCACAACACAAAGCGATCAAGTTCTCTACCATGGACATATCAGTCAACGTCCTATTGATTCAACCAGCCTATGCCAAAGTAAGACGACAAGGCGAAACAAAAAATATACAATAGAGACAACAAGTACAGAACGGATAAAACTGTTTTCATTAATGATCAAAGATGAAAAGAGTACAAGCACACAAAATTCACTCCTTACCAGGAAAGGGTAAATAAATGGAAGAGTTAAGCCTAGTGGAAGAAGGAGCAAAAATTGCATCCACACACGCCGCAGCCTGGACATCAGGTCTCAAACTATCTTCCTCGCTCGGTGACGTCGAGGTAATAGACAAGTCCACATACGACATCTTCTTATAACAGCTAAGATCCCATTCCGAATGCTCCTCCTTCATCAGCGCCAACAGCTCCAGCCATCCATGTACAACCCAACGGAACTCACATTTGCCTTGTTCTTGGAGAAGCTCTTCCTCCCACACCTTTACATCAATAAGTTCATGCTCCAGTAGCTCTAACTTGCAAGTTAGCGCTTCAACCTGAGACTGCTGTGTGGCCAGACTGCTCTTCACGACACTAAGTTCATGCTACCCCAATTCGAGTTGGTTTCCTGCTTCCTCGCTTTTCGAGCATAGAACTCCACATTGGATTCCAACTGTTGCTTCTCAACAACCCAGTCGACTTCCTTCAAAGCACTCTCTTCAACGGAAGACAACAGTTCAAAACTTGTCTTAGTCACAGCTTCCTGTGCAACCTCGACTTCTCGGCGGATACGGCTCAACTCTTGCCTAAGTCCGTCCCTTTTGGACACCGCCTCCATCAGATCACGCTCAAGGTTTTCCAGACGAACTCTCTGAGCCTCAGCGACCACAGTTGACCAATCCAACCGCTTCTCTTCGGCCTGCTTCTTAAGCAGCTCAATTTCATGGAGCGCATCAGAATATAGCGTCTGCATATGCGAAAAGACACGCTCCAAGGTGTATACTCTCTCACGAGCCTCCTCAACTTCCGTCCTAACAACGTCTGCATGGCTCAAATGAGACATACCCATCATAAGGTACTTCAAGCCCTTATCTACACACCCTTCCAATGAATCCTTTTCGGGTTTTGGAGTGTGATCCATCAGCCAGTTGTGACGCCTGCTTATATGCTTCCTCGAAGCATACTCTACATCCACCTCTTGGTGCAAGACTTGAGAACTCAGCTTCACCAAATCCGGTGCAAATAGGCTTATCCGTGTGCCAAGATGAAGCTTTCCCTGATCGGGAACTATGCCAGCACTGCCCTTCACGATCGCCACCGTCCTCAAACTCTCCTCCGTGGCCTTTCCCTTGTCAACAAAAACAACCCCTTTTTTGCGAGATGGCTCATTGGGATCTGGAGGGAGAGAAGGTAGTGAAGTATCCAAAGGACCCTCCAACACCTCTAACTGAGGTCTAGAGCGAGACGGTGAGCATTGCGGACTGCAAGAGACACAACCGGTACCACGACGATTATCAGGCGAAACAACTATGGGGCGATCAAATTCTACCACCTCAGGCAAATCCTCACAAGAGGCCTTCTGCTGGAGCGACCTCATGCGAATCAGCACCAACGGAAGCATCCATTGCAACCCGCATAATACGGTAATTTAGAGCCTTGACCTATGAGTCACTAAGGTTTGATCTGTCTACAATTCTTGCCAATCGCAGGTAATCCTTCTCCAAACCGAAAACATCAGTTTCTGCCTCAACAGATCTAGCAGGCTAGCACCCCCCATTCATCGAAGCAGTTCGTGCCAAAGACGGACCGGTTCTAACACGAGACATATTCCTCACGAAGGAGGGAAGAGTCTCGGACAGCTCCTCCACATTAGACAGAACAAAAGCTTTGGATCCAGTAGCCTTCCTCTTTTTGGAAGGGGCTCCATCTTCCAACTTAATGCATGACTCTTGATATAGGGTGGGGGCGACGTGCCAGTTGTCCACAACCCACTACGGATGAAGTTGGAAACCCTTATGACATCAACCGCCTTTCTTTTTGGCAGGATGCAAAGCTTCTCCATGGTGTTTTGATCCTCTAAAGTAAGAGAAGTAGTGGGAAACCTTCCTGTAGAAAAATGCAAGCGATGGTTAATCGACCCACTATCAAGCACATCAAAGTCACAAGAAAAGAGATGAACTTACGAAGCGGTCTGAATTGTTGCTCGAGAATACGACCCTTGCATTGACAGTACTTCGAATCCGGCCAAGAAGTAGTACTTTTGTCAGAACTTGAAATCATCAGGCAGCTTAACGAAGCAATTCAACGACTTCATCTTAGCACTGAGCGGAATCATAAGGATGATTCTATATCCATTGGGTCCCAACTGAGTCGGAGAAATTCCTAAAAAGTCCAAGAACTATCAAATCACATCCAGAATCGGAAAATGCACTCCAGTTTGAAGCATCCCGCGGTGCAAACATATAAAACCAGCTGGAGGTGATAGCGGCATTTGGTCACCCTTCAGGAGATACAACGACAGGTCCTCTGGGACCCCAAACTTTGTATCGATTTCGGCAAGACTAGGTTCGAACAACAACCTGTCTTCGAAAAACTC
Organism: Berberis vulgaris; assembly: GCA_963556465.1. NCBI lineage: Eukaryota > Viridiplantae > Streptophyta > Magnoliopsida > Ranunculales > Berberidaceae > Berberis > Berberis vulgaris. The sequence goes on along the minus strand of OY747124.1, from coordinate 53,870,049 downwards.
AAGGCCCTCTACTAAGACAGCGTCATCAAGAAGGTTTTCTTGAGCCATGAAGAAGATGAACAATTTTTTCCAATCAGAATGGTAGCTTCAAAAACAAGGAAAATAGAAGAATCAGACTCTACACAGTGAATGACCTAAATAGAGGTTGGCTTTCCGCCTCTTTTTCGCTGAACCAACGCACGTTCAATTAATGCAGTGCGTGGCTCAAGCAACGATTCATACTCAATCATCATGAGCAGCGCATCCCTTCAAGAGATGACTTAACGAACCGATGGCCCACTAACTTGGGGGGAGTAGCTGATGATACATAAAAATGGTCACACCCCGAAGCCGTACACGTGTCATGATAATCTCGAGGAACTACGACCTCAAGCATCAGCCCAACACCGATTCGGCCCAAGTGGTTCTAAGCTCGCCTAACTGCGGTTCACCAGGCGAACCCGAACTTACACATCATGCTAGGCCCACACGTCTCATAGCTATCCTCAATACCTGTAAGCCCTTTTCAGGCAAGCTACAACTGCTATCTGGTTCCAACTAGGAAGCAAACAACATAATATCTTCCATGTAGGGAAACTCCTTTCTACGGAGTGCTCTTGGATTGGAAACTATCTCCCACGTATCTAGGAGCACGAAGCTAACATGGAATTTCCCTCGTACAACACGACTCCTAATTAAGGAGGGATCTCCATGAAGATCTCGTTCCTAAACTACGCCTACATTGGCCTAGTAGAACCATAACTCCTTGCACTATAAATAAGGCATGAGGTTGGTAAGCTAAGGTATGCTACAAATTCTATGTTACAACATTACACCTTCCTCAGAGCCCTGTCTGACCTTAGCATCGGAGTGCCATCGACACCCCACGGTGGTTTGTGCTCACATGCATTACTTGTGCAAGTCAGCGGGACTAGGTCAAAACAGGGAACAGAAAAAGACTGCATTAGTGCCCATGGTTTTTATGGAAGGAAAATATTTGCTTTTGTATTTTCCTTATGGGACTCCTCTCGTCCTGAGTGGCCAGTTGATGTCATCCCATTTTTGCTATATGCTTCAGTATATTGGCCCGACTAGTTTTCAAGGCCTTATATGAATTGTATGTCTTATTCATCACACTTGTTACTCGCTCGTGTCGGGGCCGTGCTAACAGCAGCTTCTCAGACTCTTGCTGGTTAGATTTGGTTCTTCTGCTATTTTGATGCCTCTTTGAATGAATGATATCCTCTTGAGGTCCGTCATCTCATCTTCTTTCCTCCCTCATTTTTCTCGTTTCCTTGAATGCTTCTCCCTTCCTTTGTCATTTTCCCTCCTGGTAGCTTTCACCTCCTCGAGAGAAATGTGTTTTTGGGCTATTTTCAACAAGACCGCCATGCTTTTTTGAGACTCTAGGTTGGGAACATAAAAAAGGGGCCTTTTTTCAGCATGGCGGTGAAAGTAGTGGTGATTGTATCTCGATGCACCCATCGATCATCGTCAGTTCGTTGGTGAAACAAGTGATGTATTCCCGTATTGTCTCTTCAGATTTTTGTTTGATACGGAGGAGGTAGTGTGGTCTTTTCCTCTTCCGCTGACTTTCGATGAACCTCATGATAAGCTAACGCCTGAAAGGAGTCTATTGACCTTGGTGGTAGGCTGTTGAACCAATTCATTGCTGTGTAGGTAAGACTAGTCAGAAATGTTCTGCTCAAGATTGACACCATAGTCTTCTTCAACGCCATCATGTGGTGGAAATCCCTCAAGTGATATGTTGGGTCGGTGGTGCCATCATATACTTCGAACTTTGGTGGAGTGAACTTTTTTGGCATGGGAGTTATCATGAGGGCGTCGGAGAATGGCGGCTTGGCTAGTTCGTATAATACGTTGGGATCAGTGACTCCGATTCTGAACGAGATTTCAGTAGGCATTTCGTCGCTCTGTGGAGTCTTACCCTGGGGAAGTTCATTGCTCTCAAGGTTTTCCTATTGAGGTTTTGCTGAAACTTCATCGCTTTATCAAGTTTGGTTGGAGTTTTTCTGGGGCAATGCTTGGAAGGATCAACTGACTAAATGCGCTCATGGGTGAGTTTTTTCTTGCATATTCGTCATGTGGTTCATCTGGACCATAAGCAGGTCTACTCGAGGATCCGTGGCAGCGTTGCCAGATGTTTGGGTTGTCTGAGCTATTGCATACTGTGGATCTCGATTGTCGGGTGCAATTGGCCCAATGGTCTGAACTGCGTCTTGTTCACGAGCTAGTTGTAATACATTGTTGCCAGTAGGAGGGTTATTGTGATTGTCGCTGGGTTGAGAATCTATAGAGTGTGTCATTTGTTCTGACAACTCATTGATCGTTTATCATATTTTGGTGAACTTTGTCACTGTGGATTTTCCTTTTAAAAAGGAAACTCGTCGCTCCCCACGGACGACGCCAAACTGATGTGTCTAAAACTTGTCCTCCTGAGAGTTTGACCTGCAATACAGATATTAAACTACCAAAAATCAATTTTTTGGTGACCGAAGGCACTCCGATGCTTTTTTTTGAAGAAGGAAATAAATCTGGACAAAACTAAGTTAAAGTTGCATACTTTTGTCGAATGTTCCCTTTACCTTTTATAATGGTTGTGGTTAATTCTCTGCATGACTTAAGCATGTGAGGCATAAAGGAAGAAAATGTTTCTCGTAACAGTCTCCTCTTTTATGGAAACGCCTCGGTGGAGGCGTAACTCCCTTCACGACTCTTTTTCTGCAACGTTCCTCTTCGTTATGAGATAACTCGTATTAGGTATGGATTTGGGCTTTGATTTATGCAGGCTTGGATTTGGGCTTTGATTACGTATTTCTTTAATGGGCCCAGTTTGGGCCTTTATAATTGGTTTTAACCTTTGTTGGGTTTTACGAGCTGGCCCAGTAGATGAAACGCCAGATCCTCATGATGGATTTTTCTGCCACGTGTATTGCTGTGATGACGGTCTATTTTGATGTATCATCAATCTTCAACAAGTTTCCTTTCTAACTCTGAAGTATAGTTAGTGATGCGTCCAAATCTCGTCCTCCTGTGAGTTTGACCTGCAAAATAGACGTTAAACTGCCAAATACCACTTTTTTGGTCGCCGAAGGCATTCCGATGCTCAAGTCAGCAACTCTGTTGAAGAAGGAAATAAATCTGGACAAAACTCAGTTAAAGTTGCATACCTTTGTCGAATGTTCCATTTACCTTATATAATGGTCATTGTTAATTCTCTGCGTACTTAAGCATGCGAGGCGCAACGGAAGGAAATGTTCTTCATAATAGTCTCCTATTTTATAAAGATGTGTCCGTGGAGGCGTAACTCCCTCCACGCCTATTTTCTAATGTAACGTTCCTCTTCTTTATGAGAGAAATCGTGTGGGCTTGAATTTGGGTCATAATTACGACTTCTTATGATGGGTCATGTTTAGGCTTTTATCATTGGTTTTGCATAATTGGATTTTATGAGCTGGCCCGGTAGGCGTGGTACTTGATCCTTGTGATGGATGTTTCCTGGCACATGTATGGCTGTGATGACGTCTATTTTGATGTATCATCAGCTACTCCCCTCTTAGTTAGTGGGTATGCTAACGTGGCCATTAACTTTGTGACAGTTGGTTTTTTAGTTCCATCATTGGCTTGTATTTAATGTTGTCAACAACTTTTGGTGGGTTGGTGTCTCAATTTCCTGCTCACCCGTTCGTTTTTACGTACATTTTTGGGATTTCTCGTGGCCATCATATCTCGCACGCCATGAGCAGTCCCTTCGTTTCTTGGCTCTATAAAATGGGTTGTGATGGGTTTGTTTTCCCTCTTTATGCTATTTTTGAAATTAGGTTTATTTTCTTCCTCCGTCTTCTTTGTTTTCTTTGCTTCTCCGTTCTTTAGTGATGTCTTTTGGTGGTAAACTAAGCGGTAATCCGCTAGCTACTTGCAAGCTTATTTTTTTTTCCTAAGAAAGCTTCTCAAGTGATGTTGGACAACCTTCATTCTAACTATAATTTGCCAGCCGACCTCGACATTATTTTGCCTAGACAAAATGACAGTCCTTGTCATCCAAGGTCCGGGTACGTTGCATTATATTCGTGCATGTTTTCTTCTGGCCTTCGATTCCCAATTCCAGAGCCGCTTAGGGAGTATCTAGATTTTTTGGGCATTCCTCCTGCCCAAATGGGTCCTAATGGTTGGAGGGTCATGGTTTTTTCTTATGTGAGGGTTATTCTATCCGACATTCCTTTAACTGTGAGAGTTTTGCATTCGATGGTTGGTCTGATTGTGACCAAGGATATCTGCTTCCTCAGTTTTCCTTCCTATTTCACGAAGCTTAATGATGACATCCGAGATGGGTCGAGGTCATGGTTTTATGCTTTTGTTAACTCTGGCTATTTCCAATTGTGAGGTAGTCTTATTTTGCGGTCGTTTCAAGTTCCTAACAAATGGAAGGATCTATAGTTGATTGCGGAGGAGCGGGGGGTCAGGGACAAATTCTTGAAGCTTCTCGAGTTCCCTGTGGAGGCATTTCTCTCCGAGGACATATTTGAGCGTAGTGATTTGTACACTATGAATGAAGCGAGCCTTCTTACTGAATCCCGTGCTGAGGAAATCACTGCTCGCGTTACTTGTACTTGCATTAGTAGTGCTAGTATTGATTGGGAATGAGTTCGGACATGCGCGTTATGGATCTCGATGCTCCTGTCAATGTTGTTGGCCCGACCTCCAGGAAGAGGAATCTTGCGAGGCCCGCTAGTCCATCGAAGTGATTGTTGGTAGATCTTGGTCAAGTTCCGAAGAAGAAAAGGCTCTCTACTCGTGGTGCTATTCGGACTGCATCTCGTAAGAGTCCTTCTAGCAAGGATGTTACGAAAACTGCATCTCGTTCGAGTCCTTTCTGCAAGGATGTTATGGAAGAGGATCGTGCATATCTCGAGGAGGCTGGTGCTAGAGAGGAGCGAGAAAGAGACTATTCATCCGTTAGGCGATACTGAAAATAGGCTTCTTTCCGCCTATGGTGTTTCGAGCGTTGTTGAATGGTCTAACGATGATCCTCGGGCTATTGATGACAAGATGCTCAAATTGGTGGTGGAGCAATCTAAAAAGGTTGTCTACAGTGGTAAGAGTTTCAAAGTTTTTCCTTTTCAATCTCCTTCCATTAACGTCAGTGATGCGGGCGAATTCTTAGTTTCTTCTCCCGCTCGTTTGGACTCTCTTGTTCCTGCTGCCACTATCAGTATTGTTCATGCTGTGTTTGTTTCGCGCTGAGTGGGCAAGAGTGTTTTTTCCATTGTCATTGCCATTCCGCCTGTCTTTTCAGTTGTTAGGGGTGTTTTTTTTTTTGTGTTTTTGGATTCCCGTGTTCTTCATCCGCGAGTTAGCTGGACTAAGCCTAGCTCACAAGATATCCATATCAAGTCAGACAACAAGTTTTGCTGGTTTACTCAAATTGACGTGCAGGATGGTGTGTGCAAGCTGATAAATGAATGGCACAAGTGGTTAGTGGAAATACATTTGATGCATGTATTGGATCCAAGCGCTCATCTTGATTACGGTCTTAAGCAAGTAATGGATGGGATGAATCATCTCACTTATGCAGGGGTGATGAGCTCGGTTTATCAAGCTGGTCGTGATCAAGTGGTTTCTTTTTGCTTGTATTTTTTCACATCTTTTCCCAATTCAACGTGTTGAAAGCACAATGCACAAAGTTGGAAAAAACTGTCGAGGCTGTTCCGGCCGCGTTGATCGGAATGAAAAGTGTGCAGGATAAGTCTATAGCTGAGCTCAAGTCCTTGAGAACCAAGTTGGATGGATATGCCCGTTTACGTGATGTGGAGAAGGAGCTATCCGCCGTGAAGGCAACTTATGATGAGGCTGCATGTGCTGTGATTGAGCAATCTGTTTAATCGCGATTGATGTAGTCATTTTCCGCTCCCAGCTTTGACCTCGACCTGCTGACCTGTACAAGGAACGCACGTGAGCCACACATCGTTGTGGTGGCCGATGGCACTCCGATGCTAAAGTTAGACATGGATATGAGGAAGGTGTAATGCTGTAAACAGGGAACTTGTAGTGTACCTTAGCTTACCAACCTCTTGTCTTATTTATAGTGCTAAAATCCTGGTTTGACCAGGCATTCGATGACGTAGTTCAGGGAAGAAGATTTTCATGGAGATCCTTCTCTAATTAGGAGTCATGCTGTGGAGGGAAGTTTCCATGTTAGCCATATGTTCTTAGATACGTGGGAGATAATTCCCGTTCCGAGAGTAGTCTATAGGTAGAAGTCTCCATATGTGATACATACTATAAAAGTCTCCATATGTGATACATACTCTGAAATTTACTTCCTAGTTGGAAGCAAATAGTCGCTGTACTTACCCGTTCGAAGCTGATCCTCGAGATACTTGCCTTAGCAGGCTTACGGGTATTGAGGATAGCTGTGAGACATGTGGGCCTAGCAGGCTGTAAGAATCTAAATTCGTCTGGCGGACTGCATTGGGCGGGCTTAGAACCGTATGTGCTGGATCAGTGTTGGGCTGACACTAAGGCCTATTATCTCTCGAGATCATCACGACTCTCTAAAAAGCAACTGACTCTTTAAAAAACAACTGTACCGTCATGATGATTGAACCCGAAGTGTTGTCTCAAGCGTCGCATAGCACTAATGGGTACACGACTGCTCAATGAGAGAAAATACGATTTGTCTTCTCTATAAATATTCGCTGCTTCGAAGAAGATTTCTTCTGTTATTATCTGTGTTGTTTCTTCAAGCAATCGTGTTGTTGTAAAGTTCGATTCGTTCTTTATGTCGATGGCAGAATATGTTGAGCTTACTTCCAAGGATTTGCTGTCTTTTACTTGCCTCAAGATTTTTGAAGATAGCATGGTCGATGATACCGAGTTAATCAGGCTTCGAAGTTTGTATCGTATTCTAGGGGATCTGGAAATCATTCCCGCGTTCAGAGACTTGGCTCCAAATGCACCCCCTTAGAGGTACATAAGCTTGCACCGGGGCATGTTTGAGTCGGGGCTCCGATTCCCAGTGCCTGATGACGTCAGGCTTTTCTTCCTTTCTCTTTACATGCCTCCTGCTCAGATGGTTCTGAGCGGGTTCAAGATTTTGATTGCGATCCTTTTTAGGGCACATGATGCTGGCCTTTGTTTTACCTCGGTGGTGATCCATCATATGACCGCCTTTCGATTGGATTCTAGGGGCATTTGCATACTAATGTGCCCTGCTTGTTTGCGTTCAGTAGAGGATGACATTGAGCCGTGCGAAAGGTATTGGTTTCTGGCTTCGGTGAATTATTTGTTCTTCAGGCTTGGGAATCGTCGAGTCCCAGATACTTCCAGTTTGACCTTCGTGAGTTTCATCGATACTTGTTTATTCTTCCATTGTGATGCTAGTTTAATGTCATTTTTTACAGGGAAGTTTGCAATCCCGACTCTCACTGAGGAGGAAAAACGGATAGGGGGAGTTTATCAAACTCCCTTTGACGTCCGTCGAGGAGGTCATAATGATAGGTAATGTTGTACGGAGCAGGTTGCTATGGTGTTCTCACGACGTTCTTGTTACGCCGGGTTCGCCGGCTGAAGGGGTGGTTAGTCATCATTCGAGTAAGAGGAGTTTGGTCATGCTTAGTCCGACTAGGTTAGCATAATTGGAGGCGAGCGTGCCTCCTATTGTTGTTCCGGAAAGGAGATAATCCTCTGACCGTGTGGTTTCTACCCCTAGGCTATTACATTCTGCATAGACAACAATTTCAGGAGGTTGTCATCTCATGCCTAATGCTGGTATTCCCCCTGTTGCTTTGGAGGAAGAGCACGTTGGACCTCGTGTTGACGTTTTTGGTCACCATGGGTCTGAGGTAGATATTTGCTTTCCTGAATCACATGGTTTTGTTGTGTTACATCCCGGAGCTCAAGAGCAAGTCCTTGCATTGGAGAAGGCTTTCGCAGACCTGCGAGTGTCGTATTCAGACGCTCTCTACCGGGTAGATTCCTTGACTGGTTGGCTACATAATTCTAGTATAGCCGCAAACTTGGGAGCATGCGAGCCGCAATGTCTTCTGATGAAGATTTTATTATCCTAAATTAATAAGTTAATAAACCCTACTTGTAATACTGCAAGTGCACAACTGTCTAACTTGTAGACAGTGGCAAATACGGGTCTATCCCACAAGGATTGACGAGACAGTCAAATTCTAAGACTTATTTAAACTAATTTAGAGTTGGGGGTTACAACGGATGTAAATTACTAAATTAAGAGAATGAAATTGAACACTTAAAGATTAAACTAATAAGATGATAATGCGGACTCAAGAAAAGTCATTATCAAAGCAATTAGAAAGAGAAACAAGAATAAAAAGATCATCAACGAAATAATGCGGACTCAAGAAAAGTCAGAGTTTATTTAATAATCCTCAAGAAAAATAGAATGTCTCGAAACTCACAAGGGTTAAGTCTCCACTCTATTATTCTAAGGTTTTCTAGTTAATATCTTACTGATTAACTTTAAATTATGCTAACTTGGCTTATAGTGCAAGAGTGGTCGAGTCGAAACATATCACGAAATATATTTAGCTTAAAGATAATATCAAACCATATGTTTTCCTATTGATATATAAAAGTGACAAATGAAAACATGCATTCCTCAAATTTAAAGGCATACTTGAAAGCACATCCTCTTAATTGGAAAGGAACTTAGATTTTGAATGCATTTTCAAATCAAAAAATTTTCACACAATCATAATTAACTATGTATTCAATGGAGATTGAGTAGAATACAATAGTCAATTGTGAAATACATTTCAGTTCAAAATTTTCGAAGAATGCAAAAAAACTCATAAACCTCACCCCAAACCTAAACCAAACATTGTCCTTAATGTATAAAATGATGATTTTGACAAATGTAAGAAAAAGAAAAATGAGAGTTAGAGTGATATTACCATGGGAATTTTTTTACCAATTTCGACGAAATCGTCCACCAATGAACACTACAAAACATAAGAACTGTGGACTCATCATGATAAATTGATAAAAATAATACAGGACAAAAAAAAATGTACAAGTGAAAAAAAAAGTTACATGCATCAGTTGTAAGTCAAAATTGTTACGGAGCTAACGATTATGAGTGAAATGCAACTAGAAAGCACTCGAAAATCAATCCAGACTGACCATAATGACACAATTGAAGCTAGGCTGCCTCCTAGGAGCGCTTGGTTTAACGTCGTCGACCCGACATATATTCTTCCTCATAAATGATGTACCATGAAATGACGAGGAAGAACATAGCGAACACTCCCCCAAATCTAAACACTTAGTCCACGATGTTTACTAGATCATATAGTAACAACCGAAAAAGTTGAGGATCCGACCAACATATAGTAGCACCCACATGCAGCACAACAAAAACTAACACATCCCTAAAACGACAAAGACGCCATGCAAAATCATAGAGAAAATGCAAATGAACCCGCGGTCGTAAAGAAGTCATAGGGATCTGGAGCAGAAAGTTGTCACCAATATGGATATCCAACAAATGACTCTTTCCTACTCCTAAAAAGGTACATCCTATGTCTGGTGTCAAATCAGAAGATTGAATGTGTTGCACAATAGAATGGTAAAACTAAAATCACCCTTAAAAACAAGGGATCCACATAGGTAGCGTCAGTCAATATTAAAAGGATGGAAAGGCGCATGTTTATAGATATATCAGGTGGTACAGGCTCATCATAACAAAATGAATTGCACAAAGATGATGAGCTAGACAGTTCAACAACACCCCTAAACCTGGAATCAACACTACCTATGAGATGTAGTTTCTCCAAAGAATATTGAGAATCAGGCTTCATGTAGGAGTCACTAGGAAGACATATGTCAAATGGGTCATCATGAAAATGTGGGAAAGGGAATGGGTCAGAAAGCCCAATAGTATCAGCAGAAGGGTTCAGTTTTGACTTACTAAGTGGAAGGAGTTCCACTTTAGGCTTCCATGTGTAACCTTGATCCATAATAGGGGCTGAATCAAGCAAAGCATCCACTTCCCTAATGGAATCATCAATATCAAAGTCTAAACTAAAGTGAGTCAAACATGCTGCTAAGGGATCATTTGATGTAGACTGCAATAAGGAATTCTCCACCGAACTCTCAATCATGTTAATTTCACAAACATCCTCGGACTCAGGAGGTTGTTGGCTTACATTACAAACATTAAGTTCGACGACCATGTTGCCAAATGATAGTTTCATGATTCCATTCCTACAGTTAATAATAGCATTAGATGTGGCAAAAAATGGACGACCCAAAATAACTAGAATGTGATTGGAGGGGTTGTGAACAGGTTGTGTATCAAGAACTATGAAGTCCACTAGAAAATATAATTTTTTCAACCTTAATGATCACATCCTCTGTAACACCGCGGGGAATTCTGATTGACCTATCTGCCAATTGTAGTGTTACTTTAGTCGGTTTTAGTCCATCGAGACCTAATTGCTCATAAACAGAACATGGCAACAAATTAACACTCGCCCCCAAATCCAACAATGCCTTATCAATCATATGATCACCGATAACATAAGAAATAGTCGAGCACCCAGGATCTCTATACTTAGGCGGAGTTTTGTGTTGAATAATTGAGCTTACTTGCTCGGCAAGGAAGGCTCCCTTTTGCACATGTAACTTTCCCTTATGTGTGCAAAGATCCTTAAAAAATTTGGCATAGATAGGAACTTGCTTAGTAACATCGAGCAATGGAATATTAATGTGAACTTGTTTAAAAATTTCCATTACATCATTAGCATTTGTTTCTTTCTTTGCTGGAGCTAACCGTGATGGAAATGGTGCCCTAGGCAAATAAGATGCCTGAGTGGGGTCAGAGTCAAGAGGCACATCTTTAGAAGGTGAGGCTGTATCAGCCTCCTTGTCAGATGGAGATGCAACCTGCTTTGACTTAGATGGAAATTCAATGACACTCGAATTGAGCGCTTGTACCCGATTGTCAACCGGTTTTCCACTCCTAAGGGTAGTAATAGATTGGACATCTTCATGGTGTGACTCAGATGTACTACCAACTGCGAATTGACCCTTTCGGGTTTGGAACAGGTTGTCTAGGAAATCTCCCTGGCTCTCTCTCAGAAGAAGACTGAGTAATCTTACTCATAGCTATCTCGATTCTATTGAGGGCTTGAGATTGGTGTTGAGTCGTGGCTTTTAACTCAGATATGTCCTTAGAATTCTGCTCAATTATACTTTCTGAGCGCTGCAAAAACCGATTAACCATTTCCTTTAAACTTGATGTGTTTGATGGAGGAACTTGGTTAAGGTGGGGCCTAACAAGGCTAGAGGCTTGAGGAGCTTGGGAGACAACAACAAGTCCCCCTTGGTGTGGGTCATGGCTTAGGGAAGATTTGGATGTTTGGCGAACCCTGAATTGTAATAGTTAGGTTGCGGATTATTGCCAGGTCGCCGCATTGTAGTAAAAGAGTTGAGTTGCTCAGCATAGTATGCAGGATAATCGTTTTGCAAGTCACAATTAGCTGTTGAATGACTAGGACTCGAACATGCAGCATAGACTTCAGATGAAGAGTTTGCGGGAAGTGCAGGTTGAGTCAAATTCAAAAGTGCATCTATCTTTTGAGCCATGGTCATAACAACTGTCTCTAACTTCGAGGCAGAAGAGGGGTGAACAGATGTATCTCTAACTTCATATATACCGCCCTTACGCCTATCAGACTCTTTTCTCGAATAACCCCATTGCTGAGAATTTTTGAAAAGCGTTTCAAAGAATTCTTATGTCTCATTGACACTCATCTTCATTAATGACCCACCACCAGTGGCATCAATAATACGACGGTTTTGAGGGGTTAAACCGTCTTGGAAGTATTGAACTAGCCGCCACTTCTAGAATTCGTGATGGGGACACCTGACAATGAGCTCATTGAACCTTTCCCAACATTCATAGAAATGTTCGCCTTCTTTTTGTTGAAAATTTGATAAATCTCATCGGAGGGCATTCATTTTATAAATTGGGAAATACTTAGTCAAGAACTTTCTTGAAAACACATCCCACGTTGTGATGGATCCCGTATCTAATGAGTTTAACCATGATTTCACCTTATCTTTCAGAGAAAAGGGAAATAACCTAAGATGGACCGAATCATCAGAAAAGTTTTGGTACTTCAGGGTAGCGCAAATGTCAAGAAATTCTTTGACATGAAGATAAGGGTCCTCTTTCTCAAAACCATAAAAAACTTGATGGAGATTTTATTAACCTAAATTAATAAGTTAATAAACCCTACTTGTAATACCGCAAGTGCACGGCTGTCTAACTAGTAGACAGTGGAAAATACGGGTCGATCCCATGAGGATTGACGAGACAGTCAAATTCTAAGACTTACTTAAACTAATTTAGAGTTGGGAGTTACAACATATGTAAATTACTATATTAAGAGAATGAAATTGAACACTTAAAGATTAAACTGATAAGATGATAAAAGAGTGGACCGAGACATCGAATCCACCACAAGTTCTTCGAGATTTGTGTAATCCAAATTATTGTTTTCAAAAATCAACACAACTAACCTAAAGATTAATCTAAGCTCGCAATTGATTTCAGCAAAGGCATAAACCCCTAACATTGCATGTCTTTCTACGAAACACACAATCACATGTTTATTTTAACTAATTCTAAACCCCTAGCATTGCATGTCTTCTTACGGCACACACAATCACAGATTTAAATTAATTTATTAAAGCAAGCTTCAAATATCAACAAAGGGAACTTCTAACTACCGATTAGTTTAGATAATTATTCTGGATATAATTGGTGAAAGCAAATTATTGAAATTCAGAAATCAATTGTGTTTAACGTTTAAGCATATAGAAAACAATAAATTTAGATATGACAAACTCTAGGAAACCCTGTGGTTTCATCTTCGCCTCGGCGTCGGGTCTAGAAGATCATGGTGGATGACGTCACAACACTGGCGTAGGTGGAATCCATCTCCCCACGAACACGCATCTCGATAAAGAGCTGCTGGTGGACTGTGGTGGCTCAGACAAAAATATGGGGTGTGAATAACATGAGTTGGAATAGTGACAGTGGTGGTAAGGAGCAAAGGTCTGGGTGCAAATAACCAACTGATTCGAAAATCAGTTGGTTCCCGCGATTTTCTCCCGCGCCTTCGTCTCCAGCGAGCAATGCTGCTGTTCTTCCTCCGTGCTCCTCGTGAGCGCCTTCTTCTTCGGTGAAAACCACCTGCAAAAGAAAGGGAAAGATGGAAACAAAAAGAGTGAGATACGAGATGGGAGAGAGAGGGATGAGAGAAGGAGGAAACAAGAAGAGTGAACAAATAGGAGCAGGGGCGTTGCTCTGATGCTGTTCCTGTTCTTCTGTTTCAGTGTGAGAGAGATGGTGGTGGAGCGGGGTCTGTTCGTGATGAAGGAGCAAAAAGAAAGAAGAAGAGGAGGTAGAGAACGTGGAAGGGAGAAGAACAGGGATGGTGATGACGGCTAGCTGAAATAGGGGGCGGTGGTGTTAGGGTGGGCTTTTCAGTGGTTGGCGGTGTTGTGTTGGCTTCTAGTTTGTGTAATGGAGGGGGGACAAAAACAGGGGATGAATAGAAGAGGAGGACTGCGGTTATGGTGGTGTTGGGGAGGTGAGGTACGCTGTCGGTCCCCCTATCGAGTGAGGATCGCTGGCAGGGTGGATGTGGTGTGGTGGCTTGAAAAAGAGAGAATACGGAAAGAAACGTAGGGAAAATAGATAGCCGAAGAGAAGGGAGAGAGATAACCTAAATAGGGTTCTCCTCTTTCCTTGTTAGGTTGGGTTTGGGTTTCTAGGTCAACTTTTGGGTTTGGGCTTAGGTTAAATTAGGTGGACCTTGGTTTGTTTGGGTTAGGTTTAGACAAGTGACCCGCTACTTTGTACCACCATTTGAATCAACCAATTGATCATTCCTCAATTTGTCGCCTTAATGCGATTTCATCATTCACGCTCAAATTTCTATAAAAACATGAAAACGAAATAATTAGAATAATATATAATAATCTAAAGACTAACAAATCTAAATTAAGGGACACATTATGTAATAATTACGTGAATATCACCTGCCTCCGAAGCGGAGTTTGCGGATATAAGTTCTCAACTGGGGTCGGCCAAATCTGATTTGGCTTCAACCCGTGTTGAACCGGGACAGAACTGGGCTGAGTTGGAGGGCTTAGATGTGGCTGTGGACAAGTGGTCGTCTGATTTGCCGGCCCAACTCGTTGAGAGGAAGCGGGCGGAGACAGAATGGACTGTCGTACGACGAAAACTTGGGTCTGAAGTCGCCGAGGGGCTCCGCCGTGTTCGTGAGGCGGAACACTTATTATCGAAGGAGCGTTAGCACTAAGCTGCCTTGGTAGGGGTGATGGATTTCGACATGTCGGGACGGAGGTCGTTGATCTCGTAAGAAGTTATTCGGGGCAGATTAGAGCTTTTGGAGCTTATTAGAGAAGAGCATCCCGGTGTCGACCTTGACTTTGCCCGTTATAGGAAGGCTGCTTTCAGACCCATCTCTCGAGGGAAAGGTTCTGGCTGCATAGGACAAGCTGCTGAGGAGGTTGTTTCCTCTTAAAATAGTTGTAACGTCCTTCTCGGGACAAACAATTTTTTTTAATGAAAGTATTGTTTTGTCCTGTACTATTGTGTTTTCTTTAGATGCTTTGTAGATCTTAGAATTTGTACTACCGAGCAGAACGCTTGTTTTTGTCAAATGAGTTGTATCGAAACTGACTGCTTTTGGTAGTTATTGTTTATTGGTGAGCCGTTCTAGTCCCCATATTGTAGGCTACCCGCTGAGATGCTCCAAAAAATATTATCTTTCGGAGAGCATTGATAGGTCGGCGGGACGTCGTCGTCGTGCCTAAGAATGTCGATGAGACATTGGCTTCGTCGATTGTCGTCTTTCGCGCGCAGTGGAGTAGGTGTTAAGCACCTAAAGCTATCATCGTAAGTCGTGGATTGATTGAGCTTACCTAGTAGGTTTGGCGATCATTGTCTGTTGTAGAGCAATGATCCCATGGCGAGTAGTCATCATCAGGCATGTGAGCATTGACTAGACTCCCACTTCTTCGGCCGTCGTCGTCCACGCGCAGCGAACTAGGCGTTGGGCACCAGAAGCTGTTGTCATCGGTTGTGAACTGACTAAGCTTACCTGGTACGTTTGGCGATCATTGTTTGTTGGAGAGCAATGATTCCTTGGCGAGTTGTCGTCATCAGGCGTGCGAGTGCTGACTACACTCCCACTTTCTTGGTCGTTGTTGTCCGCACGTAGTGGACTAGGCTTTGGGTTCTAGAAGCCGTAGTCATTAGTTGCGAACTGACTAAGCTTACCTGGTAAGTTCGGCGATCATTGTCTGTTGGACAACAATGATCCCTTGGCGAGTCGTCATCAAGCGTGCGAGCACTGTCTAGATTCCCACTTCCTCAGCCATCGTCGTTCGCACGAAGCAGACTAGGCGTTGGGCACCAGAAGCCGTCATCATCAGTCACAAACTGACTAAGCTTACCTGGTAAGTTCGGCGATCATTGTCAGTTGGAAAGTAATGATCCCTTGGCGAGTCATCATCATTAGGTGTGTGACCGTTGACTAGACTCCCACTTCCTTAGTTGTCATCGTCCACGCGCAGCAGGCTAGGCATTGGGCACCAGAAGTCGTCGTCATCAGTCGCGAACTGACTAAGCTTACCTGGTAAGTTCCACGATCACTGTCTTTGTTTGTTGGTGAACAATGATCCTTTGGCGAGTCATCGTTATCAAGCATGTGAACACTGATTAGACTCCCACTTCCTCGGCCGTCATCGTCTACGCGCAGGGGACTAGGCGTTGGGCGCAAGAAGCCGTCGTCATCAGTCGCGAACTGACTAAGCTTACCTGGTAAGTTTGGTGATCATTGTTTGTTGGAAAACAAGGATCCCTTGGCGAGTCATCGTCATTAGGCGTGTGAGCACTGATTAGTCTCCCACTTCCTCGGCCGTCATCATCCACGAGCAGCCTACTAGGCGTTGGGCACCAGAAGCCGTCTTCATTAGTCGCGAACTGACTAAGCTTTCCTGATAAGTTTGGCGATCATTGTCTGTTGGAGAGCAATGATCCCTTGGCGAATTGTCGTCATTAGGCATGTGAGCACCGACTAGACTCTCACTTCCTCGGTCGTCATTGTCCGCTCACAGCAGACTAGGCTTTGGGCACTAGAAGCCATCGTCATTAGTCACGAACTAACTAAGCTTATTTGGTAAGCTCGGAGGTCATTGTCTGTTGGAGAGCAATGATCCCTTGGCGAGTCCCCGTCATCAGGCGTGTGAGCGCTGACTAGACTCCCACTTCCTCGGCCGTCGTTGCTCGTGCGCAGTGGACTTAGCGTTGGGTGCCAGAAGCCGTCATTATCACTCGTGAACAGACTAAGCTTACCTGGTAAGTTTGGCGAACATTATCTGTTGGAGAACAATGATCCCTTGGCGAGTCGTCGTCATTAGGAGTGTGAGCTCTTACTAGACTCCCACTTCCTCGGTCGTCGTCGTCCGAGCGCAGCGGACTAGGCGTTGGGTGTGATATTCGAGTCTGGTCATAGTGGGGATGCTCGTAGGT
The DNA here is from genome assembly GCA_963556465.1 of Berberis vulgaris. Taxonomy (NCBI): domain Eukaryota; kingdom Viridiplantae; phylum Streptophyta; class Magnoliopsida; order Ranunculales; family Berberidaceae; genus Berberis; species Berberis vulgaris. The sequence continues at coordinate 53,853,443 of OY747124.1, read as the reverse complement.
TGAGTTGGTTGTAACAGAAAGTAATGGAAGTTTAGTAAAAGCAAATATTTTTATTGATAATATTTTTTGAGGTGTTCTATATTCCATGGTCGTTTAAGTCCGTTGCCATTTACGTCTTTCAAGCAGTACGTCCCCAGCCTGTTGACCTTGGATGCTCTGTAAGGTCTTTCCCAGTTTGGGTTCAGCTTCACTGCGCCAGCTTCTTTGGTGTTTTGCCGGGTCTTCCTGAGTACCTAATCGCCCACCTTGAATTCGCGTGGCTTGACCTTCTTGTTGTATTATTGCGCTATTCGTTGCTGGTAGGCAGCTATCTTGGCAGAGACTAGATATCACTTTTCTTCGAGGTCTAGTCCAACGCGCAAGGCTTCGTCGTTATCGTCTGGTCTGAACTCTTCCATTCGGAAGGTTGGCACTTTGAATTACCGGAACCATAGCTTCTGACTCATATGCCAGGGCGAAGGGTGTTTCTTCGGTAAGGATTCTTTTAGTTGTCAGATATGCCCAAACTATCCTTGGTAGCTCTGGAACTCATTTCCCTTTGGCAGCATCAAACATCCTTTGATCGCCTCCAAAATTGTTCGGTTGGTAACCTCCGCTTGGCCGTTGGCTTGGGGGTGCCCTGGCAAGGAGAAGTGGTGATTAATATTCAAAATTTTTCACAGCCTTTTAACCTTGATACCTTCGAACTGAGTTCCATTGTCGCTGACCAAAATACTCTGGGGATGCCAAATCTACAGACGATGGTGGCCCATATAAATTTTTCTGTTTGGTAGTTGACAGCCACAAGAAGGAACCTTTTACCTGTATAGGCTGGGAGCGGTCTGAGGATGTCCATTCCCACTATGCGAATGGCCACAGACTCGTCATCTGTGTCAATGGCTGAGCAGACATGTGTGTGTATCGCATGAACCTATGACATTTGTCGCATTTGCAGACAATATTTTTGGCATCTCGTTGCATGGTTGGACAATAGTATCCTAGAGTTAAAGCTTGGTGGGCGAGGGTTCTCCCGTCCGGATGATTTTTGCATATACCGTCGTGAATCCTTCCCAGGACCTGATTTGCCTCTGAAGGTGACATATATTGGAGCAGGGGTCCTGTCACTGATCTCCTGTATAACTTGTCATTTAGGAGAGTGTACCTTGTTGCTATATTTTTAAGCCTTTTGGCTTCGACCTTCTCGGTCTGTAAGGCTTCGGTTGCGATGTATTCGGGTATTAGAGTCAACCAAATTGGTGATGCATCTGCAGCTCAAACATCTCTAGGTTCTTCTTCGTCGAGGCTTGATTGCTCTTGGTATTCATTGAGGCCGCTTGAGACTTCGACAGAAGCTGAGGCCTCTCTGGCTAGCGCATCATTGCTTTTGTTGTCGTCTCGTATGGGGGCTGAGCTGACAGGGTGCTTGGAAATAGACAAGTACAAGTAGAGTGTTTCCCCTGTCGCTGGTTTTGAGAGTAGCTCTGGACTCCCCATCTATGCTTTCAAGCTCTGAAAGGCTTGTTCGCACTCTTCGTTCAACGAAAATCCTTTGCTTCCTCTTAGTATTTTAAATAAAGGAAGGCACTTGTCGTATCACAAAGATATATATCTGTTGAGTGCTGCTACCCTCCCAGTCAGGCTTTGAACATCTCTGATGTTGGCGGAGGCTTTCATGTCAAGAAGGGTCTGAATCTGTTTTGGGTCAGCCTCAGTTCCCCTATTGTTCACTAAATAGCCTAAGAATTTTCCAGACTCAACTCCGAACATACATTTCTGCGGGTTGAGCTTCATCTGGTATTTCCTGAGCTGATTGAATGCTTTAGTGAGGTGTCCAATGTAGTCGGGGCTACAGAGGCTATTGATCAACATATCGTGGATGTAGACCTTCATGTTCCTGCCGATCTGTTATTTAAACATTCGGTGTACCAGTCGTTGGTAGGTAGCACCTGCATTTTTAATGCGAATGGTCCTATAACAACATATCCCTATTTTAATTACGAATGAGGTCTTTTCTTGATCAGGGGGTGCATCAATATTTGATTGTAGCCTAAATAGGCGTCCATGGAGCTTAGTAAGCTGTGCTCGGATGTGGCGTCCACAATCTGATCAATCTGGGGGAGTGTGCAGTTGTCATTCAGGCAAGCTTTGTTCAGGTCCGTGTAGTTTACAATCACTCTCCATTTACCATTTTTTTTTTACAAAAACAATGTTTGCCAGCCAGTCTAGGTATCGCGCTTCCTTAATCATGTCCGCATTGAGTAAAACTGCACCTCCTCATTTATGATCGCATTTCTTTTGGGCACCACGAGCCTCTTTTTTTGCTGTACAATTTTTCTAGCGAGGTCCACCTCTAGGTGATGGGTGATTATTGACGAGTTGATTCCCACCATGTCTCACATGGTCCAGGCGAAGATGTCCTGGTTCCATTGTAGCAACTTCGTGAGTTGTTCTGCCAAATCTTTGCTCAAGCGGGAACCTATTTGGATAACCCTGCCGTTGAGAGGGCTGTCAAGGTAGACTGTGATGGTTTATTCTTACAGTTGGCCGACATTGGGCATGCCTTGAAGGCTTACAAAAGCTTCGTTGTCCAGGATAGGTTGCTCTCCCCCTGCTTCTCGGGCAGGATAGAGAGTCATCTTAGTCGCGGGCCAACCCCCAACTGAGAATCGCTCGGTGGCAGTGCCGTTATGCACTAGCCTTCGCTGGCTATTGCTTTGTTGCCCCTTAGCGTTTCGACCGCTTGGTTTGTCGGATACTTAATGCACTGGTGTAGAGTGGAGACTGCCGCTCCCATTTGGTGTATCCAGGGTCTCCCTAAGATCGCATTATATGCTGAAGGTGCATCGATCACTATGAACTCTTGAAACATAGTTTTTTTAGTTGGCTTCTCTCCCGCTACTGCCGTCAGTTGTATTTTTCCCACCAGGAAGTGCTTTTCGCTGCTGAAATTGATCATCGGACGATTATTGAGGGTCAATGCTTTCTCCTTAAGTTGCATGCTACGGAATGTGCGGAAAAACACGACAATCAATGAGCTCCCAATGTCCACCAAGGATCTCTTTACTTCCCAGCTTGCCAGAGAGATCGTTACTACCAGGGCATCATTATTGCAGGAGTTGTATGCCTTGGAGGTTTTCATCTGTAAAGGCTAGCAGCACATGGTGGCCATGCCTCTGGGCCTGCGGTGTTAATTGTTCGCCACATACTGCTTTGACCCTCACATTTCTGAGGGCCCTTTTTCTGGACCTATTGGATATTTCAGACTCGGAGTGGGCTCCATGAAGCACACATATTGCATCCATTGATTCCCCTTTTCCCCTATATTGAGGATTTCTCCCATGGGTCTGACTTTGCTCCTGGTTGTCGGTTTTTCTTCTAGGTCGATGTTGCTCTGTGTTTTCCTGTCTAGGTCCGTCATATTTGCTGGTGGGTCCAGAGTTAGGAAGTTATAGAACTTACCTTTCCCCAGACCGTCTATGAAGGCCGAGATGACCGTCGTGTCGTTGCACACGTTGACAACAGTTAGATCACTGCTGAAGCGAGTTAGATACGCCTTCAGTGTTTCATCAGGCTTTTGTTTCATCAATTTGAGCATCTTCATCGTCAACAAGACTTGCTGTATAAAAAGTGATATTGGATCCGATTCGAGGTCTGTTAGCGCTGCTGCAGTTTTGAGAACGTTAGCTAGATGCCTGTGCGTTATTTGCACCGACAAAAGCAGTGAAGTAGCGCCGGGCTGAGCGTTCGACATATCCCCTTGTTCTCCATTGTTGCGTGATCGGGTGGTCACCATTTCTTAGTATTATGAGGAGAGATGATGCTAGTGAAAGATTAGGGACTTTGTCGGTCCCCATGGACGGCGTCAAACTGATGCAGTCATTTTTTGTTCCCTGCTTTTCCTTGACCTGTAAACCTGCACAAGGAACGCATGTGAGCCACGGACCACCGTTCTGGTGGCCGATGGCACTCCGATGCTAAAGTCAGATAGAGATCCGAGGAAGGTGTAATGTTGTCAACAGGGAATTTGTAGCATAACTTAGCTTACCAACCTCATGTCTTATTTATAGTACTGGAGTTCTGGTTCGGCTAGGCCATCGATGTCATAGTTTAGGGAAGAAGATCTTCGTGGAGATCATTTTCTAATTAGGAGTCATGTTGTAGAGGGAAGTTTCCCTGCTAGCCATGTGCTCCTAGATACGCGGGAGATAGTTTTCGTTTCGAGAGTAGTCTATAAGTACAAGTCTCCATATGTGATACATACTATGGAATTTACTTCCTACTTGGAAGCAAAGAGCCGCTGTACTTGCCCGTTCGAAGCTGATTCTCGAGATACTTGCCTTAGCCGAGCTTACGGGCATTGAGGATAGTTGTGAGACACATGGGCCTAGCAGGTTGTAAGAATCGGAATCCGTCTGGCGGACTGCATTGGGCAGGCTTATAATCGCTGGGCCAGATCAGTGTTGGGCTGACGCTATGGCCTGTTATCCCTCGAGATCATGACACATGTACGATGCAGAGTTGGGACCATTTTTGTGTATCATCAGTGATATTGCTAAGAAACGGGTGAAACAGTGACAGCTGCGCTCGATGAGGTCAAGGCAGATACTTCCTTTATGCTTACCACCACTGAGGGACGTCTTGCTGCGGCAAAAAATGAACTCGCTACTGCCAAGGACAAGTTTCGCATTGTGGAGGCTGAAGATTGGAAGCACGGTTTTGATGAGCGGGTTGAGCTTCTTGATTATATTGAGGGGCTTGATGTGGATTTGTCTAAGTACCGCCACTTGGTTGATCAAGCTTTCGAGGATGATGATGGTGAAGAATGTACCCCGGACCCTTTGAGCTCTTCACTAGTTGAAAGACCACTGCTTCCTTCCATTTTCGCAGTGAGAGCTTCGCCCCCTCCCGCAGATGATGTTGCCAACAATGTTGTGGTTGTGTCAATTTCCTCTCCTACTCATTCATCTTCTTCCTTGGATGTAACATAATAGTTTTATTAATAAAAATAACTTCACTTCTTAGTATTCTTATTTGCATGTTTTCGAAATTTATCTTGTCGACTCATTGCGTGTTGTTTGTACTTTTTAGGCCAGTCGTAGTTGTCGAAGGAAGTTGTACCACGTATCTCCAGTTTAATTTTTTTGACCGACCAGGGGGTTTTATGGTTTTTTTTTGTAATGTCCGAGTTTCTTGACTCGAATTCCCTTATGGCTACTTTCGTGCTTTGACGCATTGGTTGCCTCAAAATGGGTTGGCTTTATCCTTTATTCTTGATGTGTTGGAGCTTTAGAGCAAGTTGACTTTTCCGTTTCGATTTTTACTTTGCCTTGATTGTCCCAAAGTTTTTATGAGAAAGTTGGTTCTTTCGTCCAACTTTTACTTGATTGATTTGACGTACTAGTCGACCCATAGTTTCTCTTTAACTAAGTTGACCTATTTGTCAAACTTTCACTTCGTTGGTTCGACAAACTGGTCGACCTGAAGCTCTTTGAATTAAGTTGACTTGTTCGTCCAACTCTTACTTCGTTGGTTTGACGTAGTCAACCCCAAGTTGCTTTTAAATTAGGTTGACTTGTTTGTCCAACTTTTATTTCGTTGCCTTGACATATTAGCTGACCTGAAGCTCTTTGAATTAAGTTGACTCATTCGTCCTACTCTTACTTTGTTGGTTTGACGTACTAGTCAACCCGAAGTTGTTTTTTTAACTAAATTGACTTGTTTGTCCAACTTTCACTTTGTTGGTTCCACGTACTAGTCGATCTGAAGCTCTTTGAATTGAGTTGACTCGTTCGTTTAGCTATTACTTCGTCGGTTTGACATACTAGCAACCCGAAATTGCTTTTTAACTAAATTGTCTTGTTTGTCCAACTTTCACTTTGTTGGTTCGACGACTAGTCAACCTGAAGCTGTTTGAATTAAGTTGACTCGTTCGTCAAACTTTTACTTTGTTGGTTTGATGTAGTCAACCCGAAGTTGCTTTTTAACTAAGTTGACTTGTTTGTCCAACTTTCACTTCGTTGGTTCGACGTACTAGTCGACCTGAAGCTCTTTGAATTAAGTTGACTTGTTCGTCAAACTTTTACTTTGTTGGTTTGATGTAGTCAACCTGAAGTTGCTTTTTAACTAAGTTGACTTGTTTGTCCAACTTTCACTTCGTTGGTTCGACGTACTAGTCGACCTGAAGCTTTTTGAATTAAGTTGTCTCGTTCGTCCAACTTATAATTCGTGGTTGATCAAACCAGAAGTTTATTATATATATCCGACTTGTGTCCTAATTTGTTTTGGCTTGATATGCTGATTGCTTTATATGGCCGAGTTTTGATGCCTTTATTTTGTTGTCCATGCGTAAGATGGGGATTCCGAATTTGTAATTTTATTGATATTCCTTTTTTTGATATTCTAACCAACCCTAACGGTTGTTTTTCTTGAAATGTTACGCTAGATTGTAAAGTGATTTGCTTTATCTTCCTGACCTTTTCTTGGTTGATGTCGATCATCATGTTGTTAGAGATTTATGTCTTTGTTTCTTTGTCTAGTATTGCCTATGTCTTCAAGTTGCCGAATTTGATATTGGTTATGTTTCATTGTTCGTTGGATATGTTATTGTAACTAATGGACTCAGGTGCTTTTGAACTCGGTAGCTAAGCAGTGCTGACTTGTCCGATCATACTCACATCAATGTCCAATCATGCTCACATCAGTGCCGAATGTCCAATCAATGCTCACATCAGCGCCAAATGTCCAATCATGCTCACATTAGCGCCAAATTGTCAAATCATGCTGACATCAACACCGGATTCAACACCAACTACTGAGATTTAATCAAGTCTGTTGTCGTCAATTTCATCATTGGTAATTAAGGTTGGGCTTGCTTCCATTAGTAGGGTCCTTGAATTGTGTTAGTTGATTGATGCAAGCTTCTTCATGTTTTTGTACTGTGCATCAGTAAAATGGTTCGTCTGGTTTCGTTTGGTGTTAGTATTCCTACTTTGATATAAATCTGCTCAAGTGGGAGGTGTTTATGACTACTTCTTTAGTTAGGTTGATCGTTTTGTTCCCTCCGACCATGCAGTGTAGGGCGTATATTAGTTCCCTGGGCTATTCTTTTGATTCCGTAGTTGTATCTGCCTTTTCTTTTCCTTTGAGCTATTTGTCTTGCATTCCGATGAATTCGTCGAGTCGTCATCTCTGAACCCAATGCTCAATTTCATCTTTTAGATTGTAGCAGTCTTTAGTATCATGCTCGTGATCCTTGTGGAAGGAACAATATTTGCTTTTGTCTCTTCCTTCTAGGTCTCCTCTCATTCTGAGTGGCCAGTTGACGTCTTCCCATTTTGCCACGTGTTTCAGTATATTGGCCCAGCTCGTTTTCAAGGCTGTGTACAGTTTTTATTATTTTTCATCACACTTGTTACCCGCTCGTGTCTGGGCCTTATTGAATACATTTTCCCTTATTGAATACAGGTTGGATTCAGACTTCCCATTATTCCAATGCCTTTTCAACTGAATGTTATCCTCCCGAGGTTCATCGTCTTTTCTTCTTTCTTCCCTTACTTCACGCTTCTTTGAGGGGTTTTCTATTTCTTGCTCAATTTTCTTCCTTGTAACTTTCATCTCCTCGAGAAAAATGTGCTTTTGGGCGGTTTTCAATAGGATCGCCATGCTTTTTGGGGGTGCCAAGTTGATAGCGTAAAAAAAGGTATTATTTTTAGCCCGCGATGAAAGTAGCAGTGGCTATGTCATCGCTGCATCCATCGATCATTGTCAACTCGTTTGTGAAACAAGTGACATATTCCCTTACCATCTCCTCGGGTTTCTGTTTGATGTGAAGGAGATAGTGTGGTCCTTTCCTCATTCGCTGGCTTTCGATGAATCTTGTGATAAATGCGGTGGCTAGTACCTGGAAGGAGTCTATTGACCAAGGTGATGAACTAGTTCATTGCTATTGAGGTCAGACTAGTCTGAAATGTTTTGCACAAGATTGACCCCATAGTCTCCTTTAATGCCATCATGTAGTGAAAATGTCGCAAATGATCTGTTGGGTCGGTGGTGCCATCATATGCTTATAATTTTGGTGGGGTGAACTTTTTTGGCATGGGAGTTATTATGAGGGCATCAGAAAATGGCGGCTTGTCTAGTTCGTACAACATATTGGGATCCATGACTCCGATTCTAAACAGGATTTCAGCAGGTGTTTTGTCGCTCTATGGAATCTTACTTTGGGGAAGTTCATTGCTATTGAGATTTCCCTGTTGAGGTTCTGCAGGAACCTCGTCGCTTCTCGGGTTCGATTGGTAGAGTTTTGCTGGGGCGGCGCTTAGATAAGGGATTGATTGTGACAACCTTGTGTAGGCGGGCTCTGAGGCTGACGAGCTACCATGTGTAGGCAGGCTTTGAGGCTGGCAGGCTACGATGTGTGGGCAGGCTCAAGAGCTGGCAGGCTACATAGGTGTTATAGTCCCACATCACTTGGGTGAGGGAAGGGTATGTGCTATGTATGTGTAAGGTTGGATCCTTTGGTATGACGCGTTTTAAAGCTGTGAGGGTGGTTAAGCCCAAAGTGAAAAATATCATAGCATGTGGATAGGGTCGTTACAGAATGGTATCAGATCTGGACCTAGCTGAAAGTGTGCCAACGAGGACATTGGGCCCCTGAGGGGGTGGATTGTGAAACCTTGTGTGGGCAGGCTCTGAGGCTGACGATCTACCATGTGTAGGCAGACTTTGAGGCTGGCGGGCTACGATGTGTGGGCGAGCTCAGAAGCTGACAGGCCACCTCGGTGTTATAGTCCCACATCGTCTGGGTGAGGGAAGGGGATGTGTTATCTATGTGCGAGGTTGGTTCCTTTGGTATGACGCGTTTTAAATCCGTGAGGGTGGTTAAGCCCAAAGCGGGCAATATCATACCATGTGGATCAGGTCGTTACAAACTAAATGCTCTTTTGAGAGAGTTTTTCCAACATCTTTGTCATGTGGTCACTTGGATTGTAAGTAGATCTACCCGAGGGTCAGTAGTGGTGTTGCTGGATGTCTGCATTTTCTAAGCACTGCATGCTGTGGATCTTGATTGTCGGGTGCAATTGGCCTGATGGTCATTGCTGGGTCTTGATCGTGAGCTATTTGCGATATAGTATTGCCAGTAGGAGGGTTACTGAGATTGTCGTTGGGTTGAGGGTCTGTAGAGTGTTCCATCTATTCTGACAGCTGTCGATCGTCGATCAGATTTTGGTGAGCTTTGTCATCGTGGTTCTTCTTTTTAGGAAGGAAACTTGTCGTTCCCAACGGATGGCGCCAAACTGATGCGTCCAAATCTCGTCCTCCTGTGAGTTTAAACTGCGAAACAAACGTTAGATTGCCAAATACCACTTTTTGGTGGCCGAAGGCATTTCAATGCTTAAGTCAGCAACTATGTTGAATAAGGAAATAAATCTGGGCAAAACTCAATTAAAGTTGCATACCTTTTGTCGAATGTTCCCTTTACCTTATATAACGGTCGTTGTTAATTTTCTACGTGACTTAAGCATATGAGGCGCAATGGAAAGAGATGTTCTTCATAACAGTCTTCTCTTTTATGAAGATGTGTTCGTGGAGGCATAACTCCCTCCATGATTATTTTCTTATGTAATGTTCCTCTTCTTTATAAGAGAACTCGTGCGAGCCCGAATTTGGGCCATAATTACCACTTCTTCCGATAGGCCTTGTTTGGGTTTTTGTGGCTGGTTTTGCCTTCTTGTGTTTTATGAGCTGGCCCAGTAGGCGTGGTACTTGATCCTTGTGATGGATGTTTCCTGCCACGTGTATGGCTGTGATGACAGTCTATTTTGATGTATCATCAGTTTGAATGAAACAAATTCAAAACCTTGTCTCTCTATTCTCTATGTATAAATGGTTGTATTTCACTGTTACAATTAAATGTTGTAGAGATCGAAAAATGATCTCTACAATCTTTGTTGTTTATTTGTTCTCATCTTGTCGAAATCATCCATGTATGAACTGCCATTTTCTTCAATTAAATTTGAAATGCAGAACGACCGTCATTTTCTTCAATGCTCATTAGTTTGTTCATCATGTAACTCATTAGCTTGTTCATCATGTTGTTCTCTAGCTTCCTCTTATTCATCATGTTGTTCATTGTTTTATTGCGTGCGCTGTTTATTGTGTCCTATCAATTTAAATTGGCCTAAGCAACTATCAATTCACCATTTGATTGTTCGTTATGGTGGATAATGGAGTCCAACACTTGAAAATAAAGGCTATTGGATGCCTTCTGATTATGAGAATGGGAAGGAGATTTATCTCCCCAACATGGATGGCGACGGAGTCCATTTTCAGGGTTTGAATGACCTCATTGCTGCTGGTATAGATGATCCATTTGGTTTTGGTTTCACTCTAGAATGTGTTACTTGCATTTGGATCATGGATTTAGGACGAGCATTAACTGTGATGAACAAGTCCATGAGATGTAGAACTATGTTTGGGTTGATGAAGGGGACTCAACACATTTATTTGTGGAAGTTGAGTTTGCTACTTCATAGTCATTGATGGTTGAAGTTGCAGTGGTCCTAACACCTCATGAAAAAGAACACCCTCAAGATCAATCAATTGGTGAAGAAGATGCAGTGGTTCCAACAAGCAGAACACTCTCCTTGCTTGTTTGAATATCAACCAATTAGTCAATAAGTACTAGTGGTGAACATGTTGGAGGCAACAACAATTATAGAAAAGTTAGAAGGAAGACAAGGGCTAAAAGAAAGAATACACCAATTGATACATTGTGTGAGGAGACATAGACCTCCACACCAAAGAGGAAATCACTTTGCAAATCTTCTAAATCTTATAGGGAAGTTTGAATAAATGGTTAGAAGAAGTGTACATTGATAATCTCCCAGAGGAGGAGTTAGATGAACTTCCAGAAGACGGTGAAGTTGATGCAGTCCCACCACCAGCAGTAGCAACAACAAATACTCCACCTAACCAGAATGAGAAAGGATATACAAAAATTATCTGAGAATGGATACACCATTTAATAAACACATGGGACACTAAAGAATAAACCAATGTTGTACACCATCAATTTTTTTTTTTTTTAATCAATGACATGTTTTTCCCATTTTGCACAATTAAACATTTCAATCTTGAGGATTCATGGCATGTCTAGTTGCAATTATTTTATTTGCCAATTCCAAATATATATCCAATCATACACATTCTCAAATAAATTTGGTAAGGATAAAAATAATATGGGCCATTACTCCATAATTGGAGTAGGTAATGGAGCAAAGAAAATGATTCAAAGGCTAAAAGGGTTGCAAGGGGATATTTATTACTGGGTAAGCTAAAAGGCTGGAGAACGGTTCAAAGAAAAAAAATGCCTATATCATTTTCTAATCTCTAGTCGGTATTATGACATCTTAACTAAATAAACGAAGACGTTTTTAGTGTAATGTTCCAATTTTAATTTCATTCTCAAAGCAATCAATAAGATAAACAAGAATAATGAGATATCAACGAGATAATGTAGACTCAAGAAAAATTAGAGTTTACTAAATAACCCTCAAGAAAAAATAGAATGGCTCAAAACTCACAAGGGTTAAATCTCCACTATTATTCTAAGACTTTCTAGTAAATATCTAATTTATCAACTTCAAATTATGCTAACTTGGCTTATAGTGCAAGAATAATCGAGTTGAAAAAATGCCATGATATATATTTAACTTAAAGATAATTAGAAACTTTATGTTCCTATTAACATATCAATGTGATAAGTAACAACATGTATTTTCTCAAATATAAAAGCATATTTGAAAGCATATTCTTTTCATGGGAAATGAACTTCAGATTTTGAATGCATTTTCATATCAAAGATTTTTCACAATTACCAAAATCATCTATGTATTCAATGGACATTGAACAATAATTAATCGTTAGAGTTGTGAAATACATTTAAGTTAAAAATTGTGAAAAATGCACAACAACTCAAATTCTACCCCAAACCTAAACCAAACATTGTTTTCAATGTATAACAAGAAGAATCATGACAAACGAAGGAAAAAGAAAAGACGAGGGTTAGAGTGATATTACCATGGCGAAGTTTTTACCAATTTCGAATAGATCATCCACCAGTGAAAGCTCAAAAAAATAACTGTGGACTTATCATGAGATATTGTAAGTCAAAATTGTTATGGAGCTAATGAGTATGAGTGGAATGACAACTAGAAAATACTCGAAAATCAATCCAAACTAACCATAATGACACAACTAAAGTTGGACTGCCTCTCAGAAGCGTTTGGTTTAACGTCCTCAACCCGACGTATATTCTCTCTCACGAATGATGTACCATAAAATGCCGATGAAGAATATAACGAACACCCTCCCCAAAGTGTCAAAAAATTGTATAACAACCACCTAAAAAGTTGAGGATTCGTCCAACAAATAGTGGCAACCACATGCGACACAACATATACTAATACATCCCAAAAGCTACGAGGCGCCATGAAAAATTATAGAGAAAATGCAAATGAACTCGGATTCCTATGAAACCCATAGGAACATGGAGCATAAATGGGTCACATACAATGATATCTAGCCAATGATTCTTGCTTACTCCTAAAAGGGACATCCTAAGTCAAGTCTAAAATCAGAAGATTGAATATGTTTCACAATAGGATGGTCGATTCTTAAAATTATCCCTTAAAAACAAAGGATCCACATAAGTAGAGTTAGTAACTATGAGAGTGATGCAAAAATAAAAAAAATGAATTATAACAAGATGATGAGCTAGACAACTCAACAACATCCCCAAACCTAGAATGAGCACAACCCATGACATGGATTTTCTCATTAGATGCATCTTTCGATAACGCCCTGACTATTTCTTGAATTATGGGGCCATTTATATCATGAAAATAGTTGAGACATGACTCCGAAGAATACTGAAAATCAGACTTCATGCCTGATTCACTAGGAAAACATAGGTCAAATAAGTCAACATGAAAAGGTGAGGAGTGGAATGGATTAGAAAAAAAATAGTCTCAACAAAAGGGATATGTTTTGACTCACTGAGTGGAAGGGGTTTCCACTTTAGGCTTCCATGTATAATCATGATCCATGATAGGGAATGAGTCAAGAAAAGTATTCACTTCCCTAATGGACTTCTCAATATCGAAGTCTAAACCAAAATGAGTTAAACATGCGGCTTTGGGGTTGATGTAGTCGATTCCTTCTATCTTTCCTTACTGCTTACATAGACTTGCATAGGTAGCAAACATGAGCCAAGGACCACCGTGTAGTGGCCGATGGCACTCTGATGCTGAAGTTAGATAAGGCTTAGGAAAGGCTTAAAACTATAAACTGGGATTACATAGCGTACCTCTAGTTCATTGACCTTATCTCCCTTTTATAGTGAATGAGTCCTTGTTCGGCTAGGCCTTTGGTGGTGTATTTAGGAAAAGTGATTTTGCTATGGAGATCCTTTCCTAATTGGGAGCTGCCAAGTGGGATAGTTTCCTTACACGACTCGTGCTCCTAGATCTGCGGGAAAGGTTTTCCTTTCCGAGTGTTGTCTATGCAAGGAAGTTTCCTTGCCCGACTTATACTCTAAAATAGGTTTGCTAGTCAGATCCAATGTGTTGCTGGCCTGCCTATCTTGGATAGATCTCTAAGATACTTGCCTTAGAGGTCTTACGAGTATTGGGCCTGACCGCGTGACGTGTGGGCTTACTGCTCATTGCAACTCAGACCCGACTGTCTAGATTTGTCAATGATGGGCTCAATACTATTTGGGCCTCGCTGGATTGAGTATGCAATCGGACATGCTTCGTTCTATTGACGAGATTTTCATGACATGTGTACGGTGCTGATCAGAGGACGATTTGATGTATCAACAACTACTCCCCCTAAGTTAGTGGGCCGTCTCATCGGTCCACTATATTATTTAATGAAGCAGTTGTGCAATCATGATGATTGAGTCTGAGTGATTTTCTCGAGCGGCAAATTGCATTAATTAGGCAGGTGCCAGCTTGAAAGCAGGAAAGGCGGGAGTTCAGTTTTCTATATAGATCTCTTGTCGTGGAGTATAGCTCCTTTACTCTTTCGATCTCGGAGATTCTATTTTAGTGTATTGTCTAGGGGTGGGCATCCCATCTCGCGATCCCGAACCCGTCCCATCCAATTTTTTTGGGTTCTTTTGGGATTGATCAAACTCATCCCGATCCCGATCTAGAATGGGATGGAGATTTTCAATCCCGCCTATCCCGTTCCGTCCCGAATTTATTTATTTAATATTTATTATAATTAATTTTAATCAAAATACTCGTCTAAATTAAGGTTTAGGATGTGTTGAAATTAAATCAATGTAATATGAAATTCTATATGAAATCTAAATGAATTGAGTCATTAATTCTAAATGAAATTTAATATTTATTTGCCTTCCAAAAAAAAGTTTAATACTTATTTATTTAATATCTATTATTCTTTATGATGTAAGTTATATGTATATAAATTTGACATTATTGGTGTGTGAATAATGTGAGATGAAACTCATTTTGTTATTTTTTATTGTAGGACTATTTAGTATGTGCTCATCCCGTCCCATCCCGTCCCGTCCCGATCCCGTTTGAGATGGGATGAGGTCTATCCCGTCCCGATCCCAAATGAACGAGATGGGATAGGGATGGGTCCATCTCGTCCCATCCCGTCCCGTGCCCACCCCTAGTATTGTCTGTTGTGCTTTTGACTTTGCGCTACCTTCGTATTCGAAAGCTAGTACTTTCTTTCATGGTAGGCCAGGATCAACTTTCTGATGAACTGTTTGCCAAGGGCCATAAGTTTTTTGAAGAGACGTTGCTATCTGAATATGATCTGGAAGTCTTCTGTAAGACGTATATGATTCCTGGTGATCTGGTACTCTGCACTTTGGGTGTTGATCTGACGCCTTTGTACCCTCCTGATGGGTTTATCCATCTTCACTGAGGCATGCTTCAATCAGGTGTCCACTTTCCTGTCATCAAGGAGATCTGGGAGTTCCTGGCGTACCTCAGCATTGCACCCGCTCAACTTGTGCTGAACGAGTATAGGATTTTGATTAGGGTTGAGGATGCTTGTGTTCGAGTGTTTTTGAAGGCGATGCAATTACTCACTTCTCCTCAGGTAAACCAGCACGCTGCATGTGTGCTGACGTTTCCGGATTGCTTTGACAAACTACTTGATGATTTTTAATCATGGCAAAAGTTTTGTTTCATGGCTCAGGCGGACTCGATGTATTTTGAGCTTGCTGGTCGTCCCATCGAGCGTGAATTTAGACCACTGAGTAAGTTGACTCTTTCTCCGGTCTTGCTTATGTTAACTACATATTAGATTGACTTATTGTGATTTTTGCTAGGAGATTTTCCACTTCGCCTCTATTTGCTGAAAATAAAGCAACTTTGGATGTGTTCTGGAACATGCCTCGTCTGGAGGTAGAAGATGTCGTTAAGATTTCTAATGTTGAGCGCAGTGGTCTGTAGGCTCATTGTCACGTGACTCCTACAGTGTATCAGGTCAAGAAGCCAAAGTCTAAAGGTGTGTTTGTTTCGTGGAAGAAGAATCTTCCTAAGCTCAAGGTTTGAAGCCCTTCGAGGAGGGAAGAAATAAATGAGGTGCTTCCTTTCTCCTGTGCATCTGAAGAGATCTCGTGCTTTCTTTAGGTCTGTCCGTAGGCGTCTGGCCTCATCCGAAGGACGTGATGTTGTCGGGCAAAAGCTTGATGATATTGGTGTTTCTGAGGGGCGTGATGCTCAAGTCGTGGCCCTTGTCATTCTTCCTGACTTGGAGATAAAGTATTTGCAAACGGTGGGCATGGAGGATGTTACCAAACTGAGCACCAAACAGGCGGAGTATTATGAATAAGATGTGTTGCGGGCGGGTATGGAAGCTTCAAACGATCGTCATTTTTTAATAAAAGACTTTTGAGTTCCGCCTCTCGCCGAATCATGAGCCTGTTGAAGAGTCGTCTGATCATCAACGTCATGGTGAAGGTTCTCCTTCTTGTTGCCCGTATTGTGCTCCATCTCATTCCCGTCCTCATATTCAATTGACGATGGGTCCAAGGAATAACTCGCTTCCCTCTTCACCGTCAACTGATGCTGGATCTGCATGTGAAAGAGACTCGGCTGTTGCGGGCAAAGGAAATGTTGTTGATGAGGGCCTTGATCCAGTGAAGATGGCTATGGGCGGTGGTGGGTGATCCCAGTTCCAAATGATCTTCATCTGGATGCTCGAATTAGTCTGTTTGCTCCAAATGTAATAAGGATGAGCAACCAAGCTTGTCATCAGGAGGTTGACATATCTTATGCTGCAAGGAAGCATATCAGTAGGTGGAATGGTTGGCTGCCAAAATGAACTCCGGAGCTAGTGGGAGAAACGCTAGGAGGCTGTTTAGATAAAGGGCATAAACATCTTGTGCTAGGGATGTTATGTCTAAATCAAGTGGTCACATCTGGAATTGAAGTCGGGGCCGCTCGTGAGAGGGTGTTTACCATGGAGCTAGTCTTTGTAACCTTGCATAAGTCATACTCTGACGCTCTCCACGAGATTGAGTCGTTGAGGAAACAACTTGAAGCTTTCTCAGATACTGGAACAGAGTCCAAGTCCATGAGGTCGGAGGCTTAGAAGACTCGCTCCGTGTCACTTGAGTCCGACTTTGCTAGGGTAGTGTCCGCGAGGGATTGGTTCGATAAAGAATTGAACCTTGCTCATTGAGACTTGCAACTTGCCCATAAGACTGTTGCTGGAGTGCAGGATTCGCATGCTGAGAGGATTAAAAAAAAGCCCGAGTGGACTGTCCGATGTCAACAGTTGGAGGCCAATGCTAAGTTTCATGCCAAGAGTGCGCGGACCGCTGAAGAGCAGTTCCTTCTGGTGCAGAGTGAGCTGAATATCGCCAATGATAGGCTGGATGCTGAGTAGTCCAAGACAGAAATCCTGTAGGGCCAGTTGGAGCAACTAAAGCAGGAACTCGCTAAGTCAAGAGGGCACGAAAAAAAGCTTCTCAAGGCCCATGGCACGTTTGAATTCAGCAGAGTCGTGCATGGAAGGCTAAAGCCGTTGCATCTGATGAATGAGGAGCATCCCTACTGGGATCTCTCCTATTATAAAGAGATTGCATATGCAGAGTTTGGAGCGCCCTTCGATTCGTCTGAAGAAGAAGGCGACCCTGATGAAGGGGATCGAGAGGCAGAACCTACAGATGTATCTCCTGCTTCTTCCCCTACTAAGTCCAGTTATGTTGTATTTGACTCTCCTCTTGATGATGGGTGAATCTTGTATTGAAGTTTGCAATGAATAGTACTTCACACTTGTTTGTCTTTATTTGCTTTTCCTGCTAGCTTTTATCTGTTTTGTCTTATTTTGACATTAATGGTCAAACAAAGAATTTTGCTGGGCTTGGAAGCTTATGTTTGATTCGTTGTTGGGGAGTCTAACTTCTTTTGCTGCAATAGGTTGTGCAGTTTTTGTCAGACTCATTTTTAGAGATCTTGGAGTGTAGTACACCCTCTGTCTGATGGCTTAGCTGTCTGTTGGACTAGCAGTTGCTATTGTTGTTATAAGCGTATTATTCACACTGTGGTCCCAACGCTTGCACGCTTGTAGATGATTGGACAGTAGTCCTTGCGAGTCATCTGGGTCGAGTTTTCAGAACTCTGACTGGACTTTTGACTCATCTTTGTTTTCTATTCATAGAATAGGCTTAATTGGACTGGGGTTGTTATCGCCAGTTATGACTGACTATACTGGGGTCAGGTTTTGGCGACCATGGTGGTCCCTGGCAAGCCATCTTGATCAGGCGTTAAGGGCACTAACTAGACCCCCACTTTCCAACCCATCTTGATCCGTTCATGGCGGACTAGGAATTGGAGCGAGCAAAAAATTATCATTGTCAGTCATTCTGACTAAACTTTTGGCAGGGGTTCGGCGATCATTGACTGTAGTTGGCCAATGATCCCTGGCAAGTTGTCTTCACCAGGTTGCATGAGCACTTACTAAGCTCCCACTTTCTAGGCCATCGGAATCCCGCGCAGTGAACAAAGCTTTGGTCGGGGGTTCAACAATCACTGTCTGGGTATGAATAGTGACCCCTGGCAAGCCATCTTAATCAGGCGTTGAGAGCGTTGTCTAGACTCCCACTTTTAAAGCCGTCGGAATCCGTTATTTGTGGACTAGGCTTCGAGTAGACCAGAAGCTATTGTCGTCTGTCGACACCGAATAAGCTTTGGTCGAGTTCAGTCTTTATTGCCCATGTTTGGACAATGATCTCTGGCAAGCCGTCTCGATCAGGCATCAGAGCGCTGACTAAGCTACCACTCTCTAAACCGTTGACACTCGTTTAATTTAATGGACTGGGCGTTAGAGCGTACCTGAAGCTATTGTCATAGGTCAAAATCGATTATATTTTGGTTAAGTTCGGCGACCATTATCTATAGTCGGACAATGGTCCCTGGCGAGCCATCATAATTAGGTATTACAAACACTAACTAAGCTCCCACTTTCTAACCCATCATCATCCGCATATGGCGGGCTAGGTGTTAGAGTGGACCAGAAGCTATTGTAATCAGTCGGAACAAACTAAGCTTTGGTTAGAATAAGATTCTGGGCGTGTAAGTCTGAATTGGGTATCCTGACTTACATAGCTCGCATATAAAATTCTGGGCATGTAAGTTTGACTTGGGTGTCCTGACTTACTTTACACGCCTGTAAAATTCTGGGCGTGTAAGTCTAACATGGGTTTCCTGACTTACTAAACTCTCCTGGCGGTTTGATTCCAACGTCGGATCGATTAATCGGACTAATAATAAATTGACCGGCTTTAATGAACAATAGCGGAATAATAGTGGAGCTGATGCCTTGGGTTTAATGATAACACTTTGTGGGCGCTTTGGGCCTTTGTTGTTTGTTCCTTTGTGTGTGCTGGGCCGAATTTGGCAGGGCATAAGCTTGGGTCCATTAGTTGAGGAACCCAACTGGAAAAAATCTTTATGGATCAGCAAGCCAAGGTTACGATGCATTCTGTGAGACAGTTCAGTATCGATTACTCCCCCCAGTTAATGGGCCTTCTTGCTGGGTCATTAATTCGAAAGGTGTGGACTTGTGTAGCTGCAATTAGAACCTTTGTTTTTTTTTTATTTCCTGTATGACATTTAATGCTGAAGTAGCTGCTTGTTGATGCTTCTTCATGAACCATTTCACCTATGTATGGACTGGCTATTCTGTATTCGAGCACTGCAATGAGAATAGTAAAACATGTTAATCAAATGCGTCTTACCAGAAAGCTTGGTTTGGGTTTTCCAAAGGCTGAAAGAAGATCTCCTTCACTAAAGTCTTCGAATGTTCTGACATTTGCGCCGACAAGTCTTAATAAGATTTGCTATTATGCAGTGTCGTCTGATCCAGGTGGGCATCTGGTTGATCCCATGAGATCTTGTAATATCTTCTTACATTGCGAAGAAGAGTTACGGACTACCTCTCGGAGGTCAGGCCTGTCTTCCATCCTCCGGTGCTCAAGGACTCTCTCATCCGTTTACTGTTGTCGAGGGGTTGTCCTCGCAACTAGTTTATGGTTGATGGGAGCGTTGGAGGTCGTGACTCTCGTTCCCGGGGTGGCATCTTTGTGTCGCCTCTGGCATTACACATTTGAGAGGCGTCCCCATTTGGAAACACTGTGAGACCTTGACGAATACGTTGTTTCAGAACGTTCTCTTCAACTTCTTGTTGCTTCCTTCTATTCTTCTTCATGAGATAGACTAGCAGAATAAATAAATGAGGGAGTTCTCGTAACCCTTTTCATGCACTTTACTTGCAACATCTGAATTGTCTTTCTGGGTGATTCGTTGGAGCAATGAATTGAGCGCGCTCTTTCGTCTTCGTCACGGACGCTTTACTTTAACAACTTCCTATTCTAGAGGCAAATTAGCAGATCAGAGTCTTTACCCTTGTTTCAGGGGATAGATTCTTGCATCAGACTTAAATACTTGTAGTGTATAAACTGATGTATTAGTTGGTCGACAAGCTTTGTTATAACTCTCATTGCAATCAATAAAATCTGTTTTATTTTTGGAATGTGTCTTGTACGAACAACTGTTCCAAACTGAAATGAGAAATGAAAAATAGGAAACGAAATCAAAGTAACAAATAATTTAACTCCGAGCGAAGACTAAGCTAATCCGGCCTTGAGGGAGGCGCAAATGGTCATGGCTCAGATTGTATGGTCCTTCTAGCAAAGTTTTTTTTTAACGCTAATGACGTTACGGAATAGTAGACTTCGTGCCAGCGGGTAGTTCCTTGTTGATTATCAGTTCTTGGAGTTGGTGTCCATTTGCTGAAGTATCATTACCTAGCTCTTTTTTAGTCTGGATCATGTTGCTAGGTTTGAATTTTGGATCTCCACATAGCTTCACTTTTGTTATCTTGACACCCCGCCATCATAGAGTGATTCACATATTTTTTCTAGGCCTGATGCCTGACATGTTGGTTTTATGGGCCCGAGCTGTAACTGGCAACAATTCATCTGCTTCAGGGCTGCATAATGGCAATATCTTGTTGCTGCTGATCTCCTCGGATAGTCCCTTGGGCATGGTTTGGTTGTATATTTTATGCATTAGTACAAGGTGGATACCATTGCTTCTATATGATGAAGCCACGACCTTCCCAGAATGATGTTGTAGGTGGATGGGGCGTCAACTACCATGAACTCTTGGACAAGGTACTTTCATAGCTGTGGTTCTTCTACCACTACCATTAGATTGATCTTCCCGATGGGGAAGCATTTTTTCTCCGCTAAATTCGACCATAGGGTGGGTGGTGGGAGTTAGATCTTTCTCTCGTAACTGCATGTTTCAGAATGCACTTAGAAACAAGACATTTAGTGAGCTTCCAGTGTCCACCAAGGCTCTCTTTACCTCCCACTTAGCGATAAGGATGGAGATGACCAAGGCGTCATTGTGAGGAGAATGTACCCATGGAGATCCCTCTCCGTAAATGTCAGTGGTGGGATTGGGTTGTGAACTCGTGCATGCTGCACTTATCAGTCTTCATACTGAGATGGTGTCCGCATCTTGGTCAGTGTCCTCTTGTGGGACCTATTTGATTGTTTTCCTTCAAGACCGACCTCGTGGAGGACGTAAATGACGTCAGGAGCTTCCTTTTCAATCTCCTTGACAACATTCACTCTTCCCTTTGCTCGGTTTGCCTCCTGTCCAAGCCTAAGAACTCATTGAGTTTGCCTTTATTGATACAATACTCGATTTCTCCTTTGAGGTTTCTGCAATCCTCAATATCGTGTTCGCCTTCCTTGTGGTAGGTGCAATATTTTCTATTATCGTGCTGAGCAGGGTCTCCTCGCTGCTTAGGCGACCATTTCAGCTCTTCCCAATCCTTGATGGAATCAAGGATGTCGGACAGACTGGTATTGAGAGGGGTGAAAGACCTGGATCCGACGTAATTCGAGGACTTGTTCTGCCTGGGGCATCCCGAGTCGGTCTTGTTGGCTGTGCACTTCCTCTTGTTACTGTCATCGTCCTCTTTCCGCTTCCTCCTTTTCCTGTCCTTTGGAACAAAGGGTTTCTTCTTTGACTCCGCCTCTCTTTTGGTGGCCAACATCTCGTCCAGAGTGATGTATCTGTAGGCATCTCTGAGTAAGTTTGTCATATTGGTTGGGGGTTCAGGGTAAGGAAATCATAGAGCTTGCCTCTTCCCAGACCCGAAGTGAAAGTCATGACGATGGTGTCATCACTACAGTCGTCCATGAGGGTCAACTCATCATTAAAACGAGTGACATACTCCCTCAATGTCTTATTATGTTTTTACTTTAAGGTCAACAAATAATGCATACCCCTCCTGAGCCGTTGGCTGCCCACAAAGCGTATGAGGAACGCAAATGCCAACATTCGGAATGAATCGATGGATTTCGGAGAAAGGTTGTGGAACCATGTCAGTGTTGACGTCTTCATGCTTGTAGGGAATGATTTGCACATTATTGCATTGAACCCTTCCTTGAGCGCCATAATGTGTTGGAAGTGGCATAGGTGATCGGACGGGTCTCATGTCCCATCGTAAAACTCCAACTTCCGTGGGGTGTATTTCTTGGGTCATGGTTCGTCCATGATATGGTCCATGAACGGAGGGACCGTGAGATTAAACAACATGTCTAGGTTGGTGGCCTCGTTGCTGATGGGGTTGTGCGAGACATGCCTGTCGACTTTGGGCACTGGGTCTATTGGGCGCCTCCGCCTTTTGACCATTGAGAAATTGCTAGGGCAACACGACTCTCCTAAACACGCTCTCTAGAACTTTCTGGGGATCGAGCCCTTCGTTGTTCACAATCTTCCTTTGCAAATGAAGGATTCCGTTATTTGAGAGCCTCTTGCATTTCTGCGATTTTCTGCATCTATGTTGAAAGTAGGTCCACCCTCGGGTCGTCATCGGCCATCACCGACGTGGGGCTCTGAGGAGGTTTTTTTTGTGGCGGTACTGGAACGGGCGGCGCTCTGCTAGTTTTAGCGTTCGAAGGCTCGGTAGCATCTCCATTGTTGCGAGAACTTGTTGTCACCATCTCGCTGATTCTCTGGAAAAGGTGGAACTACAGTTCTTTATGAGGAACTCTGTCGTTCCCACGGACGACGCCAAGCTTATGTAGTCGATTCCTACTCTCCTTCCTTGTTGCTTAACTAGACCTGCATAGGTAGCAAATGTGAGCCAAGGACCACCGTGTGGTGGCCGATGGCACTCCAATGCTTAAGTTAGATAAGGCTTAGGAGAGGCTTAAAGCTGTAATTTGGAATTATGTAGCTTATTTCTTGTTCATCAATCTTATCTCCCTTTTATAGTGAATGAGTCCTTGTTCGGCTAGGCCTTTAGTGGCGTAGTTTAGGAAAAGTGTTCTTGATGTGGACATCCTTTCCTAATTAGGAGCTGTCCATGTGGGATAGTTTCCCTACACGACTTGTGTCCTAGATCTGCGGGAGAGGTTTATCTTTTTGAGTGTTGTCCATGCAAGAAAGTTTACGTGCTCGACTTATACTCTAATATATGTTTCCTAGTCAGATCCAATGTGTTGCTAGCTTGTCTGTCTTGGGTAGATCTCTCAGATACTTGCCTTAGAGGTCTTACGAGTATTGGGCCAGATCGCGTGACGTGCAGGCCTACTGGCTCATTGCAACTCAGACCCGACTGTCTGGATTCTGACAATGATGGGCTTAGTGTTGTTTGGGCCTTGCTGGATTAAGCGTGCAATCCGACCTGCTTCGTTATGTTGACGAGATTATCATGAAACGTGTACGGTGCTGATCAGATGACGGTTTGATGTATTATCAAGGGTCATCTATCGTAGACTGCAAAAAGGAATTTTCCCAGTCATTTCCTTGGTCTCAGTAGACAATGAGGAAGAACCTAAAAAGGTTTTTTTTTTTTGTGCAAACCTAACCTCTATATGAAGATGATCTAACTCTGAAAAAATAAAAAACAATGGAAACCTAAACGACACCTAAATGATGCACAAACAAAATGAATGACATACGACCTTAGAGTTTTCTTACTAACATAAATTAGTAAGCTAATTTAACATGATTGTTATACTGCAAGTGCATGGTTGTCTAACTAGTAGACAATGACAAATACGGGTCTATCCCACGAGGATTGAAGACACAATCAAAAACTAAGATCCATTTAAACCAATTTGAAAGAGGGGTTACAACAATCAGAAATTTCTAAACTAATGGAAAACAGAAAAACAACTGAAAATTGAGGTTGGGAATCAAAGAGAAAGATGCTAAGGCTTTCGAATCATCCGTCAGGTTCATAAATTTATACTAATGTCAATTATTGTCTCCTAGCAATGTAGCAGATTGATTTTAGCAAAGATGCAAACCCCTATCATTAATTGTTTGTTTAAGGCACAACTAGTCATAGGTTTAACTAATACAAATAAAACATGTTTAAACAAAAACATAGAATAATTCTAAATACCATGGATGCATGACATATGTGGTGAAAGTAATATGTGTTTGTTCATAAATAAATCCAATGTCAAATCATACAATGTATCGGGAAACAATAAAAATCAAGATAAAATTCTACTAAGCTCGAGGAATCATCGAGGTATCATTTACGCCATAGCAGAGGGGTTTAGAAACCCATGGTGGTGGTGGTCATAGCATTAACGTAGGCGAACATGGTGTTCATAAATAAATCCATCAGCTCAACGAACATGGTGCCCTGTGGTTGTACAAAATAAAATGAGGGGCACGAATAGCACAAATTCAAAAAATCTGTTTTCTCCTTCGTTCTTCCCGTTTCTTCTCTATTTATTTTCATCATTGCGTTCCTTCGTCCCTACGATGTGTGTGTGGTGAGAGGAAGGACGACAAGGAGATGGTGGTCGGCGATATGGTTGTCGGTGAAGAGAAAACTAGAGGCGCGGTGGAGAGATCTTTTATTAGAGGAAGAAGATCCGAGATTGGCAGTTGTGATGGAAGAATGGATGGGCAAGGAGAAGAATTTGTAAGGAAGAGAGGCTTCATGATGGGTCTGTGAGCTTGTGGTTGTGGTTGCGATCGTGATGGCTCTATTTGCTACAAATGAGAGATGACAGAAAGTGGCAATGTGGAGAAGAAGTAGGAGGCAAGGTAGTTGTTTGATCGGAGATGAAAAAGATAGTATGTGAGGGAAAAAGTGAGCAGGAAGATGGAGAACAGAAAAGTGGTTGTGCGATGAGGTTCTAGGAGGCCGAGGTTGAGATGTGTGCATGGTGTGAGAAGGGATGTTTAGTTGGAGTCTCTCAGTGGTTGGACGGTGGATGTGGTATGTTTGTGACGAAGAAGAACATAGAGAGAGGGTGGTGACGAGGTTGTGAGATCAGGGAGATAAGAGGAGACGAGGTGATCCGGTAATCTCTTTAGCGAGCGAGGGAGATCCGCTGGTCAAGAAGAAGAAGGGGGACGTGAAAGGAGAAGAGGTGTTGGCTAATTTTGGGAGGAAGAAAAGGAAAGGAGGGGCTATGGCAACCCCCAAAGCAGAGGGGATAGGAGAACGCCTTCCTGTTTATGTTGGCAAAAAGATTAAATAGTTTGGGGATTTAGGTTAGGCTTGGGCTTAGGTTAAGATGGTTTGGGTTTTGGAATTCTATGGCTGTAGCACCTTTCAATTTCATCGAAACCATCACTTTGGACTTTTCTTCCAAACTTGCCGCACTAACGCAATTTGATTGTTTTAGCTTCATTTCCTACAAAACATGAAAACGAAATAATTAGAATAAAATATAATTATTCGAAACAATAACAAAATATAAATTAGAAGAAATTTTATGTGATAATTATGTGAATATTAAAAGCTTTGAATAAATGGTTAGAAGAAATGTACATTGATAATCTCTAAGAAGAGGAGTTAGATGAACTTCCAGAAGATGATGAAGCTTCAGTCCCACCACCAACAGCAGCAAATACTCCACCTCACATAGATTACCACCACTACCCGCAACTACTCCTCAGATAGTCCCAACACCACCCACTTCAATCCCATCACCACCTACTTCAATGGACCCTGATTGGCTTGCATACCATCCTCCAACTTCAATCTCAACACCACCACCATTTTCTACGGTCCCAACACCACCACCACCCTCTACTTTATTTCCAACGAGGCAAGTATCAGGTATAATTTATATGGATGAGGTGGGTAAGGTAGATGAAATAGAACCTGAAGAAGAGTATTGTAGTGGTAAGTCATCCGAGGAAGAGTTGGAACCAAGAGATGTGCATGTTAATTTTATTGAAAAAAGATTTACTCTTCATGATGATATTGATTTAAATGAATTACCAACAAGGAATTGAGGTTGGAGCCCTTGGTGTATGGAATGAAGTTGGACAGTGTCAGTAGTTGTAGGGACGACTTAAGAAAGTGGGCCATATGTAATATTTTTTCATTTGGTTTAGAAAAAATGAAAATGATCCATTTGAGGCTTTATTTAAGAAAATGAGTTGTCCTTGGTTGTGTTATGTTAGGATGGACAACAAAGATGCACACACTTTTAGGGTGGTGACTTTCAATGGGGAGCACACTTGCACATATGACTATGTCATTAAAAATCCATGTGTCATGTTGCTTTTGAGACTAAGGAGTTAGAAGAAGATGACCGGTTTCACAAAACCTACATTTCTATAGATATCATTAAGGAGGTGTGGAAGAGGTTCCAAGTGAAGATAAGCTACTAGACTGGTTGGCATGTTAAACAGAAGATTATGGAGAAAGTTAATGACAACTACGAAGAAAAACCCAGATAGTATTCCTTCTAGCTCAAAAGATGTGATTGATGATACATTTGTTGGACTATGTATGTCTTTTAGTGCCGCTCTTGTTGGTTTTACAGAGCGATATAGACTATTACTTGGGTTGGATGAGTGTTTCATGAAAATTAAATATGGGGGAGTGTGTCTAGCTATTTGTGCACTTGATGGGAATAATGGATTGTTCCCAGTACCACTTTACATTTGCAAGGTTGAGTGTTATGCTACATGGTAAACTTTTTTGTCCATACTAGAACGACATCTAAAGCTTCACCCTAAGAGTTGACTTTCTTCTCAAATATGTAGTAGGGATTGATAGAAGCAGTGAAGAATGTGTTCCCAAAATCTTCACACATTTTGTTTTCGCTATATGTATAAAAACCTAAAAAAGGCTAGGCATAAGGGCAAGTTACTTGAGCAATACAGTTGGGGGGAAACAAGGGGCTTACCAACCTAGTGTGATACGAGCCTAGCTTCAAGAGATTGAGAAAGTAGACCCTGGTGCACACTCTTGGCTTGTGGATTGATTAAGCCCAAACAATACACGCGGTTATTGTAGTAAAGAATGGGGTGTCAATCCCACGAGAAAAATGTTTTACAAATAGGTTCAGGGAAGAAAATAATACGAACAAAATAAGGAACTAAAACTAAGAAAGTCTTGAAAATTAATGGAAGCAATTGAATTTAGGTGAGAAATCAAAGAAAAGAAATCACAAGGGTCCAAGAATCCCTCTTAGACTTCACCACTTCAACCTGTATTGATTTAGTTATGATAACTCAATTATGTGTTTCACATCCCAAACAACATAACCAAAGAATAATTTTTAAAGCACCAATTTATTCTAATGTAAATAGATATGAGAATTCCCTTTTTCTAGAAAGCACAAAGATTTGTCATAAATGATATCTTAAATCAACGATATATCCAGAGACAATAATGCAGTAAAAGACAATCACATATAACCAATCTATCGAAATCAATTAAACCCTAATGTTCCACACATAAGAAGAACATGAGTAGACTTATATGGAGAAGAAGAAACAATCACCGGGGTAAGAAAGAATCTATGGAGGAAGAAAATGTATTCTCATGTCACATGAAAACATAGTCTTCTATATTAGATAAAGGAAGGATTCTCAAATACCATTGTTCATCATGAAAGCGTGAAAACTGAATCAAATACAAATCAAACCAGCTACATCTAGGAGTTCATCTCTTCGCCTTTGAAGAATTAGCCTAGCCGACAATACATCTCCAAAAAAGTCTAACGAAATTGTGTGTAATCTCTCTTAAAATTATTCTCTCAAAATATGCCTAAGGCGACCTTTTTTTAAACATGGAAAACGGAGGCAGCCTAGAGAGAATATAATGAAAATTTAGAGAGAACATAACGAGTTTTGTCTCATGGGCAAACGCCTCATGGGCCAAGTTGTTCCCCTTATTCGCTTTAGGCTGAATGCGTACATGGGCTAGCTTAAGGCTATCTTGAGTTGGTCCAGAAGTTGTGGATCACCTTGATCATATCTTTGAGGGCCTTTTACCTAAAAAAACACTAAAACACAAAATTCTCCAAAAGACCACACTTGTCAAGTAATTCAATAAATTATCAAAATAATTTTAACAAGTGAAAATAATTAACTTTGTATAAAGTGCATTTTCATGCTCTAATCATCGATAAAGACATCAACACTTGGTACAGGGATATGTTTAAGGACGGGTCATTCTCAGAACACATAACCAACAACTTCTTTAAGTGCTTTAATAGTTGGTTTCTAGGTTTAAGAGATCTACCAATAATACAGTTTGTGGAGCAATTCTTGTTGTTGCATCTAACCTAATGTATAAAAAAAAAAACCAAAGGTGGTACTTGGGACATCAATGGTATAGTTCCTGGGAAAACAAAGTGATTGAGAAGCACAAGACCAATTTGAGGTACTATGGGATGCAAGGGGTGAATTTGAATGAGATTGTGGTTAGTGAGGTGCATGATGAAAGATCAGATGTGAATTTTCAAGACAACACATGTGAATGCAGTGTATGGCAAGTAAGTGGTATCCCATGTGTGCATGCAGTCAGAGTCATTGCAAATTTGAGACATGATTTCTGGGCAAAGTAAGTGTGCTAGCAACTAATGTATTTCCTTTAAGTTTTGTTTGATATGTCATTCTTTCATGTCTGATGTGTGTTTACATGCATGTATTGCTCACCATACCATTCAATTTAAAGCTACCAAAGAGCTTATGCAAAGTCTATAAGATCAATTCCAATCGTAATTGACCATGGACATGTAATTTTCTTCCAAATCTATTTCATATTTAAACTATTTTATGATGGTTTCTACATATGCAACCAAGTATAGAATCAACCATTTGAAACATTTTCCTCAGATATTGTATTCAAAATACTGCATTTGAATGATAAGACTGGTGTTAGTGCTGCATTTGCAACATTTGTCGACAACAATGTGTTTGTTTCATTTGGTTAGTGATGAAGTTTGTTACTGATTACATGTTTATGAAGTTCTAGATTAGATTTTATAGTTTGGCAATTAACACTGTAGTTGAAACAAATGAACTTTATGTTATGTTGAATCGATGAATTCAAAGACCAGTAGCTCATTTTGTAGTCTGTGAAGTTCTAGTGTTGTATATGAACTATTGCAATGCATCGCTTAAAATTTGAGAATACTTTCACATTCTAATGTTATGTGTTAGCATGTTGTTATAATTGGTAATCTGTGTATAACTATATGTTTTGATTCATGTTCAACATCCACCATATGTTGTACTATTACCACCAAGATATCAAAAAAGCCTGGGAGAACAAGGACCATGAGGAGAATAGATGCGGATGAAACTAATCCTAACAAAGGTCCAAGGAGATGAGCAAACAAACATGGTCACAACACTAGGACTTGCAAAGACCCAGTTAGAAGTGAAGGACAAAGAGATATTACTGATGGAAACCGAGGTGGTGAAGCATCTAGAGATCAAGCATCTACTGTTGAAGCATCTGCAGGTCATCCAACACCAGCTCCAACTGTTAATGAAAGTGGTGGTCCAAGTTTTGTACCTGCAAGTCAATGGATGAAATTCCAAAGCAGTCAAAATGAAAGTGGCATCCAAGGCAAGGGCAAGACCATGGGTAAAGGTAGGAGCATGGATTTTATTGGAGGTAGGGGCAACAACAATGCTAGCGAAATCTAAAAGGCCTTGGTAAGAGCAATGCTAGGGGTAGAAACCAAGACCTTGACAGGCAGAATGCTAGTGGAAACCAAGGGATTGGTAGGGGACGAGACATGCTTAACAGACCATTATTTAGATATCCTAGCAGAACATTTGTGATCGGCGTGGATGGTGAGAGTGGCAACCACAGGTTTGGTTAGATGGTGTTATACTTTTGTTCTTTGTCAGACTTATATGTTGTATTTTGTTTAGGTTGTGAGTTTGTTTTGAATGGTTAGACTCATGTCATTGAAGTGTTTTGTGAAGCTTTAAACAATCATGTAAGGTAAGCTTTTGGCAATGATGTAATGTAAGTTTTTGCAGTAATATAACTTAAGCTTTAAACATGATGGTTATGAAAGCTTTTGCATATGTTGTTTTGCAATGAGTAATGTCATAACCATGGCATACTTCATTATATAGACACCTTAACATTGTTTTCCTTTTCCACTAACATTCATGCCTTTTGATGCAGTCAACTTTCACTCCCAGCTTGACCTTAACCTGCTGACCTGCACAAGGAACGTACGTGAGCCATGGACCACCTTTTTGGTGGCCGATGGCACTCCGATGCTAAAGTCAAACATGGATCTGAGGAAAGCTTAATGCTATGAACAAGGAATTTGTAGCGTACCTTAGCTTACCAACCTCATGTCTTATTTATAGTGCTAGAGTTCTGGTTCGACCAGGCCATCAGTGGCGTAGTTTAGGAAGGAGATCTTTGTGAATATCTTTCTCCAATTAGAAGTTGTGTTATGGAGGGAAGTTTCCTTGTTAGACTTGTGCACCTAGATACGCGGGAGATAGTTTCAAATTGGAATGTTGTCCATAGATGAAATTTTCCATGTACAATGTATACTCTAGTATTAGCTTCCTAGTTGAAAACAAGGTGTTTCTGGCTTGCTTATCCGAAGCCGATCCCCGAGATACTTGCCTTAATAGGTCTTACGGGTATTGGGGATGGCTGTGAGACATGTGGGCTTAGCCTGCTGTAATAATTTGGGTTCGTCTGGCGGACTGCGCTATGTGGGCTTGAAGCCGCTTGGGCCGAATTAGTGTTGTGCTGATGCTTGGGCCTGTCATTCCTTAGGATCATCATGACACGTGTACATTGTAGACAAGATGACGTTTCAGTGTATCATCAGCTACTCCCCCTGAGTTAATGGGCCATTGTATCGGTTCACTATGTCACTTCTTGAAAAGATACGCCGCTAATGATTATTGAGTCTGAATCGTTACTTGAGCAGCGCACTTCATTAATTCAGCGTGCGTCAGTTCAGTGGAGAAAAGGCGAGAACCCCTATTTAGATCTTCCCTTTTGCAGAGATTGACTCTTCCATTTCTTCGTTTTTAGAGACTCCATTCTGTTCAACTTTTGATTGAAAGTTTATTCATTTTTTTATTGCTCGCCAAAATCACATTGACGATGAGTTTCTTGCCTAGGGCCTCCAGTTCTTTGAAGATAGGTCGGCTTCCGAATATAGCCTGGCTAAGATTTGTAAGACATATAGGGTTCCTGAAGACCTGCCACTTTACACTTTGAGTGATGATCAGATCCCAATGTTTCCTCTGGAAGGATTTGTTTATCTGCATCGCGACATGCTTCAAACTGGTGTCCGTTTTCCTGTGCTTGACGAGATCTGGAGCTTTCTGAAATTTTTTTGAATCCTTCCTGCCCAATTGATACCGAATGGGTACATGACTATTTTTCTTATATTGATCAGGGCAAAGGATGCTGGTGTTAGCATGACTCCAAGGGTGATTCAGTTACTGACTTCTCCTCGTCAGAATAATCATGTAAGATGACATCACTAGCTTGCTTCAGGAAACTGCTAGATGACTTTAAATTCTGGCATAAATTCGGCTTTCTGGCTCCTTCGGATTCAAAGTACTTCAAGTTCAATGGTCGTTCGCTTGAGCGGAAGTTCAAGCCACTTAGTAAGTATAGTTTCACCCTTAGATTCCGTTGTGTTGATTGTATGCTGATCGTTGCGTGTGTTCTTTGTAAGGAAGTTCCCCACTACTCCTTTTTATCTAGAAGATGAGGCTACTATGGAGGCATTCCGTGACATACCTAAAATGAGTGTGGAGGAAGTTATTTGCCCTTCCAATTTTAGTCGTAGTGGGTTGTGGGCCCACTAGCATGTCCTCCCACTCTTTTCAGAGCGCCGAAGGTTAAGTCCAAAAGTGGAACCCCTTCCAAGAAGAGGAAGGCCTCTAAAGTTAAGGCTCTCACCCTGCCAGACACAGAGGAGCTTTCTGAGATGCTTGCCTCCTTCATAAGCTCGAAGATGTCTCGCACTGGGGCCAAGCTAGCTTCCAAATGGCACGCAACATTGGGGGAGAGCAGTTGCAGTCCACATGGTCCCGAAGGTTAGTTGTCTTGCTGGTGGATTGTCTAACAACGGCTGTTGCAGCGTGGATCGTCCTTGCAGTCCGCATTGTCCACCATCTCGCTCCATGCCATATATCAAGGTAATGGAGGGTCCGTTAGACAATTCATTTCCTTCTCTCCCTTCGAATTCCACTGAGCCGGCTCACAACAAAGGGTCGGCTGCTGGTGACAAAGGGAAGGTTGTAGATGAGGGCTTAGGTGCAGTGGAAACTACAAAGGGCGGTGCTGGAGTAATCCCGCATTCGAGAGAGCTTCATCCGGACGTGCGAATAAGTTTGTTTGCTTCGGACGTAGTGATAATGAGAAAACAGGCTTGGCACCAGAAAGTTGACATTGACTTTGCTTTAAGGAAGCATATAAGCAGACGGTATAGCTGACTGGCAAACTGTGCTCCAAAGCCTGAGGAGGATGCGTTTGAAGAGTGTATGGATAAGGGGCTGAAACATCTTATGCTGGGGATGTCACATCTGAGCCAAGTGGTCGTTGCTAGGATGAAAGTTGAGGCAACTTACGAGAGGGTGTACATCATGGAGCGTGTCTTTTCAACTATGCAAAAGTCGTATTCTAATGCACTATTTGAGATTGAATCGTGGAGAAAGCAGATTGAACAGAGGATGCTAGAACAATCAGCCGTTGATGCTGAGACCAGCGGGTTCTTTTGGAAGGCCTTTAGTCTGATTCAGCACAGGCGGTGTCGCAAGAGACGGATCAGAAGAACTGAACCTGGTCCGCCTTGATCTGGAAGTTGCGCAGGAAGCTGTGGCTAAGATGCGCTCTGAGTTGCAGTCTCTTGTTGAGGAGAATACTATGAAGAAATCCGAATGGGTTGTCTAGAGACAACAATTAGAGGCCGATGTGGAATTCAACGCTCGGAAAGCAAGGAGCTGGGGATCAACTTTTCCTGGAGCAACATGAACTTAGCACGGTTAAACGTAGCCTGATTACTGAGCAGTCTCAGACTAATGCGTTGACAGACAAGATAGAGCTATTGAAGAAAAGGCGTGCGAGGAGGAGTTTCTTAATGCGCAAGGCATGTGCGAATTCTCCAAAATCGTGCATGGGAGGTTAGAACTGTTGGCGCTGATGAAAGAAGAGCATCCAGAATGGGACCTTGCTTATTATAATAAGGTGTCCTTTGCAGACTTCGGAGTGATCTCTGAGTTTTCGGAGGAAGAGGGCGATCCAGATCATGACGCTCAAATTGAGGCACACGCGGATGCAACTTCTGTTTCTTCTCCTATTAGGCTTAGTTCCCCTGTAACTGTATCTCCTCCTGATGAGGAGTAAATTTCATAAATTTTGTACGTTTTGTTTCAATTGTTAATGAAAATAGGTTTCTTTTGAGTATGCTTTCTATCTGTATTTTGTTCGGTCTCCGTGTTGCACGTTTTTCATTTTTTCTTGTCATTTTATTTTGATGTAGGTCTAGTTGGGTTAGCAGATAGCTGAGTGGTCTATCTGCTATTGAGAGTTCGACCGTTTATGTCGCGAATAGTTCTTACCTATTCTTCCATGAGGTCTCAGAGTTGCTATCGCATGGTTACGTCCAATAGTGGACATTCTGCAGATGGTTTGGCAGCGGCTTACACTACCCAGGTTGCAGCTCATCCTTGAGGTAAGCTGGAGACTCAAGTTATGTATCTGACCGTTGGTTGCGGTCGTTGGCATGAGTAAAATATTGTAGTCGAGCACATGTGTTGTCGTCTGTAGGTTAGCAAGAACACTTGGCCCGAGTCAAGGTTCGTAAGCTCAAACTGGTATCCCATGCAGCATTTATCTGCGCATAGTGGGTTGGTTTTTGAGTCGGCTGAAGTTGCCAACGCTGATAATGGGATGTCAGTCTATGTGGGTATGAAGATGTTGTTCGAGCTATGATAAGAATCGACAGTCATGATTCTGAGAAAAAGCAGTGGTCCCGTTGCGAGTTGTTGTCATCTGTCACGGCTGTTTGGGCTCCCACCTTCCAAACCATCTACACCCGTGTGGAGTGGGCTATTGGTTTGGGATGAGAGAATTTGGCTATCATGGTCTGTAGGAGAGCAGTGATCCCGTGGCGAGCCGTCGACATCAGTCGGAACTGACTAAGCTCCCACCTTCCAAACCATCTACACCAGTGTGGAGAGGTTTGGGTTGAGAAAATTCATCGACCATGGTCTGTAGAAGAACAGTGGTCTCGTGGCAAACCGTCGACATCAGTTGGAACTGACTAGGCTCCCACCTTCCAAATCATCTACACCCGTGCACATCGAACTACAAATTTGGGTGTTTCGGAGACCATGGTCTATAAAAGTGCAGTGATCCCGTGGCAAGCCATCATCATCAATCGAATAACTAGGCTTTCACCTTACAAACTATCTACACCCGCGCGGAACGGGCTACAAGTCTGGGAGTTAGAAATTCGGTGACCATGATATTAGACTCCCACTTCCAAAGCCATCGACATTCGCACGTAGCGACCTAGGCATCAGGGTGAACCAGAAGCTGTCGTTATCAGTTGAAATTGACTAAGTTTTCCTGGCTAGGTTTGGGCTACGCTTATTATGGGCATGTGGGCCTACTTCCGAAGACGGATTGCATCATGCAGACTAATTTCAATGGAAGTTAATTTCTTTAAAAAAAATGTACCTTAAATCTGCCGGTGATATGTAGGTGTGCTCCGTGTGTCAAGAGTGACTAAGGCCTCTACTGCTTGCGTCAGCGCACGTGGTAGAATTGCTCTGATAGTTGTCTGAGCCCATATAAGAAGAACTAGGTCCTATCGCAGGATCGTGGTGCTATGTGTACAACATAGATTGCATGGTGACACGCGTACGACGTAGATCGCAAGACGGTTGAGTATCGGTTACTCCCCCAATTAATGGAGGTTTAGTGCATCATGATTAATTGATTGAATGTGGACCTGTGAGATTTCCTTGGGAATTGTCGCCTCCTTCATCATTGTAGGCATTATCTTCTAGAGGGTGCACTTATTCAGATGCTCTTACTCGAAGAATATGCTTTGGGTTTTCCAAAGGTTGAAGAAAGGTCTCATCCACTAAAGTCTTCGAATCTTCTGAAATTTGCGCCGATAAGTCTTGATAAGACTTGCTATTATGTGTGGTCACATGCTTTGGGTGAGTACCCGATTGGTTTGCTGAGACCTTGTAATTTTTTCTCGTATTTCGTATAAAAGGTACGGACTTTTCCCTAAGGGATGAGTCTGTCGTTTATGTGTTGGTGCCCTGTCGGTGCTTCGAACCGCATAATTTCTAAGATAACACCAACAGTCAACCTTGGAGCGGGTGCTTTCCTCCCTTCTCAGCCAGCCTTGACGAGTTGTGCTACGCTGGAACTCAGAGTTGTGGGGCGGAGTGGAGTTGGATATGGCCTGTCGGAGTGGACATTGACTCCTAGACGCCCCTTTCATCCCTCAGCGGGTGGGTGCACTTGATATGTTTCAACCTGATACTTGTCCCGAGTTTGTGTTGTTGGGAATATCGAGAGTGTGAGTTGGCTCTAGCTTCAGCTGGTGTGTCGCGAGGCCTCTAATTGCTGATTTTGTACCAACTCAAGTCATCCTTGCGAGGTGGGCCATCTTCTTCGGAGAAGTACAGAGTGAAACTCTTAGAGGGCACTATAGTTTACCCGGGGTACCCTTGCTGTCACTTCTGAATCCTCTTCTGAAGTCATACTGTTTAAGCAAATCCTTACTGTACATCGCATCAATTCAGATGCTTGTAGTTTGTAATCTTTTGTACCCGCCATCTGGGCGATCGTTGTTACATCTTTCTAGTAATCATTAGAGTGTGTTTGCGTAATTTTCTTTTATTGCTTAAATGAGTGCAAATCACATAAGTTCCTAAGAATTAAAATTCTACATTAACTACTGAAAGAAAACTAAACAACTCGATATATTGACTGTTGGCGGAGAGAGATTGATCTGACTCTGAAGTAAATTCGCATGGCCCTTGCTTGGATCATAAGTACCTTCAACAAATTGTCAAGTTTCGCTGACACCGTTGAGGCTACTAAAGAGTAAACCTTGCGTGGGAGGGTCCTTCCATGCCCACTGGTAGTTGTGGGGCTGTGCTCCTATTTGCAATGACCTCTCCTCTGAGCCTGACGTCCTGTCATGCCAGAGGGCAGACTACTCTTGTAATGCTAGACTGTCCTTCGTTGCTAAGTTGAGCCACTGTTGTTGGGTCTCTGTCTCCATCTGGGTGGAGTGACTTTTCCACAGTTTCTGAGTTTGGCTTCTGTTCTACTTGTCTGGCGAGCTCAAACTGAATATGAGAACATTCTATATGTTTTAGTACAACATAGTAGCAGCCCCGTGTCGTTGGTTGGTCCCCGAAAATTGTTCCCTTCGAATTGTTGGTGATATACTTGACACACTGATGAAGGGTGGAGACTACTGCCTCCATCTGATGAAGCCAGGGTCTCCCCAAGATGAGGTTATAGGAAGACGGTGCGTCTACCACCGTGAAGTCCAAGAACATGACCTTCCTTAGTTGTGGCTCTCCTGCTACCACTACTAGCCTTATCTTCTTGATCAGGAAGCATTTTTCTCCTCTGAACCCGATCAGCGGGTAGTCAGAATGTGTTAGGTTATCTTCCTTGAGGTCCATACTCCGGTATGCGTTGTAGAATAAGACGTTGAGAGAGCTTCTCGTGTCAACCAGCGCCCTCTTCACTTCCCACCTTGCAATAGAAACCAAAATGACAATAGCGTCATTGTGCGGTACACGAACGCCTTCGAGGTCCTTATCTGTGAAAGTCAAGGTCGGGATGGGGCTCTACACTCACGAGTAATACATGCGTATGTCCTTATTTGTGGGTTGTGTCTGCATATCAAGGAGTGTCTGCTTGCGGGACTTGTTTGACTGTTCTTCTTCTGATCCGTATCCGTGAAGGACATATATTATGTCCGGAGTCTCCATCTCGATTTCTTTGACCACATCTCCCCTTTCCCTGTTTCGGTCCTGCATTTTCTCCGAACCCAGGAATTCCTTCAACTTGCCCTTGTGAATCCAATACTCGATCTCGTACCTTAAACTCATGCAGTCTTTGGTGTCGTGGCCACCCTCCTTGTGGTATGAGCAATACTTGTTGTTGTCGTGTTGGAAGGGTATCCGCGCTGCTTTGGGGGCCATTTCAGATCTTCCTAGTTTTTCATGGAATTAAGGACATCTGACAAGCTTGGGTTGAATTGGGTGATGGTTCTAGATCCGACATAGTTGGACGATTTCTCTGGCCTGGCGCGACCAGAGTCCAACCTGCCATCATTGCGCTTTCGTTTGTTTTTTTTTCGTCTTTTCGCCTATTTTCTCTTTTCTGTCTCTAGAAATAGATGGTTTCTTCTCTACTTCAGTCTACTTCAGTTTCTTTCTTCGCTGTTCTCATTCCTCCGGGGTGATGTACCTCTGGGCACCCTTCAAGAGTTTTTGCATATCCAAGAGGGTTCCAATGTGAGGAAGTCGTAGAACTTTCCCTCTTTTAGACCCGCGGTAAAAGCCGTAACTACGGTATCATCGCTGAATCCATCAATAAGCGTCATCTCTCCATTGAAGCGCGTGACATATTCCCTTAGCATTTCGTTTGACTTCTGCCTCAAGGAGAGTATGTAGTGAGAGCCTTTTTCTGATCTGCTGGCATCCGACAAAGCGTGTCAGGAATTCTTTTGCCAATGTCTTGAATGAGTCGAATGACTTTGGCGGGAGGTTGTTGAGCCATGTCAACACTGACTTTATCGAGCTGGTAGGGAACGTTCAGCACATCACCGATTCAGATCCTTCTTTGAGCGCCATTACATGTTAATAATGATGCAAGTGGTCAAATGGGTCACCAGTCCCGTCATAGAACTCAAGCTTCGGAGGGCTGAACTTCTTTGGCAGCGCCTCATTCATGATGTGGTCCACGATCGGGGGAACAGAGAGGCGATACAACACGTTTGGGTCGTGAGCCCCTTGGCAGAGGGGGTTCTGCGGAGCAAGTCTATTTACCCTGAAAGTTGGATCTGCATTGACCCTGCCGACACCTCTAGTCCAGTGAGAACTAGTAGGAGCTTGACTCTCTTGTGCACGCTTTCTGTTGTTATTCGGAGATTGAGGTTTTTGCTACTCTTGATCTCCATTGGGGGTTGGAGGGTTCTGCTGAGTGAATCTCTACTGCTTTAGCGATCTGCTTTATTTTTGATGACAACAATCCATCATGGGGTACGTCGCTGCTGCTGCTGGCGTGAGAGTGTGAGCCTTCTGCCCTTGTGTTACCGGCATCGCTGGAAACGTTGGTATAACACTAGTCTGAGCTTTTGACGTGTCCCCCTGTTCTCCATCGTTGCGGGATCTGGTGGACACCATCTTCTTTGATTATTAAAAGAGATGGTGTCAATGCTTGGTTAGGAACTCTGTCGGCCCCACGGACGGCGCCAAATTGATGCAGTCAATTTTTGCTCCCTGCTGACCTGCACAAGTAACGCACATGAGCCACAGACCACCGTTGTGGTGGCCGATGGCACTCCGATGCTAAAGTCAGATACGGATATGAGGAAGGCTTATTACTATAAACATGGAATTTGTAGCGTACATTTGCTTACCAACCTCATGTCTTATTTATAGTGCTAGAGTCCTAGTTCGACCAGGTCATCGGTGGCATAGTTTAGGAAGGAAATCTTCATGGAGGTCATTATCTAATTAGGAGTTGTGATGTGGAGGGAAGTTTTCCTGTTGAACTTGTGCTTCTAGATACGCGGGAGATAGTTTCCAATTGAAGTGTTGTCCATAGATGGAAGTTTCCATGTACAACGTATACTTTGGTATTTGCTTCCTAGTTAAAAACAAGGTGTTGCTGGCTTGCCTGTCCGAAGTTGATCCTTGAATACTTGCCTGAATAGGTCTTACAAATATTAGGGATGGCATTGAGACGTGTGGGCTTAGCAGGCTGTAATAATTTGGATCCGTTTGGCGAACTATGCTATGTGGGTTTGAAATCGCGTCGGATCAGTGTTGGGCTGACGCTTGGGCCTGTTATTTCTTGAGATCGTCATGACACGTGTATGGTGTAGAAGAGATGATGTTGTAGTGTATCATCACCTTTCATCTCATTATAAAAGTCTTCCAAGGTCATTTTAACTATAAGTGTAACATTACACTTGTCACTCACCGCAGTATCATTTTTTATTGCAACACTTGACCACTCAAAATGTCCGCAAGTAAAGAACTTTAGGTATTTCCTCCCTTTGTTGTGTGCTTGTTGTGATTCCGTTACTTTCATCTTTTCAAGACATCCATGAACAGTGCACGGACAATCATGCCATAGAGAATTCTTTATCCAATGGCCATAACCTCGACACTTAAAACATGAGCTTGAACTTGATGCATTGGCTCCTGCAATTGCATTATCTAGCCATATGAAGCTCTTGAATTTATCATATTGACAACATAGACACTTTCTTCCTAGATTCTTCTCAGTACGGGAGGTGAGACACCTGCGAATGCCATTGCAATTGCTATTATGACACGTACTATAAATTCAAGGACACTCGTCAGCAATATCGCTTTCTTGGGAATACATTTGGCAAGGAACCTATGAAAATGCAAATAATATATTAATTTGACATACCCTCTCTTGATAATCATAAATTAGACATACCCCTGCGATAACTCGGAAGACCTTGGTGGAGAGAAGATCGTGTTCACGACATTTGAAGCCTAAACAACCACTACTAAGTGAATAAATTGACACAGAACATTCAAAACAGTAAAAACTTACCTTCATTATGCTCTAAATCCTTCGAAAGGGATAAAAATCACTAAGTTAGTGTTGCAAAATTTTTCTAAACCTAAGTCAATAAACACACACACGGCAATCTTCTTCCTCTACTCTCAGACAAGTATACACTCTTCTTCTTCAACTATATTTAAAGAAGTGAAATTCACAATGAATAGATTTGGGATTGTTTGATGTCACCTTCCCAAAAATCCATAATTTTCACTTCACACATGTAACGGGTAGATTCAAGTTTGAATTTGACCGTACGACGAGCTTCGAACAGTGTACCAAGTGGTTGTTCATCATTTACGTGCGCTACATGATCGTATATATGGCCAAAACTGTCCTGAGGCATAATTGGAAAATGAATCACTCTAGTGATGATTTTGGCTATTTGGGGGGGGGGGGGGGGGGGGGGGGGGGTATGTTTAATTTTGGATCTTTGAGGAGGGTTTCACTAATTAGGCATTATGGTTGTGGGTATGTCTAATTGCCCCAAAGAAAAAGGCTAAAAAACTAAATTACAAGAGTAGACAAGGAGCTACCTCGCAGATGAGAGAACCTCATTTAAACAATAACTCTAGAGGTAGATTAGTTGAATTAGCTCAAGTGTTATATTAAAAATTAGAATTTCCCAATTGTTATAAGTTTGATTTAATTTTTTAAATTAGATTATCCCTTTGATTGTTGAAATGAGCCATTAGATCCCACGACTTTACTGAGTGAGACAATTCCCTTGCCCTTTTACTTTATACTTATAATGGTATGATTTCAGTTTTGGGTGACATTTTAGGATTCACATAGTTTTCATTTGCTTGAAAGATTATTGCACGTAAAACATAACCAATTTTCCCCTCTTTCAGTGCCTCTGGTAGATTTCTTTATCTCAATCTATGTTAATTATTAAAAAATAGAGCAAGAACTGAGCTTTCTCCCCATAATGACAGACCTTATCAATTTTTTCATATACATCGCTCTCTCAATCACCAAACCACCCCCCAATTCTCTCTCACTATATAAGAGTTCATTTTGAAAAAATCTATTGTTGCTGATAGCAGACACAAACCTTTCAGTGAGTGCCTACCATGGCTAGTATCGTAAGAACTGGTTCAACACACCCCTCACAAAAGTTTGAGCTTTCCTCTTATGGATTAAACTCATCTTTGGCAACAACTCCCCGCCCCCACGGTTGTCAATATTCGCCTTTGATTTCGTACATCGTCGACCTCAGTAGATCTCAAGGTTGAATGACTGACTATTTCCATAGCTTTAGGGTCATTAACATTTCTAAGAATCCAAACTTATTTGTACACTAAGCATATGATATCAGGTATTACTTTCAGAAGTGCCAATGTTATGAAAACATGTTCTTTTACGCTCACATTCGCTCATTAAAAATATGATGATATCATGCTTAATTTTTGTAAGCTCCAAATTTTATTAGGTTATTATCATTCTCACTACAAAGTTAAACTCGATGCATGTTGAAGTAACTTAAAGGGCAAAGCTTCTGTGTGAATAAGAGAAAGCGGCTAGAATACTTGAAGACACACAACTTCTTATCCGCCACTGTGTCATCTCCATTAATAATTCCACTAAGTACCACAAATAATAAGTGAGCGAGGGCAATGGATTGTAAATTGTCTTATCTGTGTGCATAATACCCTCTCATGATTGATTTTGTAAATAAATGCTATTCTAGATTTATGCATTAATAACAAATATAAAATGTGTCCAGTTGAACAATGGAATAGAACTTGAAGAAGTAAAAAAGTTGTTCTTTATGGGGAACTTTAAGATATCAAAGGGAAGAACATTGTTTGTTTGTTTTTGTTTTAGTGTTTTTTTTTTTTTTTTTTTTTTTTTTGTTAAATGATGAAAATAAGATATATGGAAAAATATTTTTTCTCCCATGATTATAGGATTAGTTAACCCACGTTTGTAAAGTAGAGGAGAAAAGAGAGTTTAAAAGGGTACTAGGGCATTCCCCGTGCCGTTGGCACGACAAAGTTTAACATAATAAATAAGGTTTATTCTACTTTAAATATCAAGATAAATATATATCATAATGTTGGGTATGAGTATCGAGCTCATGCACTTTTGGTGCTTTAAGTTCAATGTGATCCGTTAGATTCTTATAATTGGGTAAATATGAGCCATCTTTTATCTTCAACCCCAAACACCATTCTGATTTGTAATATAGATTAGGGTATTTTCCGTGTCGTTGACACGATAAGAGTTTAACATGATGAATAGAGTTTATTTTACTTTAAATATGAAGATAAATAAAAATAAAAAATGTTGGGTATGAAAAATCGAACTCATGCACTCTTGGTGCTTTAAGTTCTATACGATCCGTTAGATTGATATGTTTGATTAAATCTCAACCGTCTTTTATCTCCCACCCCAATTACCATCCTGTTTTGTATATATAATATAATAATATAATAATAACTAGGGTATTCCCCGTGTCGTTGGCACTATCGTACGGTATTAACTATTTTCATCGCGGCTTATATTTTTATCGTGCCTCTCAAGGCTTTAACTGTGTTGAAAAATCACTCGGCATGCCTCTGGGGATTTTAGCTCAATATGTTATTAGCTACTAGTACGTGGGCTCAAACTAAAGCATAATAATAATAATTAAAAAAAAAGAATAAAAAATTACCTATCCATTCAAAGTGTAATTAAACATTCTATGCAAATAAAACAAAGTGAAAAAATGAAAATTTTTCGCTACTTGAGACCGTTGGCATGACAATTCAATTTCTCATGTTTTTTGAGAAATTTTAACAACCGTCCATTGTTTCTTAACCCGATGAGAGTCATGTGTTTGAAACAAGTAACTTATAGTTTCCAAATATGAAACTTATAGTCATGTGTAGAGATTATTAGGATAGAGACATGAGAAACGGAAAATAAAGAGACGTTCAAAATGTGCAATGCGTGTAATAATGAGCAAGAAATACAATACCTTCAGAGTAGCACATCTTTGATGCCACCAAGTACTATATATTTTTCATCACATCTTTTATGACCTGCAAACTAAGCGCACATGAGATTTTTTTTTTATCAACGAAATCGAAATTGCTTAAAAATAAAAACCATTCAGGTTCATAGTACAACCAATTTCTAGTT
Source organism: Berberis vulgaris (assembly GCA_963556465.1). Classification (NCBI taxonomy): domain Eukaryota; kingdom Viridiplantae; phylum Streptophyta; class Magnoliopsida; order Ranunculales; family Berberidaceae; genus Berberis; species Berberis vulgaris. The sequence goes on along the minus strand of OY747124.1, from coordinate 53,810,648 downwards.
CATCATAATTACTATTACTACTCCTACTAGCATAGACTGATGGAACCAGTCGATGAGCTGTTAGGTTCATATTTCTTCTAATGTGAATTGCTTTGAAACATTCAAAATATACTAGTTTGTGTTCCAGACGATACTGCTAAGTAACTCTTTGCTGCCATAATAAATGCTCGCTTTTGCCATTGATCAATTCTGCAATGTCTCTGCTATCAGTTATCACTACAACCTTCTTGTACTCTTTCGCCATTGCTCATTCACTTGCTAGTCTGACCACTTCTAATTCAGCTTCAAAACTTGTTTTCATGAGATTGGTTTTAACACTTGAATTAAATTATCAAAACAAAATGAAAAATGCATTAAAAAAACATTGGTATACATCAATGTCGAACTTCAAACTTACACACATGTCTAATCGACCCCATGAACTTTTTGAATCCTACTTCACATAACATCTCGTTATAAGTTCAATGTTGGATAAGTAAAAACATAACATAAAAACCCAATCAATAGAATCTAAAAGGGTTGTTTCTATATACATCTTAGGTTATATGTAACACTATCCTATACATCATTGGAAGTAAATGGTGCCCAAAAAAATTGAACCACACCCTATTTCTTTTTATACAAAACTACACCTATCACAATTCTAAGTGCACGGTGTCAAAAAACAGAATCGTATCACAATGGGTTAACTTATTTTAACAACCGACTTAAGCTACGTTATATACATCACCAACTGCAAAAAGGGTTATGTCTGAACATCTTCAACATCACATTCACAAAAACCTCTATGTCTATATGCACCAACACCGAGCAAGGAGGAAATATCATGGATATCTACAACATTTCATCAGACACAATATCAGTAATATAAATAAGATATGTTTCAATGATGTTGTAGACATAAATGATTACCTTATTTGTCATTTTTCAGTGATGGCTACCATTATACTTTTGCTTTTTCACCATTTTTTTGAACTCCTTGACTTGAAGATCCCAGTTCTACACCATGATTGTTGAAGATTAAAATTGTATTTATTCTAGCAAAACATAAATGAAATTATAATAAAAAGTTGTAATGTTTGTGAAAACCAATACTATAATAAAATTCTACAACAAAATTTCTAGATAAACAATGTTGGTCGTAGAATCCGATCCAACTTGTGGTAAAATGATATTTATTCTGTTAGAAGCCATGCATCTAGATAATGATACATAAAGTTGTCCATGACTAAACACTGGTGTTTGTAAATCAACTCCAACATACTTTACGGACTCACTCTGTGATTTGTTTATTGTCATTGTATATGCTAACCACAATGAAAATTGACGTCTTGACATTTGAAAATGAAACTCTGAAGATGACGGTGTCAAGGAGATCCTTGGAATGAATACGAAATTGCCAGCCTTGTCCCCGGTTAAAATTTGAGCTTCAATTATACGCGATGCACAACGCACAACCATCAAACGTGTTCCATTACAAAATTCATCATTTGGTGCCATGTTCCTCAACAACATAATTGGACAACCAACTTTTAATTCTAGTTTAAATGGGGGCAACCCAGAAAGAGTAAGTGAATTTAAATATTCAATTGGATAGAGGTTCATAAAAGAATCATCATTTTAGATACGCTCAACCATTTTATCTGTTGCGTAATAAACAATGGGTTCTCCTGGGAAACAATTTAATGCAGCTTGGTCGATATCACATACATCATCATTTTTTGCTGAGAGAATTATCCGCTCATTCAAATAACTTGGAAAAGTTGTGCCCACAACATTTAGTTTAGGATAAAACAAAGAAATTAATTCCGTCAAATCTTTGCATTTGTTCACTATTGGTGGAAAGCGAATGACCTCTTGCATAGTGCTTCCAATCTATGAAAGTAAGAATAAAAAATAATTAAAATAAACAATACACTGCGAAATTCAATAAGTATTTGTTTTGAAACAAATATTACCTCAAACAAATATTTTTTTAAATCATCACCGTCCTCCTCATTGAACCGCATATTCATATTCAAAGTTAAAATTTGTATGTGTAACCAAAGGTGAGATCACCTTAGTGATGCGGTCAAAATTTGTTCACGAACACCTTTGGGTATAATTGGTAAGATTTGCCGAAAATCACCACCAAGAACAACGATAATACCACCAAATGACCTATTGGTTCCGCGATGAATCTGTGTTGCATTGTAACCTCATCCAAAATAATTAACGTCGTTTCTTTGAACAACTCATCTTGCAATGATTGTTTAGTAAACCCACACACTGTGTTCTCCATAACATTTAATGGAATGTGAAATATTGAATGAGCGGTTCGACCGCCAACTAATAGCACGCCCACAATACCAGATGAAGTAACAGTTATGACAATGTGCCCAAGACTACGACATTTTGATGCGATGGCATTGTAAAAAAATGTTTTACCCATTCCAGTACCTCGTTAAAAAAAATAGTTCCTTTATTTCAAGAACCGAAGTTATTATTTTGGTGTAGGCAACACGTTGTGCCTTGTTAAGATGATCAATAGACAATTGCTCATCAGCTTCTTGACCATTATGTTGAAGTTGTCAGTGTTCCCATATCAATTTGTTACCAACTACCATATTCCAGTTTTCAATTGCTTGAAGCATCAGTGGAAAATAAGTTAAAATCTTGCCTGTTTCTTGAAGGAATTGATTTATAAGTTACAACCCATAATCCACAATTTGACTTTCTTGTGGATTTGAAATACCAAATAATGTGCACAATCTATGTGTAAGATCATCACATATATTCACTATAAATTTGTTCCATTATAGATGAGGCTGTCATGGATGACATTCCATAAGGATAATACTAAACAACCTCCTCAACTAATGCCCACTTTTCATAATCGCTGCTTCTTCAAGACATTATGCCCATTCTTTGTCATCTTCTAAAAGCCATCGTGCTGCACATGCTAATTTAAATGTATCACACGCCACATTGTTAACATGTGAAAATCTTCAAATGAACTTGAGCCCTTCACAACAGTTAATAATAACCGCAAATAAAATCTTTCACCTTCATTAGGGCTAGCAAAATACATTTTACCTATTGCATAGCTCATCTTCCTTCTTATCCATACTTTTTGTGGTTTTTTCCAAATAAAATGTTGCGAAAACTACTGGTATGTAAATGCACGTGTAGCATGATCTAAAGGACATCATAGAAAGAAGGCCGTCAAAGTTAACATTTGTTGTTTACCTCTACGAAGAATGTTTTCTGTGGAGTCTGTTGTATTAAATACAATGTGATGCATTCAGAGTAAATGAAGAGAAAATTGAACAATTATCGGATTTTCTTCATGTAAAAGATGCCCAAATATTTAGCAAGTAGCTTCAGGTGGCCCAATATACCGAGCATCAAGATATTGTTTTATTTCATTTATTCCGCCCAATACCATTGTTGTTCTGTCATTGCCTTTGTAGATGTACTTGTGTATGTATTTAACATGACGTATTCCCCCACATACTTCAATATTAATATGACAATCAAACATTATTTAAAGATATGGATTGTATGGTACAACATCCCTATTATCAACTTCTTGCCCCTTGACATTAATATACACTTTACCAGTATTACGACGTCAATAAACAGGATATCCATTTTGGTCCATCGTTGTTGTTTCTACAAAATCTTGGGGGTATCTCTTTGTGCATCTTCTATTTTCCATACACAGTGATTGAAAATTTCTATTACCACACGGTCTATGTATCATACAACTTTTTATGGGTTGAAAAAGCATTGGGTCTTCATTTGGGTCTGGAAATTTAGCACACACAATTCTATCAATCTGAGCAATAGTGTGAATCTTGTCCGATTGTTGAAAGAATATAAGTGCGTGCATATGTGAAAAGCCGCATTTTTGAAATTCAATTGTAAAAACATGAGCAATCGAAATACCAAAAATATGTTTTTTTCTTAATCTCATTCATCAGACATCTTATTTTCAATTAAAAAAATGCGAGCTATTAAATCAAGACGATCAGCAGCCTTCTGATTCGGTCAGAGAACATCTGTAATCTCTAGCCAATTCAGATTAGTTGTCATGGTGAGAAAAATATCAGGATGATCATTATAATGTGTGATTGCCATTGAATCCTGAAATATCTCAAACATATGTCTTGGATTGCTAGAATGGGATGAAGGTAAAATAAATTGTTTTCCAACTTGATTTGAAAGTAACCCTTCTAGTCCAATAACAATAAGATCTCCATAAAGCTCAACCCCAAGTTTTGTCTGATTATTCCATACATACATGAAACGATTCTGCTCAGTTGCGGCCTAAGCATCTTCCAAAAACTCTTGAAATGGTTTCCCTGCTTTTAAAATTGTTAAATACTCTTTAGATCGTTCGAACAAATGATAACTGTAAAATTCTATTTGAGTAAGTCGATTGACTGATGGAATATCATTTACAATGTCCCATTGAGTTATTTCAGCTTCCAACCAAGCTCACCTCGTGGAAATAACAACACATAATGAAGTGGTAAGTAAGTCGGATGACATTCACTAATTTGCATCAACTCGTGATTCCCCCGCAGTTGTATAACAATATCTCTCATTCCATTCATTTCCAACCCATCCCCTGGTAAAATAGCAGATATCTCATTTGCAGAAGGCAAATTGTAAAGTTGTTTGTCTTTTACCGCGCTATAATGCAAATAAGCTGGTACATTTTGATCAACTCAATTTGGTGAATTCAAGATTTCATACGCCTGACGATACTTTTCCTAAAACACATTATATTGCAACAAAGTATCTTGATGGATTTTAAGAACGTATGACCTCAAGTGTGTATTTCGACGACTGCGAGCATGTAACGAAGAATCAAGATCACAAATATAAAGTTGATAATAAATTGGTTGTTGCCCTTGTTGAGGTATTAAAGACCCTGTATGGTGTTGTAAATCTCCGTGATTAGTGAAGGACCCCTTCCATTATGAATTATTCGTTTTGTTGTACACCCGAGACTCGTAACTGCATTAGTTGCATTATATTCGCGAATATGTCTCCTAAAACAATTTGATCTAGCATCGTTTCCATTGTAAAATAATTGAAACAATGTTGGGGGAGTAGACAATAAAGGTAGTTTAACCTTTTTTTGTTGACAACATGTTTCAAAAAATGGATTCTTGAAACTTGGTTTAACTAATTTCTCATCTTTCCAGTGTAGTGTTGAGCAATGACGACAAAAAACATCCATTCTCCCTAAGAAGTGACGTGTTTCACTTCGGATCTATTTCATTTCTGAAATTCAAGTTATCATCACTGGAAGAACTATCCAAAATAAGGGGTTGGCATACTGGAGTTGGCCTAAATTTAAGTTCACATATTTAAATGAGTTAGTAATTATAACACTTACATTTATATAATAATTATATTATTTAACATTTGAAATAAAGTTAGAATTTACATGTTTTTTGAGGCATTCGCTGGTGCATCCACAATTTTTTGTTGTTGTTCCCGAACCACTTGATTTAATTCCATATTGATAAGTTTTTCACCCATGTTCTCAGGAGGGATAATCACTCACTACACAAAATTTGTATTTTTGTAACAATCCCCAAAACAGTAACACTTTTGGGCTATAACAATCCACAAAGCAATTTTACACAATTTCACAAACAAAATGATACAATAATTGTATCTCCATGAAGAGTATGGTCTTACAAGTGATGCTATTCATGGTGATCTAATTTATTGTATCATTTTTTTTGTGTAACTATTTTTCAGTTTTTGACTAAATTTAGTTTTGACTTAAAATTGTTTGGTAGAGTATTATAGCTCAAAAGTGTTAATGTTTTGGGTGTGAAAGAAGATATGTTTTTTGGAACAAGTGGTGTGGCACATTTAATATTTTTTCCTTTCATGACGTAATCGTTGTGCTAACATACACTTAAAAATAAAATTCTCCAAATCAATGTTGTTATCCTAATAGATTTAAAAAAAAAGAAGTTGTTACAACAGTAATGCATTTAACATCTAAAGGAAAGAATAACAACAATATAAAATAAGATTAATCACAAATAATAAGAATGCCTTAAAAATAACTGTCAACATAGTTACATTTTTTTAAAACAAATAAAACAATTTAGACGTCAGTTTAGCAATATGAAGCATGTCATCATACATACTTGAATGTTAGAAAGTTTTTGTTTTCTGTTATTAGCAACACTTGATTTTTCCAACACCTTTCATAAAATGTAAAAAAAAACATAATAAAAAAATTAGTATCCGAAAATACGAAAGGCAAAAACATATGAAGACACCAGTGTCACAAATACCGTAAGGGATGCAAGCTCTTCATTTCCTTTTTCAAGATCATTAGATTTCAAAGTCATGGAATCACCTATTACAATCCCTTTCAATGGCGTCTAGTTCTGTTCTCTCCCTTCAACATAAACTAAACATATAAGTATCCTAAAAATTGAAACAAAACAAATTTTTTTGATACAAAGAAATAGTTAGTGATAATACCTTAAAGTATTGAACTTTTCCTTTTGCATTTTGAGCTGTCGTCGCTTTTTAAGTTATTTTATGTTCCACACGCAAACATTTGGCCAATTGGGGTTTTGAATTATTAGAATTACCAGGGACGTTTTCTTTTTCCTTGTTTGACTTTCCCTTATCAAAATCATTAGATTTCAAATTTGTGGTACCACCTATTACAATACCTTTCAATGGAGCTAACAGATCAACATAACGTCTAGTTGAATTTCTTCCCTTCAACAATACTTAAACATATAAGCATCTTCAAATAATGAGACAATACAATTTTTTTTTTCATACACAGAAACATTTGGTGATAATACCATAAAGTATTGAACTTTTCCTATTCCCTTTTGAGTTGTCATTGCTCTTTGAGTATTTTTTGGTTCTGCATGCAAACGTTGGGTCAACTCGTGGTTTGAATTAGTAGTATTACCAGAGATGTTTTCTTTCCCCTTGTTTGACTTTAAAATATGAGTGAAGTATAAGTAATCAGCATATTAATGCTATAAGTTATATAAGAAACTTATCCTACATACGATACAGAGAATCCCTAGTAATAACAATAAATGAATAATTATAAGAGTAACATATTCATCACGTTTAAGCCTTACAAAAAGTTTGTTATAATGAGAATCACACTTTCAATAAAATAAAAGCTAAATAGTTACAAAAATAAAAGTTTAACTATAAAAAATTTCTTACGGTTCTTGCTCGGTTTGAATCTACTTGTTCATCTCGAATGGTAACTTTAACGCCTTGGTTTTTGAAAAATTGAACCTATATTTTTGTAATAAAATCATTTGAACTCCGTTACTATTTGAAAAAAATTAATCATAAACTTAAAAATACATATTGGAATCAACTTGAGCAAACACAAAGAAAAATGTTATCTACTTATGGTTCGTTCGATATTGGAATCAACTTGAGCGAACCTCATCATTTCAAAGTAAGGGGGTCTCCTTGTTGAGCATTCCATGATTATTGTTCTGAGACAACACAAATAAAAATGAAATACTAGTAGAATTTCTACATGAATTTCGTATGAAAAGGGAAAAATTATTGAAAATGTAAAGCGAAATAGGTATTATCTAAACGATTCTAAATAAAACACCAAATAAATAAATATGAAACCCAAAATAAATAAATAAACGACTCTAAAATATTGATGACTCTAAACAAAACTACATATAAAGAGAGAAACTGCATACACAGTTCATAATTTGAGAAAACAAAAATGAAACATTGACCTAAAAGATGAACCCCTTGCGTGATAGACACCAAGAGATAACTTTAGGGAGAAATGAAGTTGTGTGAGAGCGTTCTCTTGTCAACAACTGACTGTCTTTTAATATAGATCACAAACTACAACAGTAAATCACACTGTGTACATGCCTAGGTTGAATTCAACATTGAAGTCCCTGATGCAAATTTATACAGTATAAAAATTCAACAGTAAATGTATACACTAATTTATCAACAGTAAATGCAAATATTGAGGTGTGGCATTTTGGTTGCTATTTGGACATTGTGTATGAATAAGTCCACTCAAGCCCCTCATCGACATTTTGTATTGGTCTGTTAAGTCTACTTTGTGGTGAGGGAAACACGTGAATCATACAATATACACTAATTTATCAACAGTGAATCACACTATATACACTACAAAAATTCAACATTGAAGTTCCAAATGCAAATGTCAATAAAAAAAAAACAATAGAAGAAAACAATGATATTGAGGTGTGGGAAACACTTACTGGTATGCATAACCCCACCCCACTTACTGGTAAGGGAAACACTCGAATCATACAATACTTCCATAGTTTAATGTATAGGATTATACATTTTATTTTGATCCTTGGGGTAGGATGAGAGTTAGACAGCCCGACACAGCAACTGATTTTTAATCTCTGGAAGTGTTTCATGGCCTCGTATAACCAAGACAAGTTGAGTGCTCAGTAATAACTTTTAAGGTCAATATGCAAACCACGAGTAGTCAATATGAAGACCAATAAAGGCTAGATGAAGATTCCAATATCTCAAACAGGGTCCTTAAATCTGTGAATGCTTTTTAAATGGGGCAACTAAATTTACATAATTAAAAGGGAAACTACTACTCGTACTAACATACTAAGAGAGATTTCAACATACCCAAAACCAAAAACTACCCAAATCGTGAGAGATTTCAACATACCCAAAACTGAAAAATCGAAGAGAGACCCGTGAGATTTCAAACTAACCTACTGAAAAATGAAGAGAGAATGCTTGAAAGAGATTTCAAACTAACCTTGAGAGAGAATACTTGAGAGAATGCTAAAAATCGAATGCTTGAACAAATGCTGAAAAACTAAAGTCTGCTGAGAGATTCGTGAGAGAATGCTAAAAATGAAACCCCTTGCATGAGAGACACCAAGAAATCACACTATGCACATGCCTAGCATTTTGAATGCAAATGTAAATCACATTGTGTACATGCCTAGCATTTTGTATGCAAATGTAAATCGCATTGTGTACATGCCTAAAATTGAAGTCCCACTGTATGCATATGTAAATCGTACTGTATACAAATGTATGCAAATGTATACAAATGTATGCTAGGATATTCAATATTGTATTCTAATGTATGCAAATGGATACAAATGATGCTAGGAATATTCTAACATTGAAGTTCCATTGTACATGTCAATAAATCACATTGTTCATGTCAATAATCACATTGTTCATGTCAATAAATCCCATTGTACATGCCAATAAAAAAACAAAAAAAAAACTGAATCATAGCATGAGTATGCAAATGTCAATAAAAAAACAAAAGAAGAAAACAATTGAATCATAGCATGATTGGCACTTTGGTATTGGTCTATTAAGCCCACTTACAAGTGAGGGAAACACTTAAGGGTTGTGAGAATGTTGGTTGCTTTCTATGTGAGTGTTTGGTTGCTTTTTATGGGCCATTAGATGGGTTAGACTAAAATGATTCCTAGCTGTCTTTTATCCCCCAAACTATGAACATACTAAAACTATAAACATCTAAAACTATGAACACCTTACTATGAACAACATACTGATTTCAACATACTAAAACTGAAACATACTATGAAACTGATTTAAACATCATAATGATTTCAACATACTGATTTCATACTATGAAACAAATTGCGTACTATAAAACTAATTGCATATGAAGCTGATTGCATACTAAAACTGAAACATACTATGATGCTAATTTCAACATACTGATTTCATACTATGAAATTGATTTCAACATACTAATTTCATACTATGAAATTGATTTCAAACTGATTTCATACTATGAAACTGATTTTAACATACTGATTTCATACTATGAAACTAATTGCATACTGATTTCAACATACTAAAACTAAAACATACTATGATATTGATTTCATACTATGAAATTGATTTCAAATTGATTTCATACTATGAAACCGATTTCAAACCGATTTCAACATACTGATTTCATACTATGAAACTAATTGCATACTGATTTCAACATGCTAAAACTGAAACATTCTATGATATTGATTTCAACATACTGATTTCAAACTGATTTCAACATACTAAGACAGAGATTTCAACATACAGATTCAACAAATAAGACAAAGATTTCAACATACCTAAAATAATGAGAGGGATTTCAACTTATCCAAAGCTAAAAAATCAAAGAGAGATCCATGAGGGATTTCATACTATGAGGGAGAATGCTAAAAATCGATTTCTTGAGAGAGATTGTTTGAGAGATTTGAAACTAACCTTTTGAGAGATCTGTGAGAGAAAGTTGGTTGTGAGAGAGTGCTTGAGTGTTTGATTGAGAGACGGTTGTGAGTGTTTGATTGAAAGAGGGTTGTGAGAAAGTGTTTGATTGAGAGACGGTTGAGTTTGTGAGAGTTTGAGAGACGGTTGAACTTGAGAGATCGTGAGTTGAGTTGAGTGTTTGGTGTCTTTCTATGACGGGTCCGAACCAACTTTCACATGATCTATGCTTTTAGCTAATCCGTTTAAGTTGAAATTTTAGGAAGTATGTGGATTAATAAAGTGTTGTATGACTATCTTGGGTCGATCCCCGAGATATTTGCCATATCAAGACTTACTTTTGCCTTATCAGGACTTACTCTTGCCTTATCAAAGCTTACGAGTATTGGATTTGACAGCCTGTCTTGTGGGCTTAGTGGCTCATTGTAATTTGTGTCCAACGTTCTAAAATCTGTCAATAACGGGCTTAATGCTATCTGGGCCTCGCTGAATTGAGCAACAATCGGGCCTGCTTTGTTCTATTGACGAGATTATCATGACACATGTATGGTGCTGATCCGAGGACGATTTGATGTATCATCAGTTACTCCTTCCGAGTGGGTGGGTCGTCTCATCGTTCAACCAAGTCATTTAATGAAGCAGTTGTGCAGTCATGATGGTTGAGTCTGAGTTTTTTCCTCGAGTAGCGAATTTCATTAATTGGCATGTGTCAACTCGAAAGAAAGAAAAACAGTAGTTCTGTTTTCTATATAGATCTTTTGCCTATGGAGTGTAGCCTTTTTATTCTTTCAATCTCAGAGACTTTGCTTTGCCGTATCGCCTTCTATGCTTTTGACTCCACTTAACCTTCGTATTCGAAAACTTGTACTATATTTCATGGCAAGCCGGAATCAGCTTTTCAAAAAACTGTTCGCTAAGGGCCACAAGTTTTTTTTAGGAGAGGTTGCTCTCTGAATCAGATCTGGAAGTCCTTCGTAAGACATACGAGATTCTTGATGATCTGGTGCTCTACACTCTAGGTACCGATCTGATGACATTTTCCCCTCTTGAGGGGTTTATCTATCTTCATCGAGGTATATTTCAATCATGTGTTCACCTTCTTGATATCAAGGAGATTTGGGAATTCTTGGCATACCTCGGCATTGCACCCGCTCAACTAGTGCCTAACATTTACAAGACTGTGATTGCCACTCTTATTAGGGCTAGGGACGCTGATGTCTGAGTATTTTCGAGGGTGCTTCAACTGCTTACTTCCCCTCGGATAAATGAGCACGCTGTGTGTGTGCTAACGTCGCTGGACTATTTCGGCAACCTGCTTGATGATTTCAAATCCTGGCAGAAGTTCTGTTTTATGGCTCCTGCGAACTCAATTTACTTCGAGCTTGTTGGTCGTCCGATCGAGCGTGAATTGAGACAACTGAGTAAACTCGACTATTTTTTTATTTTGCTTGTGTTAGCTGTATATTAGATTGACCTGTGTGGTTTTCGTTGGGAAATTTCCAACTTTGCAACTATCTGCTAAGGATAAAGCAATTTTGGATGCGATTCGCCACATGCTTCTTCTGTCGATAGAGGATGTCATTGAGTCTTCTAATGTCGAGCACAGCAGACTGTGGGCTCATTGGCATGCGGCTCCTATTCTTTTTCGAATGAAGAAGCCAATGCCCGAAGGTGTGTCTACTTCGAGGAAGATGAAACTTCCCAAGGTTAAGGTTTCAAGCCCTTCAAGGAGGGCAAAAATAGATGAGGCGCTTCCTTATCCTATGCATTTGAAGAGGTCTTGTGTTTTGTCTAGATGTGTCTGCGGGCACTTGGTCTCGTCTGAGGGACGTGATACTGTCGGGCAAGTGTCTGATGAGACTGCTATTTTTGAGGGGCGTGATGCTCAGACCAAGGCCCCTATCTCCCTTCCTGACTGGGAAATGGAGTATTTGCAAATGGTAGGCGTGGAGGATAAAACCAAACTAAGTACCAAGCAGGCAGGATTTCTGAACAAAATGTTGCAGCAAACGGGCGTGGAAGCTTCATCTGGTCGTCCCTTTTCAATAAAGGACTTTCAACTCCACCTTTATGTGGATCATGAACCCGTTGAGGGGTCTCCTTCGTGTCGCTCGTTCTGTCCTCCATTTCGTTCCCATCCCCATATTGAATTGACGACGGGTCCAAGGAATAACCCGCTTCCCTTTTCCCCGTCAACTGATTTTGGATCAACGTGTGAAAGAAAACCGATTGTTGCAGGCAAAAGGAAGTTGTTGATGAGGGCCCTAATGCAATGAAGACGATCAAGGGTGGTGCTGGGGTGATTCTCATCATGAATGATCTTCATCATGATGGGCGGGTCAGTCTGTTTACTCCAGACGTAGTAAGGATGAACAACAAAGCGTGGCATCAAGTGGTTGACTTTTCTTACACTTCGAGGAAGCATATTAGTAGATGGAATGATTGGTTGGCGAACTGTGCTCCGGATCCAGTTGGAGAGATGCTAGGAGAGCGTATGGATAAAAAGCGGAAATATCTGGTGCTGGAGATATCATACCTGAATCAAGTGGCCGCATTTGGAACTGAAGTTGAGGCCGCTCGTGAGAGAGTGTATACTATGGAGCAAGTCATTGCAAACTTGCAAAAGTAATACTCTGACGCTCTATATGAGATTGGGACATTGAGGAAACAGCTTGGAGCTTACTCAGATACTGGAGCGGAGTCCTGGTGTACTGGGTCTAAGACTCAAAAGGTTCGCTTGGAAACCCTTGAGTTAGACCTGGCGGGGGCTATGTCTGCGAGGGATCAATTCGAAAATGAATTGAACCTTGCCGGTTATGAATTGTAGCTTGTATGCAAGACTGTGAAGGGAGTGCAGGCTGAACTACAGGCTTTGCATGCAGAGATGGTCAAGGAGTCCGAATGGACTGTCCGATGTCAGTAGTTGGATGCTGACACTGAATTTAATGCCAAGAGTGTGCGGACCGCTGAAGAACAATTCCTTTGGGCACACAATGAGCTGAGTATCGTCAATGATAAGATGGGTGCCGAGCAGTCCAAGACTGACTTGCTATCGAGCAAGCTAAAACGGATGGAGCAGGAGCTTGCTGAATCAAAGGTACGCAAAAAAAAGCTTCTTAAAGCCCAAGGTACGTTTGAGTTCAGGAGAGTCGTGCATGGAAGGCTAGAGCTGTTGTATTTGATGAAGGACGAGCATCTCGACTGAAATCTTTCCTACTATGAAGAAATTGCAAATGCAAAGTTTGGAGTGGCCTCCGCTTCGTCTGAAGAAAAAGGTGATCCTGACGAGGGTGATTGAGAGACAACACGTACAGATGTGTCTACTACTTCTTTCCCTGCTAAGTCCAGCTCTGTTGTATCTAACTATGCTCCTGATGAGGGGTGAACCTCGTATTTTCTATTCGACTTTCAAATGAATAGTAATGTGTACGTGTTCGTTCTTACCTTTGCTTTACTGCTAGCTTTTACCTACTTTGTCTTATTTCGACATTAAATGTCAGATGAGAGGCTCTGCTAGGTCAAGAAGTTTTATGATTGATCTGTTGATGAGAGTTCTGATTTCCTGTGTTGTAATAGCTTGTGCAATTCCGGTCAGAATCCTTTTAGAGATCGGGGAGTGTAATACACCCTTTGTCTGGCGGCTTGGCTGTATGTTGAACCAGCAGTTGTTGATGTTGTTGTAAGTGAATTAGTTAGATTGTGGTTCCAGCACGTGCACCATTGCAGATGATTAGACGATAGTCCTCGTGAGTCGTTTGAGTCAAGCTTCCAGAGCTTTAATCAAACTTTTGGCTCGTCTTTATCTGTTATTCGTATAATAGGCTTAATTAGATCCGGGGTTGTTATCGCCAGGTATGACTGACTAAACCGGGGTCAGGTTTCGGCAACCATGGTGGTCTCTGGCAAGCCATCTTGATCAAGCGGCGAGGGCACTGACTAGACTCCCACTTTGCAACCCATATTGATTTGTTCGTGGAAAACTAGGAATTGGAGCGTGCTAGAAGTTATCATCATCAGTCATTCTGACTAAACTTTGACAGGGTTCGGTGATCATTGTCTATTGTTTGCCAATGATTCCTGGCAAGTCGTTTTCACCAGGCTACATGAGCACTGACTAAGCTCCCACTTTCTAGGCCGTCAGAATCCGCACGCATCGAATTAGGCTTCAAGCAGACCAAAGCCATCGACAACAGCGGCTACTAACAAAGCTTTGATCGGGGTTCGACAATCACTGTCTGCATACGAGTAGTGACCCCTGGCAAGCCATCTTAATAAAAAATAGAGAACGCTGACTAGACTCCCACTTTCTATGTCATCAGAAGCCGTTATTTGCGGACTAGGCTTCGAACAGACCAAAAGCCATCGTCGTCGATCGTCACCAACTAAGCTTTGGTCGGGTTCGGTCACTATTTCCCATGTTTGGACAATGATCCCTGGAAAGCCATCTCGATCAGGCATCACAAAGCTGACTAAGTTGCCATTCTCTAAACTGTTGACACCCGTTTAGTTTAACGGACTGGGCATTAAAGCGTACTAGAAGCTATCGTCATAGGTCAAAATCGACTAAGATTTGGTTAGGTTCAGCGACCATTATCTATGATTAGACAATAGGCCCTGGCAAGCCATCGCGGTCAGGTATTACAAACATTGACTAAGCTACCACTTTCTAACCCAACGTCGTCCGATTTTGGCTAGCTATGTGTTAGAGCGGACCAAAAGCTATTATAAATAGTCGGAGCTTTTGACTAATCTTTGGCCAGAATAAGATTTTGGGTGTGTAAGTCTGACTTGGGTGTCCTGACTTACTTAATTCGTCTGACGGTTTGATTCCAGAGTCGGATCGATTGATCAGACTAATAATAGATTGACCGACTTTAATGATCAGCAACGCAATAATAATAGAGTTGATGCTTTGGATTTAATGATAATATTTTGTGGGCGCGCTCCCTAATCCATGGGCACTCAGGGCTTTTGTTGTTTGTTCCTTTGCATGTGTTGGGCCGGATCTGGCTGGGTATAAGCTTGGTCCCATTAGTGGAGGGGCCCAATTAGAAAAAATCTTTGTAGATGAGCATGGCAGGGATGCAGCGCATATTGCGAGACGGTTCAGTATCGACTACTCCCCCCAATTAATGGGGCTGCTTGCAGGGTCATTAATTTGAAATATGTGGACCTTTGCAGTTGCCATTGGAACCATCATTTTTTTGATTAACTGTATGACATTTAATGTTGAAGTAACTGTTGACTGACGCTGCTTCGTAAACCATTACACCTATATATAGGCTTGCCATTCAACTTTCAAGCACTACAATGATAATAGTAGAGCAGGTTAATCAAATGCATCTTACCGTAGAGTATGCTTTGGGTTTTTCCTCACTAGAGTCTTCGAATGTTCTGACATTTGTGACCATGAGTCTTGATAAGTCTTGATAAGACTTTCTTCGGGACACGGTCAGAAGGCAGAAACAACCGCTTCGACGGACTAACAGGCCTCGGTACTTTCTCTTCATAGAAGAAGGACCAGTAGCGTTACAGACAGGAGCATTGAGATCTGTTACACCCGAGTTCACTTTCTGATCAACGATAATGTCATCACCTTCGACAGCTGCAGCACGAGCAGCAATCTCTGCTGCTTGCTTCTCGGTCAACAAAGCCCGCTCAATCTCATTCATGCTGTATAGACCACTGTTCCTCACCATCATTAAGATAGGCATCTAATAAAACTACCAAAAGCTCCACGAAATGCTCGCTTATAACCTGCTGTTCAACGGTCAATTGCAGATTCCAGTGCTTGATAGGAACTCGAAAATACCTTACCATCTGAAGACCCCGTAAATTGAAGTAGCCAGAGTCGATAGATGCATAAAATCAATCCCACGACCAACCTCTGATGTCATCATTGAGATTGCCAAAGCACGCAAGGGATTGAAAGAGACAGGTACACTTGGGTTTCACACTAAACCTTACCAAAGAATGCAAGATTCTAGCGGTTAAGGGAATACTAGAAAAAATGGCCCTAGCATACGTGGAAACCATAACTAAGCAGAAGAAATACTTAGGAAATCTAGATACGACCAAAATAGCTCCAGAACTGGGAACCGAAGACCAATATAGAACATGCGAGGATAATGCACAATATATCCCTTCATCGGGCAACAAGGACTGTCGCTTTCACAAGGAAGAACGATTTCAAGGTCGTAGGGCAAAACATAGTTGGAACAGACACTATCCAGAGTAGCCTGAGAAGCTTTGTTTGGGGAAAATTGAGCCGCACAGGTAGAAAGTTGATCACCGACCAACAGGTCACCGATAGACATCGCGCAAATAAGAAAGAAAAATCAAAGAAAAATAGGCAATAGGGGAGAAGAAATAACAGTAACAGCAAAGTTGATGTAAAGAAGGGGGAAAGTAGCCACAACACCGTTTATACAACTAGGCAACGAAGAGATTGATCACGGAGCGACATACGAGTTATAATGGCGCACCAAAACTCTCAGAAAATGTGCACGAAAATTAACAGACAACGAAGTAACCGAGACAATCAACCAACCAAAAGTTATTAAACATTCAGTTCAGTGCAATAACGCAATCGAAATACCAACCGTCACACAGTTAGTGGATACGTGAACATACCCACTAACTAGAGGTAGTAGCTGATGATACATCAAAATAGACTGATCATCACGACCGTACATACGGCATAAAGATCCATCATGAGATTACAATGCCCAATCTATTGGGCCAGCTCATAAAGCCCAGGAAGAATAAAGCCAACTGTAGAGGCCCAGACGAGGCCCGCCATTGAGAAAAAAACAAACAGGGGCCTGTATCCAGGCCCAAACGAATTAGAGCCCGGATCCAGGCCCGACACGAGTTCTCTCATAAAAAAGATGAACGTTGCACAAAAAAGATCTGTGGAGGGAGTTACACCTCCCCGAACGCATCTCCATAAAGGAGGAGACTGTTACAAGAAACATTTCCTTTCGTCGAGCTTAAGTCACGCAGAGGGTTAACCACAACCATTATAAAAGGTAAAAGGAACATTCGACAACAGTATGTAACTTTAATTGAGTTTTGTCCAGATTTACATCTTTCTTCCAACATAGTTACTGACTTAAGCATCAGAATGCCTTCGGCCACTTAAAAGGTGGTCCTTGGTAGTCTAACAATTGTTGGCAGTTTATCAATTTCCATGAAAGCTTGAGAGGCATCCCTCCAATAGTGCCTGATCCCTCACCCTGGGTTCCCTTACCACGCGCCATCATCACATTCCCTTTACGAAAAATAAAATACATGAAAATATACAATACATCAAACAATAGAACAAAACTCCTAATTCTTCTACCCAATTCACTCAAGAAAGTGTCATACAATGATGTTCCATGTGAACCGGTAAACAATGGCTTTGATACCAAGCTCTGTCACGCTCGACTTGCCATGGGATCCGCAACATGCCGGTATGTGAACTGAATCCGTAACCACAGGCAGATCATAATCGGACACAACATCATAATATAACATATTCTTGAAATGAAAATAAAAACGAAAATAACCAACTACGATAAAATTTGAACAAAATAAAAATATTCAATTCGCTCTGCCCTTCGTCATAGCGACAAAACCAATAAATACCAACATCCAGTATTTGACAAAGTATATAACAGTATAATGGAAGGAAAACATACCCGTACAGGGTGGACAAGGCTAAACAACACAAAACAAGTCTACAACTGGAAACTAGGCCTAAGCGACACGATCAGCATTATTAGCAACACTGCATGCACTATAATGGAAGCACAACCCTTGTGGGGTCAGCAACACACAAAACTATCTGGTGCGAGTGAACTAAATACAAATAGCAATACAATATGTAGGAGGAATCCATGCCACACAATAATGAATAAGTGGGTAATCCTAGATGCATGATCCATAACATGGAATCGATGTCCCTATACAAGTTTCTAAAGTATGAATCACACCATGTCTCAAAGGGTAATATTTCTAAGTTCAAGCACCAACACAAGGCATTCCATATTGAACAATAACTACAACTTTACGAGATATGGCGGTCATTACTGGTGATTCAAACATGGTAAATATCAAGTGATGAAGACAAAGACAATATCGTAATTCTGCATAGCCTCCTAAGTATGGAAATCAAGTCAAAACCATAAAAAAATTCTATGTAAGTGTCTCATATCATGGGTATTCACATACCCTGCAAATGTGTCTCACCCAGACACATCCCACAACGTGCACCAATACCACTTTAGGCTTGTTTGTATCCCAATGGGGTGCCATCTGCCCAGATACAAACTCAAACGTCTTGAACGACTGGCCTAACATGACCAACCTAACACAACTCAAACTCAAGGGCGCTGAGAGGCAAAGTGAGTAATCTCCGAAACATGTCTTCCGAGACCCGTCTTATCGCACTTTCTAGTGGCAAGCATGTGCGGGAGCTCACCGCACCTCATCAAACATGCCACATGCAACAACGTCCTCAATGTTCGTTGGTACGAGTTATCTGAGACACCCACCAAAGTCACGATGCGAGTAAGCTCTAAAGCATTTGCACAACATGCATTACAGCAGGGTTAAGACACTTACACTAATTTAAACATGCATACACTACGAGTCTATACATAATCCAACGTAACTTATGTGTACAATAATCAACTAGGCAATGCTCATAAGTCTACGACTACACTAGGGTCCCAACATGATCTAATTCACAACAACAATGTCTTTCAAGTCGAACAATTATACAAGTTCAAGACTCGGCAACCTACGGTAAAACACATGAACTGATGACATAGGCCATATAACATAACTCTTTTTGTGTCAATACAATTTTGGAAACAAAAATTAGGACATTAAATTGGGACACTAGTCCGACCGTGTCATACCAAGCAGACTCGAAAACACATCATATAGGCCAAATGACATTACACCAAAGCCTAACCACATTTATATTAAGCCACTATTCCATTTTGTTCATTTATATCATGCTTTCAGAAAACTCAATACATAAATTTATTCACAAAGGAACCAAAACAACAATCGAAATCTCCAAAACCTCATGAGAGTCAAATCTCGAACTTGTATTCAATCACAAACAATCACCGACATAATGTAACAATTCAATTCAAGATTTTAAACATTATAGTTACACTCACCTGAGCGGAATGGGTTTTTGAAACCTAAATCCTACCAACCGAAGCTCCCAATTCTTGGAATAGCAAATTTACGACTAAGGAAACTTCCCAAAACTGCAAAGGCGGACCCAACAGTGAGCAACTAGCCAAAAACTGGAAAAATGAAGAAGTGACGGTCGGCGCATGGTTGGAAAAATCATTACCGGCTAACTAAATCCGGCGGCCACTCTTAAGAAGCCCAAAGTCCAGTGAAAACTCACCCAAAACCACCCTACTTCAATGTGATAGTCTCCGAATAGCACAACAGGGTGGAGATTGGCCGAAAATAGGTCATAAAACAATTGGAACCGTGAATCGTAACTCACCTGCGTGATCAAAGCTTGGATTCACGCCAGTTAACCTCCCCAAGGGACACACATAACTAATTTTTTCAGAAATTTCAGCCAACCACGAAACCATCCTTGCATGTGGGGTTTATAGGTTCCAACCGACGCCCCAACCACTACCCGAGTGGCCGATTGGAGCAGCGTTGTTCGCTACGGTAGTGACAGCTCCAATCAAACCCACACTCTGATTTTTTCATTTTAAGCCGAAAAACTCGAGCAAGAAGGAGAGGGGAGGAAAAGGAAGAAAAATGAGGAAAAAACGAGGGGATTTGGGGGGAAAATCAAACAAAGCTCACGAACTCACGCTAGAGAAGAAGCAACGTCGCAGGGGAGAAATGCATTGTAAGAAGGAAAAAGAAAAGAGGAAGAAAAAGAGAAATGGTAGGAAGCTTTTTTTTAAAAGTGGCTTCTATTTGGCCCCACTAAATTTCTGAGGGCACCATATACTCCAAAATCCATTTTTTTTAAAACAAAATTTAAATTTAACTAAATTTACACTATTGAAACAAATTTTAAAAACTCCAATGTTAAGCAAATCAAACAATAAAAAAAAAACTACGAGTATTACACCTGCCCAATCAGTTGTTGATTAGGAGGTCTGGAAGACAAGATTGGAGGCTCAGAGGATTCGCTTGGAAACGCTTGAGTCCGAGTTGCCTGAAACCAAGGAATACAATTATCAAGATTTCACGAAATTTCACGAAATATTTCTTATTTTGAAGTTACTGAAATCTCTTTCGAAATCCGAAATATGTCATAATTTTCTGGAGAAAAGAAATAAATATTTTAATCTTCGTATATTTTAACATGCTATAATGTTATTTTAGTATAAATAGTTTGTTACGTGAGTGATTCTTATATAATATGTAGTCTTTATGACACTACAAGTCATGCGAGATTTTTTTGTAGTATTTAATAATTTAAAATGCATAACTTATATTGTTAAATTGAAAATCACAACCAAAATCTTTACATTTTTTCTACACATAATGAAATATTTCTTAAAATCGGGAACCGAAATCAACTCGAAAAATGAAATCACAATCCTTGGCTGAACCAATGTTCGCGAGGGACAGGTTCGAGGAAGAACTGAACCTTGTCCGTTGTGATTTACATTTTGCTCAGAAGGCTGCAGCCAAGGTGCAAGCTCTGAATGTTGAGAAGGCCACAAAGGAATCTAAGTGGACTGCCCGATGTCAGTAGCTAGAGTTCGAAGTTGACTCTAATGCCAAGAGTGTGCGAACAACAAAAGAACAACTCCTTTTGGCGCAACATGAACTAAGTGCTGCGATATACAACTTGATACCGAGCAATCCCGAACTGATACGCTATCGGGCAAATTGGAACAGCTGGAGCGAGATCATGCTAAGTCGAGGGTGCACGAGGAAAAACTTTTGAAGACCTAGGGCACGTTCGAGTTCAAAAAAGTTGTGCATGGGCGACTGGAGCTATTGCAGTTGATGAATGAGGAACATATGAATGGGACCTCTGTCACTATAAAGAGTTGTCTTACGCGAAGTTTGGGAAGCCTCCGACCAATCAGAAAAAGAAGAAGATGATCAGTCAGAAGAAGAAGGTGATGAAGACCAGGGTGTCCGAGCGACAGCGCGTGCAGGCGCCTCCTCTATGTCCTCTCCTGCCAAATATAGTTCTGTTGTATCTGAGCCTCCTCTTGATGAGGAGTAAACTTTGTACTTTTGATTTATCAATAAGAGATAACATGTTAACTAACGTTTTGTACTTATGCGTTACTTTCTTGGCCTTTTTAACGATTTCACTTGGGAAAGACAAATCACCAATGCCCGAAAGTATGAGATCTATCAAGTGTGCTGCGCAAGGAGACCAGAAGAGCTGTGGCCTATTTTTCATAAGGTATTCCCCAGCTTTGACATAAGCCGAGGCACTATCCGTGCACATTGGATTACATTTTCTTCACCTACTTCCTGTACCACTTCATCCAACATCTAGTACAAGTTTTCAGCATTATGAAATATGCTTGATGTATCAAGGGACTTCAAGAAAACAGTTCCCTTTATATTCTAATGTATACTAGGAATATTCTAACATTGAAGTCCCACTGTACATGTCAATAAATCACATTATTCTTGTCAATAAATCTCATTATACATGTTAATGAAAAAAACAAAACAGAATCATAACATGACTATGCAAATGTCAATAAAAAAATTAGAATAAGAACTCTATAATATTTCAATAAAACGTTGTTGATTTCATTCCAATTGATCTAACCATCCAAAGCATAAGAATATTATCCTTTTAAGGGCCATATTTTTATTTTATTCATATAATTATTGAAAAGTAATTTAAAAGATGAAAACAAACACCTATACTAAATGAAATTATTAAAAAAAAGGAAATTTTCAATTAGGGTCTAATTGGGGCATTTGCAAATATGTCTATTTGCAAATTGGGATCTATTAATTAATTACTAAGTGGACAACTCAATAGAATTTAAGTGAATAGAATAAACTAATGAAATAAATGAAATAACATAACCTATTATCTATCTTGATTTCAATGTTAAAGTAAAACATGGACATCTCAATAGAATATATTAAGTGGTTGTTGAAATAACTTAACCTATTCTCACAGTAAGAGTATTTTTTTTTTTACGTTTAATCACCCTGATAATTAGGATTGTCAATGGACTGGACTTATGCAAAAAGAAAAATGATTTTAAATCTGATTTGGGGCTTTAATAAATATATATTGTCATTCAAAAAATGTGTCAATAATCATACCCCAAGGTTGCGGCACTAATCACACCCCAAGGTTGTGTCAGTAATCTACCTTACTATAGCATTACTCCACATGCTAAATGTTTGAGTATGATAAATAAATATTCTGACATGCCAAATCACCACAATCAACTTTTGAAGAAAATAAATAAATAAATATAAAAAATTTTAGGTATGGGAATCGATCCCTTGCATTATTATTGGGGATAAATCTTCATAAATGCTAACTTTAACTCTCAGCAATTAGATCTTCATGTTTGAATAAATCTAAGTTGTCTTTTATCTCCCAAAAATAAATAAATAAATATCAAATGTTGGGCATGGGAATCGAACCCATGCACTATTGGTGCTTTAAGTTCTATAAGATTCGTCAGATTCATATGTTTGGTTAAATATGAGTCGTCTTTTATCTCCCACCCTAAACACCGGCCTGTTTTGTAAGATACTAGAGTATTCCCCGTGTCGTTGGCACTACCGTACGGTGTTAACTATTTACTCTTGACTTATCTTTCTATCGTGTTTCTCGTGGCTTTAACTGTGTTGAAAAATCACTAGTCATGGTTCTTGAAATTTTTGGTCAATATGTTATTAACTTCAGGTACATGCGCCTAAACTAAAACATAATAATAATAAAATAAAAATAAAAAGTTTGCCATTAAAAAACATTGCCTAATAAATATATATTGTCGTTCAAGACACGTGTCACTAATCATACCCCAAGGTTGCAACACATGTACCATTACCACTAAACATATTTATTTAATATATTTCTTGTCATTCATCTTTTTAATATCCATTGTGGTGCTATCTCAATCACAAATATTTGGTATTTCTGTAATGGTAGCTTAAACTAAATTAGTTACAATATTTTTGTTGAATTTTAACAGTCTATCTTGTTTTTAAAAATTTTCCCAATACTAAAATTTGTCACACCTCATAAATTTGCACTTGTAATTCATCAAAATGGCATAAAACAAAATAAACCACTATAACATTACTCCACATGCTAAATGTTTGAGTAGGCAACAAAACATAATTTTTTTTTTCAGAATTTTGGTAGAGTTTACTTTGTTTTCTTAATTTTTTTCGAACACTAAACCCTGTCATACACAATAATATTGCATTTTTTATTCTTAAAATGCAAATATATAAAATGAACCACTAAACCATTGTTCCACATGCTAAATGTTTGAGTAGACAACAAAATTTTGACAAAGTCCATTAATGAGCAAGAAATACAGTACCTCTAGAGTAGCACATTTTGTATGCAAATGTAAATCACATTGTGTACATGCTTAACATTGAAGTCCCTTTGCATGCATATGTAAATCACATTGTATACAAATGCATACAAATGCATGCTAGGATATTCCACACTGTATTCTAATGTATACTAGGAATATTCTAACATTGAAGTCCCACTGTACATGTCAATAAATCACATTATTCTAGTCAATAAATCTCATTGTACATGTTAATGAAAAAAAAAAACGGAATCATAACATGAGTATGCAAATGTCAATAAAAAAATTAGAATAAAAGCTCTATAATATTTCAATAAAACGTTGTTGATTTCATTCCAATTGATCTTACCATCCAAAACATAAGAATATTATCTTTTTAAGGGCCAAAATTTTCTTTCATTCATATAATTCTTGAAAAGTAATTCCAAAGATTAAAACAAACACCTATACTAAAATAAATTATTTAAAAAAAAAAGGAAATTCTCAATTAGGGTCTAATTGGGGCATTTACAAATTGGGCTATTTGCAAATTGGGGTCTATTAATTAATTACTAAGTGGACAACAGAATAGAATTTTTGTGAATAGAATAAACTAATGAAAAACATGAAATAACATAACCTATTATCTATCTTTCTTTTTTTTTGGAAAGTGAGTAGGGATTTTGAGGGTCCCCAAACCTTTATATTAATAAAATTCGATGATGATCAAAATACAATCGCTCATACGTTCACTCATTACATCATCAATGGAAATAGAAGATTCCATTAAATTTTCAACTAGCAACCTAATTATATCTAGCTCAACGATTTCCAAGATGGGAAGTAGACTCGCAAGATGGTTTGCTACAATAGTAGTTTCTTGATGCACCTGCCATAATTTAACTGTTTCGCACGCACCAATAACCCTTGAATCATCCTCATGACATGACTTATGCATAATGGCAGGCTCAATATGTAAGAAAAGTCAATGTAAAGAACTGAAGAGCACTGAACCTTGAAAATATATCCATTGAATGCTAGTTTCAACCTAGCATCCATACAAGCATCCAATAAACATCTGCATTTTATCTGAATAATCATCATCAATTACTTGGATGATCATTGTGCGTCTTCTCTTGTTGTAGCACTGCAAAAGAATTCCTATTGTTGAGTATCGAGTAAAGTCTTGCTTGCGACTTGGAGTCCCTATTATCTATCTTTATTTCAGTGCTAAAGCATAACATGGACATCTCAATAGAATATACTAAGTGGTTGTTGAAATAACTTAACCTATTCTTTCACAATAAAAGTATTTTTTTTAATTTGAAACCCATGATAATTAGGATTGTCAATGGACTGGACTTATGCAAAAAGAAAAATGATTTTAAATCTGATTTGGTGCTTTAATCAATATATATTGTCATTTAAAACATGTGTCAATAATCATACCCAAGGTTGCGACACTAATCACACCCCAAGGTTGTGTCAGTAATCTACCTTACTATAGCATTACTCCACATGCTAAATGTTTGAGTATGATAAATAAATATTCTTACATGCCAAATCACCACAATCAACTTTTAAAGAAAATAAATAAATAACTATAAAAAAAAAATTGGGTATGGGAATTGATCCCTTGCACTCTTATTGGGGATAAATCTTCATAAAGGCTAACTTTAGGTCTCAGCCATTAGATCTTCATGTTTGGATAAATCTCAGCTGTCTTTTATCTCCCAAAAAT
Organism: Berberis vulgaris; assembly: GCA_963556465.1. NCBI lineage: Eukaryota > Viridiplantae > Streptophyta > Magnoliopsida > Ranunculales > Berberidaceae > Berberis > Berberis vulgaris. The sequence goes on along the minus strand of OY747124.1, from coordinate 53,785,088 downwards.
AAATAAATAAATATCAAATGTTCGCATGGGAATCAAACCCATGCACTCTTGCTGCTTTAAGTTCAATAAGATCTGTCAAATTCATATATTTGGTTAAATTTGAGCCGTCTTTTATCTCCCACCCCAAACACCGTCCTGTTTTGTAAGATACTAGGGTATTCCCCGTGCCGTTGGCACTACCGTACGTTGTTAACTATTTTCATCGCGACTTTTCTTTCTATCGTGTTTCTCATGGCTTTAACTGTGTTGAAAAATCAATCGTCATGGTTCTTGAAATTTTTGGTCAATATGTTATTCACTTCAGGTACATGGGCTCAAACTAAACCATAATAATAATAAAAAAAAGAAAAATTTTGCCATTAAAAAAAGGTTCATAATAAATATATATTGCCGTTCAAGACACGTGTCACTAATCATACCCCAAGGTTGCAACACATGTACCATTACCACTAAACATATTTATTTAATATATTTCTTGTCATTCATCTTTTTAATATCCATTGTGGTGCTATCTCAATCACAAATATTTGATATTTCTGTAATGGTAGCTTAAATTAAATTAATTACAATATTTTTGTTGAATTTTAAGAGTCTATCTTGTTTTAAAAAAAAATTTCCAATACTAAAATTTGTCACACCTCATAAATTTGCAATTGTGATTCATCAAAATGGCATAAAACACAATAAACCACTATAACATTATTCCACATGCTAAATGATTGAGTAGACAACAAAACATATTTTTTTTTTTCAGAATTTCGGTAGAGTTTAGTTTGTTTTTTTAATTTTTTTTCCAACACTAAACCCTATCATGCACAATAATATTGCATTTGTTATTCTTAAAATGCAAATATATAAAATGAACCACTACAACATTGTTCGACATGCAAAATGTTTGAGTAGACAACAAAATTTTGACAAAGTCTACTAATGAGCAAAAAATACAGTACCTCTAGAGTAGCACATTTTGTAGGCAAATGTAAATCACATTGTGTACATGCTTAACATTGAAGTCCCATTGCATGCATATGTAAATCACACTGTCTACAAATGCATGCAAATGTATACAAATGAATGCTAGGATATTCCACACTATATTCTAATGTATGCTATGAATATTCTAACATTGAAGTCCCATTGTACATGTCAATAAATCACCTTTTTCTTGTCAAAAAATCTCATTGTACATGTTACTAAAAAAAATTAACTGAATCATAGCATGAGTTTGTAAATGTCAATAAAAAAAAAAAAGAATAAGAGCTCTATAATATTTCAATAAAACGTTGTTGATTTCATTCCAATTGATCTAACCATCCAATGCAAAAGAGAATTATCCTTTTAAGGGCCAGATTTTTCTTTTTTTTCATATAATTCTTGAAAAGTAATTCAAAAGATTAAAACAAACACCTATACTAAATGAAATTACTTAAAATTAATTGGGGCATTTACAAATTGGGGTCTATTAATTAATTACTAAGTGGACAACTCAATAGAATTTCAGTGAATAAAATAAACTAATGAAAAAAAAAACCTATTATCTATGTTGATTTTAGTGCTAAAGCAAAACCTGGACATCTCAATAGAATAAACTAAGTGGTTGTTGAAATAACTGAATGTATTATCTTACAATAAAAGTATTTTTTAAATTTCAATCACCATGATAATTAGGATTGTCAATGAACTGGACCTATGCAAAAAGAAAAAATGATTTAAAATCAGATTTGGTGCTTTAATAAATATATATTGTCATTCAAAACACGTGTCAATAATTTTACCCCAAGGTTGCGGCACTAATCACACCCAAAAGTTGTCACTAATCTACCTTACTATAGTATTACTCCACATGCTAAATGTTTAATATGATAAATAAATATACTTACATGCCTAATCACCACAAATAACTTTTGAAGAAAAAAAATAAATAAATAAATAAAATGTTGGGTATGGGAGTCGATCCCTTGCACTCTTATTGGGGATAAATCTTCATAGATGCTAACTTTAAGTCTTAGCCATTAGATCTTCATGTTTGGATTAATCTCAGCCGTCTTTTATCTCCCAAAAAAAAAAAATAAATATCAAATGTTGGGCATGGGAATCGAACCCATGCACTCTTGGTGCTTTAAGTTTTATAAGATCCGTCAGATTCATATATTTGGTTAAATCTGAGTCGTCTTTTATCTCTCACCCCAAACACCGTCCTGTTTATGTAAGATAAATAGTGTGTCCCCCATGCCGTTGGCACGATATGAATTTTTTTGGTAAACTTCATGAAATGCCAACCCGTCTGTGCCTACGTCACCATGAACACTCTCACTTTGCCTAAGAAATAAATTGAAAAGCATAAAAATTACGATACAAAGCCACTTATTTCACAATATAAAATGTATTTCATAGTTTCCCAACAAATTTGAAATTGTACACAATGACAAATACTAAAACACACCAAATTATAAATTTATTTGTACAACAAAATAGATTTAGTATAAAAAAATAATAAACTTATACTTGAAATATGAGTAATTGAAAGTGAGAGAGATGAAAGAGGGTTCAGAGAAAAGAGTGTAAGAGAAAAATAAGAAAATAAATAAATAAAAATGAAAATGTTGGATATGAGAATTAAACCCATGCACTCTTGGCGTTTTGAGTTCTATGTGATATGTTAGATTCATATATTTTGTTAAATCTTAGTCGTCTTTTATCCCCCACCCCAAACACCATCCTGTTTTGTATATATAACTATGGTATTTTCTGTTCCGTTGGCACTACTGTACGGTGTTAATTATTTTCATCGCGGCTTATCTTTCAATCGTGTTTCTCATGGCTTTAACCGTGTCGAAAAATCACTCGGCATTACTCTAGAAATTTTAGGTCAATATGTTATTAACTACTGGCACACGGGTTTAAACAAAACCATAATAATAATAAAAAAATAAAAAGTTTGCCATTAATAAAAAATTTCCTAATAAATATATATTATCGTTCAAGACACGTGTCACTAATCATACCTCAAGGTTGCGGCACATGCACCATTACCACTCAACATATTTATTTAATATATGTCTTGTCATTTATCATTTTAATTTCCATTGTGGTATTATTTCAATCACAAATATTTGATGTTTCTGTAATGGTAGCTTAAACTAAATTAATTACAATATTTTTGTTGATTTTAACATTCTATCTTGTTTGCAAAAAAATTTCCAATACTAAAATTTGTCAGACCTCATAAATTTTCATTTGTAATTCATCAAAATTGTACAAAACACAATAAACCACTATAACACTATTCCACATGCTAAATGTTTAAGTAGGCAACAAAAGATAAATTCTTTTTTTCAGAATGTCGACAGAGTTTACTTTGTTTTCTCAATTTTTTTTTCAAACACTAAACCAATCATACATAATAATATTGCATTTGTAATTCTTCAAAATGCAAATGTATAAAATGAACCACTACAACATTGCTCCACATGTTAAATGTTCGAGTAGACAACAAAATTTTAACAAAGTTTACTAATGAACAAGAAATACAGTACCTCCAGAGTAGCACATTTTGTATGCTAATGTAAATCACATTGTGTACATGCTTAACATTGAAGTTCCACTATATGCATATGTAAATCACATTGTACACAAATGCGTGCAAATGTATACAGATGTATGTTAGGATATTCAACACTGTATTCTAATGTATGCTAGGAATATTCTAACATTGAAGTCCCACAGTACATGTCAATAAATCACCTTATTCTTGTCTATAAATTCTATTGTACATGTTAACAAAAAAAAAAAAAAAAATGAATCATAGCATGAGTATGCAAATGTCAATAAAAAAAAATTAGAATAACAACTCTATAATATTTCAAAAAAACGTTGTTGATTTCATTCCAATTGATCTAACCATCAAGTGCATAAGAGTATTATCATTTTAAGGGCTAAAATTTTCTTTTATTTCAATTAGGGTCTAACTGGGGCATTTACAAATTGGGCTAGTTACAAATTGGGGTCTATTAATTAATTACTAAGTGGACATCTCAATAGAATTTCAATAAATAAAATAAACTAATGCAAAACATGAAAATAACTTAACCTAATTTCTATTTTGATTACAGTGCTAATGCAAAACATAGACATCTCAATAGTATAAACTAAGTGGTTGTTGAAATATCTTAACCTATTCTCTCACAACAAAATATTTTTAAAATTACAATCACCATGATAATTAGGATTGTCAACGGACTTGACTTATGCAAAAAAAAAAAAAAAAAAAAAAAAGCCATTTTAAATAGGATTTGGTGCTTTGATAAATATATATATATATATATATATATATATATATATATATATATATATATATATATATATATATATCATTCAAAACATGTGTCAATAATCCTACCCCAAGGTTGCGGCACTAATCACACCCCAAGGTTGTGTCACCAATCTACCTTACAAAAGCATTACTCCACATGCTAAATGTTTGAGTGTGATAAATAAATAAATCTATATTACAATTCAGAGTGGTGTTTTACTATTCATTGCTGACTGGGATAAAGTCAAATAAAAAGATTTAGAGATAAAAGATGGTTAAGATTAAAAGTTGGGAAATGTATTGAATTTGAGGGTTGAGATTCATTTCCCATGATGGCATATTTGTAAATATAAAACATGTAGAAGGGCAAAAATAATGAAAAACTTTTGAAAAAATTTGGTGGAATGTACATGTGGTGGAGAGAGAAAATATTGTGTTTTCTTTTAGCAAAATGAAAATTATCATAACTATCTACATTATTATCGTATTTTGGTAAAGTTAATATCGTTGAAATGCATTTTTAAGATCTTTCCAACAAAATCAATAATCAACACGAGTGCTAAAATTTTAAAAGTATATATTCTATAATTAAAAAACATATAAAGTATTTCACGTTTTTTAATATTTTTCAAAGTAAGTGGTTGTTGAAATAACTTAACCTATTCTCTCACAGTAAAAGTATTTTTTATTTATTTCAATCACCATGATAATTAGGATTGTCAATGGACTTGACTTATGCAAAAAGAAAAATGATTTTAAATCAGATTTGGTGCTTTAATAAATATATATTGTCATTCAAAACATGTATCAATAATCATACCCCAAGGTTGCGGCACTAATCACACTCCAAGGTTGTGTCACTAATCTACCTTACTATAGTATTACTCCACATGCTAAATGTTTGAGTATGATAAATAAATATACTTACATGCCTAATCACCACAATCAACTTTTGAAGAAAATAAATAAATAAATATAAAAAATGTTGGGTATGGGAATCGATCCCTTGCACTCTTCTTGGGGATAAATCTTCGTAAAGGCTAACTTTAAGTTTCAACCATTAGATCTTCATATTTGGATAAATCTCAACCGTCTTTTTTCTCACAAAAATAAATAAATAAATATCAAATGTTGGGCATGGGAATCAAACCAATGCACTCTCGGTGCTTTAAGTTCTATAAGATCCATTAGATTCATATATTTGGTTAAATCTGAGCCGTCTTTTATCTCCCACCCCAAACACCATCATATTTTGTAAGATACTAGGGTATTCCCTGTGCCGTTGGCACTACCGTACGGTGTTAACTATTTTCATTGCGACTTATCTTTCTATCGTGTTTCTCATGGCTTTAAATGTGTTGAAAAATCACTCGGCATGGCTCTGAGAATTTGAGGTCAATATGTTATTCATGTCTGGTACATGGGCTTAGACTAAACCATAATAATAATAATAAAAAAGAATACAAAGTTTGCCATTAAAAAAAGTTACCTAATAAATATATATTGTCGTTCAAGACTCGTGTCACTAATCATACACCAATGTTGCGGCACATGTACCATTACCACTAAACATATTTACTTAATATATGTCATGTCATTCACCTTTTTAATATCCATTGCGGTACTATCTTAATCACAAATATTTGGTATTTCTGTAATGGTAGCTTAAACTAAATTAATTACAATATTTTTGTTGAATTTTAACAGTCTATCTTGTTTTTAAAAAATTTCCCAATACTAAAATTTGTCATACCTCATAAATTTGCATTTGTAATTCATCAATAAGCAGATGACTTCAAATAAATAATATTAGGGGCTTAGATATAATTAATGAATGTTTACATGAGTTGATTTTGATAGTAAATAATTTAACTTTAAAAGGGTAAAAAATGTGTTATAGTATTTTTCATTTGAAGGACATAAACACCCATTGTACCTTTTTACCCATCTTTTAATTTTTCTTGTAAATATCATAGAGTTTGGACACTAAAATTGGAAAGAAAATATAGAGTGGAAGACATGCACAATATTAATGTTTTTTGCCTTGCATATACCATAAATACCCTCCTAATATTTTTATTTTTACTAAATGTTCAATTTGGCATATAATAAAATATCCAACTTTTGTGAGGATATATTTGAAAAACAAAATATTTAGATTACTTAAATAGTTGTATAAATCACATGGACAAACATGCCCTTCAAATTTATTTGTCTTTACATGGGGCATAAAAGTTAAATCTCATTTTTGTAAGGGCATTATGGGAAGTTCAAAAATTTGAGTTGAAGATATTAGTTTAGATGGACGTTTTAAATACAACTTCTCTAAACCTTGACAAGAAAGAACCTTAACAATCAATCTCCTCAGCGTCACAAGATCAAATAAGTTGTCATATCCCAACACCATATACGATTTTCTTGAACATTTGATGTTGGCAAATCTGTAAGATTGATGTATAAGTATTCGTCGACATGAATCTTATGTCTCTTCTAGGGCTCGTGAGAATATAAAAATTTGATATGGTGATATATTTTTGATTTTTTTTTCTTCCATTAATGTATCTTTGTTTATTTATGAAATACATGTAGCTCCTCATGAATTGTTGAAGGGGTTACTGGCAATTGGTATTGCGCTTGTACTTTGAATAAAACAAATTATTAATCTTACCATGCACAAGTTTATGACTTGCTTTGAAGGTAAGTAATGTTGCTAATGATGCTTGTTTTGTAAATTGCACCAAAATTGTTGTATTGTAATATATGTGTAGTTGAATCCTGGTCCCCTTGACCTTGATCTAAACCTGCACAGGGAATGCATGTGAGCAAAAGATCACCGTTGTGTTGGCCGATGACATTTCAATGCTAAAGTCAGACAATGCTCGAGAAAAAATTAAAGCTGTAAATTGGGTTATGTAGTGTATCTTTATTCGTCAAACCTGTGTCTAATTTATAATGTGAGAGTCCTCGTTTGACTATGCCTTTGGTGGCCTAGTTTAGGGAAAAAGATCTTGCTGGAGATCCTTTCCTAGTTGGGAGTCGTCCAGGTAGGAGAGTTTCCCTACTTGTTTTGTGCTTCTAGATCGGTTTCCTTTTTGGAGTGTTGTCCATGCAAGGAAGTTTCCATGCATGACTTATACTCTACTATATGTTTCCTAGTCCGAACCAATGTGTTGTTGGCCTACCAGTCTTAGGCGATCCCCCAGATACTTGTCAGATTAGGGCTTACAGGTATTGGGCTTTACCATGTGACGTGTGGGCTTAATAGGGTGTTGCAATTTGGATCAAACCTTCTAGATTCTGCCAATATGGGCTTAATGTTGTCTGAGCCTAGCTAGATTCGGTGGGAAATCAAGCCCGCTATGCTCTGTTGACATGTGTACGATGTAGATTAAAAGACGGTTTTGTGTATCATCAGCTGCTACCCCCGAGTTAGCGGGCCATCGCGTCGGTCCACTAAGTCACTCCTGAGAAACTGTACAGTCGTGATGATTGAACCCGAAACGTCATCTCAAGCGGTGTACGACATTAAATGAGTACATGACTGCTCATGAACCCTTGGCTTTATAAGTTGTCATCTCTCCAGAGGTGTGTTTCTTTACTTGTGTAACTTTTCTGAAACTCCTTTTTTGTTTCTTGCTTCTACGCTCTTGCTATAAGTGCGTTTGAAAGTTCACACTTTTTTCATGGCGGACAATGTTGAACTCATTGGTTGGCCCAAGAGGAAGTGAGTCGGTCAGAAAACTGATTCTGCTTGGGAGAGAAGTGACCGTCGCGAAGTCTGGGCCTACTTAATCTGCTCGAGAGATAGTTCTGGGAGAGCAGGGTGTTGTGCTCGAGCTTCATGTTCCCGTAGTTGTCATTGAGGGGGATGGCACAGAGGTGGCGAATCTTAGCAAAGTCAAAGCTTAGGACCCCACCATGGAGCCTGCTGACTCTTTTCGTTCTGCCGAAGTTGCCGCCTTGGAGTGTGGATCTTCTCCCCCTCTCCTGCCCTTAGACTCTGGAGCTGAGTATCGAGCCGAGCTGCGGAGTTGGTGTCTCTGAAGGGTCCCCTTGGGACAGTGTCAACATTCAGTAGTGAAGCGGACGTGTCATTGAATCGGGGTGAGTTGCACCCTGGCACTCGCAAGAGAGTCCATGCTTTGGAGAAGGTTTTTGCTAAACTGCGGAAGTCATATTCAGATGCTCTCTATTGGGCAGAATCCTTAAGCATGCAGTTGGAGGAGTGCAGTACTGAGACGAGTCCTAAATCATTGCGGGTTGCTCGGGCTGATCTTGAGGCCAAACTGGCACCCTCAAAGGCGGAGTTAAATCTGACCAAGGCTAGCTTAGTGTCCGCTAAAACATGTTGGGGCTCACTTGAGAGGAGTTGAAGTGCGTGGAAGAGATGTCAAGCAAGGCTCAGGCTGAGTAGATTGTCTTGCACCGGGGGTATGAATATGAGTTGGTTGATGGGCGTCAGCGTATCCAGGAAGGGAAGACCAAGGTTGTGTCTGCATTGGCTGAGCTAAATCTCCTGAGACAATGACTGGCAGAGGAGTGATCTCTTGTGGCTTCATATAAGTTGACAAAGGCGTAGGCAAGCTTAGCAGAGTCCAAGGTTCAGGAACCGGAACAGCAGGAAACTTCATAATTTCCTGTCATCATTCGGGGTAGGCTGGAACTATTGGGTTTGATCGAAGAAGAGAAACCTCGACTTGAGCTTGACTTTGCGTGTTATAGAAAGGTTGCTTATTGGAAGATCGACGAGATATAAGCCTTCGATCCTACGTCCCCATCTAGCAACTCAGGGTAGGCTTCGGGCAACGTTAACTTGTCGCCCACAGCTCCTTCTGATGTAATTGGCTCGTCGGCCTCTAGGGCAAATTCTCTAAAACAACTATAACTTTTAAGAGACGACTTAAAAAAAGTTTGTTAAGTAGTATTTTATACTTGTACTTTCTGAAGCTTAGCTGTGTTGTCATGCTATTGTGTCTGTCTCCTAGACACATCACTTGCGTAGTAGAGTTTGAAGTCATTGCACTTCAAATTCTTTAGACCACCTTAATCAGCTGATGGCAGACTTGTTTGTAGGTTGGGCCAGAAGCCATTGTCATCGGTTGGACTGACTAAGCTTTGGCTAGGTTCGGAGATCATTGTCTGTGGAAGGACATTGATCTCTGGCAAGTCATCGTCATCAGGCCGCATGAGTACTGACTAGAATCCCACTTTCTAACCCATCATCATCCGTGTTGGTGGATTAGGTGTAAAAGTGATAGGGTTCAACGCTCGTTGTCTACGAAAGGACAACGATCCCTAGCAAGCCATTGTCATCAGGCAACATGAGCACTGACTAGACTTCCACTTTCTAACTCATCGTCATCCGTGTTGGCAGACTAGGTCTTAGAGTGATAGAAGTTCAACGATCGTTGTCTGCGAAAGGACAACGATCCCTAGCAACCCATCGTTATCAGGCCGCATGAGCACTGATTAGACTCCCACTTTCCAACCCATCGTCATCCGTGTTGGCAGACTAGGTGTTAGAGTGATAAGGTTTGGTGATCATTCCCCGCAATTGGGCAAAGATCCCTGGCAAGCCATCGACATCAGGCTGCGTTAGCACTGACTAGACTCCCACTTTCTAACCTATCGTCATCCGCGCTTGATGGACTAGGTGTTAGAGCGGACCAAAATCCATGATTATCAGTGGCCACTAACTACTATGGTTGGGTTCGAAAACCATTTTCCATAACTGGACGATGATCCCTAGCAAGCCATCGTTATCAGACGTCGAAAGCGCTGACTAGACTCCCACTTTCTAGGCCGTTGTCAACCGTTATTTGCAGACTAAGCTTCGAGCGAACCATAAGCTATCATAATCAATCATCACTGACTAAATTTTGGCCGAGTCGGTGATCATTATCCTTTATTGGACAGTGATCCATGGCGAGCCGTCTCGATCAAGCATTAGAGCGTTGACTAAGCTCCCACTTTCTAAGCCATTGTCATCCGTCTGGCGGACTAGGCGTTAGGGCGGACCAAAAGCCATTGTCATCAGCCGAAACTGACTAAGTTTTGGTCGAGTTTGATAAGTCTGACATTGACGTCCTGACTTGTTTAATTTGCTGAGTAGATGGGAGTCGGGCAGTGATAAATTGAATGGCTGTTGGTCTAGACAATGGTGAAAGTTTTTAGGAAAAGCAAATACCTTTTATTGATAATATTTTTTAAGGTGCTCTACATTTCATGGCTGCATGAGGCTTCTTCCATCAATGTCTTCCAACCAATATGTGTCTGGCCTGTTGACCTTGGTCACTTTGTAGGGCCCTTCCCAGTTTGGGTTTAGCTTGCATGTGCCTAGTTTTTAGTGCTCTATTGAGTCTTCTAAGTACCCAGTCCCCCACTTTAAATTCACACGGCTTGACTTTCTTATTGTAGTATTGAGCCATATTTTGTTGGTAGGTAGCTATCCGCAAAAGTGTGATATGTCATTTATTCGAGGAGGTCTAACCCGTCGCATAAAACTTCATCATTATCCTTCAGCCTGAACTCCACTGTCTGAAAAGTTGGTATTTTAAGCTCTACTGGGACCATTGCTTCCAACCCGTATGCCAGGCCAAAAGGTGTTTCCTCAGTGGGTATTCTTTTGGTGGTCCAGTACGCCCAGAGTATTCCTGGTAGCGCGGAGACCTATTTTCTCTTGGCTTTGTCAAGTTTCTTTTTGAATGCTTCCAAAATCGTTCTAATGGTGACTTTTGCCTGGCCGTTGGCTTGCGGGTGTCCTGGTATGAACTTCTCAATTTGGGATGCCGAACCTGTAAATGATGGAGCCCGATATGAACTTCTCAATTTGGTTCTGCCCTATCTTGGATAGGGGCTCTAATTCGACCCATTTTGTGAAGTAGTCTAAGGCTACCAAGAGGAACTTCTTATTGGCTGAGGCCGGGAATGGCCCGACAATGTCCATTTCCCATTGCAGGAACAACCATGGGCTGGTTATCGAAATCAAAGGTTGGGCGGGCATGTGTATATACGGCGCAGACCTCTAGCATTTGTCACATCTGCGGATGGTATCCTTAGCGTCCCGCTGCATCTTTGGCCAATAGTACCCTAAAATTAGGGCCCTTATGGGCCAGAGTTCTCCCATCGGGGTAATTTTTGCAGATGCCGCCATGAATCTCTTCAAGAACACGATTCGCCTATGAGGGAGTGAGGCATCTGACAAGGGCTCCCATGGCAGACCTTCTATATAATTTTTCATTTGGGAGAGTATACCACGCTCCTATATTTTTCAGCTTTCTAGCCTCTGTCTTTTCAGCTAGAAGAGTGCCATTCTTGACATACTCAATGATGGGATTCATCTAGCTTATCTGTACTTCTATCGCATAGACTTCATTGGATTCTTCTTCTTCTAGACTCGACTGTTCTTGGAATTTGAAGAGCCCATCAGATACTTCGACCGTGGCTGAGGCCTGCCTGGCCAGTGTGTTGGCTCTGTGGTTATCGTCACGGGGACACTGTAAGAGATCAAACCTTTTGAATCTGCTAATGGCGTTGATTACCTTTTCGCGGTAAGCCATTATCCTAGGATCTTTGTTGTTGAACTCTCCCTTGACTTGGTTCACTACCAGGCATGAGTAACTGTACATGATTAGTTCATCTATCCCATTTCCCTTAGCGAGCTTCATGCCGAATAGGAGGGCCTCGTATTCTGCTTCATTGTTTGAGGTCAGGAACCCAAACCCGACAGCTTTCTCCATGGTGAATCCGCTTGGGGAGCGGAGAGTGATTCTCGTTACGCTTCGCTTTACTGTGGATGACCCGTTACAGCATATGATCCCTCCTTGGTCAACTGACTTCTACTCTTTGTCATCAAACTCTAGTTCCCAACGCTAATAAATTCGGCGATGAAATCCGCCAACGCTTGAGCTTTGATTGCGGTTCTTGGAGCGGAGTTGATATCAAACTGTCCCAGTTCCACTACCATTTGACCATCCGGCTAGGCAATTTTGGCTTGTGCAGCACCATGTGATGTTCACATAATTATTACATAATATATCTTCTTATTTATATTTGTTAGTGTTTCAAATAGTGTATTTTAGTTTAATTATTTTATTTTTGTATTTTTGTAAGATTTGGAGTTTAAATGACAAAAGTGCGTTAGCGTGGCAAATTTGGAAATTCATAGACAAATTGACGAAGTAGAGCGGGAGACACTCAAGCCAAAGATTAAGAGAACCAAAGGAAAAAATAAAGGAAATTAGTTTTGAATTTTGGTGGAACAAAGAAGTAATATGGATGAACATAGCCAAACCCACTTTTCAAGGGTGGGACCCCTTTGTTTGCAATTTGGGTTTCTAAATTCTATTTGGTTTCCAATAGGGTTCCAAATTCTATTGGGTTTCCAATTGAGCTTCCAATTGAGTTCCCAAAAGAGTTTGGTTTTCTTTTAACCACAAAGAGCAAAAGCAGATAAAAGAGGACAGCAGCCAATTTGGAATGGGAGTTTTTGGGTTTTAACACAAATACGACAGCAGCAGCATAGGAAAAAAGAGGAGGAGAACGTATGAGAGGAGGCAACGCATGACAACAGCAGTGGAGATGCTATCCAGTAGGGGACGCTGTCCAGGGCAGCAGGGACGCAATACGGCAGCAGGGAGTGCGCAGGACAGCAGGAGACGCTTTTCCAGCAACAACACACATTGCTAATCCACCACGCGCTGCCATGCCGATGAAGCTCCACATCGTTGTTGTTGTCATCACCTTCACCATGTGTCACTAAACTCCTCGCAAGGCGAAGAGGTGAACTTCTAGATGTAACGCACTTAATTGGTATTTGATTCGTTTTATGCTTTCACGATGAATAATGGTGTTTATGATTTTCACTTTTATTTAATATAGGAGTTTATGTTATTTTAGCGACAAAGATTTCATCAACTTTTTCGTAGATTATTATTCCGGTGGTTGTCTTTTCCTTCTCCATATAAGTTTAGTCTCGCTTTTCTTATGTTTGAAAATTTTTAAGGATCAATTAATTCCGGTAGGATAGTTATATGTGATTGTCTTTTATTACGTTATTGTCTCCGGATATATCGTAAATTTAGGATATCATATATGACCAACCTTTGTGCTTTCTAGAAAAAGTGAAATCTAAAATCCATTTACATTAGAATATATTAGTGCATTAAAGATTATTTTTTCGATTATGTTGTTTGGGATGTGAAATACATAATCGAGTCATCATAGTGAATCAATACTAGTGAAATTTAGGAGGGATTCTTGGAACCTTGTGACTTTTCTAAACTTGATTTTTATTAAACTAAATTCAATTTCATATTTTAAAATTGCTAGAATTTCTTACATTTAGTTTCACGTAGTTTTTCTTCCTTGACCTTGTTTTGTAGATTGTTTTTCCTCGCGGGATCGACACCCCAATCTTTATTGCAATTGACCGCGTGTACTGTTTGGGCGTAATCAAATTTTGGCGCCGCTGCCGAGGACAAGAGTCATTCTACAAGGGAAGTTTCGGGTATTATCTTTCTTGCTCATTATTTTATTTTATTTAATTTTTAGGTTTTAGGTCAAGTTTATTTTATTTTATTTCTTAAAAAAAATTGCAAAAAACAAAAAAGGACATTGAGGGAGTGTGAGTTGGAATAGAGGCCACTTAGGGAGACTAATTAGGGTCCCAAATTTAGAACCACAAATTCACATTGAGACCAAAATTAAGTCATACTTCTAATTCTAACACCATGAGTAATCACGAAGATGACCATGTTCGGTCGCTAAAGGACTATCTCCACCCCATGCGCACTGCTACTCCATCATGTATCATGTTTGCACCAAATACACCAAAGCTAGATTTTAAGCCGGGTATGATACAATTATTACCCACTTTTCATGGCCTAGAGAGTGAGCATCCTTATGTTCACATTAGGGAATTCGAGGAGGTTGTGGCCACTTTCCACAACAAAGTTGAGGCTGTAGACTCGGTTAGACTAAGGTTTTTTCCTTTTTTCCTTAAGGAAAAAATGAAGAGTTGGCTATACTCTTTGCGACCAATGTCTATAGGTTCGTGGGAGGAGATGACCCAAGCATTTTTTAATAAATACTTTCCTCACCACAAAACCAACGGTCTAAAAAAACAGATTTCTACCTTCACCCAAAAGAATAGCGAGACATTATATCAAGCATGGGAGAGGTTCAAGGATCTCTTGAATACATGTCGCTTGAGATGATGTGTAATGGAAACTTTTTGCATAAGGACCCAGACGAGGCCATTGAGTACCTGAATGACCTGGTTGAAAAGGCTCACACTTGGACTGGCCCAAGCGCTACTGAGAACACGCCCAACTGGAGTCTACCAACTTAGGGAAGAGGACAGCCTTATAGCCCAATTGGATAGAGTGACTAGGGAGTTAGAGGAACTTAAGGCCAAGGATGGTAGGCCCACACATACTGTTGCCATAGTTGAGCTACAGGACGCCTGTTTTATATGTGGGGGAGTTGAACACTTAGCACAGGATTGCCCAACCTTGACTGAGATGAGAGGGGTTTATGAGGAACAATGTAACGCCTTAGGGATGTACAAGAAGCCTTACTCACCATTGTCTAACACTTACAATTCTGGCTGGAGAAATCACCCTAACTTAGGCTGGAGGTCCAAAGCAGACCAACCTACACACGCAGAGGCACAACCACCTAGGTCATACCCTGCACCTCCATACAATGTGCAATCTAACAAAAGTTCTGTCACGCCCCGATTTTCGAGAAAAACGAAAATCCCAAAAATCCACGTAGGATTATCCGTTTTCCCAAAAGTCGGGACATGAATTTTCATTCACGAAAAATAACAGTTGGCATCCACGAGAAATAATAAATTTGCACAATTTACCAAATAGAGGGAAAAAACACAACTAATCTAAAAGTCCATCAAAGGAAGAAAATTTTTAAAACTCGCAGAGCCAACGCTAACAAGTTCAACAATTTACGAATGAATCACTCCCAAAAAAATAATAAATAACTCCGATTTCGAATTACAAGAATTAAATTGACACCTACAAATAAAAAGATCTAATCTTTCGAACACGCGCAACTCCCAGCAATGCTCGTCACGTATGGTACGAAATGATCTAAGCCCGCTCGAGATTAATATATCCTGAAAATAAGCTAGTCGGCTACATTCCCGAAGGAATGTACCCAAGAAGCCAAAGCCCACTTGGGTCAGCAATAGAGCTGGTGTGAAATCTCTTTATTTCCCCAAAAATCAATAAAGGAAATTATAAGATATGACCAAAATAGTACGATAAAGAAATCAAAACACACAGGTAGTTCCTCCACGAGGCATTCATATCTTAATTCTAATAAGTAAATATGCACTTACTTGTACCTACTAGATGGAAGTTGACTATGGCAAGTCTAACCTGCAGAAATATTAGTGGACTTGCCATCCTGCATGAAAATGATTAGAAACAATATAAACGTAGTTTATTCATTTTTATTTGAATTTGGTTCATCTTTTTAACGGAATGATCACTTAGACGATACCACATTCGCACCACCTCCGTGCCGAACATACATGCCCGTATGCCTCTCTCATATAAAGGAGGACTACTCCGTCATCCATGCCCAAGTGGGGACATCACATACAGGCATGCATCGCGGATACTCCTAACTATATGAGTACCAAAAGCCACCCTTGGGCTAACAATGCGCATAACTCACGTCACATTTTTGACGGATAAATATCAAAGCCTATTTTAGGCATAACAATTTCACCTCATTTCCACAAGACTAACCCGAAGGTTATTTTAGTTTCTTTAGTAAGAAATGGGTGCCCCAACTCCGCAAGACGACCCACTGGTCATTTAGTTTCTCTAGTAGGAGAGGGGAAATAATAACCAAAAGAGGTGTGGAATTTCCTGAAATACATCCTCATAATCTCTTACCACTTCTACATCTCGAATCTCTCTCTCTGACGTCCCCACCAAGTACAGAAAACTAGACATTACTGACTCTTCACAATTTCCACAAGTGTGAGAAACAGGGGGCATGCCTGGTGCATGAATGGAAACTATCTTCTTTGCACAATCTAGCGTGACTAAGTTCTTACGCAACCAATCCATTCCCAAAATCACATCAAAGCCCTCAAAGTCAAGCACAATCAAGTCGACAAGGAATACTTTGTCGAGGAAGGAAATCTTAAAATTTCTACATATTTCATTTAGTGTCACTGAGACTCCTAAAGGGGTGGTAACACATAATGGTATAGCAAGTGGCAAAACTTTCAACATTATTTGATTAACCAAACGTCGAGATATGAAAGAGTATGATGCACCAGTATCAAATAACACCTTCATATTAGAGATAGGAAAATCAAAAGTACCTTGAACATTTTCCTGATCTGGTAAGGTAGCAAATACACGCCCTTGGGTGGGTTGACCTTGCCTATTCTGGGGCGCGTTCCTACCATTACGGCAATCTCGCATTCGATGACCTGGTTGCCCACAAGTGTAGCAGATCAGTGTGCGCCCCCCTGATGCTATTTGGGTAGTCTGATTCTGCTGACCTTGATAACCTTGTCTCTGGTTACCCTGACGATGGAATTGGTTTCCATTCTGTCTTTATGCTGATTACCATCCTGTTTCTGGGAATGGTCATACCCCTGCCTCTGGGACTGATTTCCACCCTGACGGTGAAACTGGTTTCCTCCCTGCTGTTGGTTCTGGTACCCACCTTGAGGTTTCTGGTTCTGAAACTGTCGACCCCTTTGCCCTTGATCATAAGGACGGAAACGGCTACGGTCACCACGAAAATCACGTGACGCACCCTGATGACGAGTGTTTCCTGACACCCCTACTTTTTCAATAACAATAAATAATTTATGTTTCTAAAATTCAATTGAAATTTGTATTTTAAAATCTTCTTTTGTTTGACAAGTCGTATTTTTCGAAATTCAGTAAACTTTCTTACCTACCGAATCTCAGGACGAGATTCCATTTAACGTGTGTATAATGTAACACCCCTAAATTTCATAAAGATAATTTATTTTATTTTTAATTAAATAAAATAGGGTTACATTTAATTGAATGTGAATTTTGAAATTAGGGTTTTATTTGGTGAGTTAAAGGGCGGGTGCTCTCAGAATGTTAGTGGGGGCGAATAGCCACCCACCCTATAAAGAGAAAACCCTCTTTTCTTTTCTTTCTCCTTCCTTATTTTCTCCTTCCTTCTTTTCTACTTCTTCCTTCATCTTTTCCTCTATGTTTTTCTTCTTCGATGGCGGCTGAATCTGGAGAAAATGGAATCATCAGGTAGTGTCAGGCCAAATCTTGTTACTTGGACTGCAGTGATTAGTGGATTTGCACAAAATGGTTATGACCAGGAAGCACTTGAGTTGCTTTACAGAATGCAAGAAGTTGGTTTCAAGCCGAACCCTCAGACTTTGGCGAGCGTGCTTCCTGCTTGTGCCAGATTACAAACTCTAAGTTTAGGCAAAGAGATACATGGCTATATCATGAGAAATGGATTTATGTCCAGTCCTTTTGTTGTTAATGGATTGATAGATGTGTATAGAAGGTGGGCAGATATGGGAAGTGCAATGAAGATCTTTTCAAAGTTTTCAGTCAGAAATTTGGTTTCTTTTTATACGATGATTGTTGGGTATTGTGAAAATGGTGATGTTAGAAAGGCCAGAGAGCTATTTGATCAAGTGGAATTTGATGGAGTGAAGAAGGATATTATCTCATGGAACTCGATGGTTTCTGGATATGTAAACAATGGGATGTTCATGAAGCACTAAAGATATTTCGAGCATCACAGTTTGAAGGAGGGGTTGAGGCAGATCTTCAGTTAAGCAGCTCACAACTTTGCCACAGATCAGTAGCAGTGTAACTGCTCTATCTTAGTGTGGTCGTAATGGTCCAACCAATCATGGATTTCTCGCGGTAGGGATGGAGAGTGGACTTATTGAATTATGGGCTCTTTCTAAGGGAACAACTGAAAGCAGCAGCCCAGTGCAGTTGAATTTCAATGCGGCTCTTGCTGTGCGGTTTGATCCATTCATGTGTCATGTTTCTATGGTACATGGCTTGGCATGGAGGAAGTCTATGGGGGTGAATGATTCTAGGAAAGATCGTCCGGGGAGTAGTTGTGGAAGCAGCAGTAGCGGTTGCTATTCGGGAAATTTCAGTGAGGAAGATGAAGAAGATGGGTGTTTGGATGATTGGGAGAAATCACAGGCGGCAGGATGATGGGACGATAGCGTTGGCTGCGCAATCGTTTGCGATTTGCAATTTCTGTGAGTTTTTTTCATTCTTTCTCTTTTACTGTGAGTTTTCTTATTCCCTGTATTTTGCAAATCCTTGTTTCTTGACTGAATTAGTGATTGTATTTGTGAGGATTTGATGATGGGGTTTGTGAGTTTTGTTGCGAGGATGTGTGGTTATGATTTGTATTTTGGTTTGGCGGTGTGATGACCTGTATTTGTGTGTCCTTGATGATTTTGGATTGAATTCTTAGGCTTGTTATGTTGCTTGATTTAAATCCCATTTCAAAGGTTTGGGGTGTAAGGTGTAAGTGAAACTCTTAGCCTTCATCTCTTTGGAGGAGCAATTCAGTGGGGATATATTCATCGTTATTCTAATTGGTTTGATAGATGTCAAGTATCATGGAATATTCTAAACTCTTAGTCCTTCATCTTTTAGCCATTGTCATATTTTATACTTGATTGGATACTCATGATTGAAAGAGTTGAATAAACATATCTAATTTGATCATCATAAGAAATATATAATCAGAAATTAGATATCAGTTTTGTGTGTTCAATATGGTGAACGACAAGTGAGGTGGATCGAGTCTTAACATATGCAAGGGTAGAAAATCAGATCACATAATTAAAGGTATTCCTTTTTATTGATTGGGTGTGACTTTGTTTGGTTGGTGTTTGAATGGTTGATGAATATTAATGCATTGTGATAAATTTGGAGATTTGTATGCATATTGACTTGTTTATGCATTATGAAGAATTTGGATATTTGAATCAAGGGGTGGCTTGATTGCCATATTGTTACATAGCATGATTAATGAATATGCTATGTTTTCCCCAAAAATGTGGGTGAATAGATTGTGAATCAATTTATGTATGACAAAATGTCATTGTGAAAGAATTCTGAATTATCAAAAATAAATGATATTGGTAAACCTGGATTTTTGAAAATATAAACCACTTGGACTTGTATCACTTAGAACTACCACATCTCTTTTGTTTATTATTTCCCCTCTCTTACTAGAGAAACTAAATGACCAGTGGGTCGTCTTGCGGAGTTGGGGCACCCATCTCTTACTAGAGAAACTAAAATAACCTTCGGGTTAGTCTTGCGAAAATGTGGTGAATTTGTATGCCTAAAATAGGCTTTGATATTTATCCGTCAAAAATGTGACGTGAGTTTATGCGCATTGATAGCCCAAGGGTGGCTTTTGGTACTCATATAGTTAGGGGTATCCGCGATGCATGCCTGTATGTGATGTCCCTACTTAGGCATGGATGACGGAGTAGTCCTCCTTTATATGAGAGAGGCATACGGGCATGTATGTTCGGCACGGAGGTGGTGCGAATGTGGTATCGTCTAAGTGATCAATCCATTAAAAAGATGAACCTAATTCAAATAAAAATGAATAAATTACGTTGCATTGTTTCTAATCCTTTTTATGCAGGATGGCAAGTCCACTAATATTTCTGCAGGTCCGACTTGCCATAGTCAACTCCTATAGGGTAAGTACAGGTAAATGCATATTTACATATTAGGATGATGATATGATTGCCTCGTTGAGGAACTAAATTCTTGGAACTGTGTTTTCTTGCATCACACCTTTGCCTCGTTGAGGAACTACCTATTGGTGTGATGGTTTGTTGTTTGTGTTTAGCTTGATGTTTACCACGTGCGATTTTATTGATTTTTGGGATGAAGATTTCTCACACCAGCTTTATTGCTGACCCAAGTGAGCTTTTGCTTTTTGGGTACATTCCTTTGGGAATGTAGCCAATTAGCCTTTCAGGTTTAGAGACTTTTGAGCAGCGTTACGGGAGTTCCGCTAGTGGGGCTAGCGACATCAGTTTTTCCTGGTTAGACTTTTGTATTAATTTTAGTTTGTTCCTATTTTCTAAAATATACTTTTTGTCTTTGCTGCTAAATGTCTCTGTTGTTATTGAATTTCACGTCCCGAGTTTTGAGGAAACGGATAATCCTATGTGGATTTTAGGATTTCGTTTTTCTCAAAAATCGGGGCGTGACAGTTCCTTATCAGACACATTACATGCATTTATAGAGGCACAAGGTAAAACTAATAAAAAATTTGAGGTTGCATTGATACAGTTGGCAGAAGAGAACAAGGAGATCAAAAGCCAGATAACCAAGCTGACAAGTTCATTAACAGTACAAGAACGGGGCCAATTTCCGTCACAGCCTCAAGCAAATCCGAAGGGCCAACTTATGGCACAAACCTCTACTTGAGACTCTCAGAATGTCAAAGAGGTTAATGCCATCACTACTCGGAGTGGTAAGATTTTAGATGGATCAAGTTCGTCCACAACTATAGGTACTTCCCCAAGTGCAAAGGATAGCATCCCTGAGGATGAGCCCAACAAGAACATTCCAGTTCCAATTCCTTTTCCTCAAGCACTACGACCTACTGGAAAGAAATCGGAAATGCATGGTGACATTCTAGAACACTTGAAACAGGTTAAAATTAACTTACATTTGCTGCATGTGATTAAATAGGTACCAACTTATGCGAGGGTCATTAAGGATCTATGTACCATCAAGAGGAAGCATCATGTCAAGAAGACTGCCTTCTTGGCAGAACAGGTAAGTGCGATGATTGAGCAGAATACACCACTCAAGTAGAAAGATCAAGGGTGTCCTACAGTCACCTACCAGATTGGGACTCATGAGTTCGGCTAAGCCTTGTTGGATTTAGGAGCAAGTGCAAATCTGATGCCATATTCTATTTACTTGCGATTGGGTCTGGGAGAGATTAAACCCACATCCGTGGTACTAAAATTGGCTGATAGATCAGTTAAGAAACCAAGAGGAATAGTGGAGGATGTCTTGCTGCAGATTGATAAGTTTTACTATCCCGTCGACTTTCTTATTTTAGATACTCATTCTGCGATTAATATGGAGTCCACAGTTTCAATTATTTTAGGTAGACCTTTTATTGCCACAGCTAACGCTCTTATCAGTTGCAGGAACGGTCTAATGAAGCTGTCTTTTGGGAACATGACTCTGGAGATCAACATATTCAATATTAGCAAGCAACCATGTGATGATGATGAGTGTCATCATACCTACATGATAGACAAGCTGATATCAGAGGAGGCGCTCCTGAGCGCAGATTCTGAAACCTTAGAGTACCTCCTTTCTATTTCTGATTCTAAGAGTTCACTTTATCCTGACAATGCTTTTGATATTTCTGTTGTTTTAGGGTTAAAGGATAAAGGAGGACGACAATGGCAACCATGCTTTGAGGAGTTGCCAAAGGAAAGACAGAAACCACAACCATCCACCGTGGAAACTCCAAAAGTTGACCTAGCTCCACTGCCTGAGGGACTTAAACATGCATTCCTCGGACTAGGTGATACCTTTCCTGTTATTATTTCTTCTGTGCTTGATAGCTCACAAGAAGAAGAATTGATTAATATGTTACGTGAGCACAAATCTGCATTAGGTTGGACTATAGCTGACATCAAATGTATTAACCCCTTAATATGTTCCCATAGGATTCACTTGGAAGAAGGAGCTAACCCCCGTAGAAACCCTCAAAGATGACTTAACCCTACTATGAAAGAGGTGGTGAAAAAGGAAGTCTTAAAATTGGTAGATGCAGACATCATTTATCCCATCTCCGATAGCAAGTGGGTTAGTCCAACTCAAGTAGTTCCCAAGAAATCTGGAATAACAGTAGTGACTAATGATGAGGGGGTGCATGTTCCTACTAAGGTAGTGACAGAGTGGCGCATGTGCATTGATTATAGGAAACTTAATTCTGCCACCCGCAAGGATCACTTCCCACTTCCATTCATAAACCAAATCTTAGAGCGAGTAGCTGGTCATTCTTTCTATTGTTTTCTAGATGGGTATTCAGGATATTATCAGATTGAGATTGCATTAGAGGATTAGGATAAGACTACTTTCACATGTCCTTTTGGTACTTATGCTTTTGGACGTATGCCATTTGGTTTGTGTAATGCACCGACTACTTTTCAGAGATGCATGATGAGTATTTTTAGTAACATGGTTGAAAAATATATGGAAGTATTCATGGATGATTTGACTGTTTTTGGTGATTCCTTTGATTCGTGTTTACTTCACTTGAAGGCTGTTCTAAGTAGATGTGAAGAGAAGGGTCTGGTGCTTAATTGGGAAAAATGTCATTTCATGGTTCCCCATGGAATAGTTCTGGGACGCATAGTTTTTGATAAAGGAATCGAGGTTGATAAAGCAAAAATTGAAGTGATTTCTAAATTACCTACGCCTAAAAGTGTCAAGGATGTGAGATCATTTCTAGGGCACGCGGGTTTTATAGGAGGTTCATACAGAATTTTTTTGCCATCTCTAAACCATTAAGTAATCTCCTTGTCAAAGACGCCATGTTCCAATGGACACAAGAGTGTGAGGATGCCTTCTGAACACTCATTGATAGGTTCACCTCTGCCCCCATCATGCAGCCACCTGATTGGAATTTACCATTTGAGACAATGTGTGACGCAAGCAACTATGGTGTGGGGGCAGTCTTGGGACAACGAAGGGAAGGGAAGCCCTTTGTTGTTTACTATGTTAGTCGAACACTTAATGATGCTCAAAAGAATTATTCGACTACTGAAAAAGATTTGCTAGCTGTAGTTTTTGCTTTAGATAAATTTCGTGCTTCTTTGATTGGTACACCTATCACTGTTTTTACTGACCAAACGGCTCTTAAGTTCCTTCTTTCTAAAAAGGATGCTAAGGCAAGATTGATTAGGTGGATTTTACTTATGCAGAAATTTGATCTAACTTTAAAGGATAAGAAGGGGGTCGAGAATGTTGTGGCAGATCACTTGTCTCGTCTGGAGTTCAATGACTCTGCCAATGGCCCACCCATTCGTGATGACTTCCCTGATGAACACCTATTCACCGTCACTCAAGTACCATGGTATGCACACATTGTTAATTACTTGGTTTTCGGTGAAGTTCCATCATCATGGAGTGCTCAAGATAAGCGTAAATTTTTTGTCGAGGCAATAATTTTTTATTGCGATGATCTTTATCTATATAAGTATTGCTCTGACAAAATCATGAGGCGCTGTATCCCTGAAGGTGAGATTGAAAGTGTCTTACATTTTTTTCATAGTGCAGCTTGTGGAGGCCATTTTTCTATGAAAAAGACCGCTGCAAAAATTTTACTGTCGAAATTATATTGGCCTACATTGTTTAAGGACACTAACAATTATTGTCGTTCTTGTGATAAATGCCATAAGTTAGGTGCACTGTCCCGGAGACACATGATGCCCCTTAACCTCATCCTAGTCATTGAGATATTTGATTGTTGGGGGATTGATTTTATGGGACCTTTTCCACCTTCTTTTGGATATTTGTATATTTTGCTTGCAGTGGACTATGTGTCCAAATGGGTATAGGCTGTGGCGTGCCTAAACAATGACAACAACACTGTTGTCAAGTTTATCAAAGAACACATTTTATCCTGTTTTGGTACACCACGAGCCATTATTAGTGATCAGAGGACTCATTTCTGTAATCGCTATTTTGAAGCTTTGATGCGCAGGTATGGAGTTTATCACAAGGTTGCCAATGCATACCATCCGCAGAGAAATGGCCAAGCCGAGCTGGCAAATCGAGAAGTGAAACAAATCTTGGAGAAGATGGTGAATCTGGATAGGAAGGATTGGTCCTTGCGCCTTCCTGATGCACTTTGGGCTTACCGTACCGCTTATAAGACAATTCTCGAGATGTCTCCGTATCGGCTTATATATGGAAAAACCTGTCATTTACCTGTTGAGTTAGATCATCGCGCTTATTGGGCTATAAAAAGCACTAACTTTGACATCAACGATGCCGGTATTCAGCGGAAATTTCAGTTAGCTGAAATTGAGGAGCTGCAGAATGATGGCTATGACAATTCCCAAATATACAAGGCAAATATGAAAGCGGCTCATGATAAACAAATTTTGAGGAAACATTTCGAGCCTAATCAACGAATCTATCTCTATGACTCATGACTCCATCTTCATCCTGGCAAGCTAAGATCGAGATGGACGGGCCCATTCATGGTAAAACAAGTTTTTCCCAATGGTTCCATAGAAATTGAAGATCCAAAAGATGGGAGAGTATTTAGAGTAAATGGGCAGCGTTTGAAGCTCTATGTGGAGCGGGTAGAGGTGCCAGAGGAAATCTCTCTGGTTGCCTCTGTTTACTTGATTTGATGTTCTCCACCCTATGTTTAGTTTAGGTTTTTATTTTATTTTAGTTTAGGTTTTTGCTTTTATGTTTTTCTTTTAGTGTTTCAGGTTATTTTAGGTGTTGCTACTGGAGTCACTCGGTGGCCCTCATCCCATGTGTTCCTTTCTTCCGTCGGTATGATTTTCTTATATTTTGGTGAGTGTGAGGACGTTGTTTATTTGAAATTGGTAAAGCTTCACCATGTTAATATCACTCTAACCCTCCTCTTTTATTTTCCCTTCATTTGTCATGATTATTATTTTATACATTGAGCACAATGTTTGGTTTAGGTTTGGGGGTGATGGTGGTTTATTAGATTTTTTTGTGCAATTGTCAAAAATCTTTGAGCTTAACACGTATTTTACAATTAAACCGAGTCATTTTTGTGTTCTACTCAATCTCCATTGAATACTTAGATGATTACGATAATTGTGCAAAATCTTTATGAAAATGCATTCGAAATATGAACTCTTGGTGAATTTAAAAAAATAAAAAATAAAAATAAAAAATAAAAAAATAAATAAAAAGGGGATTTTGAGTCTTTTTAATTTTAGAGAATATTTTTGTTGCCTTTAATTTTAAGAAAACACATACTAACATGTGTCACATAGTTATATTAGTAGAAAACATGATATTTGATATTATCCTTATGTTAGATGTATTTCGTGAAACTTTTCAACTCGACTATGAAAATGCACTATAAGTCAAGTCAACATGATTTGAAGTTGATTAGTGAGATATTGAACTAGAAAACCTTAGAATAATAGTGGAGAATAATAGTCAAGTCAACATGATATTTGATATTTGAAGTTTTGAGCCATTTTTTATTTCTTGAGGGTTATTAATTATACTCTGATTTTTCTTGAGTCCGCATTATTTCGTTGATGATCTCATTATTCTCGACTTTCTTATTGATTGCTTTAAGAATGACATAAAAATTAAATTTTTACACTAGAACTTCTTGCTTTATTTAGTTGAGATGTCCTTGTACCAACTATTACTTATGAAGTGATATAGGCATTTCTTTCTTTAAACCATTTTTTAGCCTACCCAATAATAAACATCCATTTGCAACCATTTGAGCCTTTAAATAGTCTTATCTTTGTTATCCTCATTCCCATACCTACTCCAATCAAGGAGTAATACCTCTATTATTTTATCCTTACCCAATTTTTTGAGAATGTATACGGTGAGATTTATTTATGGAATGGGCAAATAGAAAGAGTTGAAAATAGATATTTCATGCACCCTCAAAGTAAAAGTGTTTGATTGTATAAACGGGGAAAAACATGCAGTAAAAAATAAAAAATAAATAAAAAAAAGAGGTTGAAGAAGAAAATAATGAAGAAAAAGTTAATGGTGTACAATATTGATTTGTTCTTCAATGTCCTATGTGCTTATTCAAGGGTGTAGCCATTCTCAGAAAGTTTTTGTATCCTTTTTGTCCATCATTGTTTGCCATAATCCAAGCCCCATTACAACCTAGTAAAGACCTAATTGATCTTAAGTGAAAGTTGGTTAAGTAGATGTGGAGATTGAATAGGCAAGAACTATGGTGTTTGATTCAACATTCTCAAAAGTAATCAATATTCTTGTCCATGAGATCATATTCATTTCACTCTTTGAAAAATTCCATTTTTCATGATAATTATATGTGAGACGTTTGCATTTTCCATACTTTATATTCTTTTCCTCACATATAAACTGAGTGCCCAATCTCTGAGTGTTTTATTTCTGAATGACATGAGAGAATTGTAGTCGAAGCGTACTTTCTAAAGGTTATCTCGTCACATCTTTACTATGAGATGAAAAGTTATGTTGATAAGGCTCCTCACACACACACTTCGAGTTGAGAATGATTATGAAACTTATTTAACCTTTAGATACTATTAAATTATTGTACTCTATTGATATACTATTGTGACATTTTTAGTTTGTTGTTTTTCTTGAATTCTAACCAATTAGAAAATTACTCTAAGGAAAATAAAGGAGAATGCCCATGTTCTTGCATTACGTTTTTAGAAAATAGATTTTGTTCTATTGAGTCAGTAATGTTTGGGGTAACATTTCTGGAAACCCTCCACTAGAGGTAATCTAGGGGTTTAAAGCCTTGTTGCACGTTAAGGTAAGTGCAACCGTGATTCCTACGAAAGAAAGTTAGGATTTTATTCTTAATTTTGTTTTGCTCGAGGACTAGCAAAATATAGGTTTGGGGGAATTTGATGTTCACATAATTATTACATAATATACCTCCTAATTTTTATTTGTTAGTGTTTCAAATAGTGTATTTTAGTTTAATTATTTTATTTTTGTATTTTTGTAGGATTTGGAGTTTTAAATGACAAAAGTGCGTTAGCGTGGCGAATTTGGAAATTCATAGAAAAATTGACGAAAGTGGGAGACACTCAAGCCAAAGATTAAGAGAACCAAAGGAAAAAAAAAAGGAAATTAGTTTTGAATTTTGGTGGAACAAAGAAGTAATATGGATGAACATAGCCAAACCCACTTTTCAAGGGGTGGGACCCCTTTGTTTGCAATTTGGGTTTCCAATTGGGCTTCCAAATTCTATTGGGTTTCCAATTGGGTTTCCAAAAGAGTTTGGTTTTCTTTTAACCACAAAGAGCAACAACAAATAAAAGAGGACAACAACCAATTTGGAAAGGGGAGGAGAACGCATGACAACAAAGAATACAACATCAGTGGAGATGCTGTCCAGCAGGAGACGCTGTCCAGGACAGCAGGGAGTGCGTAGGACAACATGAGACGCTTTTTCAGCAACAACACGCATTGATAATCCACCACGCGCTGCCATGCCGATGAAGCTCCACATCGTTGTTGTTGTCATCACCTTCACCATGTGTCACTAAACTCCACGCAAGGCGAAGAGGTGAACTCCTAGATGTAACGCACTTAATTGGTATTTGATTCGTTTTATGCTTTCACGATGAATAATGGTTTTTATGATTTTCACTTTTATTTAATATAGGAATTTATGTTATTTTAGTGACAAAGATTTCATCAACTTCTTCGGAGATTATATTCCGGTGGTTATCTTTTTCTTCTCCGTATAAGTTTAGTCACGCTTTTCTTATATTTGGAATTTTTAAGGATCAATTAATTCCGGTAGGATAGTTATATATGATTGTCTTTTATTACGTTATTGTCTCCGGATATATCGTAAATTTAGGATATCATATATGACCAACCTTTGTGCTTTCTAGAAAAAGTGAAATCTAAAATCCATTTACATTAGAATATATTAGTGCATTAAAGACTATTTTTCCGATTATGTTGTTTGGGATGTGAAACACGTAATCGAGTCATCATAGTGAATCAATACTAGTTGGCGCGTGAAATCTGGGAGGGATTCTTGGAACTTTGTGAATTTTCTAAACTTGATTTTTATTAAACTAAATTCAATTTCATAGCTAGAATTTCTTACATTTAGTTTCGTGTATTTTTCTTCTTTGACCTTGTTTTGTAGATCGTTTTTCCTCGTGGGATCGACACCCCAATCTTTACTGCAATTGACCTCATGTACTGTTTGGGCGTAATCACCATGCAAAGTGGATGTTTGGTTAGGACTGTTATGGAGTAGGCCTAGAAGTAGACGACCAGCGCTAGAGCTATCTTTTCTAGGTTCGAGTAGTTTGCTTATGCTTCTACGAAGGTTCTGCTGGCGTAGTACACCGGTCTTTGTATTCCTTTATCGTTTCGCATAAGGGTCGAGCTTACAACATGCTTTGAGATAGACATATATAAATAAAACGTCTCACTTGGTGCCGATTTTAAAAATATCTCTGTGCTTCCCAAATATGTTTTTAGACTCTGGAAGGCTTTTTCTTACTCTTCATCCCATCCGAAGCCTTTGCTTCCTTTCAATATTTTGACGAAAAGGGAGACATTTGTATGATGATTTGGAAATAAACATGTTAAGTGCTGCCACCCTCCCAGTCATGCTCTGAACTTCCCTGATAGTGGTTGGGGGCTTCATATCGAGAAGAGCTTGAATTCGCTACGGGCTAGCCTTTATTCCTTTTTGGTTCACTATGTAACCTAGGAATTTGTCTCACTCAACCCCAAGTGTGCATTTTTGCGGGTTGAGTTTCATCCAGTACCCGTGGAGCTAAGAGAATGTAACCTAGGAATTTGCCTGACTCAACCCCAAATGCCTTTTTGATCATATCAACATTGAACAGTCTCTCTATCTATTCGCTTATGATCCAGTTTCTCTCTGGAGCCATGGGTATCTTCTTTTACCTAATGGTTTTTCGCGTGGGGTCGACCTCCAGCAGATGAGTGATTACAGAGGGGTTAATTCGCACTATGTCCCGCATCGTCCAGGCAAAGACATCTTGATTTTGCCGAAACAAGTTTATCAGTCGTTCTGCCAATTCTTTGTCTAGGCGAGAGCCTATCTGGATGGCTATGTTGTTGCTTGGGTTGTCGAGGTAAATAGTGATAGATTCCTCTTCTGGTTGACCGATGTTGGGTCCCTTGGACTAACTGGAATCACATTGTTTGAATTGGAAGATTCTTCTTTTTAATTTTGGGATCCAGGTTTTGAGATGTTAGGCCAGTTGGCCCAGAATGTAGTTGGTAGCTGTTGAGCCGTTTCATTGTTGCATAATAGTTGTCTCTGGCTTCCAGCTAGTTTCCACATTTGGTGCCTACTGCTTGATTTGTTGAGTACTTGATACACTGGTGTAAAATACAAACCGCCGCCTCCATCTGGTGGAGCCAGTGTCTTCCTAGGATGATGTTGTTGGTGGATGGGGCATCGACAACCACAAACTCCTAGAACAAGACCCTTTGACATTTCGGCTTTCTCACCATTACTGTCAATTTGATTTTTCGGATAGGAAAACACTTCATCCCGCTGAATCCAACTATGGGGTGACTAGTGGACATAACCTCTTCCTTCAGCTACATGTTGAGGAATGCAGTGAGGAACATAACATTCAAGGAGCTTCCGGCATCCACCAAATATCTCCTTACTTTCCAGTTTGCTATGAAAATTGTAATTACCAGAGCGTCATTATGTGAAAATTGGACACCTTGGAGGTCTTCATCTGTGAATGTTAGCGACAAATTTGGGCTATGGGCACGAGTGTGCTACACATGTTGATCCTCGTAGGCTGACCGGGTCCGCATGTCCCGGAGCACCTTCTTTCGGAACTTGTTGGATTATTCATCTTCAGAGCATACCCCATACTGGGCATATGTAATGTCCGCCACCTCGACCTTAGTTCCGATGACAACCCGTTCCCCTTCTTTTGTTTGGTCAAATTTGATGCTTGGGCTCAGAAATTCCTCGAGTTTCTCCTTTTTTCATCCAATGCTCAATCTCATATCTAAGATTCCTATAGTTTTTGGTATCGTCACCGTTGTCCTTGTGGAAGGAACAATGTTTGATGTTATTGCGCCAGGAGGGGTCTCCTCGCTGTTTGGCGGGCCACTTCAGCTCTCACTAATTCACAATATGATCCATAAACGGGGGGACATTGAGGTTGAACAACACTTCATGATTGGTGTCCCTAGTCTGATGGGGTTCTAGAAGACCTGTCCGTCAGCCCTAGACACTGGATCTCTGCTTTTGGTCCAGTCTGAGTCTGCAGGGCAGCGCAGCCCTCTGAACATGTTCCCTTGTATTTTTCGGGGACGGGGCTCTTCACTGCTCCCATTCTCCTTCTGTAGGTGGAGGGTTCTGCTGGGTGAGAATCTCTAGTGCTCATGCAGTCAGCTACATCTGTGTTGACAGTAAGTCCACCTTTGGGTCCGCCGCTGCTGCCATCGGTGCGAGGGTATGATTTTGTTCCTTTCGTGGTGCTAGATTCGTCGGAACTGGTGGCGCTCTCACAGTACGAGAGTTTGAGGTCTCAGGAATGTCTCCATTATTGCGAGATCTCGTGGTCACTATATCTCTGCACTGTTAGGCCGGGTGATATCACTGGTTTTTCAAGAAACTTTGTCGTTTCCCACAAATGGAGCCAAACTAATTTAGTCGAACCCTGTTCTCCTTGATCTTTACCTGAACCTGCACAAGGAACACACGTGAGCCAAGGACCACCATTGTGGTGGCCGATGGCACTCCGATGCTAAAGTCAAACAAGGCTCAAGAAAAACTTAAAGGTGTAAATTGGGTTATGTAGCATACATTTCTTCGTCAAACCTGTCTTATTTATAATGCGAAAGTCCTTGTTCGACTAGGCCTTTGGTGTCCTAATTTATGGAAAGAGATCTTGCTGAAAATCCTTTCCTAGTTGGGAATCGTCCAGGTAGGAGAGTTTCCCTACTCGACTTGTGCTCTTAGATCTGCGGGAGAGGTTTCCCTTTTGGAGTGTTGTTCATGCAATGAAGTTTCCATGCACGACTTATAATTCGTTATATGTTTCCTGGTCGGAACCAATGTGTTGTTGGCCTGCCCGTCTTAGGCGATCCCCCGGATACTTTCCTGATTAGGACTTACAAGTATTGGGCTTTACCATGTGACGTGTGGGCTTAATAGGGCACTACAATTTGGATCAAACCTTCTGGATATTTCCAATATGTGCTTAATGTTGTCTGGGCCTTGCTAGATTCGTTGGGCAATCAAGCTCGCTCAGCTTTATTGACACGTGTACGGTGTATCAACAATATGAATACATACCCGATTGGCAAATGAGCTCGAAATGGTTTCATGTATTTGCATATTGCATTTAATATTCATAAATAAATGAATTTTCGAGTAGACTTGGTTAGCACTTCTTTGATTAAATTATGTTGTATTATATATAAAAAAACAAAAAACCTAAAAAAATTGTAGAAGAGAAAAAATATAGTTGTATTGTATGTGAAGAAGTTGATTTCTATAGTTTTGATCTTCTTTCATATTACACTATAGGAATTGATTGGTGAGTAACATTATCCCATAAATGGGCTTCAATAAACAAGATAAAAAAAATAAAAATAGGAAAATATTAAATGAGCTACCCATAAGTCCATGCTAAAGTCTAACCCTTCCAACCTACCAATTCAAACAAACACCATCTATTGTCCCACCGATCTTACTAGACGAGTGAATTCCTGATTCAAGCTTTAAACTTCTCATAATAGAATACCCATACGTCGTCACACATGATTCTAGTCTTGTTGGCTAGTCCGTGAGCAACATTTTTGGCTTCTTTGATAATCCCTTCCGAAAAACAAAATACTAATCTCTGCTCAAGCGATTTTATAAATAAAGTAGGGATAAAGTCAAGATTAGGGCTGCTTTGTTTTCCAATTACAATTAATAGGTTATGCGCATTACTCTCCAGGGTGATGATATTCCTTCCGCGTCTAAGCACAATCTGGTGCCCAATTTTTTATAGCCAATAATTTGATCATACTCAAAATCAACTCATCATCTCTAGATAGAAAAAAACCCAGTAAAAGTTTCACAAAAAACACAAGAAAACCAATATGTTATAGGAACTTCATCATTACAGTATACAATCTAAAGCCAAAGATAATATAAAACCAATACATTCAAAGAGATTGATCACAATAGATGTGATTTGATGGGAAATTATTTGGGTGACCTAACATTTAGTGTTAAAATGAGTTTTGGATAAAACAATGAGATTGGTGGTGGATTAAGAGAGTTGAAATGAAATATGGTTCTGATTGTGAAGATATGATTAGAAACTCTGGTGAATATTCGATATACACGGGAACAACACAATCGTTTATTATTTGTTGGGTTTCATGGTGGATTTCAAGCAAGAAACTATTAGAGAACTTTTATTAGCACACTTGAAAAGAAGATAGTCAACATAAAAAATAAAAAATAAATAAAAAAGGAGAAAAATCTATTTGGACTACTACTAGTTTGTTATTGGTGGACATAATATTCTTTTGATATAAGCTTTAATGTTTAAACATAACGAACTTCTATGAATGTTTTTGAAAGACAATATGATATAGTGCATACAGGATATAATCGAAACTTCACACATACATATGAACATGTTATTAAAATGGTTTTGTATGGGTTACATACCTTTAAATCTTTGGAATAAAAAGTAACAAAAAGGGAGACGTTGAGAAAATAAAAAAAAATTCTCACGAGCAACCTGTTGATAATGTGTTTAAGCAATCTTATCATCTCAATAATAATTAATGGAGAAATAGGAAGAGACAGAAAAACACAATATATTATTATTTATTATGTCAAGAATTATACTAAATACAATAAGTTTTGAGTTCAAATAGGCATAAATAGGAGGTATAAACCCTAACCCTAATTCAACTTGTAGCCCATTGGTTAATGTGGGCGACCACCATATTATACATAATAATGGAGGTGTAGTTACAATGTTTTTCAAACACTACAAAATTAAGACCCCAAAAGTCGATGAATTATTTGTATGAGTTGAAAAATTGAATGATCACATTCAACAACTTCACTACATTAATCATAAATCATCCACATGTGCAACAAGTCGTATACACTTAACTATAGAAGATATCATTCACTCAATTAGGCAAGAAGGAGAAAGACATAATCTGAAGGATGACAATAGGAAGATACTAAAAGTTTCATGCTAATTGTTGTATTGTAATATATATAAATATATATCCCCATCAGCTCGAAATGGTGTCGTGTATTTGCATATCGAATTTAATGATCATCAATAAATGATTTTTTGAAGTAGACTTGGTTTGCAATTCTTTGTTTAAAATATATTGTACTAAAAAAGTGTAGAAGAGAAAAATAAAGTTGCAAGTAAAGAAGCCGATTTCTATAATTATGATCCAATTTCATATTATACATTGTAGGGATTGATTGGTGTGTAACATTAGCTCATAAATGGACTTCAATCAACAAAAACAAAAGAAGAAGATAAAATAGCTAATCATAAGCCAATGCTAAAGTCCAACCCACCAATTCAAATAAACATCATATTTTCCCCCACGTCACCGAGCTCATTAGGTGAGTGAATTCCCGATTAAAGTTTCAAATTTCTCATAATAGTTTATCAAACCTATCAATTTTTGTTAACGAATTTGACCTATATTACCCGACTCTCAACCATAGATTGTATGGGTAGAATACCCATACATCATTACACATGATTCTAGCCTTGTTGGCTAGCTAGTGAGTAACAATGTTAGCTTATTTGAAATCTCTACCGAAAAACAAAATGCGAATCTCATACCCAACCTTTATAGCCAATAATTTGATCATATAAAAGGAGGATTCAAGTCTAGATTGAGTCTGCTTTGATTTTTAATTACAGTCAATAGGGTTTGTACATCAATATCCAGGGTGATGTTATTTCATCTGAGTCTCAACGTAATCTCATACCCAACCTTTATAGCCAATAATTTGATCATACTCACACTCATATTTTGGTCCTAGACGCGTCTGTACCAAATACCTATGACATTTCATTACCAATTTCTAGCAACTACTCTGATTCCCCTAATAATCACTTGCAGTTTAGTTTCACCTTTGACATCATAAAGCTGAATTAAACCATCCACAATCAGCTTGACTTGTCCTTGTGGAAGGGGAGCCCAATAATTGAGATGTTTATGGTTCTGATGTGGTATCCAGAGCTTCTTGTCGCATTCGGTATCGTCGAAATCCTTTGACGAGGAAGAAAATTTAACAATCGCCGAAATCGGAATCATCGGTGGTTATGATGGTGTTGAGCGCAATGAAAAATATTAGATATGGTATCTTTGCAACACACTTGTTAGATAATAACAAATAAAACAAAATAAAATATGAAATTCAAATAAATTATAAAGTCGAGGCAAAAATTGAATTTTTTGTCTTTAAGACAATTATCGCCTCGTCTATGATGCTACACGATTTAGAAGCGTACATCTTCAAAGATACAATGACTTACCTTGCTAATGTAGAGGCGATTCAAGGATTGTTGGTTGCATCGTAGAACTAAGAAAATGAGGGTATGCACATATTTTCCAGATGCGCTCAATACGCAGGATCCATTCAAGCGATACAAATATCCACTAGATGTTTATCCTCAATGGGCTCATAACAATCCATTGCCACGTTTCAAGGTCTTCTGACATAATCATTCAGGCACTCCTTATCTTGTTGTATAAGGTGCGTAAGGTCAAATAGTGTCGTCTATTCTTCCACAAAGAAACTTTTCTTGTACAATGTGTCTGCCATATCTCAACATGAGTGTATGCTCCCTAGTGCCAAATATTATAAAAAGTGTAGGCATTCTCAATAAGAGATTTCAAAATTTCATTTAGCCTCAGACTATTGTTGCCTTCATGCCCATCTAATGCCTCCAAGAAATGAGATATATACTTTTGTGCATTTCCACGTCCATTATAAATGACAAAAATTGGAGTTGTGTGGTGGGTATGGTGCATTTTGGATTTCGATCGTGGATGATGGGAGGTGCTCATAAATAGAACCTTGAGCGGCTGAGTTTTGATGCTCAAAGTTGTTTGAGATCCTCAACAATAACATAAGTAGTGGGTGTGGATGACTCTGAACCCCAGGTTGGGGATCAAGGTTGCTAAATGGACTGATTCGGGAAAAGTCCAACAAAATTGAGTAGGCGAGAGCTTAGAAAGTGGTAGTCATTCAGATTGTCAAGTCCTCAGTGGTTATATGCATCTGGGGTGTTTGGAGGCCATGAACACATAACCTTTAAACGTACGAAATCATCTTAAAGTTAATTTGCTCGATCATTTTTGTGAACATGCTCATCATATCTGTAGCGTTGAACTCAATTGCATTGGTTCTCCTAATGGTATGGTTGCAAGTTGTGGAGGTTTTCTAGTATTTTGCCGGGGGCTTTCTTCTATACAAGAATTTTGTAAGTTGTTTCTTTGCTCCATGTCACTACTGATTTTTCGACCACTCCTCAGCAGAGTCATCAAAATGTATAAGGTGGGGTCTTGAAAGTGGAAGATAAGGTCTTGACGGAGTGGAAAGTGATTAGGCTCATTGGAATCCTTTTGAGAATATGGGATAAACCCTTACCAGCGATGACGGGGAAATAATACAGAGGTTTGGAGAAAGAGGACTGAGAAAGATCGCTAGAGATAAATCACTCACTGAGGAAAAGCTGAAATAGTAAGAAAATTATTATGCCTCCCTCTTATTCGATCCTCTATTTATAGATACGAAAATTTTTAGTTATGGGGGAACGTAATGAGAGAACGTGGGTTGTGTCATCATAGGTAATTGCTAGTAGAGGGTGGCATGACAAATGACATGATCCCACGTAGTCATGTTCATGTTATGCGATAATCTCTAACGACCTCCAACCTACTTCAACAAATGATGCATTTATACACAGGTATTTTGGGCATTAGATAGTTTTATTTCATTGTTGTGGGACTGATCACAATTTTCATTAACTTAAAATGAATTCCATTTTACAACAATCCCCCACATGAATGAAAATTGACAAAAAAAAAAAAAATTGCAAATGGCCATGTAGACACTAAAGAAAAAGAGAACAAATAGAAAATACTCGTATCGGGATAGATAGCAGTGGCCTTGAACCTTCCTTAGTAAAAACTATTGGATTTACTTGGCTAGCAAGTGAATGCAATGTATTGAATTTTCAAATCATTTGTGCAACAAAAACAATAATAGTTACACGAGTCCTTTCTCCACAAATCTGATTCTATGGTTGTTTTCATTTTGGCCCTGAACAAATCCCGATGTTCATGAATGCTTTAGAGAATTTAGCCTTATAAATTCTCATAAAAGTGACCCCACTTTTCATTCATATAAGTGACATCCCATCAAAGGTATCCTGTCATACCCTACTTAAAACTTTAAGCTATGAGAATCATTAAAAGTACAAATTACACTTTTTCATCATAGGAATGGGTTATCGGTGTTTTAATTGAGTTGGTCAAAATTTGAGTGCCCCATTGAAAACATGGGATCTCCAGTCAACTACGTTGCATTGTCATTTTGACAACTCTTTAGATAGAGGCTTTCAAGTCCATTCTCCTCGATGATTTATACACTTACTCTCGTCAAATTTTTAGTAAATGGATTCGCAAGAGTGTTTTTTGACTTAGCATAATCGATCGATATTATTCACATTGAGAGCAACTTTTTTTGCAATCTTATGTATCCAACGGATACATTGAGACAACCATTATATTTTCTATTTTGTGCCCTTTCAATTGCAAATTGACTACCACAACGGGTTTTGGTCACATTATAATATCTTCTATAAAGTTACGAGCCCATTTTGCTTGCTCGATTGCGATATCTAAAGCAATAAATTCGATTTTTCATGGTAAATTTTCTAGTAAAAGTCTATTTTACAAACTTTCAAGGATATGTAAAAACATATCAACTTGTAGATATTTAACTAGTAAAAGTCAATTATTAATCTACTAATTATCAACTAGTAAAAGTCAATTATCTAATTGGCATTGCAAATTAATCTACTAAGTTTATCAACAACATATGTTATATCGGACCGAGTACAATTCATAACATACATGATACTGCCTAATATGCGTGAAAATTCCAATTGAGATATACTTTCACCAAATTTTTTAACTAGACGAGAAGCTACATCAATTGAAGTTTTGACATAACTAGTATCATTGTTGATGAAATTTTCGAGAATTTTCGCAATATAGTGAGATTGAGACAATACTAGGTCATTTGATGTTTTAGATATTTTTATACCTAGTATAACATCAGTTGTGCCCACATCTTTCATATCCAAATTACTCTTCAGCATCTTCGTTTATTACATCAAGATTACCACAAAAAATTAACATATTGTCTACATAAAGACAAAAAATGACATGCCCAATTGGAGTGGTTTTGACATACACACACTTGTCACACTTTTTAATCGAAAATCAATTTGATTTCATTACATTGTTAAAACTTTCATGCCATTGTTCAGCCGTTTGTTTTAGTCCATACAAAAACTTAACAAGTCTATTCACCTTTTTTTTTCTTTTATTCTGAAATGATAAAACCTTCTGATTGTTCTATGTATATTTCTTCTTCTAAATCACCATTCAAAAAGGTTGTTTTTACATCAATTTGATGAATTTCTAGATTGGATATTGCGATTGGTGAGTATGTGTCAAAGTAGTATATTTTTTTTCCTTCTTGTTGCGTGTAGCCCTTGACTACAAGCTTGAATTTATATTTATCTATTGATTCATTAGGTTTCAACTTCCTTTTGAAAATCCATTTGCAACGCAAAAGTTTATTTCCTGGAGGAAAATCCACCAATTCCCAAGTATGATTGCCTAGGATGGATTCAATTTCACTATTAACCGCTTTCTTCCTAAAAAAAGCTTCTGGAACAGATATAGCTTGTTTAACACTTTGTTGTTCATTTTCAAGTAAATAGGTAATGAAATCGAACCCAAATGACATAGATGTCCTGACTCGCTTCCTTCGTTAAGGTCATTATTATCTTGACAATTTTCTTGTTCAGTACTAGTAGATGCATTATTGGAATTAGGATCAATTGTCGTTTAAGAGAGTTCTTGCCCTTTGCTTTCCACAAGAAATACGTCCTTAGAAAATTTTGCATGTCTTGATTCAATAATATCATTTTCTTGAATATAAACAATTTTAGATTGATGAAAAAGAAATTGATATGCACTACTATGTGAAGCATAACTGATAATTATGCAATCAATAGTTTTAGGTTCTATTTTTATCTTTTTAGGTGAAGGAACCACAACTTTTGCCAAACACCCCCACACTTTGAGGTATTGTAAGAAAAAATAAAAAAAACAAATTATTGCAAGCATACTTTGGATTAGATTCAAGGCGGAAGCTCCTCGAAACGAGAAAATGTTCCCCCTTCCCATTGTAATTGAGTGTGAGAGATATAAACCAATTGAATTAAATAAATAATAACTGAAAACTGTCTATATGTGAGTTTGTGAAAACCATTACTGACATACCTTAGATTTGGTAGAACGAAACAAAGATCAGAAGATAAAACCATAACCATAGAGATCAATATAATTAGAAAAATTAAGAACAAAAAGAAGATGATCAATCCATGGATTTGATTCTCGATCGATTTGAACTCGAAAATGAACACTCACAATTGGAGATGAATGATTTTTTTTTTTATGATAGACTGATCTGAAACAATAAAAATTCCCTATCAATTAAGATTACTAGCTAGGTGGGGATTTATGACCAGGCGAGTGTTATACTAAAGAAGAAGATAGAGAAAAAAAAAAGGAAAAAAAAAAAAAACAGAAAGATGAAAATAATAAATAATGATAGGTGGTTATACAAGTTAGGGATGTATTGGCTATTTCACTCACATCATCATATGTTCTCAACCAATCACGATATTTTTTGTTTTCCTTACAAGAAAATTGTTGGAACACCCACATAGAAACCCTTATCCTACGAGTTTCAGCAGGGGGTTTCGGAAAAACTCCTCACTCCTTCTCAGGGTTGTCATAGAAAACATATATCAATAAAATTTCAAGGGAGAGTTTGTCCGATACATCACATTATTCAACCAGTGATACATCCTTTATGATAGTTGAATTGTGGTTTGCTTTGAAGATACAATTCTTAAGATATGATTGCAAAACTTTATTTTAGGACTGGAGAGTTTTAGCTTTATATCAAAGTCGTTGAGAATTTATTATGATAACGGTGTAATTTTCCTTTTGTCCAAGTTAATGAAGTTGTAGTATCATTCTAAACTATTTTCAGAATGTATAAACCTATCGAACAATAGTAAACAATGGACTTCAATTTAGAAATCTACCAAATTGATTTAGTGGATCGGACTTACGGGTTTTGCTTAAAACTTAACCGAACTGTGAACGACCCTAATTATATGTTCTAATGAACTCAAAGAAAGCAAAAAAGTAATAAGGGTTAATTGTGATTACCCACAAAACATATTGGTATATTAGTCGCCCCCCAAGACTAGCGGTCTGGGGATGTTGATTGTCAAAGGGATCACGTGTCATCTTTCCATGATGAAAAGTACCCCTCACATGCATGTCACTCACAATGTGATTGGTTTGTTGATCTGAACCGTCCAACTAATCCACACACGTGGATGGTGAGGATGAGATCTGGACACCCAAAACAAACTATTTTTATTACACTTACCCCTTTAAAATAAATTAGTGGCAGTAACTTAAACTCATCTAATAAATTTGAATTTAAAAATTCCCCCTAAAACTTAACAGACCTGCGAGAGCTTGAAAATGGTATGCAACTCTAAACAAATATCCTCAGAAATGTGAAAATCAAATGAAAACATTGACATACCTCCATGGCGGTTCTAAATTGAAATCTATGGATGAAATAACTTAGATCTAGGGTTTGCTCAAGCTTTTCATCTTCAAATAGATCAAAAAAACTATAACAACTAACAAGTGAAGAACTCGAACTTCATATTAAGTCCTATGGATGAGGCCAATGACTCTTTCCTCCACCAAGGACTCTCAAAGGCTATTTTCGGCAAGCCTTTTGAACTTCACTTGTTCAAATTCAGACACGTGGATCCATTTACACATTGGGAAATTTTGAATTCAATCCCTTAGATCATTCAAGGGCATTTTTGTCCTAAAAATGTGGTTGTTTTGAAATCAACTAGTCCCTTCATAGTCAAAGTAAGAAGGAGTCCCGGGTCCCGGAGGGCGAATGAAATATCGATATATGTTTGGGGACAAAGATGAAAATATGAATCCCTACAACTCATTACTATCAACAACAAACCTTACATGAGCATTATGAGCTCTCTTCTTCTTACCCCCATCTGCCGATGCATATAAGCTAGTCCCTCTTCCAATGCCACATTGGGTCCTCCAAGGGCCGATTCATATGCGGGTTTGAGCTCATATCACCCAATTCATCTCGCTTACACTTAGCAACTACCCCCATTGCCTGCTAGAGCTGCTCTATATTATTAGGACGCAGTTGCACCAGAGTTGTTATGTTAATGTTAAGGAGGCCATTCGGCAATATGAACCTGATCCTCCTGTTGCTTATGCACCTGTAAGTATTTTTTTTTTAGTGTTGGGTACCTTTTTTCTTTCACTTTTATTTTGTTTTAATGGAGATGAAATGTATTGTTGCTTATGTGTTAGTTTGTATTTGACTGAATATGATATTTTTTCTCATTTCCAAAACGAGGTAAAGAGTTATGCTATACATCTGAAAATAGACCCCCAACAATAGAACTAGGAAAATAATGTGACAGTAACCGCAACATTTAGGAGTCATCAACCACCCTTTAACTAGTTATCCACTATCTCCTTAAAAATGAAACATTTTCCTTCCATTGTTTCAATTTGATGAACAATTTGCATTCAAAGGAAGTCCAAGAGAGGGGGAAAGGGGTTTGAAAAACTCACAGCTGTTCTGAACAAGTGGCTATTATCTAAGATTGTTTTATGGCATTTTGTTCGTTGGTGAAGTCAATTTTTTTGAATGAAGAAATACTAAAATTAAGTACGATCAGATGGAGATAGAACTTTGAGAATAAATTCACTAAACACAAAATCTGGAAAAAAAAGACATGTCTATGTCTTCTGGTAAATTCTTGCCCAGTTAAGTAATAACCATGCCGCATTCACTCAAGAAGTGCATTGTGTTCATAATGTATTTCTCTAGATGAAGATGTTGATGAGCACAACTGCCTGAAAGTATTTATGGTAATTTAAACCAGAGTAGTCAAAGCCATGGATTTTTACCGTTTAAAGCCAAAAGCCAGGCTACTACTCTGAAGCCACAAAAAGCCATAGATTTTTGCGTTTTTTTGCCGAAGCCTGAAGCCCCCAAAGCGGTGGCTTCATGTTACAAAATGTCTCCTATTTTTTTTTTTTTTCAAATTCTCTTACTGATTTTATCTGATTTTGATTTGAAAAATGATCGAAAAGGGAGAGGGAAGGAAGAGGAATAGAAAGAAACAAAAAAAAGAAAAGATTTTAGGCGAAGAAAGCAACAGGATTGCTCGGATGTAGGCGGAGGAAGAAGATGAACAATACGTGCAGGGGGGAGGGAAATCTTTTTTAAAATTGGGTGGTTATTTGCACCCACTGCATTTTTGATGGCACCCGCCTAGAAAAATAAAAAATAAATAAAAATTTAATTAAAATTAACACTTTGTAATTAATATAGAATTAAGGAAATCATGGTTTTAATTTTTTAGAGCACATACTTCCATTATGCAATTTTAAAAATATATAATACGAAATGTCTTTTAAGGGTCGCTTCACTTGCGTAAAGCCATTACGCTTCGTTTTTGAAAAAGGCCAAGCCATCGGATTTCGCTTCGACTTCACTTCACGCTTTGACTACTTTGTTCTAAACACCAACCACAAAAATATAAAAGAATGCCAAACAATATGATTAAATTAGTATAGACAAAGTCATAATGCAGAAGCATATAATCATTGGGTTCTCTATCCTTCAGTAGTTGATTGTAAGTACTTTCCTCTTCCTAGGTTATCATTAATGGTCAGTGTGGGAGCCAAAAATAACCTTTAGCCCAATTGGATAAAAAAGCCCAAAGATTTGGGCCTTTTCTGAGAAGCCCGAAGATTATCCACGAAAGCTACAAGTATAGAAAGCCCGAGCCTGGGCCCAATACAAACTCAGTATAACACTATTTTATCAGCAGGGGAGTAGTGCTCGGTGACAACAACCATGCTCAGAGGCACATGGGCTTGCAGGAGAGGTGTTTCCAAACAGGAAGTTACAACCACCAACTGGAGGTTATAACAAACAATGGAAGTTACAGCTACTTGAAGGAAGTTGCAACCGCTTGCAAGCAGATGACTCACTCATTTGCCACATGCCTTACTCATTTGCACGTGTCTCACTCATTAGCCAGCAGTTGACTCTTTCAGCCTCTATAAATAGCCAAACACAAAGCCTTTCGGAGGTAACATTTTCCTGACTTATAATTTTCTTTCAAATATAGAGATATAAACATTTTTATAAATACATTGTTCTAACTTTAGCATTGGAGTCCCTGTGGTAGGCACCACACCGGTGTCAAGAATTACTTTTTATCTTATGCAAATTGCTTCGCATGATCAGCACGTGATCCAGCGGAAACTTGCATCTACAAATTGGTGCTTTCATTGAGAGCTTGAATCAAACTCATTGCATGCTCTCTTCCATTCATAATTTTTTTTTTCATTCATTCACTTTAAATTTCATTTCACATACACTTTTATTTTCAATACAATGGTGTGAACTCGAAAACAAACTAGCAAAAATAATATTACAAAGTCCTCTGCTCGTACTAGGCCACCGTCGTCACCACATGTTCAACCGTTACCGGTCGGATAACCACTAGTAGTAGGTTTGCCACCTCTTGCTGACCATCAATTGCAACTTTCTGCCCAACAAGCAAGCCAAATTGAGATGACACAACAAGAAAATCTTGCAGGTCAGATCGCCAATCTGACTAAAATATTGGAAGAATAGACCCGAGTGGTAGAGTGATTGGTGTGCGAACAACCAAGGCAGATGACACATTACCATCTATCAGCAGATCATGTGCATGGGAGTGGAAGTAGTCATCCATCAAAAGGAAATAATCTCTTTGGTAGCATTCATTCGAGATTAGGGCCACGAGTAAATGTGCACTCTAGGCTCAGGCCTCAAACGGGAGTCTTCTCAAGGTTGGGCTCCCAAGAAACTGTGCACTCAAGGCTGGGACCGTAGACTACACCCGATTTAAGTGGTCGGCGCAGAATACAAAATCCCAATTGATGCGAATAGCGCAGAGGACCAAATCTAGATCACTATACTAATTTGTCCCACATACCACACTCATAGGCTCATTAAATCAAGAGAAGCCTTCAGGCGAATCCTATTGAGACTCTACCTCACTCACATGTAGGTAAGTCATCTACCGCAGATAATCGAAACTGAAACCACCATACAACCGATCAGCAGGATACACCCAGGCCCTTAGGAGTAGATGATGTGGCACGAATGGTCAAGGAGCAGTTGAAAAACTTACAAGTTATGGGAAATCCAATTCATAATCTGGGCTGAGAGGTAGCCTTGGTGAACACTTCATCTTTTACAGATAACATCGAAGGGGCTCCTC
Organism: Berberis vulgaris; assembly: GCA_963556465.1. Taxonomy (NCBI): domain Eukaryota; kingdom Viridiplantae; phylum Streptophyta; class Magnoliopsida; order Ranunculales; family Berberidaceae; genus Berberis; species Berberis vulgaris. The sequence continues at coordinate 53,741,220 of OY747124.1, read as the reverse complement.
CACTAGCAAGGTTTACCACACCAACCTTTACCCTTTTCAAAAAAGATTCTGATCCTGAGAGGCACTTGAGGTATTTTCGAAACGTCATGACTCTGCACAAAAATGATGACCCGCTTATGAGCAAAATATTTGCTATGACTTTATAGGGAATAGCCCAAGATTGGTTTTACACTTTGACCCCCAGTCGATCAACAACTTTGAAAATCTCTCCTTTGTCTTCACAAAAGAATATTCATCCTACCAAACCGTCAAAAAACATGTTGACCACCTCTTCAACATGAAGAAGAAGTAAAATGAATCGCTTAGAGACTTCATTAAAATATTCAAGGCAAAAAAAGCGAGCATAGTTGGGTGTGATGATCAAATTGCGACCTCAAATTTCAAGAAGGTCTGTCCGCAGATCACCCGTTGTATGGCGAGCTGGCCATGAAATCAGGAAAAACTCTTGCAGAAGTTTTCTCCATGAAAGAACGCTACACATTGTGGGATGATGAAAAAAATATTGCTAAGGTATCTGATGTGTTCAAGAAGGATAGCCAACCTACACAAAAAATGCAGATCAAAAGGAGATTAAAAAGAACAAGGGTGCCAAGCGTAGAGCACACTCTCCAACAAAAGACTCCTCTACTAGTAAAACATACACAAAGTTCTCGGTTCCAATTAATCACAATCTCTACAAGATAAAAAACCAACCTTGGCTGAAGAGACCGCCACCCATGAAAGGAGATCTATCAAAAAGAGATCCGAATAAATATTGTGCATTCCATGGAGCCACAGGTCATTTGACAAAAGAATGTGGAGCATGGAAGGACGACCTTGAGGAGTTAGTCAAAGCAGGGCATTGCACATAGTATGTAGCTAAAAAAGCCATTCAAAAAATTGAGGAAAGTGATGTAGTCAAGGAACCCCCAAAGAAAGTCATAAGAATCAATGAAATTTTTGTTGAATCTGAACTCTTTGGTTTCACAGATAATGAAAGGTAGCGAAAGATCGAACAAGTAACTTCAGTTTCTCAAGTGCTAATTGCTTCAGTCAATGGCCCAACAACTAGTTCCTTAACCGAAAATCAGATGATCGGTTACACTAAAAGTGACCCGCAAGGCCTTGATCTACCACATGAAGACACATGAAGACATCAACATTCAGTTCGCCCATGAAATGATTGATAGAAGTCATGTAGATGAGGGAAGTGTAACCAATATACTTCAACTTTCAGCTGTCAAACAAATGAATTTAGAATCACTTATCACTAAAAAGACAAAAGTCTTAACTGCCTTCAATGGGGGCTACATTAGTAACAATTGGCACTATGATTCTAGACGTCCACTCACCAACAATCATCTGCTCGCAAACCTTTATGATCATAGATGAGCCTTATCCTTACAACCGACTTTTGGGAGACCATGGATAACTAAAATTGATGTCGTCACGTCTTGTCTACCAAAAAAAAATCAGATATCCAATCCCAGGAGGTAGAGTTGGAGAAATAAAGAGTGATCAAGCCATTGCAAGGAGGTGTGCAGCCCGAGTCTTGAAGGAAACGAACAGAAGGAATTTATTCCCGTCACTTCAGCCGAAATGAAAGGGAAGAAGCCTTATATATCCAATAGCAATTATAGCACCAGGATCAAGAATGAGAAGTTCAATTTGAATCCTTAGTTGAAGAGGGATGCAGACCAAGTGAAGATGCAAGAATTGTGATTCTTGATCCTGATCTGCCTGAAAGAAATGCGAAAATTGGCTCTCACCTCAGCGCAGATGAGAAGGTAGAGCTCACTAGTTTCCTTAAAAGAAACAAAGATGGGTTTGCTTGGTCAGCCTTAGACATCCCACATTGATCCAATTGTGATCTGCCATAAACTGCATGTAGACCCGACCTTTAGGCCTATTGTGCAGAAGTGGCAGAATTTTGCCTCGGAAGGAGTAGCAATCATTGAAGCCGAGATAGACAAGCTCTTGGCAACCGGTTTCATCGAGGAGGAATCCTACATCGAATGGTTGGCAAATGTGGTATAGTCAAGAAAAAAGAAAAAGGAAAATGGAGAGTTTGTGTAGATCACACTGACCTCAACAAAGCATGTCCCAAAGACAACTATCCTCTACCTCGCATTGATTAGTTAGTAGATTCTACATCTGGTAACCAGTTTCTCAACTTTCTGGATGCATATTCAGGTTATAATCATATTATGATGTACGAACCCGACAAAGCCAAAACTTCATTCATCATCGAAAGGGGGATTACTACTACAAGGTAATGCCTTTTGGTTTAAAAAAATGCTAGAGCGACATATTAAAGGTTAATGAACATAATCTTCAAGCATTTAATTGGAAAAACCATGGAGGTTTACATAGACGACATGCTAATCAAGGGTCCTCAGTGGGCATATCACATAAGAAATCTTGAAGAAACATTTGGACTTCTAAGGAAATATCCAATGAAGTTAAACCCAGAGAAGTGCACTTTTGGAGTTTTATCAAGAAGATTTTGGGGATACCTAGTCACCTAGAGAGAATTGAAGCCCATCCAAATCAAATTAAATCCATCTTTGACATGAGGTCACCATCAACTCTAACAGAAACCCAAAGTCTCACAGGTAGAACGGCTGCTTTGAATCGATTCCTGAGCAGATCAACAGACAAATGTAAACCATTTTTAAAACATTGAAAAATGGACAGAAGGACAAATGGGATGAAGACTGTGAAACTGCTTTTAAAAATTTGAAAACTTACTTATCTTCTCCTCCTTTACTGTCAACACCTCAGCCGGGAAAAGACCCGTACCTCTACTTGGCAGTTTCAAATGTGGCAGTGAGTTCAGCTCTCATCAGAGAAGAACTGAAGGCACAACTTCCTGTATTCTACATATCTAAAGCTCTTTTCGATGCTGAGACTAGGTACCTAAAAATGGAAAAATTAATTTTGGCACTTTTGGTTTTAGCAAAAAGTTAAGGCCTTACTTTCAAGCCCATTGAGTGATTATCATGACGAAATATCCTTTACGGTTAATTCTCCACAACCCGGATGCTTATCAAAGACTCATGAAATGGGCCAACAAGTTAAGCCAATACAATTTGATCTACCGGCCGTAGACAACTATAAAGGCTCAAGCGGCAGCTAGCAAAGTAGTATCGCACCCCTTAATAGCAGAAGATTCCTAAGTTCATGCTGGAACAAGGGCAGGTCAGCCCAAAGATATGTGACACTTATATGTAGATGGGTCATCAAATCACAAAGGTACAAGAGTGGGACTTGTTTTATTCATGCCCAATGAAACCATGGTAGAACAAGCCATTTGATGCAAGAGGGTTTCTAGGGTTCCCAATTTGCTCTTAAAGTTATTTACAAAATAAGTTATTCGTAATATTTCAATTTAATTAGGAGTATTTTTAGTTTTCTTTTAGGATTAGGCTTTACTTTTTCTTTTAGGAATAGACTACTTGTTATTTTAGAATTTGATTATACTTTTTCTTGTAAGAATAGGATGTTTATTGTTCAAGTTATTTGAGCACTATAAATAGAGTTCTTCTTCAATATTGTAGGATATTTTTTATTTGAATAATTTTAATTGAACATTAGAGTTGTTTCCCTGTGTTTTTTTTTGGGCGAATCTCTTGTGTTATTTTTCCTGTGAATTATCTGTTGAACTAGCTTGCTGAGTAATCTCTATTTTGCTCGGCGTCAGTTGGTATCAGAGCTTCAGCATCTTCTTGGGGTGAGATTTCATCAGTTTCTAAGGCTGGTGGTCGTGGTCGTCGCGGGCAGGTTTCCAACGAGGAAGCCCCAAACAGTGATTGTAACGTTCAGGATGTGATGATTGAGGATTTACAAAGGCAAGTTGCAGAGTTAACCCAGCGTCTAGCGGCACGGGATTTTGGTGATCGTGAGATGGAAGATCATGAGTTTGATTCCAGTTTCGAAAACCCATATAAAAAACATGCTCGTTCTTGGGAGCACGGTGGTCGGGAGGATCGTCATGGAGAACTCGGTTTCAGAGTGAATCTGCTCGAGTTTTCAGGTATGTTACAGGCCGAAAGATTCGTTGATTGGTTGAATGAAGTCGAACGTATTTTTTAGTATAAGAAAGTTCAAGATCGTGTCTAAGTGAAATTGGTAGCCATCAAACTCAAAGGCATAGCATCTGCGTGGTGGAAGCAGTTTAGGCGATCACGAGACAAGCAGGGCAAGGCCAAGATCACTGATTGGGAGAAGATGAAGGATCACTTCCTTCTTTTTGGCTACACTCAGACCTTATTTCAGCGACTTGACTCGTTGAGGCAAGGCACGAGATCGGTAAATGATTACACGGAGGAGTTCTATCAATTGGTAGCCCGGAATGACTTATCTGAGACGAAAGAGTAGATGGTGGCACGGTATTTGAGAGGATTGCGACAGCCCATGAAGGATGTCCTCAGCCTTCACTCACTGTGGACCGTCTCTGAATCATTCCAGCATGCACTTACTGTGGAAAAACAGCAAAACAGGAGGTCTATGATCAGTAGTGACCAAAGCAGTCAGCCAGTTCGCCCTCAAGAATCCCGTCTTGCCCAGCAGCCACCGCAGGTTAATTATAACTCAAATATTAGATGTTTCAGATGTGGTGAACAGGGACATAGAGCGACTGAGTGTAGGAAGCCTGCTATTCAAAGAGGTAACAATTTCCTGATTGAGAAAGACATGGTAGACGACAATGAGGAGCTTAGAGAGCCTGTGTATGTCGATGATGAAGATGGAAATGTCCTGTATGAGGATGGCCATGAGACTCTGGTTGTTCGTAAGAGCCTACTGACTCCCAATGTCGATTCAGAGGACGATTAGTTGAGAACCAATATTTTCCACACGATTCAGAGGACGATTAGTTGTCATCCCAAGCCGTACAAATTGTCATGGATGAATAAAGGCAGTGAGGTAACAGTAGATAGGCGATGCCTAGTCTCTTTTTCGATTGGCAGGAAATATTTTGATAATGCTTGGTGTGATTTTGTGTTTATGGATGCTTGTCATGTATTGTTAGGAAGACCTTGGAAGTATGATCGCAGTGTTATTCATGATGGGCAAAAAAATACATATTCCCTTAGCATCAAAGGGAAGAAGATTGTGTTGGCACCTTGTCGGGAAGGACCCACTCCTGCCCCGGTATCCAATAATACTAACTTGCTTTCTAGGTCCAGGTTTTTAGTTGAGATTGAGCGTGCAAACGTGGTCTATGCTCTGCTGCCTTGTGGGAATAGTACAACAGACGTGAATCCAGATTTGCCAGCGGAGGCGCAGTGGCTAGCAAGAGTTTTCTGACCTGATACAAGAGGATCTTTCTCCTTGGCTGCTGCCAGAGGATTCCGATGAAGCTGTTGTGAACTCGAGGATGAGTTCTTTCCAATCCGAGGCGACTGATGCAGGAGGGTTTCTAGGGTTCCTAATTTGCTCTCAAAGTTATTTACTAAATAACTTATTCGTAATATTTCAATTTAATTAGGAGTCTTTTTAGTTTCCTTTTAGGATTAGGCTTTACTTTTTCTTTTAGGAATAGACTGCTTGTTATTTTAGTATTTTATTCTACTTTTTCTTTTAGGAATAGACTGCTTATTATTGAAGTTATTTGAGCACTATAAATAGAGCTCTTCCTCAATATTGTAGGATACTTTTGATTTGAATAATTTTAATTGAACATTAGAGTGGATTCCCTGTGAATTATCTGATGAACTAGCCTGCAGAATAATCTCTATTCTGCCCGGCGTCACCATTACACTTGGTTTTAAAGCCTCCAATAATGAAGTAAAGTATGAGGCCTTGCTTGATGGTCTACGCCTAGCAAGGGAGTTGTCCGTTAAAAGGCTAGCCATCTATTCAGATTCTCAGCTTATAACCAGTCAAACATCTGGTGACTACATTGCAAAACACCCAAGGATGATCCTCTACATAGACAAAGTCCAAGAACTTTTGAAGGCTTTTCCAAATTTTCACAATTAAACAGGTCCCTAGAACAAAAAAACGGCCATGCAGATGTACTAGCGAACTTGGGGCCAGCCTTATATTATCAATTCAAGCGCTCCATCCTTGCAACTGTGCATTTTCTTTTCCAGGGTGATTAATTCAAGTTTATAAAGAATACAAACATCATCAAATAATGACCCCACAGTATGTTTGATTTGGATTTGAATCCATATATTGGTGAAATCCAATTTGGATTTGAATCCATATGAGAGTTTGATAAAGAAGAGATGTTCCACAACCTCCACAACCAACGATCACTACCACTCGCTGTCGCCAAAAAAGAAAGAGAAAAATCAACCAAACTCATTTCTTCCTTCCCTGCTGTAATTAGCCGAAGACGCATCGACGAATAAAAAAACGACCAACAGTCGACGATCTTCCTCTGTTTACAATGGTTGAAAAAAAATGAGGGAGAAAGAGAAGATCGAATAACAGTCGACTACCAACAGTCGACGATCCTCCCCTGTTTACAAAGTTCGAAAGATCGACCAATGGTCAATGACCAACAGTTGATGATCTTTTAATTTCACCATCGTCAATAGTCGATGATCACCCAATAATGGTGAGTATTCACCTGTTATTCATTATTGATATAGAAAGAGAAGATGGGAAGTCTACCCAAAATCATCTCTTTCATTACCATTGACAGTCGATGACCACGTCAGCGATCACCCAATAATGAACGAGAAGATGGGAAAGCCTAAAATCATCTCTTTCACCATCGTCGACAGTCGGCGATAACGTGTCGTGCTCATCGCACATCGTCGGATAAAGAAACAAATCAACAAACATGAAGGTGGTGGATGAAATTCTATTTTTGATTTAAATCCATATTTATCGCGACACTCATTGCGCATCGCCGGACAAGGAAGAAAGACGTCGACAGAAAACCCCTCTTAACCTTACTACCTAGTGATTGTATTTCCATGAGTAAAAAAGATAAAAAAAAACAACTACATGGAAAAATAATATCTCACCTTGCAATTAGCCAAACCGAGAAAAAAAAAAAGTGCGAGCTTCTGTTTTTAACTGCTACAGATATGGAGGAGAAAGAAGAAATTCTTTCATTTTTGTGGGGAATAAAAAAAAGATTGGTAAATTAAAAAAAAAGGGAATAAGATAACTCTCCAAGATTTGGAGATGAGAGTTTATCTCAAGCTAGACTTCTAGTTCTGATAGAACTCCTCAAGTGAAGATGTTTAAGTACAAAAGGACTTCTAATTCAAATGGAACTGCTCAGTGAAGATGTCTCAATACAGAAAAACTTCCATCTTGGCATGACTCCATAGGCATATCTCCTTTGTAAAAAAAAATCATTATTATTTAGTCAAAAACAAAGGAGATAGGAGGCATTTGTGGGAGCCAAAAATAACCTTTAGCCCAATTGGATAAAGAAGCCCCAAGATTTGGACTTTTTCCAAGAAGCCGGAAGATTATCCACGAAAGATATAAGTATAGAAAGCCCGAGCCTAAGCCCAATACAAACTCAGCAGAACACTATTTTCTCAACATGGGAGTAGTACTCGACGCCAACCACATGCTCAACTGAGCACATGGGCTTACAGGAGAGGTGTCTCTAAACAGGAAGTTACAACAACGAATGGGAGGTTATAACCAACCACGAAAGTTACAACTACTTGAAGGAAGTTGCAACTGCTTGCAAGCACATGACTCACTCATTTGCCACGTGTCTTACTTATCTGCCACGTGTTTCACTTATCGGCCACGTGTCTCACTCATCTGCCAACAGTTGACTCTTTCAGCCTCTATAAATAGCCAAACACAAAGCCTTCCGGAGGTAACACTTTCCCGACTTACAATTCTCTCTTCAAATATAGAGATATAAATATTGTTCTAAAGACATTGTTCTAACTTTGTTATCGGAGTCCCCATGGCAGGCACCACACCGGTGTCAATAATTAATTTCTATCTTATGCAAATTGCTCCGCATAATAGCACGTGATCCGGGGAAACTTACATCTACAGTCAGTATTTGACAAATCTATCATACAGAGAAAACCAACAAACAAATCCACTATTGTAACCTAGTTGAAAACTCTTGCACATTTCTTATTGTAACCTAGTCAGAATGGTAATGAAATTATAGTAAAACAAGTATAGCAAAGAAATTATGATTTTCCAGTAAATGACTGAACTTATCATTGTTTACATGTGAAGGTAGAGAGACATGCCTTGCCAAGTTTATCATCTGGTATTCCCAAGTCCTATATGTACTATGATGGTTTTGTTCTTATGTTTTTAAATAGTGTAATAACTCAACGCAAAATAAATATTTCCAAACAATGTGAAACTGAGACCCTCATTAGTACTATCATTTAAAAGAGAGTTATATCAATACCTTTTCTGAATCACACCTTTAGGGAGTAATTACCCTTTTCTCTTCCAATTCAAATTTCAAGAGGCTACCATGTATCTTTCATTCTGATCCAAATCACCATATTTGTGGGACAAAAAATGGAAACTCAGTTCAGTTATCGATTTCTCTTGAACTTGCTCGACTAAAAATTCCACAAGCCTCCTCTACGACACTTTGTATACCACAAAAATGAATTTGATCTCAGCTCCCCTTCTCAATGAGACGTTAGTCGTCTTATATCTAATTCGTTGTCCAAGCCTTTTCTTATTTCTTTTTCTATTGTCAATAAGTTATGAATTTGATGATCAATTCAAGAGATAAAAAAACACTACAGTACTTGAAGTTACAGTATCCCCCAAAAAAATTAAAAAATAAAATAATAATAATAACAGCGTTAAAAAATCGTCCTCCTAAGAGTTTGACTTGCAAAACAATCGTTAGACTATCAATGACCACCTTTTTGGTGGCCGAAGGCACTCCAATGCTTTAAGTCAGTAACTCTGTTGGTAGAATGAAGTAAATCGGGACAAAACTCACTTAAAGTTGCACACCTTTGTCTAATGTTCCCTTTGCCTTTTATAATGGTCGCAGTTAACACTCTGCGTGACTTAAGCATGTGAGGCGCGACGAAATGAGGTGTTTCTCGTAACGGTTTCCTCCTTAATGGAGATACGTCCATGGAGGCGTAACTCCCTCCACGACTATTTTTTTATGCAACGTTCCTCTTCTTTATGAGAGAACTCGTGTCGGGCATGAATTTGAGTTCTGATTCGTTCGGCCTGGATTCGAGCCCTATTTACGTCTCCATATTGGCGGGCCTGTTCTGGGCCTCTGTAATTGGCTTTATTTTTCCTGGGATTTATGAGCAGGCCCAATAGGCTGGACGCTATATCTTCGTGATGAATCTCTATGCCATGTGTACTACCTTGATGATCGGTCTATTTTTATGTATCATCGGCTACTTCCCTCCTTAGTTAGTGGGTATGTTCACATATCCACTAAATGTGTGATTGTTGGTATTTCTATTGCGCTTCTGCACTGAACTTAATGTTGTGAGTAACTTTCGATCGGTTGATCATCTCAATTACTTCGTTGTCTGTACGTTTTCACGCACATTTTCTGGGAGTTTAGCGCGCCATTATGTCTCGTATGACACTCTATGAGCAATTTCTTCGTTGCTCGGTAGTATAAAGGGTGTTTTAACTACTTTGCTCCTTTCTTTACGCCATCTTTGCTGTTAGTGTTTTTTTTTCCTATTGCCTTTTCTGGGTTTTCTTGCTTATTCGCGATGTCTTCTGGTAACCTACTGGACGGTGATCAGCTTGCTATTTTTTCAAAGAAGGCTTCTCAGGCTACCTTGGATAATGTTTGTTCCAACTATGCTTTGCCTTCCAACTTTGAAATCGTTAATCCTCGTGAAAATGACAGTCCTTGTTGTCTGAGGAATGAATATATTGTGTTTTACCCTTGCATATTCTATGTCTTTCTTCAGTTTCCAATTTCGGAGCTATTTTGGTCTTATCTAGATTTTCTAGGTATTCCTCCTGCTCAGATGAGCCCAAACGGTTGGAGGGTTATGGTTTCCACGTATGCCAGGGCTGCCTTTTTAGTATTCCTTTAACTGCTAGAATTTTGCATTTTTTTGTGAGGTTTAGAATGAAACCCACCCGTTTCCTTCATTCTCAAACATGTTTTGGCGATCTTAATGATGACATCAGAGGTAGGTCGTGGGATTGGTTTTATGCGTCTGTCGACTCTGGTTATTTCAATTTATGGGGTCTGCAGATAGTAAGGTCTTTTCGAGTTCCTATCAAGAGTCAGAATCTGCAATTGACTGTTGAAGAACAGGTTATCAGCGAGGGTTTCCTGAAGCTTTCCTTAGTTCCCTTGTACGCCTATCTTACTGATGATATGGTGAGGTGCAATGGTTAATACAACATGAATGAAATCGAGCGAGCTCTGCTAACCAAAAGGCAATCCATAGAGATTGTTGCCCATGTTGCCGTTGTTGAAGGTGAAAACGTTGTCATTGATCAGAAAGTGAGCTCGGGCGTTATGGATCTCAATGCTCCTATCAGTGGTGCTACCAGTTTGTCTTCCAGGAAGAGAAAAGTATCGAGGTCTGTTAGTCCATCGAAGCGGTTGTTTTTTTTTTTACTTTTGAGCGTGTTTAGAAGAAGAAACGGCTCGTTGACTCTGTGCGTCATACTTATCTTTACTCGGGTTTTGTTGATAGAGAACCTTTGAGGGAAGACCGCTACTCTATGCAGGAGGCAGAAAAAATGAAGTTGGCCTGGATAGGAGTGAGAGAGATACCATTTTCCCGCTGGACAATGGCGAGAAGAGGCTCATCTCTTCTTATCGCAACCTTGATGCTGCTAAGTATTCTAATGAGGAACCTCGAGCCTTAGATGTAAGATGCTCCAGCTGGTTGTTGTCCAGTCTAAGGAGTTTGGCAATCGTGATTGAGTTCCCGAGGCGAAGTCTCTTTGTTCTTCTTCCCCTCTTGTTGATGGAGGGGTGGAGATCCCGTTTTCTGCAGCATGCTTGGGTTCTTTTGTTCTCGTTGGGACCACCATTCGTTTAATTTCTGCTGAGCAACGAGAGGGTGAGGGTGGTTTTCCTGTCGTTCCTTCTTCTTTCCCGGTCATGGGTGGTGGTTCCTCCATACTACCGGATCCTCACATCCTTCATTCGCGGATCAGTTGGAAGGAACCTATTCTTGAAGAAATTCAGGTAAAATGGGATGGGAAATTTTGCTGGTTTTTCCGACTCGGCATGCAAGACGGTGCGTGTAAGTTGATTAATGAATGGCACAGCCTGTCGGTGGAGAAACCTTTGATGCCCGTGCTGGATCCGAGCCTTCATCTTGAGGATGGTGTCAAGCTTGTATGGACGAGATGATCCATCTTGCCTATGTAGGGGTCATGGGTTTGGGTAATCAAGTCAATCTCAATCTTATGATTTCTTTGGAGAGAAAGTTATCCATGCTACTATTGATATTTTCCCAATTGTTTTTGTCAATATGACGTGTTAAAATCGCGATGTTCTGAACAGATTAAGGGGCTGAGGTTGCTCAAACTTCGTTGGCCGAGGTAGAGGATGCACGGGATCGGTCTGTGGTTGCGCTCGAGTCCTTGAGAGCTAATTTAGATGGCATTCATGCATGTTTGCATGATGTGGAGAAAAATCTTTCCATCGAGAAGGCGTTTCATGATGAGGCCGTGCGTGCCATGATAGAGCATTCTTAAAATCGTGACATCGCTGAAAAAAAGGTAGAACAATTATTGGCTCCGCTTGACGAGGTCAAGGCCAACTTATCGTGGCAAGAAGTGAGCTTGCTTCTGTTGAGGATGGGCTCCGTGTTATGAAGGTGGCGGATTGGCAGTGCGTCGTCGATGGTCGAACTAAGCTTTTGGATTATATTGAGGGCTTGGTGTCGACTTGTCTCAATATCGTCATCTGGTCTATCAGACCTTCGAGGATGATTATGGTTCTGAAGATCCTCCGGGTGATCCAATGGCTGAATAGCTGCCACTTTATCCTCTTGAAGAAAGAGCCCTTGTCGATGACCCGGCTTCCGCAGATGGTATTGTTGTGGATGTTATAAATCTTTCCCCTTAGTCTTTTATTGCTACCTTTGAATGTAACATATTAGAATTTGAATGAATGACATGAGTTTTTTCCTTTATTTTTCTTTTTGTTGACTTCGTTCGTCTGTTGTTGTGACTTGTATTCGAGCTTTGATGTTTTACAGCTATATCTTTAGCAGTCATTTGTTGATTTGAATTTTCCTATGCTTCAGTACGTACGTCTCAACCTTGTATTTTTCGTCTCGGAGCTTTTGTGAAAAACTGTTTTGTTTGCTTGTCTTCTATTTTGTTGATCTAGTATGTTAATTAATCCAAGGTTCTCCTGGGCTGTGCTGACTTGTTCCTCCGTTGTTTGCTCTATTAGTCTGACAAAAAAGGAGTTTGTCTTCTTTGAGTTGGTTTGTTGATTCGGTTGTCTCGAAGTTGCTTCTATTTCGTTGAATCATTCGCTCAACCTCTACTTTGCTAACTCGATGTTTCAGTCGACTAGAAGTTCTTATGTTAAGTTGACTCATCCATCCAACCTTTACTTCGTTAACTTGATGTTTCAGTTGACACGAAGTCGTTTTACATAGTTGACTCGTTCATCCAAATTTTACTTCGTTAACTTGACGTCTTAGTCGACTCAAAGTTTTTATGTTAAGTTGACTCATTCTTCCACTTTGGCTTCGTTGGTTCGACACTCTAGTCGACCCGAAGTCGTTTTACTTAGTTGACTTGTTCATCCAACTTTTACTTCGTTAACTCGACGTTTTAGTCGACTTGAAGTCATTTTACGTAGTTGACTCGTTGGTCCAACTTTTACTTCGTTGACTTGACGTCTTAGTCAACTCAAAGTTTTTGTGTTAAGTTGACTCATTCGTCCACTTTGGCTTCGTTGGTTCGACGCTCTAGTCGACTCGAAGTCGTTTTACTTAGTTGACTCGTTCGTTCAACTTTACTTTTTTTTTTCTATCATACTAGAAGTTTATTGTATATATCCGACTTGCGTCCTCATTCTTTTTGGCTTTATATGGTGATTGTTTCACATAGCTTTGCTTTGAAGTTGTTCGTCTTCATAGGATATTGATTCTAAAATTGAAACTTTATTGATTATCCGATTTGGATGTCTTGACCATTTCTAGCGATTGTTTTTCTGGAGCAATTCTGTTACATTGTGTGGCTGATGTTTATCCCCGCGTTGGTGTTTTGTGTCTCTGTTGTTCCTTCTTGTTTAATTTATGACCTCCTTGACTTGGCCCATTATTGCTCCCCGTTTTGCATTGCTTGATGAGGCTTGGTAGAGTTTGTCACTGCTAATTCCTTTGTAAGTAACTTTGGTTGAATTTGTATCCGCTAGTAGAGTCCTCGAGTCGGTCAGTGCAGGTGTCTTTTGGGCGTTGACCTTTCTGTTTCGATATAGATCTTCTTGAGTAAGAGATGTTTTTTTGTTGGGGTTGATGTAGAGCGTATATCAATTCTATGGATAATTTTTTTGATCTTGTTGTAGTGGTATCTGCTTTTTTGTTTCCTTTGAATTATTTGTCTTGTATTTCGATGAATTCATTCAGTCGTCCTCTTAGGACCTAATGCTCGATTTCTTCTTTCAACTTGAAGCAGTCCTCGGTATGCTGTCTGTGGTCCTTATGAAAATAGCAGTACCTGCTTTTGTCTCGTCCTTTTGGGTTTCCTCTCATCTTGGTTGGCCAGTTGATGTTCTCCCAATTCGCCATGTGTTTCAAGATGTTGGTTCAGCTTGTCTTTAGGGTTGTGTATGGTTTGTACTCCTCTTTCATCACACTAGTTATCCACTCATGACTGCGGCGTGTTGATTGTGATTTCTTGGATTCTTGCTAGTTAGACTCAATTTGTCCATCATTTCGATGTTTCTTTGGATGGCTGCTATCCATGCGTGATCCATCATCTCCCCTTCTTTATTTTTCCTTTCCCGTTTTCTCGAATGGTTATCCATCAGCAGGACCGCCATGCCTTTTGGAGACTCCAGGTTAAGGGCATCAAAGAAGAGGCATTTCTTCAGTTCGGTGACGGAAGTTGCAACGGCTGTGTGGTCACTACATCCATCAATAATTGTCAATTCGTTGGTGAAGCGAGTGACATATTCTCGAATTGTTTCTTCGGGCTTCTGTCTGATGTGCAGGAAGTGGGGTCATTTCCTCATCCGCTGGCTCCTAACAAATCTGGTAATAAAAGCGGTGGCTAAAGCCTGGAAGGAGTCTATTGACCTCGGTGGTAGGCTATTTAACCAATTCATCATTGTGGAAGTGAGACTGGTTGGGAATGTTCTGCACAAGATCGACTCATGGTTTCTTTTAGGGCCATCATGTGGTGGAAATGTCTTAGGTGATTTGTTGGGTCGGTGGTACCATCATACACTTCAAACTTTGGCGGAGTGAACTTTTTTGGCATTGCCTTTTTAATGAGTACGTCGGAGAATGGCGGCTTGGCTAACTCGTATAGTATGTTGGGATCCGTGACTCCAATTTCTAACGAGATTTCAGCAAGCATTCCGCCGCACTGTGGGATCTTGTCTTGGGGGAGCTCACTGCTCTCAAAGTAACCCTATTGAGGCTCTGGTAGGGCTTCGTCGCATCCTTGAGTTTGGTCGGCGAAATTTTGCTGGGGCGGTGCTTGAACAGGGTCAGCTGGTTGGTTGTGCTCCTGGGTACTTTTTTCAGCATCTTTGTCATTTAGTTCATCTGGACCATGAATAGGTCCACCCGAGGGTTCGTGGTAGCGCTGCTGGATGCTTGGGTTGTCTGGGCTACTTTTTGCTATGGATCCGCATTCTCGGGTGCTATTGGCCCGATGATCCGGGTTGCTTCTTCTTCACGAGCTATCAGTGATGCATTATTGTTAGTAGGAGAGTTGTCATGATCGTCATTGGGTTGAGGATTTGCAGATTGGATCATTTGCTCTGACTGCTTGTTGATCTTTTATCAGGTTATGGTGAGTTTTATCACTGTGTATTTTGTTTTTAGAAAGGAAATGTGTCGTTCCCCATGGACGACGCCAAACTGATGCGTCCTAAAAATGTCATCTTGTTTGTATGACCTGTAAAACAATTGTTAGAGTACCAAGGACCACCTTTTTGGTGCCCGAAGGCATTCCGATGCTTAAGTTAGTAACTCTGTTAGAAGAAGGAAGTAAATCTAGACAAAACTTAGTTAAAGTTGCATACCTTTGTCGAATGTTTCCTTTACCTTTTATAATGGTCGCAGTTAACTCTCTACGTGACTTAAGCATGTGAGGTGCGACGCAAGGAGATGTTTCTTGTAACAGTCTCCTCCTTAATGGAGATACGTCCGTGGAGGCATAACTCTTCCACGACTCTTATTTGATGCAATGTTTCTCTTCATTATGAAAGAACTCGTGTTGGGCCAAGATTTGGGCTCTGATTCGTTCAGGCATTGATTCGGGCCCTGTTTATGTCTCCTCATTGGCGAGTCTTGTCTGGGCTTCTATAATTGGCTTTGTTCATCCTCGACTTTATGAGCTAGCCCAATAGGTTGTATGCTATAGCCTCGTGATGAGTCTCTATGCCACGTGTGGAGTCGTGATGATCTGTCTATTTTGATGTTATCTTCTATTCGTATTCTAGCCATAAAAAAAGCATCTACAAGCATTAAGCTACCAAACTGAATAATGTTGTTTCAGTTGGATTTTTTTTTCTCTGTTTCCAAGAGGTACTTTGACACTCAATGTTTGTCGTCTCTTGAGCATCTTGAGTTATTTTTTTATCCACTATTCTCTGTCTTATGCATGTTCCGTTTCGTAGTTTATTTTTGTTATGACTTGTTGTAGTTATTAATTTTTTTTAATGATTTTCTTTATATCACACTCTTTCTAGTTGTTGGATACTTGTGTTTTGTAATTCCTAAACTGCCCACAAGGGCGTATCTACCCTTTGGCTAAGGAGGTTAATTGCCCCCCTTTCTTTTTAAAAAAAACCTACTAAGGTATTCGTATTTTCCATGTTGCCCTCCTTTAAATTTGTAGATTGTCCCACTCATGTTAAAAAAAAAAAAAAAACTTTCATTCATTGAATTTCTGAACTTTTGATGGGCACAATGATGCATTTTGAATCTTGTTTATTACAATTCCTTGCAGTCGCGTTCAAGAAATTCCATGAACGTCTCTTGGCTCCTCCGCGTCTCCACCGCATTCGACTGATATTTAGGACACCCTCTTATTGTTGTGAATGAACCAATTTTGTGTCTAATCTGGAAGCAAACTGTCACGCTTTACACTGGATAGCTTGTGTCCACGTTTTACACTGGATCGTTCGATGACAGGTTTGATGCGGAAGCCTCGCTCGTTTTGCTTGCTCATGACAACAATTGGTATGGAAAGCTAATAACTGAAGAAGGTGGAGTTGTGCCACTACTGAAATTGGTGTAGTTAAATAGGTGTGTATTGTTTGCCCCCCTTTGTCTGCAATCCTGGCTCCGCCCCTGACTACCCAACCAAACCTTGTTCATTTGGGTGCGAGATAGTGGTTCTAGGTTTCGTAGTTGCATGTGCTAGGGTAGGTATTGCTACCTACACTTGTTTTTAGGCCTGAAATGGAAAATCATAAGGAAAAAAAAGGGAAGGGGAGAAAAAGAGGGAGAAAGGTAGAATGTAAACATTTGAAATCCAAGATGGTTCATTGTTTGGGATATTTTTTTCTCAAAACTTGGAAATTATTTTCTTAGGGGCTATGTAATAATGACACTTCGTACATATACAAAGTGTCAGTCATGTTGCTCAGAAAATACAATATGAGATATGCTATGGGACAATATTGTACATATATTTTAGTATTATTTACTTTTCAGCAATAAGTTTTGAACTATCAGTTATATTCATTCACTTGTAAGTCAATATTATTACTCATCTACTACTAACTTGCCTTAATATGCTTATAAAGTTAGTATAGAATTGAAACTTTTCAAAGATACGTGAAAAAGTTGATGATATAAGCACGGATTGTCCGATGGGAATATCTATGAAGTGTCGAGGCATGATACTTGTTGACATGTATTTTTGTATAATTAGAGTGTTGTTGTTACATGGCTTAGGGTGGAAGGTACATTTTTGCAAAATATATGGTTATCTCCAACCTCAAGAGTGGAATTTTTCTCTCCCTTTCCCTCTTTTCTTGGTAGTTTCCCTAAGATTTCTTTTATTTGAACATACACAAACTTACCACAAGGATCATGTTGGACCTTGTTTGTTTGGAATAGAAATTAAAGACATTTCTCATTTTCTGTTATTAAGATGTTAAATACAATCAGGATGCCAATGGCATGACAGCTCAACGGTTAAAGCTTGGCGGATGGTACCACTAGGTCATGGGTTCAAACCCAGCTTGCGACATCTTTATGGGTTCTAGGATCCTATAAAAACCCTGCTTGCCTTTCAAAAAAAAAAAAAAAATACAATCAGGATATAGGAGATGTAGATTGAGGAAAGGAGAAACAAGGATAAAAAATGATTCTTCCACAAAACGAAGATAAATTGTTTAACAAAATGAATATTGATATATTGGAGACGTGAAGTGGACATAGACTAATTGTTTATCAAAACAATAAATTGAGCGGTAAGATTCTGCAATATTTAAAGATTGAATGGAGATTTCTTGGGATTTAGTAGTGCCAAGATGTTTGAAGTTGTCAAACAAACTCCTGAGAGATTGGTGCGAGCTTTCCTCTAGCTCGGGCAGGTGAAGTGGTTTGCGCAATCTTTGGTTCAGGCAGTGTTGGTGGGTTCAGTTGAGCATGGTTTTCCGTGGCATAATGGAATCCAATGACCGTTAAAGGAAACTTGAATGAATCCATTTGGATCAATTCTATATACACTAGGGATCTGAAGACAATACATTAGTGGTATCACTGGGCGCAATCGGCTGAAATGGGCAAGTTCGGGTGTATCTCACACTATGTAAGGTGGAAGCAATATAAACCTAGGATTCGTAGAAAACAACAACAATGAGACCTCAACTTTCAACCCTTCCTCAACCAGGACCTTACTTAAGGGCGCTTAGAGGGACCAACTTGATGGCCAATAGGGCATCAACTTGACCCCTTTCCATGAAATGTTATCACCATTACTTGTGAAAAGAACGTTGACGCACAATCAATGGTCATTATGGGATCAATGTTTTGACTTTTGAGTTCAGATGTCCTCTTACCGGGTGGTCCTTTTGGTATTTTTGTGTGCTCTAATCAGCCGATCACAACCTCATCGATAGATAATTGTAAGGATTCTCAGCTTTAAGATGATGATGTGCACAAGTGTCGAGGTGTCATCATCCAACTATAGCACACTCGCCTATGGAAGCCTAACTAGCACGAACAAGTCTAGGGAGCCAGGCTCTCTACCCTTCATCATCCTAGATATGGGGATTATGAGCATCTCTAGGATGATGGAGGCTAGAGAGCCTGGCCTGGCTATCTAGAATTTGGGCAACTAGCACGTACCCATCAGAGTCACAAAACACAGATCCTAGTAGGGGCAAATAAACATTTTGACGTCAGATTAGCTTGTCCTGAGTTACCCTGAGACTTAACCTAAGAATGGAGCTTATGAGATTAAACACGATAATTAATCGTTGGGAAGTATTAGCAACGGCTCGTGAACAATCATAATATGATCTTGTGATCGAGATTCACTGCTGATGCCTCCCATCAGTGGTCCTTATCAACTTCATCCTTTCTGGCCAATTATTAGTCGGATGGCTAAAAGGCTATGTAACAACTATACAGATACATACATGTATTGTTATCCAACGCAGATAAGAAGTGTCGGATATGGTGGCTAGAAAAACCAATATGAGATATGTTAGGGGACATGCTTGTACATTTTAGTTTTATTTACTTTTTAGCAATAAGTTTTGAACTATTTGTCATATCCATTCACTTGTAGGTCAATATTACTATTCATCTACTAATAATTTGCCATAATATTTTTATAACGTTAGTTAATAATTGAAACTTTTCAAAGATTTGTGAAAAAATTGATGATATAAGATGAAAGTATCCGTGAGTGTCAACACGAGTATCAGACACAATACGCGTTAACACTTTTTTTTGGTAGAAATAGAGAGTCATTGTTACATAGCTAAAGAAAAAAATATGTGAAAAAGTTGATGACATAAGATGAGAGTATCCGTGAGTGTCGATGTATCAGATGCTATAAGTGTTGAAACGTTTTTTTTGGATAAAAATAGTTTCATTGTTACACAGCTAAATGAAAAGTTTAGAGAAGTGTATGTTCCAGGCCCAACTTATATGGAGTCATCAACTGCCACCCTAAGCCTAACTGGATTAGACTAGCCCTGGGCCAAACATCTTCTCACACAGGCACTAATCCCAATTAGCAAGGTCAGTGTAAGCAAACATAAGAGTCTTTTGATAGGGAAGGCATATCGAGAGAAAAAAATTTCGTGGCTGTCAAGATGAGCAAATAACTCTTGCACGTGGTGTGAGCTCTGCAATTCCAAGTCGAGGGTGGCCAACATGAATTGCAATTAGTGTTTGTGACTTGTAATAGCATTGTGAATCATAATGTTTATGATTTAGATTTAATCCGAAAATTATTTTAATAAACTGCTATATATTATATAAGATTGAAAAAACATAAAAATACAAACATAAACAAGCAGAACATTGTAGAGTGGACTTCATTGGTCAAAAGCTATAGACTTTACTTCAACACTTGATGTTCATTTACAACATTCTATACCACAAAATAACCCCAAGAACGTGTGGAACAAAACGACTAAAAAAGATGTTGGGCTTTGTTTTATGTCCCAACCAAAACAAAGGTTTTATAATCAAATAAATCTAATATAAACTCACATATTTAAGTATCTACAGATTAGTTTATAATACCTTAACCTTTCACTGAAACATTACTTTATGTGCAATCCATGAAGATGATGAAGGTAAGAGATTTACGATTTCAACCGCGGTCGACTAGCTCAATTTTGTGCAAATCACGAATCAATGATACGATGTGCAATAAGATATTGAGTAGGGCTGTCTCCCTGGATGATTTGTATCGACTTAGGGGCCAAATCAAGTCAAAACTCCAATTTGACTCACGTTTTTAATGATTACTGCTTGGAAGCATGAACAAAGGTTCATGGAAGAGAGTTGGTCCCATCCACAGGGCGATAGTAAAGCTGAGTGAGATGATCCTCCCATCCATCTTCAAGAGGGGGCACTCATGGGTGCTCAATGGATGACAAACCCAAGGAGGCTTTGGCATTTTGCAACAAGCAGTGGCCACACGTCTTAGATTTTATATTCACCCGTGCCACGTTTGCTTTAAAAAAAAAAAAAAACAAACAGTGGCCAGAAAAGACACAGGTCTACACCAAGGCATGGATTAGATCAAGGTGAGTCTGTTAATTTTTATGATTAAGCTTTTTAGTTGGAATGCAAGGTGATGATACATCAAAACGATTTCTCCTTTGCGCCGTACACGTGTCATGATAATCTCGAAAAATGACAGGCCTTAGCGTTAGCCCAACACTGATCCGGCTCAAGCGATTCTAAGCCCGCCCAATGCAGTTCACCAGACGAACTCAAATTCTTACAGCCTGCTAAGCCCATGTGTCTCACAATTATCCTCAATACCCGTAAGCCCTGTTAAGGCAAGTATCTCGAGGATCAACTTCAGATGGACAATTATAGTAGCTATTTGCTTCAAACTAGGAAGCAAATTTCAAAGTATATGTCACACATGGAGACTTCTATCTACGAACTCCTCTCGAAATGAGAACTACCTCTCACGTATCTAAGAGCACAAGACTAATAGATAAACTTCCCCCCACAGCACGAGTCCTAATTAGATAAAGATCTCCACGAATATCTTTTTCTTTAATCTACGCCATCGATACACTGGTCGAACCAAGACTCCAACACTATAAAAAAGACATGAGGTTGGTAAGTTAAGGTACGCTACAAATTCCCTGCTTACAACATTACACCTTCCTCAGATCCCTGTTTGATTTTAATATCGGAGTGCCATCTGCCACCACAACGGTGGTCTGTGGCTCATGTGTGTTCCTTGTGCATGTCAGCAGGTTTGCAAGTCAAGGTCAAAGCAGGGAGCGAAAAATGATTACATCAGTTGAGCGCCGTCCGGGGGGAACGACAAAGTTTATAACCTTTCACTAGCATCATCTCTCTTCAAAATTCTAAGAGATGGTGACCACCAGATCACGCAACAATGGAGAACAAAGGGACACGTCAAACGCTCGGACTGGCGCTATACTGCCGCTCTCAGCAGTCCCGGTGGCACACGAATAGCAGACTCGCACCCCCAACGCCAGTCACAACAACAAAGGACCCTAGGATAGATTTGATGTGGTCTCAAATATAGCAAATTGCCAAAGCAGTGGAGGCTTTCTACAATAGAACCCTTCACCCACTAATGGAGATCAAGAGCAGCACAGACCTCCATCTTTGAAAAACAACAGAGAGGAAGCACATGAGAGTCAAGCCCCTACTAGTTCTCATTAGACTAAGGAGGCAGCGGAGCTAAGCGAAATCGACTCTCTGGGCAGAGAGGCTCACCCCTTAAAACCCCCTTCTGCAGAGGAGCACACGACCCAGACATGTTGTATCGTCTCTCTATTCCACTGTTCGTGGACCGTATCATGAACGAGACTCTTCCAAAGAAGTTCACGCCCCCAAAGCTCGACTTCTACGATGGGACCACCGACCCATTCGATCACCTACGCTATTACCAAAACGTAATGATACTCAAAGAAGGATCTGAGTCGGTGATGTGCAGTTATTTCCTTACCAGCCTAAAGAAGACAGCGGTTACATTTTTCTACAGCCACCCGTCAAAATCGATCGACTCATTCAAGATGCTAGCGAAGGAGTTCCTGACGCATTTTGTCAGAAGTCAGTGCCTTCGAAAAGGCCCACACTACATACTCTTTCTGAAACAGAGATCCAGTGAGACACTCAGAGAGTATGTCACGCGCTTCAACGATGAGCTGGCACTCATTGACTGTTGCAGCAATGACACAACCGTGATGGCTTTTACGGTATGACTTCCTCACCTTGGAACCCCTTTTGGATATGACAAAACTCCTTAAGGGCGCCCAGAGGTACATCACCTTAGAAGAGATGAGAACTGTGAAGAGGGAAACAAAATTTGAGAAAAAGCCCTCCGTTCCCAAGGACAGGAAAGAGGGAAGAAGGCGAGAGAATGAAGAAATGAGCAAGCGAAAGCGCAATGACCACAGGTCAGACCCTTGCAGTGTCAGGCAAGAGAAAGCATCCAACTACATTGGATCCAAATCCATGAACCCCCCCCCCCCCCCCCTCAATTCTAGCCTATCAGAAGTTCTGAATTCCATGAAAACCTGAAAAAGATCTAAAGTGGCCCCCGAAACAGCGCGAAGACCCCTCCAAATGTGATAAACAAGTACTGCTCATGCCACAAGGAGGGTGGACATGACACCAACAACTGCAAAAGTCTAAGGTACGAGATCGAGTACTGGATCCGTAGGGCAAGCTAAAGGAATTTCTTGGCTCTGAGAAGCAACTAGAACGACCCAGGGACCGATAGGAGCCAATCACGGAGATCGAGAAGGAGACTCTGGGCATAATCTATGTCCTTCATGGAGTCGGATCAGATGAAGACTAGTCAAATAGATCTAGCAAGCAGACTCTACTGGAGATGCGAACACAACCTGCAGATGAGGACATGTGTATTTACTACTCGAGGTTGCAAATCCCTATTCCTATCTTAACCTTTACAGACAAGGACCTCGAAGGAGTTCGAGCACCGCACAATGACGCTCTCGTCATATCAATCTCAATTGATAGGTGGAAGGTAAAAAGAGCCCTGGTAGATACGAGAAGCTCACTCAACGTCCTGTTCTACAACGCGTTCCGCAATATGGATCTCCAGGAGGATAGCCTAACGTCCCCAGACTACTCCCTGATTGGATTTTGCGAAGAGAAATGCTTCTTGATAGGGAAGATAAGGTTAGCAGTAGTGGCAAGAGAGCCACAGCTGAGAAAAGTTTTGTTCCTTGAATTTATGGTAATAGACGCATTGTCCACTACAAGTAAAATTCTGATTAATAGCGTTTAAAAAATGCTATGGTAGGATACCATAGCGTTGCTATAATAGAAACAGGGGCTATTATAGCGTTTTTGAAACGCTATGGTAGGTAGATTATTTATAGCGTTTCAGAAACGCTATGGTATAGTCTACCATAGCGTTTTATAAATGTTATTGTATGCCATACTATAGCGTTTCTGAAACGCTATGGTATAGTATACAATAGCGTTTTGTTTCTGAAACGCTATGGTATGGTTTATATCGTTTCAAAAATGATATTGCAGACTATACCATAGCGTTTCAGAAACGCTATTGTATATTATACCATAGCGTTTCTAAAACGCTGTAAATAATCTACCTACCATAACAGTTTTGAAATGCTATTAATCAACATTTTTCTTGTAGTAGAGCTAGTTCACCGTAATCTGGAAACTTAAAAAGGTAATTTGGAAACTTAAAAAGGATAGTAGATCAAGACACAAGATTATGGAATACATTTTATTGACAGCAAATTTGAATAATAGCTCGAAAATGTACCAATACAAAACCGTTCATGGTGCACAATAACTCTCGAAAACAGGAAGGGGAGTAATTAACTACTAAGAGTGCTAGCATTCTGACTTCCTGACATGCAACAACAGATTAATACCCTACAGAGAACCCGATCAAACATCTTCCCTGAAGGGCAATCATAAGCTTGGTCCCCTCGCCCACCACAGTTGTGGTAGATGATAATGGCCACACGTACAGTCACGACTGATGTGCCCTTGTTGACCACAACTGCGACAAATCTCAGACGCAAGGTGTGGAGTTTCCTTTGGACACTGGCAGGCAACATGTTGTCCATAAACATTGCATACGTTGCCTTTGGACACTGGCGGGCAACATGCTATCCAGAAACATGTTGTCCAGAAACATTGCATATGTTGCCTTTGGACACTGGCAAACAGTACTGGCGGTCGCTGGCAGAGTTGCCTTTGGACACTGGCTGACACTGTTGGAGTTGCCTTTGGACACTAGCGAGCAACATGATGTCCAGAAAAGTTGCATACATTGCAGACAGGATCATTTGGGCATTCACGAGCCAGGTGACCCGTCTTACGGCAGTTGTTACAGCCTTCTCATTAGTGCAATCAACAACAATGTAAGGGGCTCATTTATAGCAGTTTCAGCATAGTCTTGCATCGTAGAGATGCAGGTCCGAGCCTGAGCAGTCACGAGCCAAGTGGCCTACTTTGCCACAAACATGGCATTTTGGATCATTGCTGCACTCACTTGCCATGTGCCCAGATTCCTTGCAATTCCAACACAGTCTTAGCATTGCACTCAGAAGCGATGTGCCTAGAATATGATCATTTATATTAGTAGAGGAAGTAGCAGTCTTTTCTGGATAATACGCTAATTACATTGCTAGCAGTCAATACAAAACATTGCTGTAAGTGAGATTTTTACATTTCGCTATACATGACTTGAGATATGAAATTGCATAATCATCAATTCAAAGTACAATTGTATTATGTTTCCAAAACTTTTAGATGGAAGAATATGGAATAATAATTCATAGATGCAAGCTTCTTACCAGGCATAGAAAAATACCAAAAAAGTTGAAGCGATTAGAAGAAAAAACCATGAACAAGACAGCAAACATAACATTAGCCCACAGGGATGGTTAGTGGCGAATAGGGGACAAATGATCGATACACGTGGCAGGGGATACCTCTCAGACAAATGCCTCAGTTAACATCAAGTTTTAGAATGGATGTTATCAGACGCGTCATCTATTTTTCACATCATTAAGGTCCCCTCTTATTGAAACATTGACACCCTCAATACACAATCAAATAAGTTGAAGCCAGAAGTGGCTGCGCAGATCACAAGGAATACAAAAAAAACAGAGTTACATATTGAAAATGCTATCCCTATTTATCAAACACAGGTGGAAAGAAACACCACTTAACACTTCCAAAGTGTAACCAGAGTGCCAAAGGAGGGATTTGATGTCACTAATGCTCACAGAGTACAACATCTCAACATATTTTAAACTATACATGTCTTTTTTTGTTGAAATGGCTGAAGATATGTTTTGAAGTGTGTCATATTGTTCAGGAACTATGGAACAGAATAGACTCTACTTTGACAATCCCAACAATTGGTCATTTTGTGCAAGTAAAGGTTATTTTGTTGAAGGTAAGAAAAAGAGGAAATAGTGTCATACCCCAAGACATATATGTCTGCAGAACCCTCCACCTGCAAGAAATCTTCAAGGTTAAGGCCACTATTTGGAGTCTTACCTCCAACATTCCATGTTCCCACAAAGATTCTGCAACACGGTAAAGTTTTGATATTTGATAATCAAATATCAACCAAGGGATAGATAGGGGGAAAGGAATTGATATGATACAAGCATTATAACTCATACCGGAAATCTTGCATTTCAGTGATAGTTTTCATCGGGCGATCAAAGGTACATAGGTTTAAGCCTTCAATTCTCGAATTTTTCTGCCTTTCTGAAGATAAGAAAAAATATTCAACAATGGGTCTTATTTATATACTCTAGTTCAAAGTCTCAATTACAATATTGGTTAAACATGCATGGGCTATCGCTTTCAAGTTTCTTCCTTGCTCATAAATTTGCACCAATTATCAAAGTACATGTGAATGTAATTAGGTAAGCTAACACCTTTATGGGGGAAAACAGATGAGATAAAAATAAGACTTTTGGCTGATAGGGGTGTACTTAGGTTGCACCTAAGCACAGTCATGATCTCAATCAATTTGTACTGATATACAAAACACACCAGGAAAATAAACTGACAAAGATTAGCCAAGTCAAGACCATTGGATGAATAACAAAATTTTCTTTGCCTCTCAAACACCATCCACTGGCCTGACCTCTGGGGCCTGAGCCGCCATAGCACAATAACAGCAATTTAAAAAGATTTTGAGATAAGATAGTTACTTCATGACATAAATTAAGGTTTATTTTAAAAAATATGTGTGACCCCACCTGAAAAGCTTTTTCTCATCACAGGTGTTGCGTCAACAAATGCAGTCCTCCTTGCTGTAATAATCCTCTTTTGGAGATCTGATTACAGAGCGCAATAATATATATATATATATATATATATATTTGAAAAAAAGCTGAGAAAGAAACATCTCCAATACTACCTTGTTACATTAAGTTAAACAGTTCAGGGTCTTGTATGTTTCTACAAAAGATTATGTTTTTTTGAATAGAAATTTTAATATCTTCATCAATCTCTCAGGAAATTACTTTGTAACGTACTACTTTAATCATGAGAAGTAGTACCCCTCGCCATTCAAATAAAAAGAATAAATAAATAATAATATAAAGTTGTCAAGAAACATTTTTCAGTCCTGAATAATATTAGAACTACAAAGTTTATAAATGCTTATCTCGATCAGTTTGTTATCATATCATTCCTAATTGTACACAAAATTATCATAATATCAAATTTTAAATACTTTTCTATGTCAAATATTACTTGCAGAAAAAAGAGTCCAACTCCCACAACTATGACACTCTATGCAGTAATACGATGCATCATTTGATACTTACCATTGAGCATAAAAGGCAGATCAAATGCAAGTGACAATGGTGAGAATAGGAATAGAGTTTCAACAAAATGCTTATTCAGGATGAATTGCAGATTCATATTCAAACAAAAATCTGCAAAAGAAATGGAGTCTATAATCTTTTCTAGTTATTTGGATTCAAAAGATAGAAAAGCTAATATATACCAAGTCTGACTCCTCTGCTTCCAAAAAGATCGTCATCCGAACTTCTTCGTCCCTTGGAACTGAATAGCTTGGGAATAATAGACTAAAAACAGACAGGAGAAGAATCAAATAATTCAATAACAATATGGAAGAAACGAAATAATGAAATGAACAAAAAAAAAAGGCTACCCTGTACATAAACCTCTAATAAAAATTAAATTTTAAATAAAACTAAAAAGTGCAATAAAAATCCCCAATAACTCCATTATTGTAGACTAGACTAAGAAAATGAATCATATATGACAAGAATCAAAAAAATTTAAGCACATATTTTAAAACACAGATTTTATGTTATTTAAGTTTCAAGGCACAAACAAGACCTTCAAAAGATAATAATGACAAAATCAATATTAAAAAAATAATAAAATAAAAATAAAAAAGCCAAATCCAGTCTTCAAAGATCAAAACAAGTCCATATGAACGAAGTAAAGCTTACCCATACAGGAAGTCCACAGTTGTTGCAAGCAGCCTCATTGGGACATTCTCGGGCAAAATGTCCAGGTCTTTTACAATTCTTGCACAAATAGTCTTGCCTGGAGGAAATAAGAACAACATTTAAATGTTAGGGTCATTGATCATACAAATAAACTTGTGAAAATTTAATACAAGAGATAATGCAAAACGGAGAGATCCTTATAGAGAACAGATTCCGACTAGATCTTGAGATCCTTCTAAAAAATGGAATGAATTCAATCAGTTGCTTGACTTGCTATGAAGTCCAAGCCAAGTAACCTGAAGAATCTGAATCATCATAGATTACCAAAGACAAACAGGAGATTTGTCAAGTCTCCTAAGGAATGTGGCAGAATAAAAAATGAATCAAAACAGCATCTTTGAAAGAATAAAAAAAGTGTATTACTCAAATAACATAATTTACATATCTTTTGAATAGTATTCCCTTTGCAATATCATTTCCATGCATATATAATTGACCTAAAAAAATTTACACCTATCTCTTACTGATCACTTGTTGACTGTGTGTGTGTGTGCAATTTTTTTCTTAAAGGATCACTTGCAAAGTGTTAATATGGCCATGTTCATGTTCTGTTGTTTGTTTTGGATTCAGAGTGTTAATATAGTATGTATGTTTGCATAAATAAATTAATGAGGTACAAAAATTAGCTCCAGAGCCTAAATAAATAAATATCGCTCTCCCGCTCACTGTTTTCCTTGGCGTTTTAAAAGGGTAATGAAAATATATTTGTTTTTTGATAGCACAAGTCTAAAAAACACTATGTGCATGTGCTATTAATAAGCACTTGTGTTGTAGTGTTGATTGAGTAAAATATGTTGGTTTCTCAATATCTACATTAAGAACCAATCAATACTCCATCAAAAGCTCGCAATGCCATGCAGCTGAAAGTTAATCATAGTAACTAAGACAAAATTCCGTTACACTTCTCAACCATACTCAACAACTTACTACTATTCCCCTACCATACTACCTAACTATTTTATTCCAACCTCTAGGCCACCCCTCCGACTGTAGAACCTTCGATGGAGTGCTTGGCCGTATTTGATACCAAATGTTAAAAAGTAGCCACTACTCCTCAGTAGCTTGATCACAAACTAGAAAACTATTTTATTGCAGCACACGCCAGAGAATTAAGGAAGTTCATGGGTGTGTGATAGTAAGGCGTACTCACTAAAGTATATCATCTCGGTGATATGCTAGGGGTGATATTGTCGTGGTGGTGGTAATAGCATTGTTGTAGTTGTCGGAATGATGAGATTTTGAGTTGTGAGATTAAATACTAAAATGTCGCAACAATGAGCTTTAAGTTGTAAGATTAAATTAAAAAAATATGGAAAATAATGAAATATGTTGATTATCCATCCATTTATGCTTTCAGAATGCAAATTTCCAATAAATTTATAATTTTTCTTTGAAACAAGCACTACATTTTTCACATGGTATGAAGAAAGGGACTCTAAAATTTTATTGATGAGCTTAAGTAGTTGTCGTGGAGATTATATCGAATGGATACAAAGCACCGACGAAATACCATACAGACAATATTTCCAAATCAGGAACAGGTATTCCTGAAATTATTTTGGTGATGTTACCTTCAAATAAAGGGGATGAAACAAGTAGGACTCAACAGTGAATACTGGTACACTTCATTGATTTAGCAAATTTTCAGGTCATACACCATAAGTTCAAATTCAAAATTTTAGTTTCAAACATTACATTCAAAAGGGAAATGAGGTTGAAGTTTATCCAAACCTTAAGAAGTGTTTGCAGAACTAACTTTCTGCTTCTCTACGGCAAAACTAAGTCAAAAGATTTATCCTTCAAAACCCACAGCTTCTGTATTTTTAATGACAATATGTTACAAAGACATTCAAAGAAATTATCTCTTCATAATTGCGCTAAAGGGAAAATATGCAAAAGATAATGAGAGCTTAAAGAGGAGCAAAAACTCCAAAGGTCAAAACAAACCTGAAACTTGTAAAAATGGAGAATTTCACACCAAACAAGACTCTTCCTTTAACACCTGCAAAACAACAAGAACACCCAGATATCAGAATGAGAAGGAAACATAGAACCCTAAGAAATTTCAAGAAAAATGTAGGAATTTTACTCTACAATACGTGTCTCCACAGTGCCTCATTTTCAGTTCCAAAGCTCCAAATCCACTTCAACAGGGGAGCAGTGCTAAGGCCTAACCCCCTCTAGATTTTGGTTGGTATACCTTAGTGGTTCTTAAAATTAGGAAAAATAAACCCCAACGGAAAGGCAGAAATACAAAGGAGAACATTAAACGCAACTTTGGAATGCCTACTCCACATGGGTAAGTTCTTTGTGGGTGACTAGATATGCACAAAACATAGGCATAAGACATTGTCTGTAAGCGTAGTATACCATCCATTAGTAATATGTTGCAAACTATATATCTCTGTCAGTGCCGCTGAACATCCTGACATCTTGTAGATTAAAATTTGTCAGTTATTATCATGATGATTGATAGTGTGGTAACTACTCAAGTTTCCAACTATCAATCAAAAATGTAAACAAAGAATTATGTATTATTAATCAAATACTTATGAAGAACTCTGTTGTTCAAAACAGTTACCGGAAGGCTCTACGTTTTATGTATTATGCGGATCATCATGGGTTTCCTATAGTCACTTTTATTGACACACCGGGGGCTTTTGCAGTTCTAAAATCAGAGGAACTAGGCCAAGTATGGACCTCAAATCTGATTCTAAGTTAGGTTTAATAAAAATCCAGCTCAACTGAATTGTTTGTTTTACCTACATGCAGGGTGAAGCTATAGCCCACAACTTGAGGAGTATGTTCGGTCTGAAAGTTCCTGTTATTTCTATTGATATTGGCGAGGGAGGATCTGGTGGTGCTCTGGCCATTGGATGTGCTAACAAATTACTCATGCTTGAGAATGTAGTCTTCTATGTTGCGAGGTGGTTATGAAATTATTAGCTTAGTCATTGCTTATTCAGTTGCTCTTTAGATTGTACAACATGCTTTAATGTCCTGAAGGTCTGAATCTGGCATAGCATCCTGCTTTATAGATCTAATGACAATGAAATCACCCCCAACAGCCAAAGATCCCCAGAATACCCAACTATACTTTACTTTGTGATATATCCTCAGAATACCCAGAGAAATTACTGCAAAATAAGTAGGAACAACATGATTTGAGGTCAATAAGGTCTGTAAAATTATGACCCAATTAAAATTGAATAACAAGGTTATGAATCTAATGAATACAAAAGTCCTAAATTTAAGAACAACACAACTCAAAATGAAGAACAACACAACTCAACCAAATTAATACTCTAATAAGGAAATCAAAGAGGAAAAAGAAAAAATTTCAATTCCAGAATTACCTATCTGAAAAATTGCTCCTTCAATCAACAAAAATTGTTACAAAGACTGATCCTTCAAAGACTTCCACAATTACTTCATAAACTGATAAAAAAACTGATACAAATTACTTCATAAACTGATACAAAAACTGATACAAATTAAAAATAGTTAGGGTTTGCGGTGAAAGCAAAGCAGGAGAGAGTGAGTGTGTTGAGAATCAGATACCGACCTGAAACGGAGAGCGAGAGCACGTACGGCGAGAAGTAGAGCACGTTGGAGAAGGAGAAACGGAACAGAGAGGGAGAGCGATCGGAGAGGGACAGCAGAACGGAGAGGGAGAGGGAGATGAGAGCAGTCAGAGAGGGAGACAGAGAAGGAGAACAACTTCCTTCCTTCCTTCTTCTTTGTTTTGCTTCTTTTTTTTTTATTCAAGCGGGATTATTGGCGCCCTGCGAATTGCAAGTCTCGCCCACATATCCTTTCATAGCATTTTACAAATCCACAAATCAATTTGGCCATTGATAGCATTTTACAACTTTTTATAGCATTTTACAAAGTTTGCATAGCATTTTGGCCACATTGAACAAATTAGGTTTTGACTTTTTATAGCACTTTATGAAAAAACGCTATGGTCATATGCTATTAATGACCATTTGTGTTGTAGTGGTCTACATACAACCTTATCTTGGAAAGACCATGGCTCCACCAGATAGAAGTAGTAGTCTTCACCCTTCTAGTGCGTTAAGTACACCGCAAACCACTTGGAGGGAACGATACGTGGGGACTAGCCAATGGCCCGAGGCTGCCATTATGCTGCACTGAAGCAAATAGAACGTTCCCAGATCCAACTGGATCCCATAGTGCAATCTGAACTAAAGCCAATGACTATGGACGCATCACTCCACTCACACAAGATCCCAACAACGGTAGCTCATTTAAGAAGCGGGTGATGTTTAAGTGGTACATGAGCAATCCGCTCTTCAACCCAGCAGAACGGAGAGGTCAATGCAGACGCGAGTACACCCCCCGACAATCCATCGGCGCGAAAATTAACTCCCACGCTAGGTTTACTCTTTAGTAACCTCAGAGACATCTGTGAAGCTTGGCAGTTCGCTGAAAGTATCAACGATCTAGCAAGGGCCATGCGAATTCACTTTAGGGCCGGATCGACTTCTCTCCGCCAACAGTTAGTCTATTTCAGTTGTTTATTTTCCTTTCCATAGTCAATGTAGATTTTTAGTTCTTAGAAGCTTATGTGATTTGTAATCATTTAAGAAATAAATGAGAAGACTCAGAAGTGACAACAAAGGTTCCCCAAGTAAACTCCGCTCAATGACTTCTCTGAGAAATATGTCCCAAGATCAAGGACAAATGTGCAAAAATTGGATGAAAGTACATAGCAGTTGGTTGCTTCGCCGAATCACCCCAAGAAAGCAACCCGCCAATGGAAATAGAGACCTTGCAACGAGTTGCAGACTTCTTCAAACGACATCCGGCCTCCTGAAGGAGGTAGAAAAAGATAGACAAAAATGGCTGCAAGTGGCGAAGAAGTCAAGGTCTCATCAGTGCTACCAAGCAAGGACACTTCTCCCATGCGCAATACTCGGGGTGACTCAAAGATACCACACCTAGAAGCAATTATGCATATGTCGACACTTCGATAAACCATAAATTAACTGCATGAAACGTCTACCGGTGGGCAGAATGGCACAAGGTAACACCGAAGCGCGGGCGGATAAACGACAAGCATCCCTTGGGAGGGAGTCCATACTTCTTCTTCCAAATATGAAAAGAAATTACTAGATCTCAGCAAACTAATTGGGTGCTCACCCAGAGCAGGTATCCATGCATAACAACAAGTCTTATCCCGACTCATGGGCGCAAATGTCAGAACATTCGAAGACTCCAGCAATGGAGATATCCCTTCAGCCTTTGGAAAACCCAAAGCATGTTCTTCAAGTAGGAACATTATAGAGGGTACGCTCTGTAGAAGACAATGTCTACAATCATGAAAAAACACCATTATATAGACATACTGGTTCACCAAATGGGCGCTTCAGCATTAATTGTCAGCATTGAATACCGTATGGAAAATGAGGACACAGCGGTTCCCAAGGAGACTGCACAAGACCATGTTCATCCAATAAACGAGGTTGCACAACTCCCCATTAATTGAAGGGGGAGTAACCGATACTCAACTGTCTCACGATCTATGATGTACGCGTGTTACCATGCGATCTACACTGTACACGTAACATATTTCATACAATAAACCCTAACTCTCACTCTATGGGCCCATGGGCTCGGCCTTATTCAAACAATATTCTACCACGTGCCTGACACGAGCAGTAGAAACCCTAGTCATTATTGACACACGAATGACACCTTCATATCACCAACTGATTCAAGGTACTCA
Source organism: Berberis vulgaris (assembly GCA_963556465.1). Classification (NCBI taxonomy): domain Eukaryota; kingdom Viridiplantae; phylum Streptophyta; class Magnoliopsida; order Ranunculales; family Berberidaceae; genus Berberis; species Berberis vulgaris. The sequence continues at coordinate 53,708,137 of OY747124.1, read as the reverse complement.
CGTCTCTTCATAACTCGTCCGCACAATGCACTCCGCTCGCGGATATAGGCTCTCACACCCGCAGCTGGCAGAGCCCCCACCTAACTGGGCAATCTTAGTCAGCCTTGGCTGACTACGATGGCTTCCAGTTCATCTCGACACTTAGTCCGCCTCATGCGGATGTCGATGGTTTTGGAAGTGGAACGATGACTCGCTATCATGCCTGGTGACGATGACTCGCCAGGGACTGTTGCCCCCTCTGCGGGCAACGGTCGCCGAACCCAATTAGGTAATCCTAGCAAGTGACGACAACTTATGATCAAAGCCCAAACCTATAGCCCCCACTACACGAGTGTAGATGGTTTGCAAGGTGGGAACCTAGTCAGTCTCGATTGATGTCGACGGTTCGCCATGGGACCATTGCCTTTCTACAGACTATGGTCACCGAATTATCAACCCCAGACTTGTAGCCCCTCTGTGCGGGTGTAGATGGTTTGGAAGGTGGGAGCCTAGTCAGTCCCGAACTGATTCCGATGGCTTGCCACAGGACCACTGCTTTTCTATAGACCATGGTTGCCGAAAACTCCCAAATTTGTCTCTCGATGCGCACGGATGTAGATGATTTGGAAGGTGGGAGTCTAGTTAGTCCCGACTTGATTTTGGCGGCTTTCCACAGGACCACTGCTCTTCTACAAGCCATGGTCGCTGAATCCCCTTGTCTCAAACTTGTAGCCTACTACGCGTGGGTGTAGATGGTTTGAAAGGTGGGAGCCTAGTCAGGCCCGAACTGACATCGATGGCTTATCACACGATCATCGCTCTTCAACTTACCATGGTTGTCGAATCCCCTCGTCTGAAACCTATAGTCCGCTACGTGCAGGTGTAGATGGTTTGAAAGGTAGGAGCCTGGTCATCCCCGAACTGGTGTCGATGGCTCACCACGGAATCATCGCTCTTCAACATACCATGATCGTCGAATCTTCACTCCTCGAACCTGTAGTCCATTCTGCTCAGACATAGATAGTTCAGAAGGTGGGAACCCTAGACGGCTCGCCACATGACCACCACTCCCTTTCGAAACAGCGGTCACAAAGATAAATCACAGTTCAAGCAGCATCTTCACACTCACACGGGCTGACATTCCATTATCAGCAAAAACTGCTCATGTCGACCCGTAAATCATCCCGCCAACACACGAATAAGTGCTTCATGGAATGACAGCCCGAGATTACAAAATGCTGACTCGGGACACGCGCTCTAGCTCAAAGACAATGCATGTGCTCGACTGTCACAGTTCACTCATGTCAGCAACCGCAACTAACAGTCAGGTAGCAAAACAAACCCTCAGTGGCTTACCTTAAGGATGGGATACAACTGGGTAGCATAGCCCGCTTCTAAACCATCCACGGAACGCCCACTATTGGATGTAACTAGGCAACGGTGACTCCGAATCACTCGCAACACAAATGGTCAAACTCTCAACAGCAGACAGACCACACGACTTCCTATCGACCCGATCAGCCTATGCCAAAGTAAAACAACAAGGAAAAATGACAATAGGGAAACCGAGCATAATATGGGTACAAAACATACTCAAGATAAATCTATTTTCATTAACAGTTGAAGCTAAAAAGGTACATGTAACACCCCTAAATTTCCTAACGATTAAATTAATTAATTTTGGAATTTTTGGATAAAAAACAGTAATTCTAATATATTGGAATTTAATTGAATTTTTTTGAAATTATTTTTGACTTTTTTTGAGGTGGGCGCTCTAAGATTTTCAGTAGGGGAGAATAGCCACCACCTTATTAGAGAAAAACCCTTCCTTTTATTTCTTCTGCTTCGTTTTCTTTTCAATGCACCTCCTCTTTTTTTCTCCGGTAACATGCTCAACTGTGACCGAGCGTCGAATAGCCCCCACCGGCCCAACCATCCTCATCTTTCATCCTTTATCCTTTCTATTCCATCTCCCTTTCGATTGATTTCAGCTCCTGAAACATGTTCGCGGCAGAGAAAAAGAGTTGTGCATGATTTTGATCTTTTAATGGAGGAAGAAGGTACGATTAATTTTATGAGAAAAAGATGAGGGAGTAGCGATTGGTGTGGTGAGGGATGGCATCTATCTTCTCAGAAATTTTCATCACCACCTAAAGTAGGGAGATCGAGATAGGAGGGCGAACTTTCTAGGGTGCGAGGTGATTTGGGCATGCGATTGCGAGTGGAGTGCATATCAAATCAGTGAATTTTTCTTCATTCCCTTTTCATATATTTTTGTTTAGATAAATCTATGTATTTAGGATAATTTTTATTTGAACAATCATGTTTGGGATGAAGTTGAAAATGTTGGGATTGTTGATTAGATCTTTCTCTTTTTTATCCGATTTTTTTTATCTACTTGATTAACTAGGGATTAATATAGAGTTTCGTAATGGGGTTTTCTCCATTGATTTGGGTTTGTTTATTTCGTAGTTTTGTAGGGCTTTAAGCTCTTGTTCTATTGATTAAATGATTTTTCTTTCAAAATATGATCTTGCACTCTAGCTGTTTGTGAAAAGTCCGTGTTAGTTAGCCTTTACTAGCTGTTCAATTTGAATGATTAATTGGGTAACATTGGATTTAATTTTTAATGCTTCTTGATGAAAAAAAAGATTTGATCTTGCACACTACCTCTTTGTGAGTGAATAATTTTGCAAGGAGTTAATTTGGAATTCTTATTATTTAGCTTATATTTTATTTGAAGGTGTATGTATTGTAGGGGTGTTAATTGGTTCATGTAAACCAACCGAATTAATCCGATCGAGCCGAAAAAACCCGAAACCGAACGAAAATAAAAACCAAATTGCCAAAACTGAACCGAACCGAACCGAGTTACTTCGGTTTGAGTATTTTTAGCCCTGAATAAATCGAACCGAACCATATCAATTTTTTTACTCCCAGCCCCACCACAAACAATTCAATTCCCACCCCAATTCCCAATACCCACCTACCCCCATTTAATTCCCAACCCCACCCATCCCCATTTAATTCCCATCTATCCCATTTAGTTTAGATAAGGTGAATATATAGAGATTGGATCCAGCTAGAGAAGTAAAGAGGTCCTCCATGGATATCATAGATATAGGTGAGCCTGGTGTGCTAAGATCCATTATTGATAATCTTGTAAATGAGCTTTGTTTCAAGACTTTCTTCGGCTCTGTTGTTGAAGGAGTTTCTGTTGTTGCTTTATAACAACTGGGTACAAATGATCTCCATGTGATCTTGGTCATCTTATTGTAGAGTTGTTATATATATATGTAAAAACCTTCTAACATCGCCAGAGTTGCTTTATAACAATCGTGCAGCGCCGCACATGGTCGGAGAACATCAACTACTACAAAGACAGCAGATACCTCTCCGGCACCATCCTTGATGCCGCCAAGGGTTATGTAGAGGTGATAAAATTGGCCGAGAAACATGGCTTTTTGAGCTTAGGCTAAATCGGGCCTTGAATTATGGCGGCCAAGTTGGGCAGAGGTTCGGGAACTCGTTGGGCACCGTGTGTCAGAGCCTATTTTTCTTTTTGTTCTACTAATTTTCTTTGCATTAGCACTATTGGGGGTTTTGTTCAATTGTATGGTCATTCGAGCTTGTTTAATCAGAATGCAAGAATGCTAATATCTTTTATCATAATAGAAAAACTAGTGTGATCTTTCTTTTTTTTCTTTTTTTATTTTGGATAACATAATCTTGTTGAGGTTCAAATTTTATTTGAAATCTGTATGTGTGAAATGGTTTTATATTTGTGTTTAGGTCTAGCTATATGGGAATAGTAATGGCAACGCAGAATTGTTTCAGTAAGAAGAAGAAAGAGGATGGAAAAAAATTAAAAAGGAAAAACCGAAACTGAACTGAATTGGTCAGTTTGGCTCAGTTACGATTTTCTATTTGAAATATCAAAAAACCGAACAGAACCAAAAATAGAATCTCAAGTTCGATTTGGTTCCGTTTTGATCCAATTTCAAACCGATTGAACCGATTAACACCCCTATTTGCGGGAGTAGAGGTTATGCTATGCATAAAGGGATGTAGAGTTCACACCCACTTACAATGGTTACTTTAAATTTGACAAGTTAAAGGGTGAAATACTAACCCAAAAAGATATGATTTATTTAAGACTAGTTAAATTGATTGACATATTTTGGTGTTAACTATGTAATGCAAGTTATCCAAAAAATTTGGTAGAAAACTATGGGATGGTGTTATTATGTATAACATAATGAATTGCAATGCGGTACTTTGTTTTTTTTTTTTTATGAAATATTAATCAAGACTTTTGTAAAATTTGGTTAAGACTTTATATCCAAATTCTCTTGCATCTTATTGTAGAAGTCTAATATATCATATATGTACACTTGAGCTAGGTCCTTCCTACGAACTACAGTATTGGCATATACTTTTGACTACTAAAAAGTAGCAACTAACTATGTCGCATCTACAACCTCGTACGAATACATAACATATCATCATATAGGTGTTTTCTGAGATGGATTATCTTCGGTTTTGTTATCATGCAAAGCATTTGATAAGGTAGTAAGGGTGTTAGTGAAGACAAGGGTTGTTGGCTTTATGAACTTAGTTTAAGCTCAAGTGTTAGTCAAATTTTGAAGGTCGCCTAATAAACTTACGGGTTAAACAAGAAGTTGATGCATTGGTTATGGACTCAGTTAAAAATATCACACTTGTGCATCTCTCCGCATCAATTTAAGTGGGTTATGGGAGTCTTGGTTTTCATTTTTTGAATTGGTTGGGTGGTTTCTATTTTTGGAGTTGGCTAGGTGTTTAAAAGATCATTGCCACAGATTTTCGTTTGTTTTCTCCTTTGTAGAACTCAGACTTCATTGGCACACAATATACTAGGTACTTATCATAATCCAATTTTCATACAAATGCTTGTATTTGGGTTAATTATTATATAACTATTAGATTATCATTAGAACAAAGTTTTCTCATTGTATATCTTGATTATCTTATTAAACTTTTTATTTGTTTTCCATACTTGCTTGCTGTCATTTGAGCTGCATAATATTTTTTCCTAAAAAAAAATCTTACAATTTGCAAAAACGTGTTGTAGCAAGTTTTATTTTGATTTAGAGAATTGTCGTTGAGCTGTTGATCTGCGGTGTATGAGTTATCAATACAAATAGTGGTTGAACATCTAAGTTTTTATATTCAAAGATTTTTCTATGTGAAATATAAATTCTCTGTTGGATTCACTTGGGGTGTTCAGTTTTGCTTTGCTTTGTATTTGTTGGTGGTTTCCTTCTTGCTTAGATGTGTAGAATTAAGAGTGGGTTAGTCTCATAGTATGAACTTATCAAATAGGTGGAGCTAGAGTACTTTATGTTGGTTTATGTAACAAATGTGTGAACTTTACACCTTTGATTTATGAGTCTTGTATGGAAATGATGAGTTTCATTGTAGGTAATTCGTTATGTGATGTTAGGCATGTTTGAGAACGAGTTTGTATTAATTGTGGTGTTTGTATCACAAATCTGTGAACTTTACTATTTTGATTTGTTTGATGTGTGGATTTTCCCTAACATGACTTTTCTCAATAAACTATCGTTTTCTGCTAATGTTCTAAGAATTTGTTTCAGAAAATACTAGGTTGTTCTCCAAAAATAATTGGATGATATTTTGGCTAAATTATTTATGATTTGGCAGTGTGTCAAATGCTATGCTTCCCTAAAAGAATGGGTCGATTTAGTTATGAATGACAAAGTGTCATTAAGAAGGAATTTTTAAATATAATAAATAAATAATAATGATAAAATTGTTTTTCTAAAAATTTAATCACCTTAAATTGTATCACTTCGAACTACCACATCTCTTATTATTTATCTTTCCCTCTCCTATAGAGAAACTAAATTACCTTCGGGTTGGGTTTTGCGGAGTAGGGCACCCATTTTCTTATAGAGAAACTAAATTACCTTTGGGTTGGGTTTTGCGGAGTAGGGCACCAATTTTCTTATAGAGAAACTAAATTACCTTCGGGTTGGGTCTAGCGGAAAAGGGTGTCATTTTGAAATGCCTAAAATGGGCTTGATATCTATCCGTAAAAAATGTGACATGACTTATGCGCATTGATAGCCCAAGAGTGGCTTTTGTTACTCACATAGTTAGGAGAATCCGGTGATGCATGTCCATATGTGATGTGTCCCCACTTAGACATGGATGACAGAGAAGTTCTCATTTATATGAGAGAGATATACAAACATGTATGTTCGGCGCGAATGTGGTATCATCTAAGTGATCAATTCAATAAAAATGAATATTATGTTTAAGTCAAATAATGTACGAGGACAACTGTTTAATTAATGAATACAAATTATTTAGAATAATATCCTTATCGTTTCCAACTTTTTTATGCAGGATGGCAAGGCCACTAACAATTATGCAGGACTGACTTGCCATGGTAAACCTCTATAGAGTAAGTATAGGAAATTAATTATTTATTGTCAGAAATTATTAGAGTGAAACGTCTGCCTCCTTGAGGAACTACTTGTTTGAGTGGTTGTTTGTTTTTGTGTTTAGTTTGATATTATCACTTGCGAATTTATTGATTTTGGAAATGAAAATTTCTCATACTAGCTTAATCGCTGACCCAAGTGAGCTTTTGCGTTTTGGGGTACATTCATTTGGGAATGTAGTCGATTAGCCTTTCAGGTTTAGAGATTTTTAGGCAACGCTATTGAAGTTTCTTTTGTTGGGGTGAACGTCAAAGAGTTTCCTGGTTAGATTTTTCTTTTGTTTGTTTAAAATTTTTAATTGTTTTAGTTGTTTCTAGTAAATGTTTCTACTGTTATTGAATTTTCACGTCTCTGGTTTTGGAAAAATGGATAATCCTAGGTGAATATTAGGATTTCTTTTTCTCGAAAATCGGGGTGTTTAGGTTGGGGTAGAGTTTAGGTGATCCTTGAAATGTGGATATGGGTGAGTACGAGTGTATAAGTACGAGTGTATAAGTCTTAAGATAAAGTGACAAGGTTGAACCTTGAAACTTTAGTATTTTTTTTTTTTCAGGAATCTAGTGACAAGATTCCTTCGACTTGAGTCTGCCCGAGTAATTCTATTTTTTAATATAATTATTTGTGTGACATTGTTTCATCTAGTGTTCCTTTTAGTGGTTTGCAATCTGTCGTGTTCAGTTAGCCTTTTCAGCAAATCTCGGGACGAGATTCCTTTTGAGTTGTATATATTGTAACACCCCTAAATTTCCTAAGGATTAAATTAATTGATTTTGGAATCTTATTAAAAAACAGTAAAGCTAACTTATTAAAAACGTGGACTGCATATCAAATCAGTGAGTTTTTCTTCATTCACTTTTCATATATTTTTGTTTAGATAAATTATATGTATTTAGGGTAGGTTTTATTTGAACAATCACGTTTGGGATGAAGTTGAAAATGTTGGGATTGTTGATTAGATCTCTCTTTCTCTTTGATCCGATTTTTTTGATCTACTTGATTAACTAGGGATTAATATAGAGTTTCTTAATGGGGTTTTTTCTCCATTGATTTGGGTTTGTTTATTTTGTAGTTTTGTAGGGTTTTAAGCTCTTGTTCTATTGATTAAATGATTTTTCTTTCAAAATTTGACCTTGCACTCTAGCCGTTTGTGAAAAGTCTGTGTTAGTTAGCTTTTACTTGTTGCTCAATTTGAATGATTAATTGGGTTACATTGGATTTAATATTTAATGCTTCTTGAAAACAAAAAATTTGATCTTGCACACTACTTCTTTGTGAGTATATAATTTTTCTAGGAGTTGCTTTGGAGTTCTCATTATTTTGCTTATATTTTCTATGAAGGTGTATGTAATGTGGGTGTAGATGTTATGCTATGCACAAAGTGGTGTAGAGTTCACACCCACTTACAATGGTTACTTTAAATTTGACAAGTTAAAGGGTGAAACACTAACCCAAATAGATATGATGTATTTAAGACTAGTTAAATTGATTGACATGTTTTGATGTTAACTATGTAATGCAAGTTATCCAAAATTTTGGTAGAAAACTATGGGAAGGTGTTATTGTTTTTTTTTATGAATGATTAATCAAGACTTTTGTAAAATTTGGTTAAGACTTTATATCCATATTCTCTTACATCTTATTGGTAGAAGTCTAATATATCATATATGTAAACATGAGCTAGGTCCTTCCTACGAACTACAATATTGGCATTTACTTTTGACTACTAAAAAGTAGCGACTAACTAAATGTCGCATCTACAACCTTGTACGAATACATAACATATCATCATATAGGTGTTTCCTGAGATGGATTATTTTCGGTTTTGTGATCATGCAAAGCATTTGATAAGGTAGTATGGGTGTTAATGAAGACAAGTGTTGTTGGCTTTATGAACTCAGTTTAAGCTCAATCAAATTTTGAAGGTCGCCTAATAAACTTATGGGTTAAACAAGAAGTTGATGCATTGGTTAAGGACTCAGTTAAAAATATCACACTTATGCATCTTTCTGCATCAATTTAAGTGGGTTATGGGAGTCTTTGTTTTCATTTTTGGAATTGATTGGGTGGTTTCTATTTTTGGAGTTGGCTAGGTGTTTAAAAGATCATTGCCATAGATTTTCGTTTGTTCTCTTTTTTGTAAAACTCGGTCTTCATTGGCACACAATATACTAGGTACTTATCATAATCCAATTTTCATGCAAATGCTTGTATGTTGGTTAATTATCATATAACTAATTGATTATCCTTAGAACAAAGTTTTCACATTGTATATCTTGATTATCTTTCAAAACTTTTTTATTTGTTTCTATACTTGCTTGTTGTCAGTTGAGCTGCTTAATATTTTTCCTAAAAAAAAATCTTACAATTTGCAAAAACGTGTTGTAGCAAGTTTTATTTTTATCTAGAGATATATTGGTTGAACATCTAAGTTTTTATATTCAAAGAGTTTTCTATGTGAAATATAACTTTTCCATTGCATTCACTTGGGGTGTTCTGTTCTGTTTTGCTTTGCTTTGTGTTTGTTGGTGGTTTCATTCTTTCTTTGATGTGTGGAGTTAAGAGTGGGTTAGTCTCATAGTATGAACTTATCAAATAGCTAGAGCTAGAGTACTTTATGATGGTTTATGTAACAAATGTGTGAACTTTACACCTTCAATTTAGGAGTCTTGTATGGAATTGATGAGTTTCATGGTAGGTAATCCGTTATGTGATATTTAGGAGTCATGTATCACAAATGTGTGAACTTTACTATTTTGATTTGTTTGATGTGTGAATTTTTTTCTAGCATGATTTTTCTCAATAAACTATCTTTTTCATCTAATGTTCTTAGAATTTGTTTTGGAAAATACTCGGTTTTTCTCCAAAATAATTGGATGATATTTTTGCGAAGTTGTTTATGATCTGGCAATGTGTCAAATGCTATGCTTCCCTAAAAGAATGAGTCGATTTACTTATGAATGACATAGTATCATTGAGAAAGAATTTTTAAATATCAAATTAAATGATACTGATAAACTTTGTTTTTCTGAAAAATTAATCACCTGAAATTGTATCACTTAAAACGGCCACATCTCTTATTATTTATGTTTTCCCTCTCTTATAGAAAAACTAAATTACCATCGGGTTGGGTCTTGCGAAGTAGGACACCCCTTTTCTTATAGAGAAACTAAATTACCTTCGGGTTGGGTATTGTTGAAAAGAATGTGGTTTTGAAATGCCTAAAACAGGCTAGATATTTACCCGTAAAAAATGTGACGTGACTTATGCGCATTGATAGCCCTAGAATGACTTTTGTTACTAATATAGTTAGGAGTATCCGGTGATGCATGTCCGTATGTGATGTGTCCCTACTTAGACATGTATTAAGAAGAAGTTATCCTTTATATGAGAGAGGCATAAGGGCTTGTATGTTCGGCACGGAGGTGGTGTGAATGTGGTATTGTCTAAGTGATCAATTCATTAAAATTGAATAATATGCTTAAGTCAAATAATGTACGAAGACAACCGTTTACTTAATCAATACATATTATTTAGAATAATATCCATATTGTTTCTAACCTTTTTCATGCAGGATGACAAGTCTACTGGCTTGCCTTGGTCAACCACTATAGAGTAAGTATAGGAAATTTATTATTTATTGACATAAATTATTAGAGTGAAACGTCTGCCTCCTTGAGGAACTACCTGTTTGAGTGGTTGTTTTTTGTTAGTGTTTAGTTTGATATTATCACTTACGGATTTATTGATTTTGGGAATGAAGATTTCTCATACTAGCTTAATTGCTAACCCAAGTAAGCTTTTGCTTCTTGGGTACATTCCCTTGGAATGTAGCCGATTATTAGCCTTTCAGGTTTAGAGATTTTTGGGCAGCACTATTGGAGTTTCTTTTGTTGGGGCGAACGACAAAGAGTTTCCTAGTTAAAGTTTTGTTTTGTTTGTTTAAAATTTTTAATTGTTTTAGTTGTTGCTGCTAAATGTTTCTGTTGTTATTGAATTTTCACATCCCTGATTTTGGGGAAATGGATAATCCTAGATGGATATTAGGATTTTGTTTTCTTGAAAATCAGGCGTGACAATTTGGTATCAGAGCATTTGGTTAGCCTAGGCTGAGGTAGAGTTTGGGTGATCCTCGAAATGTGGATATGGGTGAGTACGGGTGTAGAAGTCTTAAGATAAACTGACAAAGTTGAACCTTGAAACTTTAGTATTGTTTCTTTTGTCAGGAATCTAGTGATGAGATTCTTTCGACTTGAGTCTGCGTGAGTAGTCCTATTTTTTAATGTTATTATTTGCGTGACATTATTTCGTCTAGTTTTCCTTTTAGTGGTTTGCTATCTGTAGTGTTCAGTTAGCCCTTTCAGCGAATCTCGAACGAAATTCCTTTTGAGTTGTATATATTGTAACACCCCTAAATTTTCTAAGGATTAAATTAATTAATTTTTGAATCTTCGGATTAAAAAGAATAATTCTAATTTATTAGAATTTAATTGAATTTTTTTGAAATTATTTTTGTAGGTGGGTACTCTTAATATTTTCAGTGGGGGCGAATAGGCACCCACCTTATTTGAGAAAAAAACTTCCCTATCTTTCTTCTCCTTCATTTACCATTTAGTGCACCTCCTCTTCTTATTCTCCGGTAACATGCTCGGCTGTGACCGAGCGTCAAACAGCCGCCACTGGCCCAACCTTCCCCATCTTTCTTCCTTTCGCCTTTTTTTTATATTTCGTCTCCCTTTCGCTTGATCTCAACACCTGAAACATGTTCGCAGTAGAGAGAAAGATTTGGGCGTGACTTTGATCTTCAATGGAGGAAAAAGGTACGATCAATTTTATGTAAAAGAGATGAGGGAACAACGATCGGTGTGGTGAGTGATGGTGTGTCTCTGCCTCTATCTTCTCAGAGCTTTTCATCACCACCAAAAGTAGGGAGATTGAGATAGGAGGGTGAACTTTCTATGGTGCGGGGTGATTTGTGCAAGTGATTGCGCGTGGAATGCATATTGAATCAGTGAGTTTTTCTTCATTCCCTTTTCATATATTTTTGTTTAGATAAATCTATGTATTTATGATAGGTTTTATTTGAACAATCATGTTTGGGATGAAGTTGAGATTGTTTGGATTGTTGATTAGATCTCTTTCTTTGATCCTATTTTTTTGATCTGCTCGATTAATTAGGGATTAATATAGAGTTTCGTAATGGGGGTTTTCTCCATTGATTTGGGTTTGTTTATTTCGTAGTTTTGTAGGGTTTTAAGCTCTTGTTCTATTGAATAAATGAAATTTCTTTCAAAACTTGATCTTGCACTCTAGCCGTTTGTGAAAAGGTTGTGTAACATTGGATTAAAGTCTGTCTATTGATTAAATGAATTTTCTTTCAAAATTTATCTTTTACTGGCTGCTCAATTTGAATGATTAATTGGGTTACATTGGATTTAGTTTTTAATGCTTCTTGAAAAAAAAGTTTTGATCTTGCACACTACCTCTTTGTGAGTGTATAATTTTTCTAGAAGTTGCTTTGGAGTTCACATTATTTAGCTTATATTTTCTTTGAAGGTGTATGTATTGTGGGTGTAGAGGTAATGCTATGCACAAAGGGGTGTAGAGTTCACACCCACTTAAAATGGTTACTTTAAATTTGACAAGTTAAAGGGTGAAACATTAACCCAAATAGATATGATGTATTTAAGATTAGTTAAATTGTTTGACATGTTTTGGTGTTAACTATGTAATGCAAGTTATCCAAAAAAATTTGTAGAAAACTATGGGATGGTGTTATTATTAATCACATAATGAATTGCAATGCAGTACTTTATTTATTTATTTATTTTATGAATGATTAATCAAGACTTTTGTAAAATTTGGTTAAGACTTTATATCCAAATTCTCTTACATCTTATTGGTAGAAGTCTAATATATCATATATGTAAACTTGAGCTAGGTCCTTCCTACGAACTACAGTATTGGCATTTACTCTTGACTACTAAAAAGTAGCAACTAACTACGTCGCATCTACAACCATGTACGAATACATAACATATCATCATATAGGTGTTTCCTGAGATGGATTATCTTCGGTTTTGTGATCATGCAAAGCATTTGATAAGGTAGTAAAGGGGTTAATGAAGACAAGGGTTGTTGGATTTATGAACTCAGTTTAAGCTCAAGTGTTAGTCAAGTTTTGAAGGTCGCCTAATAAACTTACGGGTTAAACAAAGAGTTCATGCATTGGTTATGGACTCAGTTAAAAATATAACACTTATGCATCTTTCTGCATCAATTTAAGTGGGTTATGGGAGTCTTGGTTTTCATTTTTGCAATTGGTTGGGTGGTTTCTATTTTTGGAGTTGGCTAGGTGTTTAAAAGATCATTGCCACAAATTTTTGTTTGTTCTCTCCTTTGTAGAACTCGGTTTTCATTGGCATACAATATAGGTACTTATCATAATCCAATTTCCATACAAATGCTTGTTTGTAGGTTAATTATTATATAACTAATAGATTATCCTTAGAACAAAGTTTTCACATTGTAAATCTTGATTATCTTTCAAAACTTTTTATTTGTCTTGCTTGCTGTCAGTTGAGCTGCATAATATTTTTCCTAAAAACAAATCTTACAATTTGCAAAAACGTGTTGTAGCAAGTTTTATTTTGATCTAGAAAATTGCAGTTGAACTGCTGATCTGTGGTGTATCAGTTATCATACAAATAGTGGTTGTACATCTAAGTATTTTTATTCAAAGAGTTTTCTATGTGAAATATAACTTCTCTGTTGGATTCACTAGGGGTGTTCTGTTTTGATTTGCTTTGTGTTTGTTAGTGGTTTCATTTTTGCTTAGATGTGTGAAGTTAAGAGTGGGTTAGTCTCATAGTATCAACTTATCAAATAGCTAGAGCTAGAGTACTTTATGACGGTTTATGTAACAAATGTGTGAACTTTACACCTTTGATTTATGTGTCTCGTATGGAATTGATGAGTTTTATTGTAGGTAATCCGTTATGTGATGTTAGACATGTTTGAGAATGCGTTTATGTTAATTGTGGTATTTGTATCACAAATGTGTGAACTTTATTATTTTGATTTGTTTGATATGTGGGTTTTTCCTAGCATGACTTTTCTTAATAAACTATCATTTTCAGCTAATGTTCTGAGAATTTATTTTGGAAAATACTAGGTTGTTCTCCAAAATAGTTGGATAATGTTTTTGCTAAATTGTTTATGATTTGGCAATGTGTCAAATGCTACTTGTGTACATTACTTTGGGAATGTGGCCGATTAGCCGTTCAGGTTTAGAGATTTTTGGGCAGCGCTATTGGAGTTTTCTTTGTTGGGGCGAACGTCAAAGAGTTTCCTGGTTAGAGTTTTCTTTTGTTTGTTTAAAAATTTTAATTGTTGTAGTTGTTGCTGCTAAATGTTTTTCCTGTTATTCAATTTTCACGTCCCTTGTTTTGGGGAAACATATAATCTTACGTGGATATTAGGATTTCGTTTTCTCGAAAATTGGGGCGTGACAGTACAAGTGTACAAAGTCTATTCCTCATCAGGAGAGGGTACGAAAACATAATAACTAAGCTTAACGGAGGAGAGAACATGAGTTGTGTCCGTACACACCGCAATTTGAGCGTCGTGATCTGGATCGCCCTCTTCATCCGATGACGCAGAAACCACTGGTTAGTCTGCATACGACTTCTTCTTATAGTGATCAAGGTCCCATTCTAGATGCTCCTCCTTCATCAGCGCCAGTAGATCCAATCTACCGTGTACAACCCAACAGAATTCACACTTGCATGTTCCTGGATAAACTCTTCCTCATGCGCCTTCGCATCAGTTCCAGCTTGCCTGTCAGCGTATCGATCTGAGATTGCTCCGCAGCCATACTGCTCTTAACATCACTGAGCTCATGTTGTTCTTGTTTAAGTTGCTCTCCAGCCTTATTGCTACTTGAGCATTGAATTCCATGTTTGCCTCTAATTGTTGCCTTTGGGCAACCCAGTCAATCTTCTTTCGGGATTCCTCCAAAGCCAGAGACTGCAATTCAAAATGCACCTCAATCGTAGCTTCTTGCGCAACCTCCAGATCACGGTTGATCAAATCCAACTCCTGCTTGAATGTGTCCCTTACAGACACTACCTCTACCAAATCAGACTCAAGGGCTTCCAGACCTCTGAGTCTTAGCAACAACGACCGACTGTTCCAACCTCCTCTCCTCAGCCTGCTTCCTCAGTAGCTCAATTTAAAAAAATGTGTCAGAATACAACCTCTGCATGTTCGAGAAGACACGTTCCATGGTGTACACCCTCTCACGAGCCGACTCAACTTCTATCCCAGCGACGGCCACCTTGTTCAAGTGAGACATTCCCAACATAAAGGCACTTTAAAACCCTTATCCATATACCCTTCTAGCGTATCCTCCTTGGGTTTTGAAGCGTGATCCATCAGCCAGCTATAATATCTGCTTATATGCTTCCTCGAAGCATAATCCACATCAACCTCCTAGTGCCAGGCTTGATTGCTCATCTTCACTACGTCAGAGGCAAATAGACTTATCCACGTGTCTGGATGGAGCTCTCCCAGATGAGGAATTACGCCAACACCGTCCTTCCTAGTCGCCATTGCTCCTAGGCCCTCCTCCACAACCTTTCCTTTGTTACCAACAACCGACCCTTTATTGCGAGACGGCTCAACGGAATCCAAAGGAAGAAAAGGAAGCGAGTTGTCCAACAAACCCTCCATCATACTAAGATGTGGCCTGGAGCGAGATGGGGAACAATGTGGATTATGATAAACTTGGCCTGTGTCACCAGGACCACTATTGGACAACCCACCAGTGGAACGATTGGACTCCGGAATCTTAGGCGAATCCTCATCAGGACCCTCTAGCAGAACGGTCCCAGATGGATCAGCACCAGTAGAAGCCACCCTCGGTACTAAGATTTGATGCATCTTCAACCCCTGCTAATCGTAGGTGGTCCCTTTCCCAGTCAAACACTTCGCCCTTCGCCCTGGCAGGCCGATTAGGCTCACGTTCCTCACTTACAGAAGTGGGCCATTTGGAAGACGACCCAGTCCTAACATGGGACTTCTTCAAACCTACAAAGGAGGCGAGCGTCTCAAAAAGCCCCTCCGTGTTAGACAAAATAGGAGCCTCATGCCAGTTGTCCCATAGCCCACTGTGAATAAGGTTGGTAGTACATATGACTTCCTCCACACTCTTCTTTGGCAAGTCCCAAAATTTCCTTATAGTGCTTTGCTCCTCTGTGATAAGAGGAGTAGTGGGGAACCGCCCTGCGAAGAAATACAAGCAATGGTTAGAATACAATCAGCTCAACGAAATCGAAAGATAAAGCTACATTACGAAGTGGCTTGAGCTCTCGTTCGAGCGGACGACCCTTGAACTGGAAGTACTTTGAATTTGTAGGAGCCAAAAAGCATTACTTCTGCCAGGACTTGAAGTCATCCGGCAAATTCTCAAAGCAAGTCGGTGACGTCATCTTACAAATAGCGTGATCGTTCAGCCGAGGAGAAGTCAACAACTAGATCACCCGCGGAGTCACATGGATGCCAGCTTTCTTCGCTCTAATAAAAATGAGAAGAACAATCCTGTACCCATTGGATACCAACTAGGCAGGAGGGATTTTGATAAAATCCAAGAAGTCCCATATCACATCAAGAACAAGGAAACAGACTCTAGTTTGGAGCATCTCGCGATGTAGACAGATAAACCCCGTCGGTGGAAACATTGGCATCTGATCATCCTTCAGAGCATATAGTGGCAAGTCCTCAGAGACCTCGAACTTCTTCTGGATTTTAGCAAGGCCCAATTCAAAAAGCGACTTGTCTTCAAAAAACTCAAAGCACTCGGCAAAAGTAGCGTCATCAAGATGGTTTTGGTGAGCCATGAAAAAGATGAACAATCTTTTCAATCTGAAGATGAACATAGCAAAATCTCTAAGAGTAAAGAAAATAAAAGAGTCAATCTTCGCATAAAGGAATACCTAACTAGGGATTGGGTTTCCGCCACTTCTCCACTGAACCGACGCACATTCAATTATTAAGCGCTCAGCTCAACCAACGATTCAGACTCAATCATCATGAGCGGCGTATCTTTTCAAGAAGTAACTTAGTGAACCGATGTGATGGTCCACTAACTCGTGGAGAATAGCTGATGACACACCAAAATGGTCCCTCTTTTGCCTCGTACATGTGTCATGATGATCTCGATGAATGACAAGCTCTAGCTCAGCCCAACACTTATCTGGCCTAAGCAGTTATAAACCCTCCCAATGTAGTCCGCCAGACGGACTCGAATTCTTACAGCTTGCGAAGCCCACGTGTCTCAGAACTATCCTCAATACTCGTAAGCTCTGCTAAGGCAAGTATCTCGAGGATCAGCTTTGGACGAGCAATTACAACAGCTCTTTGCTTCTAACTAGGAAACAAATTCAAGAGTATATGTCACATATGGAGACTTCTATCTACAAACTACTCTCGAAATGGGAACTACCTCCCGCGTACCTAGGAGCACATGGAAAACATGGAAACTTCCCTCCACAGAACGACTCCTAACTAGAGAATGATCTCCATTAATATCTTCTTCCCTAATCTACGCCATTAATGGCCTGGTCGAATCAGGACTCCAACACTATAAAAAAGACATGAGGTTGGTAAGCTAAGGTATGCTACAAATTCCATGTTTACAACATTACACCTTCCTCAGATCTCTATCTGATTTTAGCATCGGAGTGTCATCGGCCACCACAACGGTGGTCCGTGGCTCACGTGCGTTGAGTCAGCTGGGAGCGAAAAACGACTGCATCAAAAGGGAATTGGATCCCAAAAGTAAAGTTGAATGATTAGCCATAGAAACATGATTTAGAAGCACAAAACATAGGCTACATAGATCCTAGAAACCAAGAAAGACATGCTAGAGGAAGAACTTAGAAAAAAGGGGATGGGATCAAGATTTTAACAATTGGCATGGGTGCATGTTCTAGTTATTGTTGATTCCGGAAGCATACTCTCAGTTTGGGATGAGTACTATAATCTTTTTGATCTTTTGCGATGCAGTTTCTCTTTGTCTATTTGAGCAAGGAATGTGGAAGATAATTTTGTTTCGAAATTTTCAATATTAGTACGTGAGTCGTTTGGTTGTATCTTCTTTTAGGGGTATTAGGGAGATCCATGGATACTCATGGAAGACTTCAAAGGTCATTCAAAGCATACGAGAAAAAAAGGGGGTTGTAGAATAAATTTTTTCACCGGGAACTTCAAATTCGAGTTTGAAGTCTTTGAGTTGTGATGGGCATTGAGGTTTCTCTCCATAGAAGAAGCTACAATAGTTTAAAGGGTTTTTTAAAATATGTATGTATCCTGAAGTATTTGGGTAATTAGAAACTATGATTAGCAGTAACGAGAAAAAACTTCAAGCGTTTGACAACGTTGAGGAAAGTACAGTCCTAATAGCAGTGACGGAGCCAGGATTTTTATTGAACGGGACAGAGTAATGAATCATAATTAATTAATGATAATACATTAATAAATTACATTAACATAATTTTTTAATTTGAACAATACATAAATAACTATACAAAACACCAATTGCTAAACAAAACTTCATCTAATCTATTAAAGAAGAAATTTGATCCATCTGATTGGGTTATTTGCAATTTGCCTCTACGAAAAATATAACTAATTAGAGGTTACCCCATCATTAATCACTATTACAGTCTCCCCTCGAACTAGCAGTCCATGTGCGTTGACTATCAAAAGGCTCACGTTGATTATCAAAATGCTCTTTAAATAATATCCCACTGATGAACCTCAAAGTACAAACATATATCTTGAGAAAAAACTAATGGATCCAATTCTTTTTATGTATCTCCAGAATAATCTTATGAATAAAATACAAAATTAGACCTCGAGATATCAATTCATCTCGAGAAAATAATTTTAAAAAATCCTTATTCTTCAAAGTAGACAAGAGAGGTTGGGGTTGTCAGTGGCTGGTAGCGATGGTGGAAAAGGGAAATAAACAAGCAGAAAGGGAGGGAGATGAAGAGAGGAGCAAGGATTGTGATTTTATTTTTTGAGTTAATTTCGGTCTTCTAATTTTGAGAAATAATTCGGTGAGTACAAAAAAACGTAAAAGTTTTGAGAATACATGAAATATATATAAAGCATTTCGAGGGTATGTGAAATATGTGAAAAAATGCAACATAAATAAATCTATTGAACACATTAAATGAAATCTAAACATCAAGAAATGAAACAAACATTAAATCAATATACAATTAAAAAATCACAGGGGTTGTTTAAAAAATCAATAAATAATTAGAAGACATGATAATTAGAAAAAACTCGAAATTTACGTAAAAAAACTCGGAAATTTGTCAAAAATATCCTTTGAAAAAATGAAAATTTGATCATTGAGATATGTGTTTTTGGTGAAAAAACCGAATTTTAGGAATAAACTCAAACTTTTTTTGAATAAATGTAAATTTATATTTCACCTTTTTTCTTTTCGTAATTCAAAATAACGAAAGTTTAGGTGAGATTTCGCAAAATTTCACAAAAACTCATTCCATGGAGAGGAGGAGACGGAGCGGTTGTCGGACACGCAGTAAACGTAAAGAGGTAATAGAAAATAGGAAAGGGACGAGGCGGGGCTGTCGACATAACAAAGAATAGAGGGAAGAGAAGAAGGGGGAATGGCGCTGCATCGTCGGGGTTGACGTGCCCCCATGTAAAAAAAATCTAAATTCAATCGACGTGCCCCCACTTGAAACAAACAAAATTGTACTTCAAACTCAGATATACCTTCACAACCAGTCAAATCTAACATATTCAAAGTGACAAAACATTAAGAATAAAAAAATGCTAACATGAAAATATTAATGTAGCCATTTATAGCTAAGAAATTCCATAAAATAAGTGTTCAAAATGTAATTAAAGAACAAGATAACATAAAAAAAAATCAAAAGATTAAGAGAACCAATGGAAACAAAAATAAAGGAAATTAGTTTTGAATTTTGGTAGAACAAAGAAGTAATATGGATGAACATAGCCAAACCCACTTTTCAAGGGGTGGGACCCCTTTGTTTGCAATTTGGGTTTCCAATTGGGCTTCCAAATTCTATTGGGTTTCCAATTGGGTTTCCAAACGAGTTTGGTTTTCTTTTAACCACAAAGAGCGACAGCAGATAAAAGATGATAGCAGCCAATTTGGAATGGTAGTTTTTGGGTTTTAACACAAATACGGCAGCAACAACAGAGGGAAAAAGAGGAGGAGAATGCATGAGAAGAGGCGACAGCAAGCAGAAACGTAAAAACTAAACAACAGAGTACGCAACAGAGATAACGTTGTCCAGGAACAGCAGCAGAACAGGAGGATACGCTGTCCAGAACAGCAGAAAACGTTGTCCAGAATAGCAGCGAAGACGTTGTCCAGCAGGGTGCGCATCGCTGATCCACCACGCGCTACCATGCCGATGAAGCTCCACACCGCTGTTGCTGTCATCACTTCCACCATGTGTCACTAAACTCCACGCAAGGTGAAGAGATGAACTCCTAGATGTAACGCACTTAATTGGTATTTGATTCGTTTTATGCTTACATGATGAATAATGGTATTTATGATTTTTACTTTTATTTAATATAGGAGTTTATGTTATTTTAGTGACAAATATTTCATCAACTTCTTTGTAAATTATTATTCCGGTGGTTGTCTTGTTCTTCTCCATATAAGTCTAGTCATGCTTTTCTTATGTGTGGAATTTTAAAGATCAATTAATTCTGGTAGGTTAGTTATATGTGATTGTCCTTTATTACGTTATTGTCTCCAGATATATCGTAAATTTAGGATATCATATATGACCAACCTTTGTGCTTTCTAAGAAAAGTGAAATCTAAAATCCATTTACAATAGAATATATTGATGCATTATAGACTATTTTTCCGATTATGTTGTTTGGGATGTGAAACACGTAGTTTAGTCATCATAGCGAATCAATACTAGTTGGCGCGTGAAATCTAGGAGGGTTTCTTGGAACTTTGTGACTTTTATAAACTTGATTTTCATTAAACTATATTAAATTTCATATTTTAAAATTGCTAGAATTTCTTAAATTTAGGTTCGCGTAGTTATTCTTCCTTGACCTTGTTTTGTAGATTGCTTTTCCTTCTGGGATCGACACCCCAATCTTTACTGCACTTGACCGCATGTACTGTTTGGGCGTAATCAGGCTCCTTAGCCAAGGAGTCCTCTTCTTCGAGATCCCCTATTTCATCCATTCGTCGTCGTCAGAGTTTTCTTCTTCGAACATTTCCCTTTTTCTTTTCATATTCTCTTCTTTCTTTTCGATTGCTGATGAATAATAAAAGACAACTCCCCTTTTATAATGCTCAACTTAAATGAATTGGTTATGAATTTCTCTTCCCAACCAATTATATTTGCCTTATCTAGAAATTTTATTTGTCTTCCCAAGTAATTTGCTTGTGATTATGCAATCATGGTTGTTTTTCCATGTATGCTTGAATGTCATAGACAAAACAATGTGAAAAAAATGCAGAAATTCAACAATTGTATTAAACAGAGTCAGGTTTTTGCCCAAAACGCAGCGGGTCGGGCGACGATAAGACAAAACCTCACACGAGCCATTGTGTTTGGACAGAAACCATATAGTTTTTATGCCCCAAACGCAGTGGCCATGCAAAACATGTTCATATCCTCGTAGCTACTGTTGCGTTTGAACAAAAAACAGACTCTGTCCAGTTTTTAGATTTTTTGTATTTGAATATTTTTTGGATTTTTTTAGGTCCTATGGGTTTGATATAGTACTGACATATTTGATTTATTGCTAAACCCCACTTTTGAACACCCCAAATTGAGATGGTCAAAAGTGGTGTTTTGCAATAAATCAAATATGTAGTTACTATAACAAACTCATAGGACCTGAAAATAACACAAAAAAATATTCAAATTCAAAAAATCAAACAAATGGACAAAATCTGTTTTCTGTCAAACACAGCGATAATAGCGAGGATATTTACACACCTCGCATGGACCGCTGCGTTAGGGACAAACAAAGTGTCTGGTTTATGTCCAGATGTAGCGGTAACTACGATGTATATTCATAAACTCGCGTTGTCCGTTGCGTTTATACAGAAACCAGACTCGGTCCAGTTTTTGTTTATTTGTATTTTGAATATTTGTTTTCATTTTTTCAATTCCTATTGGTTTTGTTACAGTAATTACATATTTGATTTATTGCTAAATCTCACTTTTGATTATCTCAAGTTGGGGTGTTCAAAAGTAGCGTTTAAAAATAAATCAAATATGCTAGTACTGTATCAAACCCATATGACTTGAAAAAAAATCCAAAAAATAGTCAAATACAAATAAACAAAAAATGGGCAGAGTCTGGTTTCTGTTCAGACGCATTGGCCGCTGCGAGTGTAATAGAGATCCTCGCAACGCCCGCTGCATTTGGATAGAAAACCAATGTGTGGTTTTTGCTCCAACCGCAGTGGTTGATGCGATGCGTTGTTCTATGATCGTAGTTTCCACTGCGTGTGGTTCTTTGTAGGCATTTTGGACAAGTGTGCATGATCCGTTGCGATTTACTTGATTATTGTCGCATTAGCCGCTGCGACTAGGTGTGTATAGCGCGCTGAGGCCGCTATGTTTGGGTACAAAATGTTACTACTCGGTTATTTTTTAGGGCACTTACAAAGGTTCTTTTCAAATGCTTGAGAGGTCTTAGACAGAAGACCCCCTTCTCCTTCTTTTTATTCATTCTGGCAAATCCTTGAGCATGAATTAAAGGCAAAATTTTAATAATTGAATTTGAAGGAAAATATATTTTGCAAAGCGAATATTCAAATGGAAATATTATAAGCAATGAAAATACAATTGCAAATACTCACAAAATTCCTAACTGTATTATATAACCAGCATCCTAAAATTCTTATATATAAAAATTAAATATGTGGACAACTCGGATCAACAAGATCAACATTTACAATTGACTGACAAGATCAACATATGGGCATTTCGTCCTCCTCAATATTTACACTCGAAAATAGTGCCTTCTGTTTTTTTCCATTTTTTTAACTTAGGCGACAACTGTGTTCTTGCGGTACCTGCGAGTGGAGAAATCTGAGTGCACATCACATACTTTTTACAAACTTAGGCAGTAACTTTGTTCTTGCTGCACCATTGACAAATGTTTTTGCCCTCGCGGAGGTTCCGGCAAGTGTGGGTTCCCCAATCACAGGAACCACCGCAAGGGCGAATGAGAAAATACAGGGCAAAAAAAAGAGGAAAAGAAGAAGATGGAAAGAGAGGGGATGAGAGGTGGCGGTTGCGAGATGGTGGTGGTAAAGGGGAGGAGGAGATGTGGCGGTGGGTGGCGAGGAGGTGGGGTGAAGTGGAGGAGAGGAGAGGTGGCGGTGGGTGGAGAGGTGGTGGGGTAAAGGGGAGGAGATGAGAGGTGGTGGTGGTTGGCAAGGTGGTGGCGTGAAAATGAGGAGGATGAGAGGTGGCGGTGGGTGGTGAGGCTGGCGAGGTGGTGGGGTGAAGGGGAGGAAAGGAGAGGAAAGGTGGTGGTGGGTGGCGAGGTAGTGGGGTGAAGGGGAGGAGGAAGAGATGTGGTGGGGTTAAGGGGATGAGAGGATTGGTGGCGGTGGGTGACGGTGGGTGGCGAGGTGGTGGATTGAAGTGGAGGAGGAGGAGAGCTGGTAGAATGAAGGGGAGGAGGAAGAGAGGTGGCGGTGGGTGGTGAGGTGGTGGAGTGAAGGAGAGGAGGATGAGGCGACGGTTGGAAATGAAAGAAAGAGAGAAGAAGATGAGGTTTAGGGTTAGGATTAAATTTTTTTTTTATATAATGGTGGTGTCCTTCAGTAAATCCCAAAAAAAATGGTGGGTGGTGGTGTTATTTAGCAGCCGCCTTAATAAAAAATTTCCTATAAAGGGAGAAGATAACTGATACACAATATGATTCGGAACCAATGCGAAAAACAATAATAAAAAAAACACACACAACTAGAGTTTTTTCCAATCCTTCCACTATATTATTAGAAGAAGGATTCTAACATCTAAAAAAAACTCTCTTGAGGCTCTAACCTTTGCTATTTTACAAAATTACAATAGTCTCAAGGCTCCAACCGCTCAAGAATAAACTCTCTAAGGCTCCAAGTCTCAAACTTATCAAGAACAAACTCTCTTGAAGCTTCAACCTTTGCTATCTAACAAAGATTACAATACTCTCAAGGCTCCAACTTCTCAAGAACAAACTCTCTTGAAGCTCCAACCTTTGCTATCTTATTAACTAACAAAGATTTCAATACTCCTTCATGAACAAACTCTTCAAGAGCTTTCTAGCTCAAGAACAAATTCTTGAGTCTCTCTCTCAAGAACAACTCCCTTTAGAGCTTTGCTTACAAGCTATGGATCTACATCTCTCTAGCCTAGATCCTCTGGACATTTCTAAATTTCTTGGATGCCTTGAACTTATGTACAAAGACACTATATATAGGCTAAACAAGCCAAAACTAAACAAATAAAGTCCACTCTTAATAGGAAGATATTTTCATATTACTTTTCTTGTTCCTCAATGAGAGCTTTCTCGTTTTAACCAAAATAACAATTAAAGAATTATTTATCTTAGAAGCTTCATAAGGTCTAGTGGTTTACGTTATTTTCTTTCTGTGTAAGATATGTAGCAGAAAGTCACCCCTAGGGCCTAGGCATGACAGTTTTTATTTGGAGGTTCCAAGATGTTAATCAGTAATGTTGAATTAAACCAAAATCTTAAGACTCTAGTTGATTCAATGGAAACAAGAAGAATAGAAACATACCCGATCGATCCATAGCAATTTCCCCGTTGATTGTGATGAGTTTGGATTGTTTGGATCTTCCGATTGATTCAAGCGTTTCCCTTAGTTCTCTGTTGAGAGGATACAGAAAACAATTCCAAAAGTTTTTTATGTTTTCAACGCATACGCTCAATCGGGGACCCATCCTATTTATAATGCCCATAAGTCATAACTCTTCAACTTACGGGCTGTGAATTTCCAATTCTGTCCCTCATTGAATTAGAAATTACATCCTTATTTACACCATGTTATTTATTAATACCTTATAGTCCAACATCCCTATTAGATAACATATTAGATGGACTACACTTTAAGATAGCAATACACGTTATATTACATATGTGTGCCCACATTATTGGATTTGTCCAACAATCTCCCACTTGGGCCATATATGTTATCTTTAATGTGTATAACCTTAGGAGCTCAAAATTTGCTATCACAAGTAAAGGTATTCCGAAACAATCTCGTCCATTGACTATACTGATATAGGATTAAAGCGATTTGCGTCACAAGTAGCGTAACGAAATCCATCAATAGTCACATATACCAATATAATCAAATGACATAGATCAAACATGGATGTAGAGCATGGAAATTACATGTGATGTGATCCAAACATGTCTATTTCCAACCGGTCCAACTTTAATCTTTAATGAGATCAAACATATAATAAACAAACAATTGACTGAAGACTTTATTTCTGCAAAAAATACTAAATTACACCAATGTGTCCAAAAATCCATCATAGAACAACAAAACTCCCACTAAACCATGATATCCTCATGTGACATAACACCCATATGAGCGGTGTGCTCATGAAAGACCTTGGGTGGTAATCCCTTAGTAAGTGGATCCGCAATCATGGAGTGTGTCCCAATATGCTCTATGAAAATCTGTTTATTCTCTACTCTCTCCTTCACAACCAGGAACTTTATGTCAATATGATTTGACCTAGATGAGCTCCTGTTGTTGTTGGCATATAAAACTGTTGACTTATTGTCACAATATAACTTTAGTGGTCTTTCTATGTCATTCAAAATGCGCAGCCCAGTGACAAAATAACGCAGCCATAATCCGTGGTTGGAGGCCTCAAAACACGCCACATATTCTGTTTCCATGGTGGAAGAAGCTATAAGTGTCTGTTTAGCACTTCTCCAAGAAATAGCTCCTCCAGCTAACAGATAAATGTAGCCTGATGTAGATTTTCTACTATCTTGACATCCAGCAAAATCAGAATCAGCATACCCTATGATCTCCAACTGATCTGATCTCTTGTATGTGAGCATGTAATCCTTAGTTCTCTGTAAATATCTCATAACCCGTTTAGCTGCTTTCCAGTGACTCATCCCAGGGTTATCCAAATATATGCCAAGCATTCCAACAATGAATGCTATGTCTGGACGTGTACATACTTGAGAATACATAAGACTCCCAACAGCGGATGCATAGGGGATCTTTTGCATCTCTACAACTTCAAGTTTAGTCTTAGGACACTGTTTAAGACTGAATTTGTCTCCTTTAGATATAGGGGTATCTCCTGGTTTACAATCTTGCATGCCAAACCTTTTAAGCACTTTTTCTATATAGCCCTTTTGTGATAATCCAAGAATACCCCGAAAACGATCCCGGTATATCTGAATCCCTAAGACAAAAGAAGCTTCACCAAGATCTTTCATTTCAAATTTCTTTGATAGAAATTTCTTGGTTTCGTGCAACATGTCTATATTATTAGTGGCAAGCAATATGTCATCAACATACAAAACCAAGAAGATATGCTTACTCCCACTGAACTTATGATACACACAGTTATCAACAACATTTGTCTCAAAACCAAATGAGACAATTACTTGATGAAATTTGTAGTACCATTGATGGGAAGCTTGCTTGAGCCCATAGATGGATTTCTTTAGTTTGCAAACCATATTCTTTGGGTCTCCAGACACAAAGTTTTCTGGTTGCACCATATAAATTGTTTCATCAATGTCGCCATTGAGAAACGTTGTTTTAACATCCATCTGATGCAACTCAAAGTCAAAATGTGCAACAAGAGCCATGATTGTCCTAAATGAGTCTTTCTTTGACACCGGAGAGAAAGTCTCTTTATAGTCGATGTCTTCCTTTTGAGTGAAGCCTTTAGCTACAAGACGAGCTTTATACCTTTCCACATTACCTTTTGAGTCCTTCTTGGTTTTGAATATCCATTTACAACCAATAGGCTTTGTATTTTCAGGTAATGGGACAAGATCCCAAACTTGATTGTCTTGCATAGACTTGTACTCCTCATTCATAGCATCTATCCACTTTGGAGAGTTCGAATCCTGCATGGCTTGATGGAAGTTGATTGGATCATTTTCCACCAATCCATCATTTTCCTCATGTTCTTCGAGAAATACCATATAATCATCCGGAATAGCTCTTCTCTTTTCTCTCGTGGATCTCCTTAATGGCATTTGATCTTGAGATTGTTGAGTTTGTTCTTCTGGAATATTTAATTCAATTGGAGCAGGGAGTAGTTCAACATTGTCCTGTTGAGGTTCCAGATCTGCTTCTTGATCAATGACAGGTATTGGAACATGTACATTGTCAACAACAGTAGTAGGAGTCGAAATTGATTCCTCCTCAAAGACAATGTCTCTTACCTGATTTCTCCCCCCAAACTCGACATCCTCAAAAAATGTTGCTGTCCCTGTTTCAAAAATGGACTTAATAGTGGGATTATAGAACTTGTAGCCCCTAGATCGCTTAGAGTAGCCAATGAAGTAGCTGCTCAATGTTTTGGAGTCCAATTTCTTTTCATTCGGCCGATAAGGCCTTGCCTCAGCTGGACATCCCCAAATGTGAAAATGCTTTAGACTAGGTCTTCTGCCTGTCCAAAGTTCATAAGGTGTTTTGGCAGCTGCTTTAGTTGGTACTCTATTAAGGATGTAAGCTGCAGTCTTTAGTGCTTCTCCCCAGAGTGATTCAGGTAAGGTAGAATGACTGATCATACTCCTTACCATGTCCTTAAGAATTCGGTTTCGTCTTTCAGCTACACCATTCATGCTAGGTGATCCCGGCATGGTGTACTGTGGGATGATTCCACATTCCTCTAGGAATTTTAGCAAATGGTCCTGGACGTTGTTCACCGAAACCGTCATATCTGCCGTAATACTCACCACCACGGTCAGACCTGACACTTTTAATTCTTTTGTTGAGTTGGTTCTCAACCTCAGCTTTGAAAGCTTTGAACATGTCCAGTGACTCAGATTTCTCATGAATGAGATATAGGTACCCATAGCGTGAGTAATCGTCTATGAATGATATAAAATATTGTTGACCATTCCAAGAAGCCGAAGGGAATGGTCCACAAATATCTGTGTGGATCAATTCTAAGACGTCTGAAGTTCTGTTTGCATCTAATCTCTTTTGTTTGGTCTGTTTTCCCTTGATGCACTCAATACAGACATCAAAGTCTGAAAAATCAAGAGAATCTATTATGCCATCTTACACAAGTCTCTCCATTCTCGTTTTCGAGATATGTCCTAAACGTTTGTGCCATAGTTTTGATGAATTTCCTTCATTTAGCTTACGCTTAGTACCACGTGATTCCACATGCAAGGTTACATTATATGAGGCAATAGTATCAAGAAGATATAGGTTATCAAATGTGCTTAATGAACCAGTACCAATAATATTGGAATTTAATGAAAGACTAAATTGATTATTTCCAAATGAACAACAATATCCAAATTTGTCCAACAAGGAAATAGAAACCAAAT
Organism: Berberis vulgaris; assembly: GCA_963556465.1. Classification (NCBI taxonomy): domain Eukaryota; kingdom Viridiplantae; phylum Streptophyta; class Magnoliopsida; order Ranunculales; family Berberidaceae; genus Berberis; species Berberis vulgaris. The sequence goes on along the minus strand of OY747124.1, from coordinate 53,680,017 downwards.
TCCGTCTAAATGACGGTACTACAAAAGTGTCTTTCAGTTCCAAATAACAACCAGTCCCTAAGAGTAACCTAAAGTTTCCTATTGCTTCCACTTCTACCGATTTTCCATCACCCACGAAGATGCGTCTTTCAGCATCACTTGGCTTTCGGTAGCTCAGACAACCCTGCATAGAAACACTTATATGAGTAGTAGCACCGGAATCTAACCACCAAGTGTTTCTAGGTATTGAAGCTAAGTTAACCTCAGAACAGACCAAAACAAGAAACATACCCTTTTTAGCACGCCAAGCGTGATACTTGGTACATTCCTTCTTTACATGTCCAGGTTTCTTACAAAAGAAACAACCCTCATTGCCTTTCTGTTTCTTTTGTGCTGGACCCTTAGCAGCTTCATAATCCTTCTTTCGTTTTGTGCCCTTATCTTTAGAGGTGCTTGCAAAATGAGCACTTTCCGTTCTATCTTGCTTCAACCTGTCTTCCTCTTGCACACAGTAAGAAATATTTCTCCTTCTGACAGTTGTAACTGACCTTAAACTGACTGTACTGTGGAGGAAGTGATATTAAAACTAGATGCACGAGTAAGTCCTCAGACAACTCAAGCTTCAGTGCTTTAAGTTTTGAAGCTAGATGAGACATCTCCATGATGTACTCTCTAATGTTCCCTTTGCCTTTATACTTTAATGAAATCAAGCTAGCTAAAAGCGTGTTTGTTTCAGCCTTATCGTTTTTAGCAAAACGCTTTTCAAGTTCAGTAAGGAACTCACTGGCATTGGTCACCCCTGCGGATATTGCACCCCTAAAGGCTTCTGGAATACCTCGCTTGATGAGCATGAGACACATGCGATTGGAGCGTTCCCACTTCTCAAAGTATTTCCTGGCATCAGGAGTACTTGCATCTGTAAGAGGAGCGGGTTGCTTAATCCTTAAGGCAAGGTCCAGATCCATACATCCAAGAACGATTAACACGTTCTCTTTCCAGTTCTTGAAGTTTGTCCCATTAAGCATGGGAATATTATTTACACCAGCAGATATACTAGTAGCAGACATAGTAGCTGTACAGAGAATAAATTACATAAATAACATAATCACATCATTATTCAATTGCATAAACTTTTAAATTCATACAATAGGGAAATAAAAAACCCATATCAAGATACCTAGCACAGCATTGTTATTTAGTCTTTGGACAGAAATATCAATCTGTAAGTGGTACTCTTTGTACACAACGAAACCGGCCTAATATTATGCCTTTCTTTGGACTGACATAATAAAAGCATAGTATAGTAAACTTTATCACATATTTAAGATTAGGGATTAACCGGTCAAAACAATCTTCCTTTGGGCCGATGTTTCACATGGATGTAGCATGCTCACTTATTTAAAATCAACCAATTTTCCTAACACTGGTTGCTTTGGCAACCTATTAGTTAAATTGTGAAAATTTTAAATAAGGAACACAATAGTGATACATGAAACCAAAATTATAAACTATGTATAAATTTGGAGTATGAACTGAATACAAATTAAAATTAAATAAAATGTAGCCAAAAATTAAATAGGTCCCAATAAGTTAAAACAATATTACCAACAGTAACATGCCCAATAGTCAAAGTAAAATGTACTAACAGACCCAATTATTAATAACAGCAACAGGCCCAATAGGTGAACAATCACCAAGCCCGTGAACAGTCACCAGGCCCGTGAACAGTCACCAGGCAATGGTGAAAAGTCGCGGTCAATGGTGAACAGTAACTTTTTTTAAATAATGCATAATCGCATATCATTGTTCACTGTAACAGTGAAAACGTTTTTCACTATTCACGACATTGCATATGTTCACTGTAACAGTGAAACCGCTGTTCACTGTTCACAGATATCACTGTTCATTGTAATAGTAAAATCGTTTTTTTTTTTTTTTTTTTTTTATCATCAATTTCACTGTACAATACACCAAATTGTAATCTATTTCAATAGTAAATACAATTACAATATAATCACTGAATACAATTACACTCACAATGAAACAGTGAAGACAATTGCCATGAATACATATCTATACAGATTCAAGTCTATAATCATGAATACATAATCACTGTAGGTCCAGATCATGCTATATCAATCGCTGTATTAATCAATAATCACTGTATTAATCCATAATCGCTTATTAATCCATAGTCACTGTATTCATACATAATCACTGTATTATGGATTAATACATAATCACTGTATTCATGCTATTCATATGAATCTATAATCATGTCCAGATACATAAACTATATGAATCTATAATCATAAATAACATATAGTATTCAATTGCCTTGATATTATATGAATGTATATATATCACTGTATGAAACAAATAATCACTTTATGTTTTCCTTTATAATTTCGCATGGAATCAACAGGAGTTGCTCTGATACCAATTGTTGAATTAAACCAAAATCTTAAGACTCTAGTTGATTCAATGGAAACAAGAAGAATATAAACATACCCGATCAATCCATAGCGATTTCCCCGTTGATTGTGATGAGTTTGGATTGTTTGGATCTTCCGATTGATTCAAGCGTTTTCCTTAGTTCTCTGTTAAGAGGATACAGACGACAATTCCAAAAGTTTTTTCTGTTTTCAACGCATACGCTCAATCAGGGACCCATCCTATTTATAATGCCCATAACTCACAACTCTTCAACTTACGGGCTGTGAATTTCCAATTCTGCCCCTCATTGAATTAGAAATTACATCCTTATTTACACCATGTTATTTATTAATACCTTATAGTCCAACATCCCTATTAGATCACATATTAGATGGACTACACTTTAAGATATCAATACACGTTATATTACATATGTGTGCCCACATTATTGGATTTGTCCAACAAGTAATCCTCTCTTAATCATAGCACTTCACCTCCAAACTGTCTTCTATTACTGAAACCTCCTCATAATCACAAATAGCTTATTGTTGGTTAGAAGAAATTAACAACACACAAAATGAAGAAAACAATGAGTTAACTCCCAACAACTTCAAAATGGGAAAAAGGAGAAAGTGTTCATTTAACTACTCGATCAGAACACAAAATGGTTAAGTTTTATAATAATGGTGAAAACATGCTCACAAAACCCTAAACCCATAAATTGCCATTTTGGATGTACGAAGAAGAACTTCTGCCCAAAAATTCTAAAAAGTTTTGACTAAAAGATGGTTTAAGGAAATTAATATTCCATTTCAAACTTCTATTTTGAGAATTTTGGCCTTTGGGAAACCAAAGATACACGAGTACAAATGTTTTTATTCAATTTTTTGTTCAATCTTAAAAAAAAAAAAAAAAAAAGGTTTGATTTTGTGATTCACATGTCTTGTTTATGTATTGACTTATTATCAATCATTTAGAGTATTTTGTGTTAGTAATGAAATATAATTTTGTGAGATTATTATTTCAAGTTCATTATTTATACTAGTATCCCTTACAAGTACATTTACATGCATAAATTCTTATAGCCTTACTATATGTTAGGGTTAGTTTACAATGCCCTCGTAACAAGGGCGGAGTCGGGAATTTGTGCCAAGAGGGCCAAATATACAATCTACTGGAATGAGCTCAAATAAGTGAACTCACAAAAGCTTATGATGATAAATCAAATAAGACTCGAGTCACGACCGTATACGTGACAAACATCATCTATCACGAGGACTAAGTGTTTCAATTCAGAGAAAGGCAGGTCCAACCATTAAATCACAAAGGGCCATTCAGAACAGATCACCATCAAAGGTCTGAATCTAGGCCCAACAAATCTATCCCTTAAAGAAGAAAGACGTTACGAAGGAGACGAGTCATGGCGGAAATCACTTCCACAAGGAAGTATCTTAATGAGGGAGGAGACTGTTACAAAGAACGTCTCCCCTCCTAACGTTGCACATGCTTAAGTATGCAAAAAACTAATAACGAACAATATATAAGGTAAAGGGAACATTGGACAAAGGTATGCAATTTTAACTGAACTCTGTCCCAATTAAGCTATCTCCTACAGATTTACTGACTTAAGCATCGGAGTGTCTTTGACCATCAAAAATGTGGTATTTGGCAATTTAACCTTGTTTTGCAAGTTAGATCTCTAGGAAACCGGATCTGGATGCATCAGTTTGGCGTCGTCTGTGGTGAACGACAATTTCCTTTTCTAAAAGAGAGTTTGTAGTTGGTAATTTTCTTAACACCAATTAGTAATAGAAAAATTTAGTGCAAATGGAAGAAACTACAAAATTTCAGTGCAATAATCAAAGCAATCCTTCCACCAGTGAAAATGAATTACCAGCAAAGCATGCCTCAAATCCAACACTAGCACTAATCATGTCAGGTAATTTAGTATCACCACTTGGAATGGTGGCCCAATCATTTCAAACATTTGCGGGACAATGAAAAATCCTCGTGTGGACCAACTCCCGATCCAGATGGATTATTTGGTAAAAGTAGTTGAAAAACTCAACCGAGAACATGTTCAATCTGCTGAACACATCCAAACGCCACCATAGTAGAACTCCACCAACTACGTTCGAGAGAACAATGAAGTTCCTGCCGAACTTGGACGAGTAAACTTGGAAGGCAGTGAACCACAAGGAAATGGCTCCCAGAGGATGAAATTCCTCTACCAGTTCCATTCAGAATCGGAGTCCCAAATCCTAACGTTCTTTACGAGTTGGTTAGACCGCCATTCTCTAATGCACCCATGAGAACTCCCTTGCCAAAGAAGTTCACTCCTCCAAAGTTTGAAGCTTATGATGGCACTACTAATCTAACAGACCATTTGCGACACTTTCACCATATGATGACATAGAAGGAAAGCGCGCAGTCCATTTTATGCCAATTTTTTTCGACTATCCTAACGTCTACAACGACGAGTTGGTTCAGCAGTCTACCGCCTAAGTCAATAGACTCCTTCCATGCATTAGCCATTGCCTTCATTATAAGTTTTATTGGCAGCCAACAGATCCGAAAGGGCCCACATTATTTACTCCACATCAAGCAGAAGTCTGAAGAAACTATCAGGGGTTACGTTACTCATTTTATTAATGAGTTAACCATGATCGACGGATGCAGCAATGACACGGCCATAGTAACTTTTACTTTCGAATTGAAAAGAGGATCGTTTTACAACTCAGTGAACCTGAATCCCCCGAGGAACATGACAACCTTATTAAAGACTGCTTAGAAGTACATCACCCACGAGGAGATGTTGGCCGCAAAGAAGAAGAACAAATATGAAAAGAAATCCTTCCCAACAAATCGGGAGAGGAAAGACGAAGAGATGTCAGGCCACGGAAAGAAAACAACCAGTCGAAAAGGCACCAGACCAATAACAGGTCCGAATTCAGTAAGCAAGAATCTGGAAAACTACAATCCTGAAGACCCATACATGAACAATCGACAATGCGATCAACACAACGTATAAACCGTTCACAACTTTGAAATCAAGTCGAGCAAATGTCTTGAAATCTATGGCAAAGTGGGAGGACAACAAATGGCCACTGAAGATGAGAGGAGACCTAGATGGGGGAGACAAAAGCAAGTATTTCTCTTTTCACAAGGATCACGTACATGACACCAAAGACTTTTACAACTTGAAAGACAAAATCGAGTGCTGGATCCAGAGAGGACGAACTCGGAGAATTCGTCGGGCTGAAAGACAAGCAGTCTAAAGGGAAAGAGAAGGCGGACACCAATACAGGGTCAAATGAGCAGCCCAGAGAGCTGATATATGTCCTACTCGACGTAGCTGGAAATAAAGAATAATCTAACAGATCACAGAAATGACCAATCCGGGATTTACGTACAAAGATCTGATACCAAGAGCCTTTCGTACACGCACCAAAACAACCCAACGAAGTATGACCTTCTTCGAAAAGGATGCAAAGGGAGCTCATTTCCCTCATATCGACGCCCTGGTGTTTTTAGTACTAATAGCCTAGTGAGAGATCAAGAGAGTATTGGTCGACACGGGTAGCTCAACCAACCTTCTGTACCTGACAACATTCCGCAAGATGCAATTCAGCGAAGAGATGCTTACACCCAATGATCAGCCAATGGTGGGTTTCAGCGGAGAACAGTACCACCCACTCGGAATGATCTGATTAATAGTCGAAGCAGGAAAGCCAGGCAGACAACAAGTTCTATTAACATACTTCCTTGTCGTCGACGCTCCATTCGCATACAACACGCTTCTCGGACAACATGAGATCGGTGCAGTATCTTTTACCATGCATCAATGTCTAAAGTATCACACTGACGACGACATCGGGATCATCAAAGGAGATCAGCCAGCTGCATGCGAATGCCACTATAGCAATGAAGGCCCCGAACAAGTAATAATCACCATCATGATCAGAGGAGTCGCTGCAACAACTTGGTCAAACGGATTCAAACCTCAAAAGGGGACAATGCAACTCCAATAAGTCCAAGAGGTCGATCAAACACGGGACAACCAGAAGAAGAAACAACACTAGTCCATCTGGACGGTAAAGAGGGAGAAAAATAGTTTGGATTGGCACAAAAATCCACCCAGAACTAACTGAGAAGCTAATCCAACTGTTGAAAGACAATCAGGACGTCTTCGCCTGGACAATGAAAAACATGGTAGGCATCGACCCCTCCATCATTACTCACAAACTACAAGTCAATCCGGACAAGAAGCCAGTCTGACAGAATAGAAGGCCAGTTTCCCCAAAACACAACTAAACAATAGACGAGGAGGTGCATCGCCTAATGAATGCAGGGATGATCAAGGAATCTCATTACTCGGACTGGCTACAAACGCGGTTTTGGTAAATAAAAAGAATGACAAGTAGAGATTATGTGTAGACTACACGGATCTAAAAAGGCTGCCCAAAAGACAATTTCCCACTCCCATGAATAAATCAAATAGTGGATGCCACTGCCTGACACAAACTCCTAAGCTTTATGGATGATACTCTGGCTAGAACTAGATACAGTTGCATTCGCCCGATTAGGAAAATATATATTTCATAACAGGAAGAGGGTACGTATTGTTACCGAATGATGCCATTCGGACTAAAGAACGCGAAGCCACGTACCAACGTCTTGTCAACAGGATGTTCAAAGATCAGATAGGTAAGACCATGGAGGTGTACATTGATGATATGCTAGTCAAGAGCTTGCACAAAAAAGACCACATCAAATACCTTGAACATGAATTCTCTCAACTCCAAAGATACGAAATGAAGTTGAATAAAAAAAAAATGCACATTCGGAGTAGAATCAAGGAAATTCCTTGGGTACATGGTCAATCAGAGAGGAATTGAAGTTGATCCGAAAAAAATACAATTACTCCTCAACATGCATTCGCTCACCAACATCAAGGGTGTGCAAAGCCTCAATGGTAGAATATAGCTTTGAACATATTCATTTCCAGATCGTCAAATATGTATCTTCCCTTCTTCAAAATCCTGAAAGGAGACAAATGTTCAAATGGAGTGAAAAATGTGAAAAAGTTTTCCAAAGCCTGATGGCGTACATGGGAAGCACCGAGCTGCAATCAAAATCGAGCACATGGGAAACACTGTACTTGTATCTATCAGTGTCCGAACATGCAGTCATCTCATCAATAATATGGGAGGAAAAGGGCATGCAGAAGCTAGTCTACTATGTCAGCAAGACTGTTGCAGATGCAGAAATGAACTACCTAGCTCTGGAGAAGCTAGCATTTGCCCTGGTCGTGTGTTCAAGAAAGCTACGAGCCTACTTCCAAGCTCATCCCATCATTGTCATGATCGAACAACCACTTCGGTCGGTGTTGCACAAAACAGAATTATTCGTAAGAATGGTAAAGTGGGCGCTAGAGCTTGGTCAGTTCAACATCAATTATGCTCCCAATGCTACAATAAAAGCTCAAGCATTAGCAAACTTCATTGCTGAATTCTTGGGCATCAACGAGCATTGACCAAACAACAATCAAGAAGAAGAACATATTGAACAAACTGTTCATGGGACCACTTCTAGTGTCCGACAGAAAGAAATTCATGTTCGTAGCAGTGGATTACTTCACCAAATGGGTAGAAGTAGAGTCGTTGGCAAAGATCGGAGAAGCGCAAATTGAAAACTTTATTTGGAAAGATATAATATGCATATTTGGAATCCCACGAGTAATTGTCACTGACAATGGGAACCAGTTCGAAGGCAAGAAGGTCAAGAAGTTGTGCAAAACTTAAGTATCAAGCAACACTTCTCAGCATTTGCACACCCACAAATGAACGGACAAGCAGAGGTGACCAACAGACAAATCCCAGAAGCAATAAAAAGAAGCTTCAAACATCAAAAGGATTGTGAGTGTTCGAATTGTCAGGCATCCTTCGGGCCTACAAAACAATGAAGAAAACTCCGACCGGAGAAACTTCGTTTGCCCTCGCATACGGACTGAAGCATTGGTACCAGTCAAAATCAGCATGCCAACATTCAGAACCGAAGAGTTCCAAACAGAAGATAGCAATGAAGCGTTACGAGTTGGATTAGATCTTCTCGACAAAAAATGAAAAAAAACCTCGATCAAAGCAGCACAATACCAACAGGGGGTGGCAAGTTATTACAATAGAAAAGCGAAGCCTCGTACGTTCCACATCGGAGATTGGGTGCTTAGAAAAATCCAACTCAACACAAAAGAACCATGCACGGGTAAACTAAATTCAAACTGGGAAGACCATACAAAGTGGTGAAAATCAACATACCAAGAACATACTAGTTGGAAGACTCAAAAAGCGAACAGTTACCACGACCATGGAATGTCGAACATTTGAAGAAATATTATCAATAAGACTTCCAAATTCCAAGAACCCTTTGCCTTGTGTTCAAACAATCTAATCCAGTCAGGACATTAAAGTCATACTAGGAATCTACTCAAAAAATTTCAAATCTGATCATAATGTTATATCACAAAAACGAGGGGTCAGGACAAATAAGTCAGACGTACCCATAGAACTTCTGGTCTGATCAACCATGAAGCATACTTATAAAAGTCTGGATGTATAAGTCAGACTTACTCGTAAAATCTTCTAGCCCGATTAACATGTCGGACCAAAAAGTGTATTTATAAAGGTTTGGACGTATAAGTCAGACTTACTCGTAAAATCTTTTGGCCTGACTAACATGTCAGACCACGAAGTGTACTTATAAAAGTTTGGACGTATAAATCGTACTTGTAAAATCTTTTTACCCAACTAACATGCAGGACCATGAAGTGTACTTATAAAAGTCTGGACATATAAGTCAGACTTACTCGTAAAATCTTCAGCCCCGACTAACAAGTCGGACCACGAAGTGTACTCATAAGGGTTTGCATGTATGAGTCAGAATTAAATCAGAAGTGTCAGAAGCAACCAAAAATTCAGCTAAGTCTAAACTACTAAGTTAAATGAAGATACATATGGGATACGAGCGACAAGCTATGAAAATGAAATCAGGAAATGACCACTACGAAGAAGACAAAGAAACAGTAGAGGTATAGACAAAAAGAGATTTTCATTTCTACTTTGTTACATCCGAATCGGAAGATACATTGATTGGAGAGGGATCAGTAGAGACATTCAAAGCATCATTTGAAGAGACACTCAGAGAAGGTTGAACATTAACGTCAGTAATGTTATCAGCAGAAGGAGACAGTGTCTTGTCTCCAGAAAGAGATGCTGACTTCTCTTCAACAACAAGGGCATATGATGGCGCATGATCGAACGAAGGAGGATACGATTGTTCTTCATCAACCGGATTACTTGGCGGATCTGGAACAGCAGGGATAAGAGTGGAACGAGCAGGAGAGGAAACCGGTAACTCTACTACGTCAGTAGCATGATTAGGAGAAGGAGAAAGATGAGACTTAGAACTTTGACCACGGTCAACTTCATCTTCGTTGTACATTGGGTTGTATTCGAAATCACCTATGGTCTCCGTGCTAGTAGGATCCCGAGACCACTTCATATCAAGCTGCAACATCTTATTATTGATGACACGAGGGTCGTCATCAGACCATTTGGAAAAATCAAGAAAATCATGAGTAGAGATGAGGCTCATTTCATGCTCGTCCAACGGACGGGGCGCCTCTTTTTTGCTCCTCTATAGAGTTTGATTTATCTCCTCAGCCTCTCGAGCAACAAGTTAAGCCTCATCTTCATCATCTTTTCCAGATCACCTCGGACGAAGAGCAGTCTAGGTAGATCACCATGAACAAAACCAACTTGTCGCTTCTTCTTCATGACACGACCAGGGCTAAACACCAGTTGTTTTGTCGGGCAGGCAGGCCTAGTAAGCTTCATTTTTCTAGTGGTTAAGCCAGCACCTATAGCAGCAGTAGGAGTATTGAGATATGTAACCCTCCTAGTAGAGCTCATTTCCCATTGATGCTAGCATCACCAACCCTAACAGGAGCAACATGCTCCTCCCCCTCGCCAGAAACAATGACATTGCTAGCATGAGCAAAAGTAACTTCAGCAGTTCAAACTTTAGTTAACGCCGATTGCTCTGCCTCATTCATAGTGTACAAGCCACTGCGCTCGACAAAATCCGTAGTAAGGAAGGCCTCCACCGTGACTCGAGGAAGCCTTAGAAACTGATCACGGATTGCCTGATTCTCTGTAGTCAAGTTCAGTTCTTTCCACTTCTTGGGTACTCAGAAGAATCACATAATTTGCCGATTCTACAACTTGAAGTAGCCAAAATCAATGGACGCACACAACTAGTATCTCGACTAGCCCCTGTAATCGTCATTAAGCTTCCCAAAACATGCAAGAGAATGGAGAAAACACATATGATTACTGCTTACTACAAGCCCCCACGATAGAATGTAAAATCTTGGCATTCGGAGGAATCCCATAGAAAATGGCACTCGCCACAGTCGAAACCAACACACTCCAACCATTGGGACCCATTTGAGCATGAGAAATGCCCAAAATGTCCAAGTATTCTCAGAAGATCACTAGGGTCGGAAGCCTAAGACCTGACTGGAACATGCCATGGTACAGTGCAATGCAGCCAGACATTGGTCGACAAGGATCGTCATCGTTCCTAGGCAAGATAATCTCAAGATCAACCGGCAATGAGAAGTCATGGTGAACACTATTCAAAGTCGCATGCGACACTTTCTTGGGCAAGAAGAACGCCCCACAGATCTCAAACACCTCACCACTTAACATCCTGACAGCAGACATGGATAGGGAGTCCTGCAAAGAAGAAAGCGAAGAAAGAGATAAAAGGTAAACTCTAATAATGGAGATAACATAAAGAAAAAAACACAAGTCTCGCACCCCCTTTTATAGGTTAAGCAACGAAAAAACTACTAATGGGAAGATATGCAAGATATGATGGCTGCACAAAATTCCAAAAATTGCGCCAAAATGAACAGTCGGACGAGACATCAGAAAGGAAATCGTATCAACAACTGTCAACGACATTAAATGCTTTGCAATGATGAAAAGTCACAAATTCAACCACCATAAAGTTAGTGGCCACGTCAACATGCCCACTAACTAAAGGGGGGGGGGTAGCTGATGATACATCAAATAAGACTCGAATCATGACCGTACACATGCCAAAAATCATCTATCACGAGGACTAAGTGTTTCGGTTCAAATTCGAATCGCGAAGCCCGGTAAAGCAGGTCCAACCGTTAAAGCCCTAAAGGGCCCTCAGAACAGATCACCAAAGGCCCAAATCTAGGCCCAACGAATCTCTCCCTTAAAGAAGAGAGATGTTACGAAAGAGACGAGTCATGACGGGAATCACTTCCACAAGGACGTATCTCAATGAATGAGGAGACTGTTACAAAGAACGTCTCCCCTCATCACAGCCCACATGCTTAAGTCGTACTGAGAACTAATAACAAGCATTATATAAGGTAAACTGAGCATTCGACAAATGTATGCAGTTTTAATAAAACTCTGTCCAGATTAAGCTCTCTCCTACAGATTTACTAAGAAGCATCGGAGTGTCTTCGGCCACCAAAAAAGTGGTCTTTGGCAATCTAACCTTGTTTTGCAGGTCAATTCTCTAGGAGACCAGATTTAGACGCATCAACTTATATGAAGATATTTTAAAATGTCAAATTATATTATGATCTTGCCAAATCACATGCTACAACTTCTTAGAAAATATATATATTTTTGTCAAATCAGATGCTAAAGGCATAATAACAATAATACAAAAAAATGAACAAATAAATAAAATCTAAAATGAATGAAAAATAAAAGTGATACAGTTGAGACTTTGGGTTTATTTTTTGTAATTGGCCATAGAATAACTTGTAAAGATATTGTATTTTTTTATTTATGAATTTACACACATTATATAAATATGTGTAAAAATAATGAAAATTTTAATTTATTTTAAATCAGTTACTAGTGTACCAGTTAAGCTGGCACGACTATACACTTTCCACATAGCATGTAGTTGTACTCGTGCCATTGGCACGGGTAGCATGACATCCTGGATTTTTTTTTTTTTTCTGTGGTCTAGGGAGCCCATATAAACCCCCACGCTTGCCTTTCAAAAAAAAAAAAAAATATGACACCTTAGTCCTTGGGTCGTGCCTTCGACACTCCGCAAATTATTGCTTATCATAAAATTAATTAATTATACTTTTTTCATTCTCGACGATTTACTATTATAATTTATTTATACGCATCATCATTATAATATACTACAGAGTGAGTAGAGCTATAAACGAAACTGGGTATAATTTACAGTTGGGAATTACGGACGTGGCGGGTTTTGCTATGTGGCAGATCATAATGGTAATGGTACATGTGGTTAGATTGGACCTTCTTGACTGAAGGCTTTTTGGGAATATCAAACGACACAACGAACATACAATTCCACCGACGCTAAGGCCCAACCCAGTCGGAAAGGCACGACTCACGTCCGGCCCATTAGCAACGACATTTGCAACATAATTAATAACTGGGAGGGTGAAAGTGACCTTCTCATTGCCAACTGGCGCCACCCACATAGATTCCTTTTTGTACTATCCCATGCTCCGTAAGCAACCTAGCTACGTGACCATCTGGCTCTAAAATCAGCACGATAAGGTCGAATCTTGGACATCCACTTGATGGAGAAACATCAACCGTCCGATGCATGACTTGTTGTCTAATCCTGTACTCTTACGTCTTTGCTGCTTCCTCTATTGCTGTCGCGTGTCCCACTGAGAAAATGTTAGCTGAGAAAACGTTAGCTGAAGGTATATGTAGCTGCAGCGTGGGAGGGCTATTTTGAAAATTCAAATGTCACCCACATACAACCAGACAGCTCTCGAATTGCCGTTAGAGATTTGACATGTTAAAGTGGTTGGTGAAATCAGTTAATGGAGTGGTGGGGGTCCAACAAATCTGTAAATCACAACCGACCGGTCAGCCCACATCCCCTCCCTCTCTGTCTTTCCACCACGTCCCATCCCCATGCGTCTCTGTGTCCCCAGCCCACCACCAACCGCCCCATTCACCCCATCCTTCTCACTGTGCGCCCTACCCAACCCCCTCTCCCTCCCCTTTCCATTTTTCTTTTTCTCTGCGTTGTCTCATCGCCCCGCCACCGCCCACCCACCCCCTCACTCCTTTCCCCCTCTATGTTTTTGTGTGTCTCACCCCTTCTTTCCCTGTGCATCGCAACAACCCCACCCTATCATCTCCCTTTATTTTCTTGTAGGTACCCATCGCTCCCTCCTCTATGTGTCTGTATGTTGCCGCTCAGCCACTACCACCACCTCCTCTCTTCTGTATTTGTGTGTCGCCGCCCTGCCACCCACCTTGCATCCCCTCCCTGAGCGAGGCGATACAAAGAGGATGGCAATTTTTTTTTTACTATGATCTTGAAATATGGTACATTTTAGATCTCCACCATGAATTTTATTATTTTGAGATATGTGTTTGAATTTTGAGATTTTATGTGGCTCAATTAACTTAGGGGCATTTTAGTCACAAAAATTAGGCAAGTGAAGCACTTGAAGGTCAACGACGGGACTGCTAGTTTAAGGGGAACCTTTAATTAGCTATTTGTTATGGGATATCGTAAATTAACCCCATTTGTTATTGAGTGCCATGTATTTATGTTGTTATTTACTATATTTAGGCTTCTGTGTATTTTAAATTGCATTTTGAGCTTTCTACATGCTATTTTTATCGAAAATTCTTAAATGCACTGCTCTTTTACCTGGAGTTTAGCCTAGATGGTGCCAAGCACGTGGGATTTAAAGTGGGCAAAAAAAAAAAATGTGAAACCAAATCGAATAGAGAAAGAAAAAAATTTGAGATCCCTCATTTGCTAAAAAATCCTAGATCCACTCGAATCCAATCTGCTAGAAACCCTAGATCCCTCCCTCATTCCAAAATGCTTCCAAAACCCTAGATCCACTCTCGAAACCAATCGGCTCGCAAATCCACTCTGGGTGCTTCAGCTGTGACTGCGAGATCGGCCTGTTGCTTCCAAGTTCATAAGCATTGGCATCGAAATCGACTGGGGATCATTTCAGAGGTATGCGTGGATGGCGTTTTGATTTTGGAATTTGGGTTTTGTTTAGTTTTCATTATACCTTTCATTCCAAGGTTTTGAAATAGCAAATTGCTAACAACAGAAAAGTAGCTTGGTTGATCATTCCAAGCTACTTTTCATTATACCTTGGGTTATTGCTATTTCTGCTATTTCTGGAATGCAATTGCAACTTTATGGTTTTTTTTTTTTGTAAAGTGGAAGATGGTATTCTTACTGTATGTAGATCACTAAGCATCAAAATTTCATCCATACCTAATTTGTAGAAAACTCACAAGCATTAAAACTTCAATTGTAAATCAATCACTTCCTTGTTTTCTAAGTTTTCTTTAGAGGTATTTTTTGAACACATTGCTATTTCTGCAATTGCAACCTTATGGCAAATTTTTCTGCAATTGTAACCTCATATAGCAATTGCAACCTTATGGCTCTCTTTTTTTTGTAAAGTGGAAGATGGTATTCTTACTGTATGTAGATCACTCAGCATCAAAATTTCATCCATACCTAATTTGTAGAAAACTCACAAGCATTAAAACTATGTAATTTCATAAGCATGTGTTGCATCAGATTGGTTTAGAACCTACACTTGTGTTGCATCCATAAGCTTTTGACAATTATCATACGACTAACATTTGTTGCTTTGCCAACGCAGGAATGGCATACGAAGCTTATGTTGTTTATCATGGGCATGTTCCTGGAATTTATGTTACTTGGTCAAGTTGCGTACTACAAGTAAACGGGTACACGGATGCTGTCTACAAGGGTTTCAATTCAATTGAAGAAGCGGTTGAAGATTATGAAATGTGGAAGGAGCAGTAGGCGAGAAGAGAAAGAGAACAAGAGTCAAGAAAAGAACACCAATCAAGAACAAGAACAAGAACAAGAACAAGGGAGTCAAGAACAAACGACATTGAAGAGGTGGTGGACCAACCCAATAATGCTCTTGAGGGTCGTGGCAATCAAGCTCATTAAAATCAAGTCAACGATACTTGGGCTTTTACTAGGGACCTAATCAACAGTATATTAGTGGTAGTTTTATTGATTCTTGTACTTTTGTTTTTTAAGATCTTGGATGGTATGTGAGATGTAAATGAATATGTTTTGGATGGTAAATGAATTTTAAGATCTTGGATGGTATCTGTTTTCTGTTTTGTTCTTTCTATGGTGTGTTTTTTTATGAGTTGCTATGGTTTTTATGAATTTTAATAAGGCTGTTGTGTTTTTTTTGTTGCTATGGTGGTGCTATGGTGTTGAAAAATCAGAGAAACAAATATAGCACTGAAAAAACAGAGATGTTGATCAGTGTTTTTTTGTTGCTATGGTGTTGAAAAAACAGAGATGCTGATCAGTGTATTTTTAGTTGCTATTGTGTTGCTATGGTGTTGAAAAAATAGAGAAACAGACTGAAAAAACAGTGAAATCTCACAGAGATACTATGTTTTTTTTTTGTTGCTATTATGGTGTTGCATAATAAAACAGTGTTGCTATGTGTTTTGTTTGTTGCAATTATGGTGTGGCTTAAAAAAACAGAGATACTATGTGTTTTTTTTTGTTGCTATTATGGTGTTGCATAAAAAAACAGTGTTGCTATGTGTTTTTTTTGTTGCAATTATGGTGTTGCATAAAAAAACAGAGATACTATGTTTCATAAAATGTTCACAAGCACTGATGAAATTTCTGATTAGCATGAACACTGATGAAAAAACAGAAAAAAAAAATAGATGAAAAAACATCAGTGTTCACAAGAAAAATTTTCTGACTGAAATTTCTGATAAATTAGCATGAACACTGGAATTTCTGATGAATTTATCTGACTGAAATTTTTGATAAAATTTTCTGATGAAAAAACAGAGATACTGGACTAAAAATTTCTGAAAAAACAGATGAAGATTAGCATGAACACTGGAAAAATTAGCATGAACACTGATAAATGCCTGAAAATTAGCATGAACACTGATAAATTTCTGACAGTAAATCACTGAAACACTGATGAAAATGCCTGAAAATTCTCATGAACACTACTAAATTTCTGACAGTAAACACTGACAGTAAATTCCTGATAAATTAGCACTGGAAAAACGGATGCTTTCTAAGAGTTTACACTGACAATAAATTTCTGAAAATTGATGAAGATGCTTTCTAAGAGTTTACATTGGAAAAACTGAAAAACACTGGAAATTACATACCAAATTATACGAGTTTACACCCTGAAAAACTGAAATTACACCCTGAAAACCCTAAATTACACCCTGAAACACTGAAAATTACATGAAACTCATGAATTGCAACAATGAAACTGCATGAACTGGATCCTCAACGCTTCCATATCTCTGACACTATGTTTGAATGATCTCTTTCAGGGTTGGAGAATTCATTTACAATCTCTGTACAATCTCTGTACGACTCCATGTCGTTGCTAGAAGTTGGTCGCTGCAAAAATAAATGATTAAGGCTTACAATCTTTATGTGGTTGTTAAAATGATCATAAGCATGTAAATTATATACCTGTGTTATAAGTGAGTACGTAAACCTGACCAAGTCCACTAGGTTGTGAATAATATGACCCCATACTTTCATCCTTCAAAACGACAAACACATTAATCATAGTGAACAATCATAGCGGGGCAAATCAAAAGTGAATAATCTTTTATGGTGTTGACAAACCTGCGTAGCTGAAAGATGTGTCATAAATTGTGAACTTTCAAATCCAACTTGGGTAGAACCGTAGAAATGACATGTCAAATTAAAAATATATTATCTTGAATTGAAAAAATATATATATTCATTGAAGCAAAACAAACAAGTAAACCTACCAAATTATTCTCTTTTTGTGTTTATTTCTTCTTCTTCTTCTTTTTACAAGCTTTTTCCATTGTAGATTGCATCCTCGAAGTAGAACGTCGTCCTTTGCAACGAACAGGCAATGGACTATGAATTTCAGCACTACTTTTAGCGCCAACTTCCAACAACCCCTCTGGCTCAACATTGACATCACCATCACCTTTTGATATCTTTAGTTCACCAAGCTTCATTTGTATCCACTGTTTAACATTGTTTGTCTCCTTTTGATCCTCGGAAGCTATGTCAGCCATTTCATAAAAGAGACTGCACATCTCATCAAACCGTTCATTTTCAGGCTTCATTGCCCAATCTGAATATACAATTTTAACCTTCTTATGACACCTCTTAACATCTTTCCTCCACCTTCGAAGAATAAATTTTTCTGGTAAAACATTAATCCTCTTTTGAGACAATACCGATAAAATATGTTTGCATAAGATCCCCCTAAACTCAAACAACTGACAATTGCACTTAATATTGAAGTCGTCATCATTAAAATAAACCTTAAAATTGATTGATCTGTATGCGCTTCCTATCAACCTGTCTTCCGAAACATAATAAACCTGAAAGCCATCCAACTCGTTGACATGATTAAGTGCACAACATAATCTTCCTGCAATCTCTGTTTGAAACTCCTTAAATTCATTTGTGGTGTAGGCAGCTTGAAATTTTTTCTCAAATTCGTAAGGAGTAATGCAAGGAAGCCAACGGTTAAAGGATCTAAAGTCTTCATCAACTTCTTTTTGAACCTTACTTCGTAGTGCATTCTCATATTGTTCTACAAATTGCTTTAGAGTGGTCTTTGAATTTACATAACCATCAAAGAAAGCATTCACACTTTCACTCCTTTGTGTTGAAGACATCCCTGCCCAAAAAGTATTCCTCTGAAATGTTGGTACCCAATGAATTCTTTCATTGTATAATCCACTCAACCAATCATTATTTTGAAGGTTAAATTTCTCAATGAACCCATACCAATATTCTTCAAACTCTTCATGAGACAGAGAATCATAAACTGCTCGTTGCATTGCAAACTTTATAGCCTCATATTTATTGCAACCCGACAGTTTTTCAGGCAACTTTTTCATAATATGCCATAGGCACCATCTATGGCGTGTGTTGGGAAACACAATTTCGATGGCTCCTTTCATTGCTCTGTCCTGATCAGTGATTATAGCATCTGGAGCACGATCATTCATACACACGAGCCAAGATTTGAAAAGTCAAACAAACTCTTCTACTGTCTCACTACAGATCAATCCACATCCAAGAAGTATTGACTGACCATGATGATTCACCCCAACAAAAGGAGCAAATGGCATTTCGTACTTATTAGTTAAGTACGTAGTGTCAAAAGTAATGGCATCACCAAACTCCTTGTAAGCTGCTCTACTCCATGCGTCAGCCCAAAATACATTTCTTAAACTCCCTGTTTCATCCAAATCAATCAAATAGAAAAATTCAGCATTGTTGGCTTGCATCTTTGAAAATAGTTATGAAGTGCCGACGCATCCCCCTCACCAAGTCTCAACTGCCTTATTTTATGCAGATAGTTGTAACAAACTTTTTGGGAAAATGTCATATTATCATTCCCACCAGTTTCAACCACACACGAAGTAAAACTCTTATTTGGCCTAATGCCCGCCCTATCATTATATTCAAGTCTCTTCTTCACATATTGGCTCATAACTCGATTTTTGTGATAATATCTCGATTTGCCAGGGCTCAAATCATGATTGTGATCATCAGTTACTGTTGTCACTTTCACTGTTCCATCAGGGCGTATACGACCTCTAATCTTAGCCTTACAACCACATCTACCCATGGGACGCAATTTTATAACACTTTCTGCTTTACTTTTTGAAATCCCAGTCCGACCACATGCAAGAATAACATATCTAGAATTTCCATCCACATCTTTTTCAGTCGCCCTTACTCTCACTGGAAATCCTTTTTTATTACCATAATCATGATAATACGACTGAAACTCTTCAATATTGTTAAATTCCATCCCTATGCAAGGCTCTTTTATCTCATCTAAAAATTCTTCATTTTCCATACATTCATTATTTTCTAATGTATCCATCCCTGAAAATATGAAAAATTTAACACAAGCAAAACCCCATTAAATCTCTGTCACGTATGCTGGACAATTATTTTTTAGAAACTATATGACCTAACAGAACTCTAGAATTCAATCAAGAGGCAACAACTTCAGGAAACCACATGCTTGCTAATACTATATGTTGTGCTAACATTCATTCAACCAAAAGGGTTTAAGTTCAAGGCTATACTATACTGAAGTTAACAATCATATATATATAGGCTAACAATACAATTGCTAATCATACAACACCCAAGAAAGCCTAAAATGTTACTAGGCTAACAATCACAAATTTCCAAATTAGCTAATTATTTTGGATTTTAATATAAATACAGTTAGTAAAAATGTCAAATCTAATAGGAATTTAATATAAATACAACCTAAAATACAGTTAGTATAAATACAGTTGCTAATCATACAACACCCAGTTAGTAACAATCGCGCAGAAAGAAAGGGATACAGTTGCTAATCATACAACACCCAGTTAGTAACAATCACCCAGTTGCTAATCATACAACACCCAGTTAGTAACAATCATACAACACCCAGTTAGTAACCCCAGTGATTCGGTTTCGTTGAATTTGCGTTCGACAGAGAGAAAGAAAGGGAGAAAAATACCTTTGTGTTGTGTTCTTCTTGGATTGGATTGATTACAGAAACAGATCTAGGGTTTTGTTGAAGAAGGTTGCTCAAATTTTTTTCTTCTCTGTCGATTTGGTTTCACTTTTTTTTTTTTTTTTTTTTGCCCACTTTTAATCCCACGTGCCTGGCATGCGTGGATGGTGCACGTGTTTGGCACCATCCAGGCTAAACTCCAGGTAAATTAGCAGTGCACCCTAGCATTGCTCTATTTTTATTCCCCTCACTAACATTCTTCTCCCAAATGTTTTCGACATAGAACCAAATTTTCACAAAACTAATGTACGTGCCAATTATTTTGTATTTTCTCAAGTCACAATTCTTCTTTTTCATGAGATGTACATTATTTATAGCCTATGATTATAGTAAATTATTTACTGCCATTGTCTTGCATGCATAATTATCCCACCAGAGACTATCTTGTATAAAAAGAAAACTTTCATCCCAGATCGTATTTGCTTCACACTATCTCGTATGACTACATCATAATGATGTTATTGTATACCTCTTCCACATATTTTGTGTGCAAACATATGAAGATGCATTCATCCACTTGACGCACTCAATTGCCTGTGATAAGTTTTTGTATACTGGTTCCTTGTTCAAAAATCAATATCTTGTCATTCATCTGTAGGTTGTAAAGTTGTTGTACACAGATTCAGTGTTGCCTGCTGTTCCCATCAATGGGATTAGTCATCCTTTATCGAATGAGGTTAATACGTACACAAACCAAAGTTGTACAATCCATGAGGTGTGAGGTTTTTAGGATAATATGTAATAGCAAAGATGTCTATGATCGTCACCTATTGGGAAGGAAATTGTAACACCCGTACTTTTTTAATTATTTTAATAAATAATTTTCTACATAAAGCTTTTGTTTTGTATTTTTGTGCTTTTGTTAAAATAATATAAAGTTACTTATGTTGTAGCCATGTAGTTTGTGAATGTTTGGTTTAGTGGATTAGGTGAAGTTTTAAGTAGATTCCCTATTAATACAAGACATGAATTTTTTTTCTATTGGAGTTGCATTTTTTTAAATCTTATTTCATTCATCTAGTGTATTTTCAAAATTTATTTAACTCTCTTACCTTCCGAATCTCGGGACGAGATTCCAAAGTGTATATAGAGTAACAACCCTATTTTTCAAAACTCTTACTTTATAAAACCAAAATTCTCAACTTGATGGAATGTGAACACAAACTAATTAAGCATTAATGGCAGTGATTTAATATTCTATAAACCCCATGGGTAATTTAGGAAATGAGCATTTCATATAAACTACTTAAATAAGCATTAGGGATTTTATTTTTTTTGTATGTTGGCTTGTTTTACTTTGCTCAAGAAAGAAAAAGGAGACAAGAAAGGGGAGGAAAAGAACAAAGAATAGAAGCTGAAGGAAGAAAAAAGAGGGGAGAAATCGGGAAAGAGAGGATGGCGGGCGAAATGGAAAACGATGGTAAGAGAGAGGTCGTGGCGGTGTGTGGTGTTACCATAGATAGGGGTTGCTTTGTGTGTATGCAAGCGAGATGGATGTTTGGTGGTGAGTAGGTTGTGCAGCGTGAGGTTTAGGGGGCTGGAAGGAGGCAATGGCTTTGGCTATTGTGAGAGATGGATGCAGGTGATGGATGGTGATGGCGGTGAGTATGCCAGAAGAATCAAAATCAGTGAGTTCTTCTTTTTTTTATTATTATTATTATTATTTTTTAATTTTGGGTGTGTTTGTGTATATTACAAATATAATTGTAAGATGAGATGTTGGGATGACTTTGGTTTATGGGGTTTGTCTATTGGATGGATTGTTTGATTTGTTGATTAGGTGGTTGGTCCATGTTGTTCTTGAAAATAGAATAACCCCAATTTACAAAAATAGAATGGGTTTTGTTTGTGAGAATGGGTTTGCTTTATTTGTTCATTTTGTTCATGTTTTTGCAATGTTTGTGTTTGAATTCTGTGATGGGTATTTATTGTTTTGTTCAGTAATTAACATTTCAATATGTTTCTAGTGCAACTTAGTTTGGCGGGGTTCTTGAGTTTGTTCATGTTGTATTGATTTTAGTGTTTCTACATTTGTTTATGGCTTGTTTGTATCCATGTCCGACTTTAGCATCGGAGTGCCATCGGCCATCACAACGGTGGCCCGTTCATGTGCATTCCTTGTGCAGGTCAAGGTCAAGCAAGGAGCGAAAATTGACTGCATCAGTTTTGCACCATCTGTGGGGACGACAGAGTTCCTAGCAAAACATTAACATCATCTCTCTTCAGAGTTCAAAGAAGATGGTGACCACCAGATCCCATAACAATGGAGACCAAGGGGGCGCATCTAACGCTCCGTTTGGCGATGTACCACTACTTCAGGCGGTACCAACGACATAGGGGGGAATAGTATCTCGATCCCGTGTTGGCAGCAATGGACCTTAGGATGAATCTACAATCATCTTATATACATAACATCTTGTTATCGATGAAGATACTCAAATCCATGAAGCAGAAGCCGGATGAGACATTAAGAACATATGTCACGTGCTTCAATAACAAGTTGACTTCCATCAACGTTTGTAATGATGCACTGGCCGTCGCAGCCTTCACCAACGATCTGAGAAACAACAAGTTCTATAACTTTCTAACTCTGGAACCCCCGGCAAATATGGCAGACCTGGTAAAGGAAGCACATAAGTACATCGCCCTAGACAAGGAACAAACTTCAAGGAAAAAAGCCGAATCTGAAGAGAAACTCTCCATCCCTTCCAATGAGAGAGTAAGGAACGAATCGACAAGTACGATACATGTCATCTATGGGGCACATTCCGAGTCCGAATAATCAAACAGGTCTAAAAAAAAAGCCCTCAGGGATATGAGGTCTGAGCGATATGTGGCGACTGACAGATGTCACGCGATCGGAGCCATGGTCCTTCTATATCACTAGCCTTTACGAACAAAGACCTCCGGGGCGTCCAGCTTCCACATAATGACACTCTGGTAATCACGATCTCCCTAGCAAGCTGGGAAGTAAGAAGATCCTTGATGGACACGGGGAGCTCATTGGACGTTCTATTCCTCTGCACGTTTCGCAACATGCAGCTAAAGGAAGAGGTCCTAACTTCTGATAGTCGTCTGATGATTGATTTCAGCGGCGAAAAGTGCTTCCTGGTGGGAAAGATACAACTAACAGTAGTTGCAGGAGAACCACCGATTCAGAAAGTCTTGTTTCAAGAGTTTATAGTAATTGACGCACCGTCTACCTATAATGTTGTTCTGGGGAGGCCCTGGCTACACCAAATGGGAGCAATAGTTTCCACTCTGCACCGATGCATCAAATACACAGTCAACCAAACAGTTGGTACCAGACGAGGCGACCAAGCAGCGGCCAGAGAATGCCAATACGTGAACCCACAACAGCCTGATAGTTTTCAGCTAACGACTAATCCCACGGCCAAGAAGTCTCTTAATCTTGCCAAAGAAATTGGGATAGAGCAACCAACCTAAGACAATGAAGCTCCAGTGAGCCTCCGGGACAGACCCAACACCGGTCAACCGGAGGAAGAAACCGTCACGGTTTACCTCGACAACTCTCTCAACAATAAGGTTGTTCAAATAGGTTCCCGCTTAAGCAAAGAGTTCACGAAGCAGCTGACAGAGCTACTACATCATAACCAAGATGTCTTAGCTTGGACCATGCGAGACATGGTGGGAATCGACCCATCAGTAATCACTCATCGCCTAAAGGTGGACCCCACAAGGAAAACCATACGGCAGAAGAAGAGGCTCGTGGTGCCTGAAAGAAATAAAATCATCAACGAGAAGGTACAGTGGTTACTCAACATGGACATGATCAAGGAAGCGAGATACCCGAACTGACTAGCAAACATTGTATTGGTAAGGGAAAAATGGGAAGTGGAGAGTCTACATAGATTACATGGACTTAAACAAGGCGTGGCCGAATGACAACTTCCCACTTCCCCGCAGCGATCAGATTGTGGACGCTACATCACGCGTACTCAGGCTACAACCAAATGCACCCTCAGATCAAGACAAAACCTTTTTCATAACTGAGAGAGGAATATACTGCTACAAAGTGATTCCATTTGGCTTGAAGAACACAGGTGCGACGTAACGACGATTGGTGAACTGAATGTTCAAATAACAAATTGGCAGGAACATGGAGGTCTACATAAATGATAAGCTGGTCAAAAGCCTCCGCAACCTTGACCACATAGCAGACCTCACCAAAACATTCAACTAACTTCAAAGGTATCAAATTAAACTCAACCCACAAAAGTGTATGTTCAGAGTTGAGTTAGGGAAATTCGTAGGTTACATAGTAAACCAGAGGGGAATCAAAGTTGATCCAAAGTAGATTCAAGCCTTCTCGACATGAAACCCCCCGCCAACATCAGAGACATTCAGAGCCTGACTAGGAGGGTGGCAACACTCAACAGGTTTATATCCAAATAATTCGACAAATGCCTTCATTTCTTCAATATATTGAGAGGAAGCAAAGGATTCTCTTGGGATGAAGAGTGTGAACAAGCCTTCGAGAATTTGAAGGCGTACATGGGGAGCCCCGAACTGCTCTCAAAATCGGTAACATGAGAAAGACTTTACTTGTATTTGTTCGTCTTCAAACATGCCGAGCTCAGCCCTTGTGTTGGATGATCGGGGAATCCAAAGACCAGTGTACTATGCCAGCAAGACCTTCGTGGAATCAGAGGCACACTACCAAGACCTGGAGAAATTAGCTCTGGCACTGGTCATATCCTCGAGGAAATGGAAGCCTTGTTTTCTAGTCGGTAGAACTCGGACAGTTTGACATAAGTTATGCCCAGATAACCGCCATCAAATCCCAAGCGCTGGCGAACTTCATCGCCGAGTTCACCAGCAGAGAAGAATCAAAAGCATACCTTCAAGCCCAATATTCAAACAATCAAGGATGAACCTTGCATTATGATGGGTCATCAACAGGAAAAACAAGCGGAGCTGGAATCACTTTCCGCTCTGGCCCCAAGTGGCTTCCACTCTTGAGAAAACCATCAGATTCGATTTTCCCACCTCAAATAACGAAGTCGAATATGAGGCCCTCATGTCTAGCTTAAAGCTAGATAAGGGGACCGGGATAGATCACCTAACAACGTATAGCGACTCAAGGCTAGTAGTCAACAATGTCAAAAGAGAATTCAACAACAAAGACCCCCGCATGGTAGCCTACCACGAAAAGGTACTCCGTGCAATAAGTGGGTTCAAGAGGTGTGAGCTCTTACAATGCCCTTGAGACGACAGTAAAAGAGTTGATTCGCTAGCTAAGGAAGCCTTAGCCTCCGCCGAAGTCTTGAACGGTCTCATCGAATACCAAGAGAAATTAAGCCTTGATGAAGAAGAGCCCAGCGATGTTTGCGTCACAAGCATAGAGACGAGTTGGATGACTTCGAATATATCAAAAGCCGCGCCCTGCGGTCGAAGCTAGAAAACTCGTAAGCAGATAAACACGATACACTCTCCTAAACGACAAGTTTTATAGGAGATCAACAATCGGAGCCCTGCTCTGATGCCTATCCCTCCATGAGACATATCAGGTCCTGAGAAAGATCCACAACGGGATATGCAAAAATCATCCCGGTGGGAGAACCCTTGCCCACAAAGCTCTAACCGTCGGGTACTATTGTCCGACAATGCAACGAGACGCCAAAGATATTGTTTGTAAATGCGACAAATGTCAGAGGTTCGCACCATACATGCACATAACTGCCCAGCCTCTGACATTGATGACTACTATGTGGCCTTTCGCACAATGGGGGATGGACATCGTCAGACCGCTCTCAGCATCAATCGTCAAAAAGTTCCTTCTTGTGGCAGTCGACAACTTTACCAAGTTGGTCGAAGTAGAGCCCTTATCAAAAATAGGGAAACTCCAAATAGAAAAATTCAAATGGGCAACCATCGTCTACAGATTTGGCATCCCCAGAGTATTGGTCAACGATAACGGAATTCAATTCGAAGGTATCGAGGTTAAAAAACTATGTGAAAGTTTGAACATCAGTCACCATTTTCTCTTTGCCAAGGAATCCACAAGCCAATGGCCAAGTTGAGGTCATTAACTGAACGATCTTGGAAGCGATCAAAAGAAAACCTGATGCAGCCAAGGGAAAATGGGTTTCAGAACTACCAGAAATACTCGAGGCATATCGGACAACCATAAGAATCCTGACTGGAGAAACACCCATCGCCCTAGCCTATGGATCAGAAGCCATGGTTCCGGTGGAACTCATAGTGCCTATCTTCCGAATGGAGGAGTTCAAAGCAGACGATAATGACAAAGCCTTGCGCGTTGGACTAAACCTTCTCGAGGAAAACGGAATCTAGCCTCTGCCAAGATAGCTGCCTACCAGCACCGAATAACACACTACTACAATAAGAAGGTTAAGCTACGCGAATTCAAAGAGGTAGACTGGATAGTCAAAAAATCCCAGCAGAACACCAAAGAAGCGGGTGTAGGAAAGTTAAACCCAAATTGGGAAGGGCCCTACAGGGTGACCAAGGTCAACAGGCCGGGGACATACTGGTTGGAAAACATAAACGATGACGGACTTAAACGACCATGGAATGTAGAACACCTAAAAAAATATTATCAATAAAATATGTGCTTTTACTGAACTTCCACTATTGTTCACTACAACCAACGCAACGTCCAATCATCCCGCTGTGGCCAGATACGAAAGATCAAGCCCGACGCCTAGTCCGCTATGTGCGAATGACGATGGCCTAGGATGTGGGAATCTAGTTAGTGCACTCACGCCTGATAACGATGACATGCCGAGGGATCGTTGCTCTTCTTGAGACAATGATCGCTGAACCTAACCAAGTATGCTTAGTCAGTTCGCGACTGATGACGATGGCTTCTGGTGCGCCCGACGCCAAGTCCGTTGCGTGCGAATGACGATGGCCTAGGAAGTGGGAGTCTAGTCAACGCTTTCATGCCTGATGATGACGACTCTCCAAGGGATCATTGCTCTTCTACAAATAATGATCGCCGAATCTAACCAGATAAGCTTAGTCATTTCGTGACTGATGACGACGGTTTCTGGTGCGTTTGATGCCTAGTCTACTGCGCGCGGATGACGACGCCCTAAGAAGTGGGAGTCTCGCCAGCGCTCTCATGCCTGATGACGATGAATCGCCAAGGGATCGTTGCTCTTTTAAAGAAAATGATCGTCAAACCTTAACAGGTAAGTTTAGTCCGTTCACGACTGATGACGACAGCTTCTAGTGTGCTTGACGCCTGATGACGATGACTCGCCAAGGGATCGTTGCTATTCTACAAAAAATTATCGCCGAACCTAACCAGTTAAGCTTAGTCAGTTCGCAACTGATGACAACGACTTCTAGTATGCCCGACGCCTAGTCCACCGTGCATGGATGACGATGGCCTGAGAAGTGGTAGTCTAGTTAGCGCCCTCACGCCTGATGATGAAGACTTACCTAGGGATCGATGCTCTTCTACAGACAATGATCGCCGAACCTAACCAGGTAAGCTTAGTCGGTCCGCAGCTGATGATGACGGCTTCTGGTGCGCCCAATGCCTAGTCCACTTTGCACGGATGACAATGGCTTAAAAGTAGGAATCTAGTTAGCGCTCTAACGCCTGATGACGACGACTCACCAAGGGATCATTGTTCTTCTACAGAAAGACAATGATCGCCGAACCTAACAAGGTAAGCTTAGTCAGATTGCGACTGATGACGATGACTTCTGGTGTGCCCAACGCCTAGTCCGCTGTGTACGGATGACATGGCCCAGGAAGTGGGAGTCTAGTCAGCGCTCTCACGCCTGATGACGACGATCACCAAGCGATCATTGCTCTTCTAAAGACAATGATCGCCGAACCTAACTAGGTAAGCTGAGTCAGTTCGCAACTGATGACGACGACTTCTAGTGTGCCCGAAGCCTAGTCCGCTGCGCACAGATGACAATGGCCTAGGAAGTGGTAGTCTAGTTAGCGCTCTCACGCTTGATGATGACGAATCACCAAGGGATCATTGGTCTTCTACAAACAATGATCGCCGAACCTATCTTAGTCGGTTCGCGACTGATGACGACGGCTTCTGGTGCGCCCGATGCGTAGTTCGCTCTGCGTGGATGACGATGGCCTAGGAAGTGGGAGTCTAGTTAGCGTTCTAACATCTAATGATGATGACTCACCAAGGTATCATTGCTCTTTTACATACAATGATCGCCGAACCAAACCAGGTAAGCCTAGTCAGATTGCAACTGATGACGACAGCTTCTAGTGCGCCCAACGCCTAGTCCGCTATGCGCGGATGACGATGGCCCTCGGAAGTTGGAGTCTAGTCAGCGCTCACAAGCTTGATGATGACGAGTCACCAAGGGATCATTGCTCTTCTACAGAGAATGATTGTTGTACCCAATCAAGTAAGGTTAGTCAGTTCGCGACTGATGACGATGGCTTCGGGTCAACGCCCAAGTTTGTAGCTCGCTCTGCATGAGTGTAGATGATTTGGAAGGTGCAAGCCTAGTCAGCTTTGACTAATGTCGACGGCATGCCATGGGACCACTGCTCTTCTACAAACCATGATCACCAAATTTTCAACTCTTAAATTTGTAGCTTGCTCTATGCGGGTGTAGATGATTTGGACGATGGAAGCCTAGTTAGCTTTGATTGATGTCGACGACTTGCCACGAGACCACTGCTCTTCTATAGATCATCGTCGTCGAATTTTCAACTCCTAAATCTGTAACTCGCTCTACGCGGATGTAGATGATTTGGAAGGTGGAAGCCTAGTCAGCTTCGACTGATGTCAACGGCTTGCCACGGAACCATTGCTCTTCTACAGACCATGGCCACCAAATTTGATCACAGCCCAATCAACACTCTTATGCCTGATGATGACGACTCGCCGATAGACAATTATCTCCAAACCTCACCAAGTAAGCTTAATCAGTTCCTATTGATAACAACGGCTTTTGGAAAATCCCAACGCCTAGTCCATTGTGCATGTGCAATGATGGCTTAGGGAGTAAGAGTATATCCGGCGGTTCCACGAATCGTGGCAGTGACTCGTCAGGGACCATATCAGCTCAACTGTAAACACAGGTTGCTCAATGCAGTCAGTTTTGATGCACCTCAACTGACAACACAGACCATCTGCCATCATGTAAGGCCCAAAAATACTAATTCCATTGCCTACAGCATGGGTCAAAAGCTTCTAAGGAAGACATAATAGCACGACAATACAAGACAAACAAACAAGATTACAAAATATGACTTTCATTATAAGTCATGTTTTGGTCCTTAGAAAGTAATTACAACTATTTTGGAACGACAAAAGACAAAACGGCTTCCTCATCAGCCTGTCCCGAAGAGCTAGGACTTTCTTCCAGTGTGATAGTTCCAAAGGAAACCTTTCTATAATAGGCAAAATAAAGGTCAAGACCAGGGCGCTATTCTTTAATAAGCTCCAAAAGTTTTAGCCTGCCCCGAATGACCTCTGATGACACCTTCAACTTTCGTCCTGAAGCCCCAAAATCCACCACACTTACGAATGCGACATAGTGTGAGCATTTTTCTATCAATAAGCGTTCTGTTTCACGAACACGACGAAATCCCTTAGCTACTTCAGACTCAAGTTGTCGCCGTATAAGAACCCATTCGATCTCGACTTGCTTCCTCTCAATAATCTGAGCCTGCAGATCAGACGACCACTTGTTCACAACACCTTCTAAGCACTTCAACTCAGCACGACCCTGCACCAGTTTGCACCCGGGTAGAAGCCAGGTCGACTTATGTCCAGTGTTGTAAAGAATGGCCTAAGCGGCTGCCTACGCGCTAGAGAGACGCCTAGATTAATGGTTGGGCAGGGTGAAAAATCGGATAGGCGCCTAGACGGATTCGGGGAGGATCTGGGTGGTTTTTTTTTTCCTGGTTGCAAATAACAACCAAGTGGGAGAAAATAACCAACCCTCTTAGATGCCTCTCCTTCCCATCGAACTTGGTTTTGCAATTTGCAATTGCAGAGCAGAACAAATAAAAAGGAGAAGGAGGAGGGGAAGAAGATGAAGATGAGGAAGAGAGAGGCTACAAGACGTCACCTTCTTCTCTTCTCCGAGCTCTGTCTAGCCAATGCATTTCCTTATCCGATCTCTGTTCAGCGACTCCAGCCACATCACATAGTTTGATCCTCTTTGAACTCTTTCCAGTTCTAGCCACAACACGGCATGTATTCCTCTGATCTCTGTCTAGCTCCAGCCACAACAAGGCAGGAAGATCTCTGTCTAGCTCCAGCCACAACAAGGCAGGAACTCCTTTGAATGTCATTTTCTTGACTGTATTCCTCAATTTCTTCGAACGAACTCATTTAAAAAATTAAGAAACATCATTAGTTCATTGGTCAAAATTTGCCAGCCCCTTGTCAAATTTTAAACTAATTAATGGTTGAAACTAGAATATACTAAACACTATAGAACTATAGGATGAAACTTCCTTGAGTATTTTTCATTCTCTACGACTATAACTGAGTATAGTTTGATTATTTGATTGATTATTAATTCTTCATGTCCATTCTTCTTTATCTTCATGGGAGAAGGATCAAAAAATCTAGAACCAACTATTGACAATTAGTTTTTTTAGATTTTATGTTGGTACCATCAAGTATGTATAACTTTTTCCCCCCCTATGGAACTCTATGTTATGCAACTTATGCTATTAAGAATTTAAGCTTAATTTTTCATGTTTATAAATTTTGCATATGTATCTTGACATTAAATTGGAAGTAATTGATAAGGTATTAGGCTTGACTTTTATAGATTATAAAAGTTATAATACAAAACCTAAAATAGCTTAGGCATCTGGGCGTTAGGCACCTACTTACCGCCCGCCTACAGCCTAGCGTTTTTAGAACACTGCTTCTGTCGACTTCAGTTGAGCCTTTACGGCTACCATTTCTGCATCAGACGTGAACGTCGCGGTCTGCATGACCCCAGGTCTGCAACAACACTGGAATCCTTTAGTTGATCGGTCAAATAGTCTACCCGGTGGAGAGCATCCGAATATGACACTTGCAGTTCTACGAAAACCTTCTCCATAGCGAGCATCGAGATGCTGCATAATAGAGCTATGTTACTCAGCAGTGCGAGACTCCGCCAAGGACCTATGGTGACTCACGACATTGACCTATGGTCCAGTACACTCCCCCTCTAAGTCAACAGGGGGGATAACAAGATCTAGCAAGAAATGATGATCGCCTGGGACCACCTCCTGAGTAGATAAAGATAACTTGTGCCTCGCAACAGCCACCTCCTTCTCTGGCAAGGATGGCGTCTTGGAAGAAGAAGCAACATGATTAGTGGACCACCTTATCTTAGGAAGAACAATAGGAGGCATGCCCGCCTCCAACTCAGCCAACCTAGTCGGGATGGGTATAACCAGGCTCATTTTTTTCTAACAAAAACCTCCGACCTCTTCAGTCAGTGAACTGGGTGAAGCAAGGACATCATGGGAACATCTGAGTAGCCCGCTCCGTACGACGTTGCCCGAAATTACAACCTTTACAACAGACATCAAAGGGGGTTCATTAAACTCCATCTCTATCACTTATTCCTCCTCAGTGAGGATCGAAGTTGCAAACTTTTCTGAAAAAAGAAGCAACACATTGAATTAGTACTACATCTGGAAACAGGGATGGTAAGACAACGACAAATAACTGACTAAGATCAAACTGGAGGAATCTGGGTACCCGATGTCCTCCAAACCTGAAGTATGAAGAATTTCCCGAAGTCAGAAATTGATACTTTTGCCAAGGCTAAATGTCATCCGCTGTCGGATGCAAGCAATCAAAGGTGCTCAGCACACAAATACCTATGGAATCCAATCAAGTGGCGGTCAGACGATGAAATATTGCAGGAGTCAAGCGAAGGTCGGCATCATGTGTCTAAGGAGGATCACAATCAAAATCTTAAACCTGCTCGGGGCCAGTTGAGCATGAGGCATGCAAAGGGAAAGGAACAAACGCCAAATGTTGTCCGACACTAGGAACCGAAGTCCATATTCAAACATTCCCCGGTGCAACCCTATATACCCCTGTGGGGGTGTAGTTGGAGTCTGAGCCGTGAACGCATGGATGATTTCAAAATATCTGGGGACATGGTATTGGCTCCGAAGCTTGATTAACTCGGTTTCATCAACCAAGCTCTTCTAAAAAAGATCGAGGCAAGTGTAAGACAACTCATGTCTGGGAGTAAGTTCGATGTTAGCCACCATTGAAGGAAAGTGCAAATCAAACTCTGCAAAAGAACACTCACGCAAGAGAAAACACAAGGCAGAGAAAAGAAGACGCCACAGAAGAAACAAAAAAGATTTTCCTTGAAACAACAACTATTATAAAGTACGTGTTTGTGAATAAAAATGTTATATATTCATGTTTGAGGAATTGTAGAAGCATGTTTTAGTATACATCTGAAATTTTGATATTAAATCTACTTGAGCATATATGATATTCAATACTATTTACAATGTAGATTTTTCTACATGTTCGTCTTAGATGATAAGTTATTACTAGTTAAAATGGAAATACATTTGTAAGGATTCATATTTTGATGAGATGAATTTGGATGTTTATGATGAGTTTGGATAATTGTATTAATATGCCAAATGACTTGATAAAGAGAATAAATTCCTTATATTGAATGGACTTTGACCCCCGTTTTATTACAGAAAGTTTATACATAAAAATGTTGATTGCCCCTAAATGATGGAAGGATATCGTGATGAGTTTTTTTATGATTTGACAATGTGTCAAATGTTATCTTTCCCCAAAAGAATGGGTTGATTTATTTATTAATGACAAAGTGTCATTGTGAAAGAAAATTGAGATATGACAATAAATGATACTGATAAACTTTGATTCCTGAAAATTTAATCACTTGGAATTGTATCACTTAGAACTACCACGTCTCTTATTGTTTATTTTTCCCCTCTCCTATAGAGAAACTAAACTACCTTCGGGTTGGGTGTGGTCCTTTTTGCTAAATGAGACTTAACTAGTAGTAAAAGTCTAAATTAGTCCTTTTAGCCGAACGCCCTTTTTTCAATAGGGAAAGTGAAGTTTTTATGTAATCCTTAGACCATTTAAATGCCTTTTCTTAGGGTTCAGACATGAATTCATACAATTCTTAGCAAGTCTTACCAGCTAAGCTAGCATTCGTTGGTAGTTCTTAAGGTATTGGCTTTGGTGATAACAATTATATGCTTAAGCTCGATGAATTTTGGTATGAATCTATTCTATACTCTAAATGAAGTGGATATGCTGGGAAATTTCCAAAATATCAACAAAATACTTCTTTTGAACTAGTAAATATCTATGTAATAAGAAATATTCTTGCTTGACGTAAATATAAGTCAAGTAGATGATGATACATCCAACAAGCTTTTTTTGATGAATAAATTAACTCAAGAATACTTTGCAAGTATAACTCAATCTTCCGTTACGTATTTAGTAGTAGTAATATGGAAATTATGCACTGGGAAGAGTCAGGATAACTCAATTGGTATAGAAGAGGATTGAAAATCCTTGTGTCACCAGTTCAAATCTGGTTCCTGACATGTGGTTAATATAATAATGTATATTTATACAAATTAATCGATATAGATCATGATATATACAATTCAAGCTAAACATAACATAAATGAATGTGATTGGTGTTAGAATTTAGACCTGCCATTTCTTGAATGCTTGGGATCTGAACAAGTGTAGATAGCATTCAATTAGATGCTTGTAAATAAATGTTATTTATCATTAGTATATAATTTCTATTAGCAGTGGTCAATATTTTCTTTGACCACTGCTAGCAGAAATTATGCTTGTTAGAAAAAAAGCATTTTGATTGCCCAATTAGGGACAAAAATGCATTTTGACTGCCCAATTAGAATCCCCTTTAGTTCTCATTGTAAATTAAGAACACTACATACACATGACCAAATGAAAACTATATCATTTGAGCTTCGTAAGCTGAAATTTTGAAAAAAAAATTAAAGACCAATATAAGAAACAATGTGTCAAAGTTTCAGCTCGTTTTGACGTGTGTGCTTTCAGATATGCGTTAAATTGTGAATGATGCATCCAAATCTTGTCTCCTGGAAGTCCGACCTGCAAAAAAAACGTTAGATTGCCAAAGACCACCTCTTTGGTGGCCGAAGGCACTCCGATGCTTAAGTAAGTAAATTTGTTGGAAATGGAGATTAATCTGGACAAAACTTAGTTAAAATTGCATACCTTTGTCGAATGTTTCTTTTACCTTATATAGTGGTTGCTATTAATTATCTGTGTGACTTAAGCATGTGAGACTCAACGAAGGGAGATGTTATCTGTAACAATCTCATTCTATATGAAGATACGTCCTTGGGGGAGTAACTCCATCCACAACTTTTTTTTCTCTGTAATGTTCCTCCTATTTAAGGGAGAGCTTTGTTGGGCCTTGACTATGATTTGTTCTGACGAGCCCTTTTTGGGCTTAAATGACTGGATTCGCCTTTTTGGGCTTTGTGAGTCGGCCTTGACTTGAAAATACTTGGTCCTCATGATAGATGATCTTTGTATGGTCGTGATGATAGTCTTATTTGATGTATCATTAGCTACTCCCCCTTCAGTCAGTGGATATGCTGACGTGGCCACTAACTCTACGACGGTTGGACTTTCGATTTCGTCATTGCAGCAAATTTGATGTCATTAGCAGCTTTTGATGAGATTAATATTGTGATCTCTCATTTTTTCGTTCATTTTCATGCATTTTTTTTGGATTTTGTGTAGCCATTATGTCTGGGATGACGCTCCACTAGTAGCCTCTTCGTTGCTTAGCCCTATAAAAGGGGCGTGGCGGTTGTGTTTTTCTCTTTACGCTATCTTTGAAATTAAAGATTTTTTCTTATTATTTGCTCTCTTCGTTGTTCAATTCCTTTTGCATGTCTACCAACAAGATACTAGATGGTGAGGCATTTTTCTCATCCAAGAAGACATCGCAGGTGACGTTGGAGAGTGTTCATTCTGAGTACTCTTTGCCATTCGACCTTGAGATAATTCTGTCTGGTTATTATTATTAGGTTTCCGGTTCCGGTGATTTTTTTTGGATTATCTGGATTTTTGGGGCATTGTTTCTCCTTAGATGGCCCCAACGGCTAAAAGGTAATGGTTTCTACTTGTGCGAGAGTCGTTCTATCTGGTTTTCCTTTAACTGTTAGGATCTTGCATTTCGTGGTGGGGCTTGTTGTGGATAATTATAATATTTGTTTTCTCCACTCCCCCTGTTTTGGGAAACTTAATGACGATTATAGGGACTAGTCGAGGTTTTGGTTTTATGTTTCCGTCAACGCTGGCTACTTCAAGTTGCGGGGCCGATCGATTATGAAGTCGTTTTGAGTCCTCAGAAGTGGAAAGATCTGCACTTGTCTGCAAAGGAACATGAGATCCGATTTTCATAGCATCATCGAGTTGTTGTAGAGTTGTCCCTTGTTGCGGAGGAGGTGGAACGTAGTGGCTTGTATACTATGCATGGGGTGGAATGGGCGATGCTTACTGAAGCTTGGGCTGCTGAGATCGTTGCTCGAGTTGATCTTGTTGGTGTTAGTGATGCTAGCATTGATGGGAATGTGAGCTCCGACAATGCAATTATGAATCTCATTGCTCATGTTAGCATTGGTGGTGCTATTCAACCACTGGAAAAAGGAAAATTCCTAGGCTTGCTAGTCCTTCGAAGCAGCTGTCGATAAGCCCTGGCCGTGTTACCAAGAAGAAATGGCTTGCTGGTTCCACTCATGGTTCTGCTCGAACCACTTCTCGCCCGAGGTTATCTGGGAAGGAGGATAGGAAAAAGGATCACCTATCTTTTGAGGAGGCTGAAGTGATAGAACAAGCTCTAGAGAGGAACAAGAAGGAGGTGATCCATCCATTGGACGAAAGTGAGAAAAGGCTCATCTCTACTCATGGTGTGCCCGACTTTGTCGAGTGGTCAGATGATGACCCTTGTGTCATCAACAATAAGATGCTTCAGCCTGCTGTGGAGCAGTCGAAGGATCCAAATACGACGAAGACCTTGGTCGACTTCGACTTTAACATGTTGTGCGAAAAAAAGGTCGTTGATCGTGGTCAGAGTTCGAAGGCTCCTATTGCTCATTCTTCTCTTATCCATGCTGATGTTATTGTGGATCTTCCTGCTAGTCACATTTCTGTTGTTGCTGCCACTACTGCCTGTCCCACTCTCGGCACTGATGTTTCTCAAAGAAAAGGCAAAAGTTTCTTTTCCGTTGTTACTGCTACTCTGACCGTTCATCCGGCTACTGGGGGTGTGGCTTCAGTTCTTTATGATCCCCGAGTTTTTCATCCACTAGTAGTTGGAAGGAATCCAATCCGGAGGACATTCGTATTAAGTCGGATGGAAAGTTTAGTTGGTTCAATGAGACTGACGTGCAAGACAGTGCATGCAATTTGACCACGACCTTAGGCATACGTGGTTGGTGGAGAGGGCTCCAATGCATGCGCGGGAGCCTAGTAGTCATCTTGATCACGACCTTAGGCATATAATGGAAGGGATGAATCACCTCACTTTTGCTGGGGTGTGGGGTCGGATTATCAAGTTGCACATGGTCAGGTGGCTGCTCTTGAGCAGAAGATGGCAGGGCAATCACTGGTTTTTTCTCACGTTCTCCGTCAATCAGATGTGTTGAAAACTCGTTACATGGATAAGGAGAAGGCAACTATGATTGCTCAGGCTTCTCTGAGGGAGGTGGAGGCTGCGCAAGACAAGTTCGTTGCTAAGCTTGAGGATTCGACGACTGAGTTGAACGGAGTTCGTGACCGACAAGACGTTGTGGAGAAGGAGCCGCCTGTTGAGAAAACCAGTCATGATGAGGCCACACATTCTATCATTGAGCAATCCGTCACTCGTAAAGTTGCTGAGGAGGAAGTGGCGCAATTAACGACTGCGCTTGCTGATGTTAAGTCGGATGTTTCCGCAATGCTATCCATTGTTGAAGGAAATCTCATTTCGACCAAGAACGAGCTGGCAACACTCAAGGACAAACTGAAAATTGCGGAAGTGGCGGATTGGAGAAGAGTCGTTGATGGTTGAATTGATCTTCTCGACTACATGGTGGGGATGGTCTTGATTTATCTAGATATCGTGGTTTGGTCAACCAGGTCTTTGAGGACGATAATAATGAAGAATGTGCTACGGATCCACCAAGTGATCCGGTTGATGAAGAACCGTCGTCTCCCCCTCCTTCCAATCCTGCCCCATCATCTTCATCTGTCCTTGTCGAAGAGAAAGTTTCATCCCCTCTTGTTGTTGTTGCCGTTGTTCATCCTCCTTTGGGTGCTCTTGCCAGTGATGCTTTGATCACTTCTACTATTTCCTCTCCAACTGTTGTGTCTTCTTTTCCAGATGTAATAGAGTAGAATTATGAATGACAAGTTCTTTTTGTTTTTCTTGCATTTATTGCTTTCTAATTTGCATGTGCTTTCTAATTTGCATGTGTTTCCTACGTGGTTTAATTTGCATTTATTGCTTTCTAATCTGTTTATTGTTTTGGATCAATCACAGTATCTGACCGTACACAATAAATGTGCGTTGATGTCATTACTTTTTGTATCTTAGTAGTTTAGACTTGTATGTGTTCTACCTTTGCGCTTGTTTCTTGGCCATCTGGAGTTTTCATTTCTTCTGGCTTGTTAATCTGGTCGGGAAGATTTTCGAGTAAGTCTGACTTATTCATCCAGACTTGTAAGTAAACTTCGTGGTCCGATACATTGGCCGGGCTAGAAGGTTTTATTAGTAGGTTGACTTATACCTCAGAACTTTTTTAAGAGTACTTCGTGATCCAACATATTGGTCGTACCAGAAGGTTTTACGAGTAGGTTTTCACTTATACGTCCAAACTTTTGTAGATCTACTTCGTGGTCCAACATATTGGTCGGGCCAGAAGGCTTTATGAGTAGGTCTTGACTTATACGTCTGGACTTTTGTAGATCTACTTTATGGTCTGACATATTGGTCGGGCTAGAAGGTTTTACGAGTAGGTCTTGACTTATACGTCCATATTTTTGTAGATCTATTTTGTGGTCCGACAATTAATCGGGCTAGAAGGTTTTACGAGTAGGTCTTGACTTATTCGTCTAAACTTTTGTAGATCTACTTTGTGGTATGACATATTGGTCAGACAAGACGGTTTTACGAGTAGTTCTTGACTTGTAAGCCCATACTTTTGTAGATTTACTCCGTGGTTCGACATATTGGTCGGGCCAGAAGGTTTAGTTGACTTATACGTCCAAATATTTGTGAATACTTCATGGTCCGACATATTGGTCGGACCAGAAGGTTTAGTTGACTTATACGTCCGAACTTTTGTAAGTTTACTTCATTGTTGATCAGACCAGAAGTCTTAAGTTTATGTCTGACTTATACGTCCTGACCTTTTACTCATAGCTCAATATGCTAGTCGTGCTAGTTACTTTACGAGTAGATGCATAGTCTGGCTTTGACACCTTGACTGAAGTTGACTGTTTGAAAGTAAGATGGAGGATTTGGATGAAATTTTATTGATAATCAAATGCTTAACATTCCATGGTCGTATTAGGTGTTCTCCCATTGTGCCTTTCAACCGGTATATTCTTGATCTGTTCACTTTTACCAATGTTTTTTGTAGCCGCTGACACTGAATGTGTGATAGGATTTAATCTGACTCTTAGTGCTCCGTTGTCATCCTTTTGTCGAAAACATCTTGGTTCAGATTGTTGGTCATCTTGGCTTGTCTGCTTTCTTGTGGGTGTCCGTTACAGTATAGGATTCACTTGTGAATAGTTTGTACGTTGTGTCTTTCTATTTGATTGTTGTTGGGTTGATGTTTGTTGACGTCATTCCTTCTAATGGTAGGGGGTTGATTCCTACACGCCCTTGTTGTTTGAGTACATGTATTTGCTTTGGATCGGTTTTGATTTCATGTTGTCTTGAAGTAGGCCTTGGTGTTTGATGATACATCAAAATAGACCAATCATCGCGACCATACACGTGACAAAGAACATCCATCACGAGGATATGGTATCCCATCTACTAGGCCAGCTCGTAAAACCTAAAAAGAATAAAGCCAACCACAGAGGCCCAGACAAGGCCCACTATAAGAAGATATAATTAAAGTCTGAATCCAGGCCCGAACGAATCAAAGCCCGACACGAGTTTTCTCATAAAAAATAGGAACGTTACACCAAAAAAGAGTTGTAGAGGGAGTTATGCCTCCACAGACACATTTCCATCAAGGAGGAAACTGTTTCGAGAAACATCTGCTTCCGTTGTGCCTCACATGCTCAAGTCACGCAGAGAATTAACCCGACCATTATAAAAGGTAAAGGAAACATTCGACACATGTATGCAACTTTAAATGAGTTTTGTCCATATTTACTTCCTTCTTCAAACAGAGTTGCTTATTTAAGCATCAGAGTGCCTTCGACCACCAAAAAGGTACCACCTTGGCAATCTAACATCTTTTTTGCAGGTCAAACTCACAGGAGGACGATTTTTTGACACATCAGGTTGGCGCCATCCATTAGGAACGACAAGTTTCCTTTTTAAGAAGAAGAACCACATTGACGAAGTTTACCAAAATTTGATAAACGATCGACAAACTATCAGAACAAATGACACACCCTATAGAACCTTAACCCAGGGACGATAACAATAACTTTCCTATTGGCGACAATGTATCACAAGCAGCTCTCGAACAAGATGCAGCCCAAGTCATCAAACCTATGGCAACCGAGAATCAAGATCCACAACATGCAATAGCCTAGACAACATGCAATAACAAGAAAACTTACACTTTGAAGACGCTTGCACCAATCGACTCAAGGACTCTACCAACAGATGCAAACCCAATCTAAATTACCAACGAAATAAATAACTACAACGAACTCCATCAAACATCAGCAAGTGATGCCAAGCAAGGTATTGACGGGAGAATGATCGGACCGTTTGCCACTGATATGGATGTAACTGGTCAAACCAATACTGCTTGGCTACCGGATCAGAAGGCACTTCGATTCAGTTAACTTCCCTGATGAACGGTGAGTAAGAGCAATAGCGGATCAAGCAGCGGAGGTCATAAATTAAACGAGAAATAACAACAAAGGCGTGAACCTCCAACACGAGAAAATACATCAACCAAGTAATGATCAAGAGAAAAAAGAAAATCATTCCCCAATGTAGCATAACTGCTTAAAAAAATGACCGTTTAGAATGGTCGAAACATCTAAAAGGGAAAATCAATAAAATTAAAATTCGGAATCATCATCCCATGAAGGATAAAAGCGTCAAAATTCAGCAATGTTGAACAATCTGCATATAAAGCCAAAAGGAATCAGGACACAAGTCGAGTATATATAATAAACTTCTTGTTTGATCAACCAACGAAGTAAAAGTTGGACGAACGAGCCAACTAAGAAAAACAAACTTCGAGTTGACTAGAATGTTGAACTGACTTCAACTAAGTAAAAGTAACTTTGAGTCGACTAGAACGTCAAACCAATGAAGTAAAGGTTGGACGAACGAGTAAATTGGGTAAAAGCAACTTCGGGTCGACTAGAATGTCAAACCAACGAAGTAAAAGTTGGACGAACAAGTCAACTAAGTAAAAGTAACTTCGAGTCGACTAGAATGTCGAACCAACGAAGTAAAGGTTGGACGATCGAGTCAACTAAGTAAAACGACTTT
The DNA here is from genome assembly GCA_963556465.1 of Berberis vulgaris. Taxonomy (NCBI): domain Eukaryota; kingdom Viridiplantae; phylum Streptophyta; class Magnoliopsida; order Ranunculales; family Berberidaceae; genus Berberis; species Berberis vulgaris. The sequence goes on along the minus strand of OY747124.1, from coordinate 53,639,147 downwards.
CTAAAAGTTTGACGAATGAGTCAACTAAGAACAAGCAACTTCAAATCGAAGTCGACTAGAACGTCAAGCCAACAAAGTAAAAGTTGAATGAATGAGCCAACTAAGTAAAAGTAACTTTGAGTTGACTAGAACATCGAACCAACGAAGTAAAGGTTGGACGAATGAGTCAACTAAGTAAAAGAAACCTTGGGTTGACTGGAACATTGAACCAAATAAGTAAAAGTTGGACGAACGAGTCAACTAAGAAAAAGCAACTTCGAGTCAACTAGAACGTCGAACCAACGAAGTAAAAGTTGGACAAATGAGCCAACTAAGTAAAAGCAACTTCGAGTAGACTAGAGCGTCGAACCAACAAAGTAAAAGTTGGACGAATGAGCCAACTAAGTAAAAGAAACTTCGGGTCGACTAGAACATCAAACCAATGAAGTAAAAGTTGGATGAACGAGTCAACTAAGAAAAAACAACTTTGAGTCGACTAGAATATCGAACTAACAAAGTAAAAGTTGGACGAACGAGCCAACTAAGTAAAAACAACTTCGGGTCGACTAGAACATTGAACCAACGAAGTAAAAGTTAGACGAACGAGTCAATTAAATAAAAGTAACTTTAAGTCGACTGAAACGTCGAACCAATGAAGTGAAACTTGAATGAAACGACTTCAGGTCAACAAGATAGTTGAGCAAACAAAGTAAGAGTTGAGCGAATAAACCAACTCGAAATAAGCAATTTTGTTTTGAATAGAGTATCAAACCAACAAAGCAAAAGATGAATGAACGAGTTAACACAACTCAAGAGAGCCTCAGATCAACTAATGCGCCAGATCGATAAAGTATAAAACAAACGAACAAAACAGCTTTCTTATAAAAGCTTCGAGATAACCAACACGAGGTTAAGACGGACGTATCGGAGCATAGGGGAATTCAAATCAACAAAAGTCAAGTAGGATAAAAAATATAGCTTTTAAAGTTGGATTACAAGTCATTTCGACAATAATGATCGACCTATAAAAGGTACAAGCAACACCAATGAAGTCAACAAGATGAACCACGATTACAAAGAAAAGTAAAGGAGAAAATTCATGTTTTTTAATAAAAACTATTCTATTACATTCAAGGAAGAAAGCAAATGAGCAGGAGGTCAAGCAGAGGGATCCATAACATTTTCAATAGCACTATATGACGGATGAGAGGGGCAGCCGGTTCACTCGCAAGAGTACTCTCTTCAAGAGGAGAAGGCAATGGCTCTTCAGCGGTTGCATCATCTGGAGGGTCTTTGGCATCATCTTCATCCTCGAAGATCAGATTGACCAAGTGACGGTATTGAGACAAGTTAACACCAAGACCCTCGCTATAATCGAGAAGCTCAATCCGTCCATCAACAATTCGTTGCCAATCCGCCACCTCCATAATGCGAAGCTTGTCCTTAACAGATGCAAGTTCATTCCTAGCCACAATAAGTAGGCCCCAGCAGTAGTAAGCATCGCGGAGGTATCAGCCTTGACCTCGTCAAGTGCAGTTGTTAATTGCTCCACCCTTTTCTCAATAATGTCGCGGTTGGTGGAGTGCTCTATCACGACACATGCAACCTCGTCATGAAGTGCCTTCTCGGTGGACAACTCCGTTTCCACATCATGTAAGCATACATAAACACCGTCTTATTCGATTATTAAATATTCAAGCTTGGTCAAAGACCGATCCCGTGCACCCTCTACTTCAACCAACGGGGCTTGAGCAACTCCAACTGCTTTGATCCGTTCCGAGCATCCCGATTTTAACGCGTCGGATTGATAAAGAACATGGGAAAACACCAACAACAGCACAACGAACTTCCTCTCCAGAGAACCACCAGATTACGACTAGATTGATAACCCGAACCCATCACCCCTACATAGGCAAAATGACTCATCCCATCCATTATATGCCTAAAACCATCATCAATATGAAGGCTTGGATCCAGCACATGCATCGAAGGCCTCTCCACCGACCATCTGTGCCATTCGTTGATCAACTTACGTGCACCATCCTACACATTAAGCAGGGAAAACCAGTAAAACTTTCCGTCCGATTTAACCCGAATCTTGTTAGGGGTAGGTTCCGTCCAATTGATCCGCAAATGAAGAATGTTGGGATTCGAAAGCGCAAAGAAACCACCACCCACAGTAGGAAAAGAAAAAGGAACGACAAGAAAACCATCCTCACCCCTTTGTTGCATAGTAACCACAGCAGAAGCAGAACAAGTGGCAGTCCCAACGAGAATAGAGGAGCTTAAGCGAGCAGAAAAAGGCGGGACCTCCGCCCCATTATCAACAGGAAGAGAAAGAAAACGAGGAGATTGCATCTTGGGAACTCGATCATGACTACCAAACACCTTAGACTGGACAACAGACAATTGGAACATCTTATCATTGATGGCCCTACGATCCTCATTAGAACACTTGGCATCGTCAGAACCACCACAAGTAGAGAGGAACCTCTTTTCGCCATCATCCAACGGGCGAATGGTATCTTTTTTGCTCCTTTCCAATGCCAACTTCATCTCTTCAGCCTCTTGCAAAGAGAAGCGATCCTCCCACCTAGGCTCCCTATCTACAAAACTCGAGTAAAGAGAAGCACGATGAGTAGAATCAAGGAGCCGCTTCTTCTTTGAAACACGATCAGAACTCAGGAACGATTGCTTCGACAGACTAACGGGTCCCTTTTCTCTTCCTGGAAGTTGTACCAGTAGCGCCAACGCTAACAAGATCATCGAGATCCGTAACATCCAAGCTTACTTTCCCATCAACGACAGCATTACCACCATCGACAAGGGCAGTGCGGGTAGCAATCTTCGCAACTTGCCTTTCAGTTAACGGAGCATGCTCGCTCATATTGTACAAACTAATGCGCTCCACCATGATATGAGTAAGATAGGTGTCGAAAGGAACTACAAGAAGTTGCAAAAAATGCTCATTGATAACATATTCATCCACAGTCAATTGTAGATTCCTCCGCTTGTTGGGAACCCGAAAAGACCTTACTATCTGTCGACCGCGCAAATTGAAGTAGCCAAAATGGACAGAAGCATAAAACCAATCCCGCGACCAAGCTCTAATGTCATCGTTAAGATTGCCAAAACACGCACGAGAACGAAGAAAACAAGTACTCTTGGTCACCAACAGATTGACTACCGAGTGCAAGATTCTAGCATTCAAAGGATACCAAAAAGGATGGCCTTTGCATATGTGGAAACCATAACCCTCCAACGTTAGGGCCCATCTGAGCAGGAGGAGTACCCAGAAGATCTAAATATGACCAGAATAACTCTGGAGCTGGAAATCGAAAATTGGAGTGAAACATACGTGGGTAAAGTGCAATATACCCCTTCTTCGGACGACAAGGACTATCATTTTTACGAGGTAGAATGATCTCAAGGTCGGAAGGCAAAGAGTAGTCGGAATGGACACTATCCAAGGTCGCCTGGGAAGCCTTCTTTAGAGAAAAATGAGCTTCATAGGTAGCAAGTTGTTCACCATCTAGAAAGTCTAGGCAAGAAAAGATGAAAAACAACGATAGAAAGAAGAAAAAACCCTAATATCAAATGTGGCGTAAAGAAGGAAACAAAACCATCACGCTCTTCTTTATACAACTGAGCAACGAAGATACTGCTCATGGAGCGACGTGCGAGATATAATGGCACGTGAAATTAAAAAATGTGCGCTAAAATGAACGGATAAAGAAATGATCGAGATGATCGATCGAACGAAAGTTGCTAACAGCATTAAGTTCAAAACAAAGATATAATTGGAATACTAACCGCCACGAAGTTAATGGATACATGAATGTACCCACTAACTAATGGGGAGTAACTGATGATACATCAAAATAGACCAATCATCGGGGCCATAAACGTGGCAGAGAACATCCATCACGAGGATATGGCATCCCATCTACTAGTCCAGCTTGTAAAATCCAAGAAGAATAAAGCCAATCATAGAGGCCCAGACAAGGCCCACTATAAGAAGATATAATCAAAGCCCGAATTCAAGCCTAGGGATGGCAACGGGGAAGATTTGGGCAAATCCATCCCCGCCCCAAATCCGCCCCAATTATCCGTTTATACAAAATTTTAAAAATCGTCCCCGATCCGAACGGATTGACGGACATCCGCCCCGCCCAAATATACGTTTAGAAAAAAAAACAAAAAAAAAAAAATCTTCTCAATACACATCAGTAACACCAGTATAAAAAAACAATTATTCTTCTCAATATCAATAACACCAGTAACCTGGAATGGGTTCTTGCCTGATCTTGTTTCATCGACGTGGTGGATCTAGCCTGATCTTGCCAGATCTTGCTTGATGAGGCACGATCTCGTTCAGACCTCAACATGGCCCCCTCCTCACCATATTCCTCCCATTTTCCTTCACAGACTCCACGACCACAACCACAACCCACGACCTCCCCTTTTATTATTCTTCACGTAGACAAACCACCTCATCATCCACTTTCTCGCTCGCTAGAGGTACCATCGCCCTTCACAGAACCATCGCTCATCACCTCTCCATCTCGTTTTCTCTGCTCATCTCGACCTCCCTTCTCCATCGAAGCCACCATGATTACAATGATTATTCGTCAATCAAATTGTCTTTCTTCTCTAAAGCGGGCTCCGTATTTTTTTTTTTTTGGTTCTATTAATGCTCCTTTTAAGTTTGTTATTTTTGTAGGTCTCCAGCGACATGCATCTCCGTTCTCTTTCTTTTTTTTCCACCTCCCCAACTGCTGGGTTTCATCTCTTTATATTCCATTATAATGAGGACTCCACACTAGTCCACACCCCACACCAGTAACAACACCCATCAATTCCTCTAATACACATCACACCTTTTTCTCCTTGGCAACACCCAACAGTACACTCTCACCATCTATTCATGCAGTTCTCATACCTATTCTAGGAACACTATTGCTACGATTCCTTACTAATGGATACCACTCAGGTCTCCATACCACCTCAATCCTCAATCCCAATCCCCAACCCAGTACAAGCTATACCTCCCCTTCCATACCCATGCCACTCCTTCCTAATCAATCCTCCGCCGCAAACTCACCATATCCATCATCCTCCTCGTACATGCTTTGAACCCTCTTTACCTCCCCCATCCACCAATATACATTCACACCATGTAAATATATACAACAATAACACTCTGATTTGCAGGACAAGAGATGCAACCGGCCAAGAAATCAAGCCATCTTTTTGTTAAGATGCTAATCCTATTTAGTATTTACTTGAGATTAGAATGTCTTAGTTAGAACAATATTCTATTTTAGGGAATATTAGCTTGTTTTGAATTAGGAGTTATTGTTTGATTAGAATTAGGTTTGAATTCAATTAGGAAGTATTATTTTTACTTTCAATTATAAATACATATGATGTAATAGAGTTTAGGCAAGCAATACAAGTTTTTATTTTAGTTTATTAGTGGTTGATCCCCAATCAAAGGATCTATGTGGTTTGATCTCCAATCAAAAGGTCAAGGTCTCTATTATCTGGTATCAGATCATTATCGATTTTGATCTAAAAAAAATTCTTGTTACTTCGTTCTTCACCGGCCATCACCTTCCTCGCGCATCACCAACAACTCCATAACAACCACCCTTCAACGCACCGCCAACAGCTCCCTCCCCACAACAACAACCACTTCATCGCAATAGTTCTCTTCCTTCATCGTAATTACAAACACCTTCAACAACACCGTTTCCTCACCTTCCCACCTCACAGATCTTAATCCACAACAAAAACCCCACCTCGACATCATCACAACAACCTCCCTTCCACGCCAATATCAGCAACCAGCCCGAGCGCATCACCGCACACTAGCAAAAACGCGTGAAGAAAGAAAGAGTTTCTGATATTAACTACTTTGGCTATTCACACCACACAGTTTGGTGGCCCAGTCCGTCGCTTATGTTTCTTTCAGATATTCACACCACACCAACAACCCTCCTCTTTATAATGATTGTTGCTAAATTACAAGAGAAAGTCGATGAGCTTACTTCTCAAGTTGCCGGGATCTCATCCCACCTCCAAAAACTTGAGACCACTAATGCCACTATTCTAGAGGCATTAAGGAATTTCCAGCCATATCGCCTAGTACCGTACGTTCAACCGGAACAACAACGGCCGATTATTCCTATTTCTGGCAAGGGCCTCTGTATTAATTTACCCCGTTTCGATGGAACCGATCCGTATGGTTGGTTATTCTCGGCCGAGCAGTACCAGGAACTCAACGGCCTTTCCAGTGAACAAATGCTTCCCATTGCCGCTCTTCACCTTCAGGGTGATGCCAACTCTTGGTACCGATGGATGCGCCGATCACTGGGCACATTAACTTGGCAAAAGTTTTCGAAAGCTCTTTGCTCTTGCTTTGGCTCTCGCGAACATATCGATCCTTGTAGTTCTCTTTCCAAGTTAGTACAACGAGGCACAGTTCGCTCATTTATTACCGAGTTCGAGAAGCTCTCTAATTTGGTGTCAGGTTTGTCTGAATCTCATCAAATTAGCATTTTTTTTATCGGGTTTGCGTGTTGATATTCAAGCAGGAGTTAGGATGCTACACCATACCAGTATTACACATACTTTCGAGTTGGCTTTATGTCAAGAAGATGCCATTAATGTTACTCGATCTAAAAGGCATGTCCGAAGTTTTGCTAACCCTGTGACTGCTGCAAATTCTTCAAAGCCTGTTACTATTATACCACCAGGTGTTAAACGTCTGTCATGGGCTGAAGAACCAGAATGTCGTGCCAAAGGACTTTGCTTTAACTGCGATGAAGTATAAAAGCGTGGCCATCTTTATCTGAACCTCCTTTAGAGATTTCTCTTCATGCTCTTCTCCGGTCCCCACGGCTTGAAACCATGCGTATCACTGGACAATTAAAACACAGGACTGTTACTGTCCTTGTTGACTCTGGTTCAACTCATAATTTTTTGCACCCGTCTTTTGCCAAACAATGTGGGTTTCCAATCCACAAAGATGGTTCTTTACGCGTCATGATTGCGGATGATGGCCAATTGCATAGTCCAGGCTCTTGTCAGGATGTTTCCCTTAAATTACAGGATTATGAGTTTCATGGCCACTTCTTCCTTCTGGGTATCACTGGATGTGATATGGTTCTAGGTGCTGAATGGCTTTGCTCTTTGGGTGTTATTACTTGGGACTTTTCCAAGCTGATTCTGACCTTCTCGGTGGCAAATCGTACTTATGCATTAATTGGCGACAATTCTCCTATGGTCATGTTCATGGATAGTACCCCCGGTCCATCGTTCTTTACGACAGGAACGTCACGACATTCTTTTACAATTAACTCAGGAAGTTGACCTGGGCGCTTCCATTCCAGCCATCGTTCAGGCACTTATCGCTGAATTTTCGGATGTCTTTGGCAATCCCAACACCCTTCCCCCCGCCCGAGCACATGATCACCATATTTCGATTTTACAAGATGCTTCTCCAGTAAATGTTCGACCATATCATTATCCTAACTTTCAAAAGGTCGAAATTGATAAAGTTGTATCTGAATTGAATGTTGCAGGCCTTATTCGAACAAGTACCAACCCTTATTCTTCACCATTTCTCTTGGTTAAAAAGAAGGATGGTTCTTGGCGCATGTGTGTTGACTATCGCGCCCTTAATAAAATCATTATTAAGGACCACTTTCCAATTCCGATTGTGGATGAATTATTGGACGAACTGCACGGCGCATCGGTGTTTTCTAAGCTCGATATGCAACAAAGGATCCTCCCTTACTCCTATAATGGAACATCCTAATTCTGGTTCCAAATAAGAAGATTGGATAATTTTCACATTAGGATGGTGAAAATTGAAATCATCTCTTACAAACAATGGATCCACATAGGTAGCATCAGTCAATATGAAAGGGATGGAAAGAGGTATGTCTATAAATATATCGGGTGGTACAGGTTCATCGTAACAAAATGGATTACACCAAGATGATGAGTTAGACGACGCAACAACACCCCCAAACCTAGAATTAGCACTACCTATGGCATGTAGTCTCTCATTAAATATATCTCCCGACTTCTTTGGGACAACCTGTTTTGAATTCAATATAAATGAAATAATAACAGGAAAAGTATCATCAGTACCTGAAATCGCATACCTGAGGGTGTCAGGTAATTGTGTAAGATCAAGGTCAGGTGGCTCAACTGATGGGACTAGTTTTGACTCACTGAGTGGAAGAGGCTCCACTTTAGACTTCCATTTATAACTAGGATCCACAATGGGGACTAAGTCAAGCAAATCATTAATTTCCCTACTAGAATCATCAACATCAAAGTCTAAACTAAAATGAGTCAAACAAGCCTCTAAATGGTCATGTGTATCATGAAAACAGTCAAGGGGAGACTCTAAAGAATGTTCACAGTTTGATTCTATGCATGAGTCACTAGGAAGGCATATGTAGAGTGGGTCTTCGTGAAAATGCGGGGAAGGGAATGGGTCAGGAAGCAAAGTAGTTTCTATCACATTATCAGCAAAAACATCATCTGACTCGGATTCCAATGTGTTACCAGATATGAATTGACCCTCTGAATTTTGAACAGAGTGACTAGGAACTCTTCCTAACTCACTTTCAGATACTGCCTCAGTAATATGATCCACAACTATCTCAAGTTTTTGAGTCGTGGCTTTCAACTCAGATATGTCCTTAGAATTCTGATCAATTATACTTGCTGAGCGCTGCAAAAGCTGATTAATCGTTTCCTCTAAACTTGATGTGTGGGATGGAGGAGCTTGGTTAAATTGAGGCATAACATGATTAGGGTATTGAGGAGCCTGAGAGAAAATATGTCCCCCTTGGTGTGAGTTATGAGCCCAGGAGAGATTTTGATTATTGGCAAAATCAGGGCTGTAATAGTTGAACTTTGAATTATAACCAGGTCGCCAATTAGCATTAAAAGAATTCATTTGCTCAGCAAAATATTCAGGATAATCATATTGCAAATCACAATCAGATGTAGAATGACTAGGACTCGAACATGCAACACAACCCTCAAATGAAACATTAGTGGGAGGTAGGGGTTGAGTCAAATTCATAAGTGCATCTAATTTCCGAGTCATCGTCATAATAATTGTTTCGAGCTTCGAGGTAGAAGGGGAGAAGTAATCCTTAAAGTCTTTATCCTCAATAGAAGGGGAGAGGAAGTCAGGATAATATGTTGAACCTGAGTTGTAATAATCTGAATATGGAGCATAATCAGGTTGTCGCATGGCATTAAATGCATTGACTTGCTCAGGAAACCAAGATGGATAATAATTGAGGTTCATTTTTTTTTAATTATTTTTTATGCAAGCCTAACCTCTATATGAAGATGACCTAACTCTAAAAGAAAAAAATAAAAAAAATGGGAAAACCTAATCAGGACCTATATGATGCGCTAGCAAGATGAATGGCAAACGACCCTAGATAAGTAACTAGCAATACAATCATTCAGATTGCCTTCGGGTACTGCGCAGCTGATACTTATTGCCCCACGAAAAGTCGAGGTTTATACGAAGCAAATTAATCTCGTGAAAAACTAATTTACTAGGTAGAGGCTGTAACATCTGGTAATCCCTACAAGCACTCATTTTTAACTAACCTAAATAAATATGTTAATTTAACCCACTTGTAATAACTGTAAGTGCACAGTGTCTAACTGGTAGACAAGGGCAAGTACAGGTCGATCCCACAAGGACTGTGGTTGCAATTAAGTTTCAGAGTTGACTTAAACTAATTTAAGTAGGGGTTACAGCAATTAAAATATCTAAACTGAAAGTCAACTTAAAAAGCAAAATAAAAGTTTTTAAGAATACGAGAAGGGAAACCAAGGCATTGAATCCACCACAGGTTCTTTGAGATTTGTGTAATCCAAATTATTGTTTTCAAGAATAAAATGACTAACCTAAAGATTAATCTAAGTTCGCAATTGATTTCAGCATAGGTATAAACCCTTAGCATTGTGTGTCTTCTTACGGCACACACAATCACAAGTTTATTTTAACTAATCCTAAACCCCTAGCATTGCATGTCTTCTTACGGCAGACACAATCACAGATTCAGATTAATTGATTGAATCAGGCTTTGAATGTCAACAAAGGGTACTTCTAACTACCGACTAGTCTAGATAATTAATCTAGATATAATCGGTGAAAGCAAATTATTGAGACTCAGAAATCAAATGTGTTTAACGTTCAAGCATAAAGAAAATAATAAATTTAAATACAACAAACTCTAGGAAACCCTGTGGTTTCATCTTAGCCTTGGCGAAGGGTTTAGTTCTCCATGGTAGCGATGGTCACGGCGTCAATGGAGGTAGAAGTCATCTCTGCACGAACGTGCATCCCGAGAAAATGTTGAAATTGCACTGTGGTGGCTCTTACAGGTTCTCGGGGTGTCAATAGCCAAAACTGTTTTAAAAAACAGTTTTCTCCCGCCCGAAAAGCAGCGCTCTTCATCTCCAGCGAGACGCCGCTGCTGCTTCGCTCCTCGCGAGCGTTCTCTTCTCCCTAACTGGCTCCGGTACCTGCAAGAAGATAGAGAGAAGGTGAGGAAACAACGAGATAACGAAACGACGAGAAGGAGAGGAGCGGTGGTGCTCTGTCGCGAGCTCTGTTTCGCGGCGGCTGATGGCGTGGTTGCGTGGTCTGTTGTGATGCAGGAGCAGAGAGAGAGAAGTGGAGGAGGGAGATATCGTGGAGAAGAGCGAAAAACAGGAAGGAGGGCGGCTGCGAGGGGCGAAAACAGGGACTTGCTCCCTGTTTCTCCTCTGTTATGTGCGCGCGGTGGTGGTGGTGGTGCTGGGGTGATGGTGGCTGTGAGAGAGAGAGAGACGACGACGAGATGAAGGGTGATGGTGGTGATGGCGAAGCTCGGTGGTAAGGTGAGGTTTGTATTGTGAAACAGGGTTGTCACGCCCCTATTTCACCGTGGTTAGTGGCGGTGGTTGTAGCTCGGTGGTGGTGGTGGCTGTGTGGCGTTATGACGTGAAACAAGGTTGTCACGCTCCTGTTTCAGTGGGACGAAGGAGGAGGTGGTTGTTGGCTGGTAGAACGAGAGAGAGACAACGAGACGAAGGGTTATGACGGGATTATCGCACTGTCGGCTCTCCTGTCGAGCGAGGATTGCGGGCAGGGTGGATTGGTGTGGTGGCTGGAAAAGAGAGGAGGGGACAAGGAACGTGGAAGAAGAGAGAGCAGCTTTCTCCAAACTGGGGAGAGCTAAATAGGGTTCTCCTATTTTCTTGGGCTTGGGTTTTCCAAAAGGCGTTGGGCTTGGGTTTTTAGGTTAGCATTTTGGGTTTGGGCTTAGGTTAAATAAGGTGGACCTAGGTTTATTTAGGTTAGGTTTAGATATTTGACCCTCTACTTTGTACCACCGCTAGAATCGACCAATTGTCATTCCTTAAATTGTCGCCTTAATACGATTTCATCGTTCACGCTCAAATTCCTACAAAGACATGAAAACAAAATAATTATTATAAAATATAATAATCAAAACACTAACATATATAAATTAAGGGATATATTATGTAATAATTATGTGAATATCAAGGCGTAACTCCAACCACGACTCTTTTTATGTAACGTTCTTCCCCCTTGAGGGAGAACTTTATCAAGCCTGGATTTGGGCCTTTGATTATGATTTATTCTAATGGGCCTTGTTTGGGCTTTCTTTGATCGAATTTGCCCTTTTTGGGCTTTATACATCGATCTGGTCTTGGGATACTTGATCCTATTGATGGATAATTTTTGCAACATATATGACTGTGATGTCGGTCTTATTTGATGTATCATCGGTTACTACCCCTTAGTTAGTGGGCATGTTCGTGTGGCCACTAAATGTATGACGGTTGAATCTTCGATTCCACTATCACGGAGCATTTAATGTGGTTACTAAATGTTAGTGCTTATGTCCTTCCAATGTCTCGTTTGTCTGTTCGTTTCGGCATGATTTTTGAGATTTTGCGCGGCCGTCATATCTCATACATCTTTTCCATGAGTGAGTCTTTTATCCTTATAAAAGGAGGAAGTTTGTACAATATCTTTTCTTTTACGTTTCCTTCATTCTCAGTTGTCTCATAAAGACGTCAAGCTCCAGGGTTTTGAGTGGTGACGTGCGTGATGCTTGTGAAGCTTGCAACTTATCTAAGCCAGCGGCACAAACAACTTTGGATATCATTCGTCATGACTACTCTCTGCCAGTCGATCTCGAGATCATCCTTCCTGAAGAGGGCGATAGCCCTTGTCGTCCAAAAATTGGATATATAGCTTTGTACCCCGGCATGTTTCACTCCGATTTCAGGCTTTCAGCTCCTGAGATTGTTTGGGAATACCTAGATTTCATGGGTATTGTTGCCGCTCAGATGGTTTCGAATGGCTAGAGGGTGCTTATCGCGACCTTGGCAAGGGCCACTTTATCAGCGGTTCCTATAATATCAATATTTTGCACTCCTTGATGGGGCTTGGAGTAAACGCTAATTATCGTCCTCCATCATGCTTCAAGAATTTGCAGAAAGAGTATGGGGGCTGGTCATGGTTATGGTTTTATGTATCTATTGATTCTGACTATTTCAAGTGGCGCAATCATCAAATTCTGCGGTCGTTCTGATAGCCAAAGACGAGCGAACCATCAGATTCTTTGGAGGAGCAGGAGCTTTGTGACCGGTTTAATTAGCCGCCTTGAGTTTTTGTGGAGGATTTCATTGCTACAGACGCTATTGCTCGTAGTGGTCAATATACCTTAAGTGAGGTGGATCATGCAGAACACATGGCGGCACGTGCTTCGAGAATTACCGTCGCGAGTGCTTGTAAGGTCGTCGTATACGGTGAGAGGTTGGGGCATCCTCTTTCAATTAGCGTTTGTGATGCAGATGTAAGCTGGAAGGCAAGCTCTGTTAGGGAGTCTATGAGCCGTGTTGGTTCTGTTGTCACCAGAGACTATGGTAATGTTGGCTCGGGCATCAGGAAGAGGAAGGTACCAAGGCCAACTAGTCCCTCAAAGTTGCTGGCGGTTCATTTTGGTCGGGTCTCGAAGAGGAAGATACATGTTACCTCGGTTCGTGGTACTACTATGGCTCGCACCGGGAAGGGTGGTCGTGATATTAGTGATCCTGCCACTCGAGAATCTGAAGAAATGGATCAAGCTCTTGAGAGGAACAAAAAGAAGGTTTCTCATCCTTTGGACACTCATGAGAATAGTCTTTTCTCTTCATGGCTTGTCTGGTTCTGTCAATTTTTCAATTGATGATTCTTGTGTAATTGACAACAAGATGTTTCAGCTTTGGTCGACTTTGAGTTGAGTTCAATTGAGTTGTACAAGAATCCTAAAAGCACAATGACTTTGGTCGACTTTGAGTTTGATCCTCTGTAGGAAGATCAACTTGTTGCCCGAGGTCAGGCCTCTAAGCCCCTTTTGTCCTGTTCTGTTGCGGCTATCTTCAGATTGCCCACTATTCCCTCTTCTTCTCATGTTGTCGCTGTGGTTCCCGAGAAGTTCTACTAGCCTTCTAAGATTGATGTGCAAGATAGTGTTTGTAATCTCATTGTTGGTTGTCATGGGCGGTTAGCTAATAGGACTCCCATGCCTGCGCACCTGCCACACAACCATCTTGATGAAGGCCTTAAGCATCTCATGGAAGGAATGAATCATCTCACTTATGCTGTCGTGATGGGGTTAGATTATAGGGCTACCCGCGATCAGGTACACTTGTTGAATGGAAGCTGGCATGGCAAGTTTTGGTTGTTTCTTAAGTTCTTCGTGAGTTTGATCCTCTAAAAGCGCAGTGCAAGGAGTATGCAAAGGCCGCGCAGACTTCGCTGAAAAAAGTCGAGGTCATTCAGGACAAGTTTGCTTCTTACCTCGAGACCTCCGAGGTGGAACTGGAAAAGTTGCGTTCTCAGCCGAGTACCCCTGAAAAGGAGTTGTCTGATTTGGCGGTTAAGCATAACGAGGCCAAGAGTTATGCTGCAGAGTACTCTGCTGATTTGAGGGCTTATATGGCACGAGTTGCCAACTAAAATTCGAGTTTGTTATTGCCAAGTCGGCTGCTTCTGCCAGGCTTGCCACCATTGATAGTGAACTCGTTTCGACTCGGGCTAAGCTTTCGTCAATCACCGATAGGTTAAAGGCTGTGGAGGAAGCAGATTGGAAGAGAGTAGTTGATGGTCGCCACGACTTCCTGGATTTTATCAAGTCGAGAGGTTTGGATTTATCTGAGTATCGTTGCTACACTGAACAAGTATTTGAATATGAAAAGGAATCCGTTCCAAATCCGCCAAGTGATTCTGCTATTGAGGAACAATCAGCTTCTTGCTCGCCCAAGCCTATGCCATCGAGAGTGACATCGTTGTTGAGATAAATGTTGCTTCTTGAATACTTCATATAATCTTTTCTGAATGATCAATGAGCATTTCTTTTTCTTTTATTGTTTGTACACAATATGTCTTCCCGACTAACTTATTAGACATAGCTTTTTGCTTTCGACATTCCTGGTAAGATCCCGACCTTTCGTCTGAGTTTTTATAAATGTATTTCGATGTTCGACATATTAGTCATGTAGAAGTTTTTTTTATGAAATCCGACTTTTTGGGTCTGGAATTTAATGTTGTACGTTATAGTCAACATGAAAAAGTCTGGCTCATATGTCCTAGTATTTTATTACTTCATGATTGATCAGACCAGAGGCTTTGTGTTCATGCCCGACTTGTTTGTCCTGATACACGTATCTAGGTTTTACTCGTAGCTCGATACTTGGGTCGTATTTTGTTCTTTTTCGAGTTAATTCTTTTAGTCTGACTTCTTTGTCTTGATTAGACTTTTATCGTTTGAACGCAAAATGGGGGATGTAAAGAAGTTTTATTGATAGTATTTTTTAAGTGTTCTACATTTCAAGGTCGTGGTAGTTGTTTCCCCTTTGTATTCTAGAACCAGTACGACCTTGGTCTGTTGATTTTTATTACTTTGTACAACCCTTTCCAATTCAAATTCAGTTTGCCCACGCCTTGTTCCTTTGTGTTGAGTTGGATTTTTAGGAGTACCAAGTCGCCGATATACAAAGTATGAGACTTTACTTTTTTTGTTATAGTAGCTGGCCATACGATGTTGGTAGGCTGCTTCTTTGATAGAAGTCGTTTCTCACTTTTCCTCGATGAGGTCTAGTCCGACTCTTAGTACTTCGTTATTGTCCTCTACACGAAATTCCTCGATCATGAACGTTGGCATTCCAATAAATACAGGTATCATCACTTCAGACCGTATGCGAGGGAGAAAGGAGTCTCTCCCGTTGGAGTTATTTTCGTTGTTCTGTAAGCCCAAAGGATGCTAGGTAGTTCGGTTGTCTATAATCCCTTTGATGCTTCGAGCCTCCTTTTGATTGTTGGATGTTCAGGTTTTCGCACAACTCTTTGACCTTCTTGCCTTCGAATTACTTCCCGTTGTCGGGTGATAATTACTCTTGGGATTCTGAATCTGCATATTATGTCTTTCCAAAGGAATTTTTCAACTTGCGCTTATCCTATTTTTGCTAGCGGCTCTACTTCCACCCACTTAGTAGAGTAGTCCACTGCAATGAGGAGGAATTTCTTTCTGTTGGACATAGGGAACGGTCCTACGATGTCCATTCCTCATTGTGCAAACGGTCAGGGGCTGCTCATCGAGATTAGATTCTGGCTCGACATGTGAGTATATGGGGCAAATTTCTGGCACTTGTCACAAGTGCGAACGAGTTTATTTGCATCCGCTTGCATCATGTGCCAATAGTATCCCAAAGTCATTGCTCTGTGGGCTAGCATTCTTCCTCCTGGATGATTTCCACACATACCGTAGTGGATTTCCAGTAAAACATAATCGACATCATTTGGTGAGAGGTATCTTAACAGCGCACTAGTCGTGGATTTCTTGTATTGTCTGTCATTGATCATTGTGTATCGTGCCGTTTGGTTTTTCAATTTTTGGGCTTCCATCTTATCCGTTGGAAGTTCCCCATTCGTTATATAGGCTAGAATTGGGGACATCCAATTGCTTTCTTGATCCGCGTCGCATGCCTCTTGTATTTGATTTTCCAGCATGGAACTTTCTTGCTTGGTGACGAGTGGATTCTCATTTCTTTAGCTCGTGATGCTTCTTTTGCTGACTCATCATCTTTTTTTTTCTCTACGCTTGCACACCGTTGAATAGTTGCAGTTTGGAAACCTTTTACTAGCTCAGCAGTCTTTTGACGGTAAGCTTTAATTCGAGCGTATTTTATTTGGAATTTTCCATTCAGTTGATTGACCACTAATTTGGAGTCAGTGAAGACACTGATCTCTTTTATTCCCAAGTGTTTTGCTAATTGTAGCCCGACTATCATTGTTTTGTATCCGACTTTGTTGTTCGATTTTTTGAAATTGAATTTTATCGCCTTTTCTAATGTTACGCCTTCCTAATTGCATAAGATCATTCCGGCTCCACTCCCCGCCTCATTGAATGCTCCGTCCCAATGAAGGATCCATTCGTGGGTGTTTTGTTTGGTATGTTCCTCTTCATGGTTGTTTTCCGGCTAGTGGTCATTACTAACAGTGAATTCAGTGATGAAATTCGCCAATGCTTGGGATTTAATGCGGTTCTTGAGGCATAGCTGATGTCGAACTGCCCAATCACTATTGCCAGTTTCACCATTCTTTCGGATAGCTCGGGTTTGTGTAGCACCGATCGAAGTGGTTGCTCGGTCATGACAATGATCGGATGGGCTTGGAAGTATGGTCGTATCTTTCTCGAAGATATGATCAGGGCGAATGTTAGCTTCTCCAAGGCCGGGTAGTTGTTGTTTGCATCTGCGAGCATTTTGTTGATGTAATATATTGGTTTTTGTGCGCTTTTTCTTCTCGTATCAGTGTCGAACTCACCGTGTGGTCGTATACGGATTAGTATAGGCACAATGTTTCCTCTGTACTTGGTTTTGATAACAGTTTTGTACTCCCCATGTACGCCTTCAAACTCTGAAAGTCTTTTTTGCACTCTTCGTTCCATTTGAATGTCTTGTTTCCTTTCAAGATCTTGAAGAAGTGTAGACATTTGTCCGAAAACTTGGAAATGAATCTGTTAAAGCTGTTATCCTACCGTTAAGACTTTGTATGCCCTTTATGTTCGTTGGTTATTGCATGTTGTGAAGTGCATGTATCTGTTTTGGATCAACTTTGATTCCTCTTTGGTTGACCATATATCCAAGGAACTTCCCTGACTCTACTCCAAATGTGCATTTATCTGGGTTCAGCTTCATTTTGTACCTCCGGAGCTGTGAGAAAGCATGTTCGATGTCTTTGATGTGGTCTATTCTGCGTGAGCTTTTGACCAGCATGTCATCGATGTATACCTCCATGGTTTTATCAATCTGGTTTTTGAACATTCCGTTGACCAACCGGTTGTACATAGCTTATGTGTTCTTAAGTCCGAATGACATCACCCGGTGCCTCTCTCCTTTATAAAAGACGTCTTTTCTTGGTCAGGGGGGAGGGGTACATTTGTATCTGGTTGTACCCGAAATACACATCCATGAAGCTTAGGAGTTCGTGTCCAAT
Source organism: Berberis vulgaris (assembly GCA_963556465.1). Taxonomy (NCBI): domain Eukaryota; kingdom Viridiplantae; phylum Streptophyta; class Magnoliopsida; order Ranunculales; family Berberidaceae; genus Berberis; species Berberis vulgaris. Next base: position 53,621,557 of record OY747124.1, on the reverse strand, counting down.
AGTGACATCCATTATCTAGTCTATGCACGAGAGTGAAAACTGTCTTTCAGGCATGCTTTGTTCAGATTAGTGTAATCCACACATACTCTCCTCTTGTCGTTTTTGTTCTTCACCAACACTATGTTAACTTGCCAGGCAGCGTAGTGAGATTCTCTGATCATTCCTGCATTTATCAGATTGTGCACTTCCTCGTATATTGCCTGATTACATTCAAGGGCTATGGGTCTTCTTTTTTGCCAGACCGGCTTTTTGTCTAGATTGACTTGCAATTTCTGAGCGATAATATGCGGGTCTATTCCCTCATATCTTTCATCGTTTAGGCGAAAACGTCCTAATTATCCTTCAGCAATTGAACCAACTTCATAGCTAGTTCTAGTGCATTTTGGTGCCAATCTGAACTGCTTTGTCTTCCCCATCACCCAAGTAGACCGTTGTCGTTTCTTCTTCTGGTTGTCCAGCGTTTGGTCGATCCCTTGGACTGGTTGGGGCTGTGTTATCATCCATGAGATCGGGGTCTTCTTGACCAGATCGCTGTAGCGACTCCTCTGGTCGATGCAGTAATTGCTATTTGTATGGAGCTCAAATTGCTGCATAACGACATTCACGCGCAGCTAGCTGGTCTCCTTTGATTGTTCCGATGCCATTGCCAGTGTGGTATTTCAAGCATTGATGCATGTTAGAAGATATTGCACCCATTTTATGTTTTCAAGGCCTTCCGAGAAGCATATTGTATGCGGATGGCACTACAGGAAATCTATCATTTACCAAGAAAATTTTTTCTACGAAAATTAATTTCCTTGTTAATATTGTATAATTGTTAACGAAAAAATTTTCCTTGAAAAAGCCACAAACATGTTACTTGTTTCCAACAAAATATATTTTATTGGAAACTTTCCTTGTTAAATAGGTGGCGGGAAGCATTCCCTCCAAAACTAATTTCTTGCCAAATTGATTTAACAACAAAATATTTTTTATGACTACAAAATATTAGTTCCTTGGGAATTATGGCATTCTCTGAAATTAAATATTTTGTTGCTAAAGAAGACTAATTTTAACAACAAATCACTTTCCTTGTTAATGGAATATTAACACTTATTCAATCTCTTTAGTAAAAAAAATATGTTTTTCTAGATAATTATCACATTATTAGTAATGATTCGGTTTGTTGATAATGATTGATAAATTTTTCTATTAGTTTTTTTTTGTTAAAGCTCGTTTACTAATTTATAGCAACAAAGTAATACTTTGTTGAAAATTGGTGCACTATTGGCAGTTTTTTTTTTAATTTTGTTGAAAACAATATCTTATTTTAATGAAATCTTTGCAGCAAGGAAAAAATATTTGTTGGTAATTAATGTTGTTGGTAACAAATTGTTTTTGCTGGTAAAAAGTGATAATTACTTTCATGAAAATCTTTTTCTCGTTAAAGATCACTAATTATTTTATACCGACAAAGCATTATTTTGTTGGAAATTGGTATACTATTGACAACCAATTTTTTTTTAGAAACAATATCTATTTTAGTAACATCTCTACAACAAGGAAATAAAATTTTTATTGGTAATTAAAACCTTATTGGTAAAAAATAATTTCCTTGTTGAAAATCAATAATCATTTCCATGAAAATGTATTTCTCAATAAAGCTCATTAATTCATTACCGTTTCTTTGGAAATTGTTGAACTATATGACAACAAATTTATTTATTGGCAATTATTTTTATTTCATTGCAAAAATATTGTACAAGGATAATTCAAGGAATCAAAGGCCAAATTTTTTGTTTGTACATGTTTTTTCCAACTAAAAGTGTAATTTTTTTCAAAGGAAGAAAATTTCGTTGAAAAAAGCCTTGACTGTAGTAATGTTTTTAATTAGGGGCTTTAAATTTTAACTACTAATTTCACTAAATTAAATTCTTTTATAAAGATTTTATTTCATTGGGGATATAACCAATGTCAAAAACATATCTAGCAATGAAATGCTATTAGTATTTTGTTACAAATTATAATGGTGTTATTGTGGACTTCTTTTCATTGTTAAAAGTGGTAAATATTTCACATAAACTTATAGTCGTTAAAATATTTAGCCCTAATTTATAGTGACGAAATATTATCTATTGGCCCCTATTATATACGTAGCAATGATTTTTTTTTATTACAAAAGAAGAGTAATTTGATTTAATAAGCTATAAAGTTGTTTCACATAACACAATTATTCAAATAGCTCAACTGGTAAAAATTCCAATAGATTTTACTATAGATCAACAAGTCGAGCCCTGTTAAGCTTGAAGATAAATAAATAGTTTACACCGTCATATATAGATTTCCATAGTGGTTTCTTACCACCAAGAGTGGTGTGTGGTATTCTTAGAGTTTGGGAGGTAGATTGTGGGGTCTTACAAGTATTATAAGAGCTGAAAATGATGAATCGTTAGTTGTTTTGCCGGATCGGTCGCTCAAGATCTATTTTTTCCAGTGATAGCAGACGCTCAGTGGTTACGTTACTTACGATAATTTTGGTGACTGAGTGTCCCAAAGAGACACACGTGAATGATTACTAAACGAGTACCCCTTTATTGACTGAAAGACTTTACTATTTAGGAGTTATATTGTTAGACCCTGGTTCAGCAGTAGATCCAGTTGAAGCACCACCACTAGTTTTAGTAGTTTATTCAGTCGATGAAGCATCTGTTGAATCTTTAACTTAGGGGATCCGGTTTCTTTCTCAACAAAAGCATAGGAAAGGGTAGAGGTTCAAGAGGCAGAAACAGTGAATTCAAAAAGGGAGATTCGCGTATCCCTCTCAATATAGGAAGTATCCGGGATATACGTCAATGGGATGTTCTGCGTTTCAGCAATGTTCCCAAATAATCTATAGCGCTCAGTAGTGATGCAAAAACAAAAGAAAATCCAATAGCATAAGGGCAACAGTGGTGGTTTCACAACTCGATCAAAGGCTGATGCTGATCTAGTCTTCGTGGATAGACACTACGCTAAGAAAAAGGCACTAATCAAAGGGGATTGCTATAGCAGTGTGTGTTGAAGTTTTCGTCATGTATGAAGTTTTCGGATAGCTAGAGAGAAAGGGGGTAGTTTGGCAGTGCAATAGTGCTTCTTACTCTAAGGAGCGATAAGGCCAAAGCTCGCCCCTTGGCCGGGCCAGGCTCGTATACTGGCTCGTACTCGTATGCTAGTGCTAGTCTAGCTCGTATGCTAGCTCGCTAGTAGCTTCTAGAGCTAGCTACTAACTCGTATACTGTACTAGCTTACTAGTTTGTGTCTCATTCTGTATCCTACACTCGCCTGGAACTTTCAAGACTAAGTAAGGTAAGGGCCCGCCTATCTAGATCCACAGGGGGAGAAAGGGAAACCAAATGAATCGGAGTAGTCTTTTGCGGCTCGAAAGAAAGAAATGAAGGCTTTCAAACTAATGAGGCTTGTCAATGGCTTGGCTTCAGGTCTATGTTATGGCGAATGCAAGTGCAGATTAGTAGGTGTTTGCTTGACTTAGTCATAGTCTAGCCTACCAACTGGAATGCACTCAAAGCCTATAGAGCAATTGAAGTATGGTAGTGATCTCATATTTTTTCATCTAAACTATGCACAAACTGGGCATGGTGATGGGAGCAAGGTACAGAAGGATTTGATTTTTATTTCTTTGATGAGCCATATGCTAATTCGACTTTGGAAGCACTGTTGTGCACGAATTTTTCACGGAGTCTGTTTCCACAGTTGCTTGAGCGACAACCTAACCTATTTTATTGCTTTACGTCCTAACCTTCTTGCTTCTCGACTTTCTTTAGTGCCAAAGACCGATGATTAGTTAACCGACTCCCGGTCGACATGAAGAATACATCTATTCTTCTGGTAAAGTAGACAAGAAGAGTGAGTGTCTGTCCAACTACTCTAACCAGGAGAGGGATGATAGGTGCCAAGACAATTGGAAGCTTGCTACGGTCTAGTCCGGACGGACCTGGAAAGCGTGATGGATATGATCTACTTGTTATCAGCCAATGCATCCTCTTTCTACCCGATTTTGACAAAATCAATGTCGATAATTTGACCTTGGGCATAGACAACTATCAACTATTTGCTTGCTTCTGTGTAAACTCACGGAATAGCCTTCTATCTTTTTTTTATGGACCTATATACTTCACTTCATTTAGATGATGGTGAGTGAGATGTATTCCAAGTGATAAGACTTCCTTCCAGTGAAAGAGAGCTCGCATGGGTGATGTGATTTAGAAGAAAAGGCAAAAAGCGCCTTAAAACATGTGGGCATGCCCATATAGATGGTTTTTAATTGGAAATAATTTCATTGGTACCTATGACAACATTCGTAGATATTCATGCATTTTATCAATGAAAAAGTTCTATGATAAAAATAGTTACATTTTCCCACAACAATTTTCCTTAATGATTCCAAGCTTTTTTCGAGGAAAAATCATAGGTAAATAAAAGTTTTTTGCAAAAAACATTTTGTTGGAAAAGATGTTTGATTTTTACCAACGAATTTTTTTGGTAGTTGTCAATATCACCAACACCGTATTTCCTTGACTTATCAACCGTTTTACCAACAATGTAATTCCTTCATAAAAACCTTTAGCTACGGGGATGCCGCCACGAACCCAATAACGAATTTTTTCCTTGTTAAAAGTTTTTTCCAACAAAATTTTGATTTTTGTCAAGGAAATTTTTTCTTGAAAAATGCCTTAATTGTTGTATTGTGGAGTGTCGACTACAAGGAAATCGCTCAACAACACTCGTTGTCTCCTTGGTTCTCCCACTTCCACTGGTAATTGGATCATTCCGATTGGCCGACATTGTTCTCCACTGAAACCCACCATTGGTTAAAGCATTTCCTCGATGAATTGCATCCTGCGGAAAGCCGTTAAGTATAGAAGGTTAGCCGAATTGCCTGTGTCGACTAGTACTCTTTTGATTTCCCATCTGGCTATTAATACTAAGACTACTAGAAAACGTCATTATGTGAGAAATTGACTCCTTTTGAGTCGTCCCTGGAGAATGTCATAGTTCTCTGCGTCATTCTAGCTCGTCATGCAGAAGGTTCCTGGTATCTAATTTTTGCTCGTAAATTCCGGATTGACCGCTTCCGCGATCGATTGGATAACTCTTCTTCTCCAACTGCGCCATGTAGGATGTATATTAGCTCCCTCGATTGCCTTTCTTTCACAATTTCTCCTGTTGGGCTCTTTCAACTTAATGAACTCTCCAAGTCATCCTTTTTGGACGTGGCACTCGATTTCATTTTTTAAGTAGTAGCAATCCTCGGTATTATGCTTGTAGTCATCGTGGAAGGAGCAATATCTATTTTTACTTCGCTTATCTGGATCTCCTCTCATTTTGGGCAGCCATCTAACGTCTTCCCACTTTTCTATGGTTTTGAGGACCTCAGCTCGACTGGTTTTCAAAGTCATGAACGATTTGCCCATTGATTGCTCGTGTTTGGATCCTCCGGGTTGTAGTCTTCCAAGCTTTTGTCGATCAAACTCAGAATCACCTTTGGTTTTATGTCTTTTTGGTTGGTTGTTTTCTTTTATAGGTTTGTCATTATTTCGTCCTTCTCGGTCGGATGAAAAGTGTCTCTGTTTTGACTCGTCCCTCTTCCTGGTTGCTATCATCTCCTCGAGGGTAATGTACTTTTGAGCGATTTTCAATAGAATCGCCATGTCCTTTGGGGGATCCAGGTTCAGAACATTGAACAAACGACATCTTTTTAGTCCGACGGTGAAAGTAGCGGTGGTCGTGTCGTCGCTGCATTTGTCGATCACTGTTAACTCGTGAAACGAGTAACATATTCCCTTATTATCTCCTCGGGTTTCTGTTTGATGTGGAGCAAGTAGTGCGACTCGTTCCTCTTCCGTTGATTGTCGTCAAACCTCATGATGAAGGCTGTAGCCAGTGCTTGGAAGGAGTTTATCAATCTTGGTGGTAAGCTATTGAACCAGTTCATTGTTGCGAAAGTGAGACTGGTCGGAAACGTTCTGCATAAGATGGATTTTGTGCTTTCTTTCAACGCCATCATGTGATAAAAGTGTCGCAAATGGCCTGTCAGGTTAGTGGTGCCATCATATGCTTTAAACTTTGGTAAGGTGAACTTCGTTGGTATGAGAGTCACCATGAGTGCGACGGAGAATGGTGGTCAGGCTAGTTCATACAGTATATTAGGGTCTGTGACTCCGATCCTGAATGGGATTCCAGCAGGGGTCTCGTCGCTCTGTCGGGTCGCTTCTTTAAGTGCTTCACTGCTTTCAAGATTTACCTGTTGAGGTTCTGCAGGAACTTCATTAGCCAGGTTTTTTTGGGGCGGTGCTTGGACGGGATCGGTAGACTGAGCATGCTCCTGGGTGAAATTTTTGACCGCTTTGATCATACGCTCCATCTGGATCATGAGTAAGTCTACACGAGGGTCCTTGGTGGCGCATCTAGACGTCTGGGATGTTTGAGCCACCTTGTGCTGCGGCTCTCTGCTGTCGAGCATCGTCATCCCTACGCTTGTTGGATTTGTGGTGTGCGTTATTTGTAGCGTAGTTTCTTCGGTTGGAAGATTGTCTTGATTGTTGTCGGATTGAGGGTCTGTAGGATGTGCCATTTTGTTCTGAGGGCTCTTTCAGCCGGCGATCAGAACTGAGAGAATTTTGTTGCTATGGATTTTCTTTTTGAAAGGAAAACTTGTCGTTCCCCACAGACAACGCCAAACTGATGCGTCCAAAATCTAGTCTCTAATAAGTAAGATCTGCAAAACAAATGTTAGATTGCCAATTACCACCTTTTTGATAGCCGAAGGCACTCCGATGCTTAAATCAGTAATTCAGTTGGAGATGGAGATAAAACTGGACATAACTCAGTTAAAATTGCATACTTTCAAATGTTCCATTTACCTTTTATAATGGTCGTACTTAATTCCCTGTGTGACTTAAGTATGTGAGGCGCAACGAGAAAAAAATTTCTTTGTAACAGTCTCCTCATTTATGAGGATACGTTAGTGGAAGCGTAACTCCCTCCACAACTCTTTATTTATGTAACGGTCCTCCCCCTTGAGGGAGAACTTTATCGGGCCTCTGATTATTATTTATTCCTGTTTGGTCTATCTTTGACCGGATTAGCCCCTTTTGGGCTTTATACATCGGTTTGGTCTTGGGATACTTGATCCTCGTGATGTATAATTTCTACCACGTGTATGGCTGTGATATCGGTCTTATATGATGTTTCATCAAAATTTAGGAGGGGACTACCTAAATCTAAGCTAATTTGAGGTTCACTCACCAATCCATTATTAGATTTTATGATCAATGGTGCGAATGAAAGTCCATGATCATGAGAATCACACTCCTTGGTCACCGCAAAACATGAGATTCTCATGTTCATGGGACTTTCATTCCCACTATTGATAACAAAATCTAATGGCGAATTTATGAGTGAACCACAAACTAGTTTAGATTTAGGTGATCCCCTCGAGGATTCCCATGTCATAGGATTCCATCCAACCAAACACACCCTTAGAGGCAAAGGGAATGGCAGGGCTTGCACTCAACATTGTCAAACCCAAGTTCAATAAAATATCCTAGCATAATATTTGCTAAGATATTATTTTATTCTAGGTTTATTTTATTTGATATGATTTGTATTTGTTTCTAAATGTACTCTAGTTTAGATTATATAAACCTATATTGGGTCTCTTGTAAGACATCCAATCAATAAAATTCTTCTTCTTGTTCTAAAGTTAGTATTTATCGAACTTGTTTTTTGATCTAGCAGAAGCAACAGTTGAGTTGGGCAGTCATTCCATCAATTCCATGAAACCTATTCTTAGGGGTGTCACCTGAGGAATTCTGCCCGTCCAAATACTCATGCAATCAAACAACGGAATTCGAAAACATCCCAATTCGATGGAATTATCAGAAATCAAATACAGCCTTAAGCAATTCAACCAATATAACAAAAAATAAAAAATAATACAATTTTATTTATCCTTTGCTTTTGGGTTTTATGACCCAAATGACATTAGTGCAAATACCACTTGTCCAGGTTACCATGCATCAATCTCATACTATATATCTACCCAGCATCTAGAAATGTATCCAAGTTAATTTAGCATCTTATTCTCACTTAACTACATTTGAGTCAAAACCTTGAGTAACAAAACTAATAGGATCTTCTTTTTCTCAGAAAAGAACCTTGAAGACTAAGCAAAGAAAATATGTATCATTAATGAGTCACTCCTCACTCATCTCCACGAGGAATGAATGACTTACATTATCAGTAGTCCTCTCATAGATGGTCATGTATGTCAAAGGGATTTCAATAATACCATCTCCCTGATCATATTTGGAAGGACATGTAGTCTGATCAGTACAAAGGAAGTGCCAATCAGATCACTTAAATATCATATAGGAAAAACATGTAGCCTGATCCATAATGTAGCATTTCTCCTGCACACATTTGACAAAACCAAAAGACGCAACTAATGAGCAGAATTTTGATAATATACTAGAGATTATCACATCACTGAAAGATTAGACACAACTGATGAGCAGAAGTTTGATGTTTGATATTACACTCCAGATTATCACATCACTGAGAGCATTAGACACAGCTGGTGAATAGAAATTTGATATTATACAGGAGATTATCACATCACTGAGAGCATTAAATTGACTTTTTATCCACATTCTGAACTTAAATATTTTTCGAGATAGAAACTGGATCTTATCATTAGGCACTTCTAAACCATAGAACATACTAAACAAACAGTAATCTCAATTATTGACGACATGTTTGACAAAAAATGGCATTAATTAGGATAAGGTAGGCCATGAGCACTAATTATAAAAAGTAAAAGAGAAACATTAGAAGTCACAGAAATATAAGATGTTTGTAATGATGCATGGAACCAAGGAGCACACAGTAAAACACCACATGCAAAGAGCACAAATAGCATATCCATAATGAGATAGTTAAACTGACAACTTCTACTGTAATTAATCAGTAATTATCATCATACTTTTGAAATGTTCCTTCGGTGAAGGTGTTCAATTTTGGTCGGTTTAACGACAATCCATGGGGATCATGCAATTTCAAAGTGCACTGCACCTCTTAAAATGATCAAATAACATCACCAAATCAATAGAGCCCCACACCCAAATATCTGTCAATATTTCCCGAAGTTTTTTTTTTTTTGGAAATTGAGCAGGGGTTATTTAAGAATATTTCCCGAAGTTCATTCAGACTAGATTACTCAAAGCAAAATAACAAGTATATATAACCTCATTATGCCATCATCAATTTATTATTATTTGTGATCTAAAGATCTAATTGACTATATATCATCGTTACTGTAACAATCAATTTTTGTACTATTACTATTACTATTACTATTACTATTACTATTACTATTACTATTACTATTACTATCATTGTGCCCATAGGATCAATAAAACTAATAGAATAATCAAATACTAGGCAACAGCTTTCCTCGACTAAAACTAGCTCCCTTCTCTATGATCAACATAATACTCAGATTAATTAGATGACTGAAACCATGCACTTTAAGCTTGTCTGCTCCATTAACTTTTAGGATTGACTGCCCAAAAGAATGTAATTGATATAACTGCAGTCATCTCGCATGTTGATGCTATGTCTAAAAATCATATAAAAAAAACCCCGGATGCTATAATAGTTCTGCTTCCGACTATATGCTACTAATCCTAGCTACTGGTGTTAATGCTATTGTATTCCTTATCCAGCTCAGAAACAGAAACAAACACATAAGTTAAATGGTCAGTGATACCATCCTTTCTTCTCAGCTAGCTGTTACGCATTCCAGCAGGCACAATGTCTCCCAATAGTCCTTCATCACATGGAAGCTGTGAAGTACTCTGATCAGGTCGCATTTGAGTTGATCCTACTTCATCTTGGATTTGGTGTGGTTGCTGACTAGCACCATGTGGACCTCCTATTGGGTATTGCACACCTGGAACATATATCTGTGAGGGTGAAGGGTTTAGCCTGCTCATGAAGGTAGCGTCGTGAGAAAAAACACCACCACGTGGAAAGCTCACAGTGTGATGACAGTGTTGACCTTCATATGTAGTGATTACAGTACTAGGATCTTCAGAGGACCGCTCGACCCTCTTCTTTACAGTGCATTTGCTGTTAGTACAACGATAATAGCTCCTGCACGTGAACAGAAAAATGTTAAGCTCCTATATTAAAAAATAAAAAATAAAAAAACTCGTACAACTCATGTATTCATGAGATTGTAGAGAATCAGTTCATCATGTTACTATGAAACCTTTCACTCTCTTGCTTGAGTCAGTATGTTTAACTTTGCTTAAATTGCAATCTGCTATTATATGGAGTTTGGGCATATGCCACTGTCCTAATTAGCTAATAGGGGCTTGCAACTTACTTGCTGCATTTTAACAAGATTTCCTGTCTTTGAGTGTTGGATACTCACGATCGTGTTATTGAAGTTGAACTATGCATGAAGATTCGTTGGGAAATGTGATGGTATTTCTATTGCAACTTTGCTCCACGAAACTATTATAGAAGGGTAAATAATGACTTTGTAGTATAACACTCGACTTCCAAATACAATAGCGCGATTCCAAAATAAGTGTCTTACTTTGACTAATTATTTAGCTAAAAACATCTGTTTGATTATATCAGAATATAGAAGAAGTTGGAAATAGTTCAAATTTTTGATTCTTAGTGCATGTTTACTCTATGATTGATGGAGCTGTTAGGATCATTATGCTCTTTAGTCATATATAGATGAACAAGACAATTATTGGTTAGGTGGGATGCTAGTGTGACAATGAATTCCAGAAAATGAGTGTCCTTGCTACGAAGATTTTGGAAATGAAATGTTTTCAAAACTGTAAAATGCAATTAAGAGCATTGCTACAGCGCACTGGGGGTTTGCCTGGTATTTAGCCTGGTGCTACCCCCCACCATCCATTTAGCCTCGCGATATGTGCTTCACCCATCTCGAGGCAAAATGAACGGTGAGGGGTTTGCACCAGGCTAAATACCAGGCAAACCCCCGGTGCAACAAAGAATTTTCGTGCAATTAAGCATAAATATGACGTTAGTGATGAGTAATGAGGAATTCATATTAAAATTTGAAATGGAAGATACAAACCTAGGGTATGGACTATTTTTAACAGCTTTCTGTCCATATTTTCTCCATCGGTAGCCATCTTCAAGATGGTCTACATCACTCTTAGTGATGAATGCAAACCTTGGTTGTCGAGTTCGCTTTTGTCCCTTCTTTCTACCACCTTTATTGCTACAAAACAGTATATAGAGCTTAAACTTAGTCCAAAACAACTCTACAAATGGGATCAAATCTAGTACTAATGTGACAATTTGTAAGAAAACCAACTCTTAATTAGAACCTTGCTTTCTATTTGATAAAAACTTGTATTACTACCAATGCAGCATTGTGGTTTGGGCTGGATTCATCATGTATTTTGTGAAATGGAATTATAATGAACAAACAAATTGAATCTGTCATATAACTATATATAGAAAGCAGCATCAATCCATCCTTGAAAAATGAAAATTTCAATCTGAGTTACTAAACTTTAATACCAACGAGTAGAAATAATTAAAGAGAATAACTTGAAAAGCTAAAACTACAAAATTCACAACTTGTAACATGATGAACTCTAATGATTTAGTTTTATATATGTGCAAGGTATATTCTAGAAGTGAGTCTTATCAGTTTTGGCGTGAAAAATGGGCAAGGAGAAGATGAAAATAAAGGCACTCAATACATGGAGATAGAGATATGGTTGATTGAAGAGACTAAGGTACAAATTAATTGTAGTGAAAAAACTGATGCTGCGCCCATTTGAGCCCCATGTGAATTGAATGACTAGCTAGAAGATACATACTGCATGACAAGTCCAAACTTCATATATATATATATATATATATAGGGCATGCAGAATATGCTTAAAGTTTTCAAGGGTATTAGTAGAAGATAGAGGATTATATATACTTGAAAGCTGATGACTGAAAGAGTAGAATAATGAGCGAGATAGCAATGAAAGGAAAGAAAAGAAAAAAAAAGGACTTTGCACCAAATATATATACATACATGATACATGAAGTAAACAATCCAGGAGAGAGCGTTTAACGCACAAGTTTAGATAAGTTTGAAATTAGAAAAATGAGGTTTTGAGGGAGAGAGGATTTCAAAGCAAAGTAAAATGAAGATGCATGAATGAATGTAGTGGGAGTGAGAGAAATGTGGTTCACTCTTTTTATGCCCTTTTTTCATTCATCTTTTAAGGGAAAGTGAGAATGAGGAAATTGTACATTCCCGCCCGCCGCAACTACGGCTTCCAATATATAGCAAGAGCCAAGTGTTGATATATATTTACAGGATTTTGCCCCTACCGACTTTCTCTTTCTTTCTTTTTTTTTTTTTCTTTCTTTCTTTCTTTCTGTGGTGTGGTGGAGCTTCTTTCTTCTAGAAAACGCGTTAAATTATTGAATGAAATTTCATTCCGTTATAAAGATTTTTATTTTTATTTTTAAATGAGTGTTAAAAATAATACTCCCTGGGAAAAAGAAAAAAATGTTATGAAATTGCCTGCAAATGAACAATTATTACGATCCTGCCATGCAGAAGAACAATTAAGAAGCACTAATACTGAGTGACTGGACTCACAGTTTCTCAGGTGGTGGGTTTCCGACAGATCCAGAGGACTTGTCCAGCGCCTCATCATCGCTGGAGGTAGATGAGAATGAAGGATTGGAAGTTTCCACCACCACAGGAGGAGGAGGAGGAGGAGACAAGAGCTGTAAATCACAAGTGTTGGCGTTGGGGATCTGATGATGACTGAAATGTTGCATGAAACTAGTACTAGTTGTTGTCTCATCCTGATGATGATTTTGATGCAAATTCCATCCAAACTCACTCAGAATACTGTTCTCTCTCTCACTTGGACCCTCTGCAAACAAGTAGTAGCTCGCCGACTCCTCACCCCACTCTGATGCTTTCTTCTCATCATCCACCACCACCTCCATCCAACAAGTTAATCGATGATCTATCTTGCAATTCAATTTCCCAAAACCACCGACCCGCACGTTCAAAGAGGATTGATCGTTTAGGGTTTTGGTGGATTTGTTTCCAGAGCTAATTAGCTTTTGGAATTAAAGGACAAAGACGCACGCGTATCCATCCATCCTTCCTACCTAGTTTGTTTGTTTTATGAGAGAGACACAAGTGAACACACACAAGAAAGAAAGAAAGAAAGAAAGAAAAAGCACTTTTTTTTTTTTTTTCCTTTTGCTCGCGTGGTTGAAAGCTAACCTTTATTTGTCTCTGCTCTCTCGTCAACTCTATCTCTATATAATGAATGAATGAAGGAGAAACGAAAACAGGATAGTTTTGTCTGATATAACAAGCAAAACAAATTGATAGGTCCGTTCAAAAATAAAAATAAAAATAAAAATAATAAAGAGGTTTTTTTTTAATAATTTTGTTATTATTATAAATAAAAATAACCGAATCGCTCTAGCTTTCAAATATATCCATAGCTAGCTAGCTCCCTGTTTTGTTATTATGCAATTTTTATACTAAAACTAGCTAGCTGTAGAGCAACAGATCAAGAGTGAGTCGTCCGACGAGGACACATGCCGCGTGATTTTGAACCCAAACCCTTAATTAGTAGGTCAGCCACGTCTCCTCTCTCCCATTCTCTCATCACTCTCACGCTCCATATTCAACCACGTTTTTGTACCTCTTCACTTCAATCACCTTTTTATCCCGGCCCTCTACCTCCTCTTCACTTACGTCTAAGTGAAACCATACCTGAAATTAATTATTGGCTTACCTTATTTACTTCATAACCATGTGATTATCATTGCCTGCTGGCTATTAGAGCCCATTTAATTAAATATATTTATATATATATATATGCTTTATTTATGGTTTAATATATATAAATACTTGGGCAGATATATGACCATGCGAAAAGAAAAAACAAACAAATCACCATGATTTGAATTTCCTTCTATTAAATGCTTCATCATTTATTTCTTTAATCAAATTCACTGTTTATGAGCTCCGATTGAACACTTTTCAAGACCTCAAGGGCCAACTTGATTACACCATTGTAACAATCGAAAACGGATAATGTGTAGTTTACGCACAAATGTATAATGAAACAAGTCTTATGTACACAAACCCGAGTTGTCGTAGGTTTGGTGTTGTGCATCTAGTGTCAAACAATAACCTGTATAGTACTTGGCATATCTATTGACTGACCTTTTTTTTTTTTTTTTTTTGACAACTTGCATGTTTTAAAGAAAACAGAACAATTAATGATTTAAAAATTGTGAAATTACCACAAATAATACTGTATATATGTGATGTTTTGGGGATATGGGTACCCGTACGCGATGGGAAATATAATATCGTGAAAAATATTTGAAAGCCATATATGTTGGGATGTACAGTAGCTATCAGTTAACTATTTGAGTTGAGATGGTAATGAGGGTGAGAGAAGATAACCTTTCTTTCTTTTTTGTAATAAGACGAGACGGTGGTGTGGTGTCTATATTATGTGTATCGGATCGAATCTTTTACTTAACTTAGCTCTCAAGCAAGGAAGCAACCAGCAGCAGCAGGTCGTTTTCATATTTTCTTTCTTTGGACAATTAATGGAGCTAGGCCTAGAAGTGGTGGTGGTGGTGGACAATCGACAATGGACCACTGTGGGTGTGGTGGGGTGTGTTTGACTTGATCCAGAGAGTGAACTGAAAGCTTTCTGTATCTCTAACCTAATCCCACACTGCACAACGCTTTACATATGCATGCATCAATTAGTACGGTGTGTATAACAGTACTACACAACACTACATATGTACTATTATTGTTCTGTACAAAACTACATACATAAGTTACTTCTTTGCATATTAGTATAACTTGCTAAGATGATGAAATAATATTCTTCCATGTCATCACCAAGAAAAATTCTAGAGTGCCTCTTTGGGGCTCTTTGATAGTTCTACCCCTTATATGGATGGTGTTCGTGGTTGTTTTGTAAAGAGAAGAGGTAAAAAATGTAAAATAAAAAAAACTCAAAAGAAACACCAAAGAGGCAAAAAGGAAGGCACCCTAGAATTACTCCATCAACAATGCGGAACGGATAACACCACAACTTGTTCATCCACAATTCATGTATGGTAGGGCTCTCCCCATTAAAAAATTTTGGCATCCTATCCAATACAACTACAAATTTGTCCTTTTAGGACTTGAGAAAAAATTTATTGACTTTTGGTTTTGAATTTTTTATTATAAATGATTGAAATCAAGAAAACGTTTTTAAGAATTTAGGACATGTATTACCAATATACTAAGTAAACGGTCTTTTTATGACACTCGTTGTTGATATAGTTATTTTACATTGGTTCGTTAATTAGGGGTCAATACAAAACTATTATATTTCAGGATGGTTTCATCAATAGTTATCAACAAAAATTTATTATTGGTTAATAATTTAATTTTTTTTCCATGCTATCTACCTCGCGTAGTACCGTGTGAACCATGGGTAAGCTAATTTCAAATGCTTCAAGCAAGGGTTAAATTTTTTCCCTAAAGTTGCACACTATACCATTTTGGATTGGTGCTATCATCAATCTCATTAGGCCATGCTCCACACGCCCATATATATTACCATCTACATGTTTTCTTTTTCAATTAAATCTAATGAAGGTGTGTTTGAGAAAATCATTTTCTAGGAAAAATGACTTTCATGAGGATTAAGAAAATTACTTTATTAGGTGATGAGTCACTCAATCACAGTCGTACACATGGCATGAGCTAACCCTAGCATGTAAAAGGCTTCAGTGTGGTCCCAAGTCGACCCATGCGCAAGACCACTGTTCGGTCCGTAAGTCAGACACCCATGCCAAGACAAGCCAGCCCCAGAGGCATGGGTCTTAGGGTTTGGCCAAGGAAAATAAGGCTCGAACAGTGGATCTTAGAGTTATCAGAGGTCCGAGATTCATTCGCATGAAATCAGCTCTAACCCAATCAAACATTGGGTCCTAAACAGAGCCAAGTGCTGAAGTACTCAGTAATGCACAAGTAAAATCTTATGTGAGACATTTTCCCTCCATCATGCCCTCGATCGCAGGGACAGTTGGGGAGAGAAAGCTCGCTATAAGAGTCAGTGAAACGAGGAAAAAAGGTACGCACACAATGGTCTTTACTCTTTAAATTCAGTTTTTACTCTTTCTCAAACGAGTATCTGACTTAAGCATCGGAATGCCTTTAGCCACCACAACAGTGGTACTGGGCTTAACCACTGCTCTTTTTACAGGTTAGATATCATCAACATTGGCGAAGACAGATCTGAATGCGTTAGGAGGAAAAAGATTTTCTAGCGTTTGATGATCCAGAAAACTATCCTCAAAGTTTTTTTTTTATGGGTATATATTGTTAATTTGGTTGTTAGAAAGCTTAGCCTTGAATCGGGTTTTGTTGTATATGGGTTTGGAAATTTTTTAATTTTTTTTTTTTTTTGGTATAGTTTCCATGCTTACCCTGAAAACAATTTTCTTTGGAGGGAGAGGAGGAGGGTCGAAAAAAATACAAGAAAATCAAATGGACCCGAAAAACTATATGTTTTCCTATATTTATGTGGCTAATCAAACACTATAAAAATAAGTTTTACTTGAAAAATGATTTTCCAGCTAAATTATCTGGACTATCAAATAGACCATGAATTAATTAGTTAAAGGATTAACATCTCAAAAACTAATTATGTAACAGGATTCATATTTCTAACTATCTATAAATCTTTTTATGGTGGACATATAGTGCTTGCCAACACCTTGAACATCTATTTCAGAGCTAATGAAGAAGTTCCCTTTACCATGAAGCGAGCAAATTTGTTGATTGGTTAGGAGCACAGAGTCCATTGGTGTATTCGATTCTCCTCCCCATCAAGAATTTTAGCATTCGATGAACTTTTTGAGAATTGAATATACCCATGGACTAAAAATACTTTTTTGCTTAATCTAACACGCTAAATATATTTTTGTAATGGATCCATTAGAAAGCTTTCTTTATTGTGCTCTACTTTTTGCTTGATTGTGGTTAAAGTTTAACATAGAGGAAGCACAAACTTCCCAAAATTTGAGATGTTTGACCTAGATTATTGCTGGAATTTAGAAAATAAATTGATTTGAATAATAATTGTTTCTCTAAATTTCACTAGGAGCTCCTTATATAGATAACTCCATGAAAACAAAATAGAAACCTATTAAAACATGGAAAATAATTTTCCTAAGGCTATATTGGCACCAAATGTTTGGCAGGGTTGTAGGCCTTGACATGGCCCTGCCACATTGTAGCAAGGTGCCAATCCCTGCCAATTTAAAAACTCGTCCAAAATCATAATATTTAATATTAAAAAATTGGAATTGGATACCGGAGATCAGGTGAGACCCGCGTGGTTCATCTGAAGTACCTTTTTTGGATGCCTTTATCGACGACTTCCACTTGTTTATTTAGCTTATCATCTCTTTTTGCTTAGGGTTCAGTCTTTTAACAAAAGAGCAGACAAAGAAGATGAAACCGAGAAGAGAGAGAACTTGCCGAAGACGCTAAGGATATTTTGGCCACGCATGGTAGGGAATAGGGATCTTCTTTCATTGAGTTCAGTGTCTCAAGGTTTTCATCACTCTCTGCACAAGTAACATCCATATCATAAAGCTATGGTGACCAAGCAATAAGTGGCAAGCTCGCATGTCAACAACATCATATGTTACAGAGTCTTTGTAAGGACCAATGGTGAGAGGAAAAATACATTGAAGAGTAATTGGCTTCTTGTTATCATCATTGATCCAACCAATGTAGTAAGGCCTGGGATGTGGTTGAGGAGGAAGCTATAACTCATCAACCATACATGAGGAAATTATGCTCTCACTATTTCCAGTGTAAATGATAAACTCACAAAGCTTCCCCTTTATACCAAACATGAAAAGCGAAACAAGTGTGCCTTTGGGGTGTTTCAACATGTTGCACGGAAAAAAAGTTTTGAATAACACAAGCAAGAGTGTTGTCATAGTCATCTCCCATCATCTTCATCATATGCCTTATGGTAAAAATCATCAAATTCATTGGAATCGGGTTCAACTTCAGCCATGAAAACCTTTTACCACGATACACATCTGAAGAGTGTCCAAATTTCCCACGCTTGAAGCACATATCGTGTTTAGGACGAGCACAAGGATTTTGAGGCTTGGGTTTTGGGGGATTGGGATTAGTCTTTTCAGTGTTTGGAGGTTGAGAAGTGGGGGGTGAGTTTTTTTTGTTTGTGTGTGTGTGTGTGTGTGTGGAAAAGTTGTTGGTTTTCCAAGTATTATATGGTGTACGGGGACTAGTTGGCATCACATTGAGTGTTTTCAATAACGGAAGAGGGGGTATACTTGGACTAATTTGGGGTGTGATAATTGTTGTGGGTGGGGAATAAAAGAGTTTTTATAGGTAGAATATGAGGATTTGGAGTAAGTTTGGAATAGGGTTTGGTATCCAACATAAAGGATTCAAATTTTAGGGCAGTGTTAATGGCATCATAAAGGGATGTGTGTTGATGTGTAGGCATTCTTTCCTGATTTTTTTATTTTTTATTTTTTATTTTTTATTTTTCATTTTTTATTTTTTTATTTTTTTTTTTTAATTTTTTTTTTTTTTTTTTAATTTTTTTTTTTAATTTTTTATTTTTTATTTTTTTCTTTCTGTTGAGACCATTAATAAACCTTCCAATGGTGTGATCTTTTAGACTCCATTAGCTCATTATGTGAGACAAACACATAAATTCAGTCACATAATCTTGCATTGAGAGAATATCTTGCTGACAATTACACAATTTGATGAAAAGAATTTGACTGTAGTCAAGTGGAAAAAACTATTTTTTAAGAGTTGCTTCATATGGGGGCCAAGATCGGACGGGGCGAAGGTACTAACAGGTTCAGTCTCTTTGAAGATTGTCCCACCACAGAGATAAAATACCCTTAAGCTTGAAAACAACAAGCTTGACTTTAATTTCTTCTTGAATTCCCATATAGTCAAAGAAATTATCAACAGTAGAAAACCAGTCTAAGGTATCCTCAATATGCCCTAGCCCATGAAAGTAAAAAAATTTCGCTTTGTGGCGGTACTCAATTTACTGGTATGACATTGGCTTAGTTGTTGGAAAGAAAACATGTTCAACATCTTCATAATCATCATATGGGTCATAAGGATCATTGTAGAACGGATGAAAGGACCATAGTAAGGGTGGTAGTTGGGGGGTAGTTTGTGACTTCAATAAATAGGCTCTTGATGGTCAAAATTCTAGTTTGGGAGATAAAAATTCAGGTCTGTTTGTGTTCCAAAAATCTATTGTTGTAGAGGTTTTTGGTTTTCCAAATTAGGGCGGGATTGGGTAGGGCGATAGGCAATGGGTGCATGGTATGGATTGACATCAATTGCCGCAAATGGCGTGATTGTAGAAGGTTGATTGGAGGTACTACCATACAAAAAAGTGGAGAGTTGGGTGTTGTAAGTTGGGGTTGTGGAGTAAGATTGATGTTGTGATGTTTGGGTGGAAGGAGGGTGAAAAGGAGAGGTATCTCCTCTGATTTTTCAGGAACCAATGCATCTTTGCCCTTATTTCCATCACGTTTTTCAAACTCAGCAAAAAGTGTTGGATTAAAAGTTTGAATAAGGCGATTTTCTATTAGTGCCTACCTTTGAATAAGTTGACCATTGGCCACGAAGTTCTTGAGGCGAGCGTCGACTTTCTCGATACCTAGATAGGTCCTTCAACCATGTTGGTGGTAAGCTCTCAAACGAGACTCTGATTACAGCTTAACGTAACGGAAATAATCTAAGATGTGAGAGCTAGATTATTGTTGGAATATTTTTTTTTTTTTTTTGAAATTGATTGATTTGAATAATAAATGTTTATCTAAAATTCATACAAGAAGTTCCTTATATAGATAACTCCATGAAAACAAACTTTAACCGCTGGAACCAATTAATGCGGATATACACACTACCAAAACACCAGGAACATTATTGGTAGCAGATATCTTAGAATTCGTGGCAACTACAACCACCATCACAAATTATGTCAATATTTAATTAGCAATTAAGCGGTAATATTTCCCGCTTTGGACTTTCATGGCGAATATAAACCTCAGTTTAGGATTTATAACCGTCGGCACCAATTTTATTGATTTTTAATGAACATTTGGGCGGGGAAATTTCCCTCTTTATATTTTCGTGGCAAATATAAACCCCAGTTTAGGATTTATAACCACCAACACAAAACTTTATTGATTTTAATGGGCATTTGGGCGGGGGAATTTCCCTCTTTATATTTTCGTGGTGAATATAAATGTCAGAAACACTATCCTGGCAGATAAAAATGTCAAGATTTTCCTTTGTCTGGCGGATACCCTTAATCCGCTGGGAGTATGCCTTTAGTGTCATATATCATCAGCTAGAATAGCCCCTTTTTGTAGTAGTGCTAGAAACCTACTAAAACATGGAAAATTTCTTTTCTAAGGTATCTATATTGTAAGAGGGACTTCCTAAGACTGTTTAGACAGTTGTAAAGGCTTCTAAATAAGCCATTAATTACAAAAACGAAAGTAAATCTAAAAATAAAAATAATTAATTTGAAAACTCATACTTCTCATACTATTAGACTTAGGTCCAAAAGGTGAGATTACTTGGAATTAAATTTAGAAAACAATTGGGCCATTGACTTAAAAGGACTGACTTGGTCAAATTGGGTTGACCTAGTCAACTTTGTTGACCGATCAAACTGAGTTGACTCAATCAAAACTGCAAATAATTCTTGAGTTCTAGGCTTGGCTCAATTAGTTTGGTCTTCTTGTTTAGCTTCCTTTCATGTTTTTCCCAGTGTTCTAAAAATCGCTAGGCTCTGGGCGGGCGGCGGGCGGCGAGCAGGTGCCTAGCACCCAGGGGCCTAGGCGGTCTTAGGTTTTGTATTATTACTTTAATAATTTACAAAAATTAAGCATAATACCTTATCAATTACATCCAATTTAATGCCAATATACATATGTAAAATTTAAAAACATGAAAAATTAACAATCGTGAACAAAATTTATTAAAACTCAAATGACTGAAGTTGGTCATGATGGGTACTTTATATAAATTTGAATTTGTGTACTCTTTTATTTTTCTTCAAATTGCATGAATAACCCCAGTTATGTTTGATAAAATCTACACTAGTAAAATTGGTACCGGCAGATCCTTTGAGAATTCAATTAAGTAATCATCATTTGCTACATTTAGACATATACTGAATAAAAAATAATTAAATAGTTTATTTCTAAAAAATAGGAACACAATCAGCCTTATTAAAAAATAAAAAAAAATTAAAATAAAATAAAATAAAATAAAATCACCCAGACCGCCTAGACCCCGCCTAGGCCGCCTAGACCCCGCCTAGATCCCGCCCAGACCCGCCTAGAGTGCCCAGAACCGCCCAGACAGCCCGCCCAGCCATTAATCTGGGCGGTTTTCCACCTTCTAGCACCTAGGCGCCGCCTAGGCCGATTTTTAGAACACTGGTTTTTCCATAAAATCTAACACGATGTGTTCTTTATCAAAGTTGGAGAGCTAAAAAAAATTAATAGAGGGAAACTAGGCCGATAGTTTGGGCTGGGCCTTATTTAGTGTTGATTAGAAAGCTCGGAAGGATATAATTTTTGGAGTGTCCTTTTATGAATAAATATTAAAGATGAGATGAAAATGACCATAACTGATGGAACATAGCGTGAAGTGTAACACTCTGTGTGGGTGGGCTTAGAGGCTAGCAACTTCGTGTGTGGGTGGACTCAGAGGTTAGCAGACTACCGTAGTGTTATAGTCTTACATCGCCTGGGTGAGGGAAGGGATTGTACTATATATGTGTGAAGTTTGATCCCTTTTGTACAATGCGTTTTAAAGCCATGCGAACATTGAGCCAAAAGCGGACAATATTGTACCATGTGGATCGGGTCATTACAGAATGGTATCAAAGCCGGACCCTACCGGAAGTGTGCCAACGAGTACGTTTGGCCCTAAGGGCAGTGGATTGTGTTGGTAGGCTTTGAGACTGACAAGCTACCTTGGTGTTATAATCCCACATCGCCTGCGTGAGGGAAGAGAATGTGATATATATGTGCGGAGTTGGATTTCATTTGTACAATGCGTTTTAAAGTTGTGCAGGCATTGGACACAAAAAATATTGTACCATGTGAATCAGATCTTTACAAGAAAGACTAGCATGGTAGTGTAGATGAATTTAGAGCCAATTAATGAGTGATTAAGAAACAAACCAAATTTTGGCCCAAAAAATTACCAAAATCGATAAAATAATGGAAGGAGAACTTTTAGTCTCAAATCCACCCAACATAAGTGCGGCAAATCACTGACCACACAAAATTGAGGTGAACCAATAACCACGCAATTACTCACACATGTTTTTCAAAACATATTTGTATGCCACAACACGCAACAAATTGAGCACTAGTTTATTGGGCGCCTCATCCAGTGAGTACATCTTTGTGGTTGCAGATCGACTCATCTTGCTATCTATGTTGTAAAATTAGGTTTTTGGTTCTGTCATGATTATGAACTCAAGTAAGCGCCTTGTATGTCGCGTCACATATATTTAGAAAATGTCACTCATTTGTTCCCTAAATAATATTTATAAAAATTAATGAAAACTTAAAGAAAGTGATGATGTATTTTATCAAAGTGTTAATCTTTGTGCATCCTTGCTTAATAATGATATTTCAATTAAACTTCTCATAATGTTTTCTTTAAGAAAATATCCCTCAAACTACCTCTAGAGTGTGATATCATAAAAATATAAACGGATCACTGGTACACTACAAGTCCACAACCCAACAAACACAAATGAACATTGATAGTAACATGGCTAAATCCTGATATTTATATGTTCACTAAAGTTACTAATGGAAAGGGATTTGAACATATTAGCACCGGATAAATAGCACTTTAGACCTCAACTAGTCACACTAGGATAACACAATTTTCCATTAACTATTGTTTTTAGCTAGCTTTACCCATGTTATTGAATGAGAAGACCTAAATCCATATATTTTTTATTTTATTTTATTTTGTTCATAAAAGAAAAGACCCACATGTCAATCTCTTATAAATTTGTAGATATGAAAAGGTTAGAGTTAGGCAGCAATGATACTTATGCCAACTATTTATGTAACAACTATACCACTTTGAAGGGAGTTTATATTTCCCAAAGCTTTACTTGTTAAAGAAACAAGTTTATAGATGAAGAAGATGGAGTTGGTCAGGTAGGTTACCTACTAGAGATTGGTCCTTCATAATAGAGGTGCTTTGACCCTAAATAGTGCACACAAATCAATCCATTTGATTGGACTTACACCAAAACTTTTGATTGAGATAGTCCACTCAACATCACCCTTTTCATGGTAGTATTATTTGAAGTGATTTGGATTTGGTCAAGAGTCATTATTTTTACTTAATTATTATATTATATATTTTATAATCACAATTGACTTGCTCATTGTACCACTTCGATTCCCTGTATCAAGGAGCAATTATTGTTGTCAAGTTATTTTACTTTTTATATTTTTCGGTTTTTCAGTGAATTATGAAATGGCCACTTTAAATTTGAAACAAAACCATCATATGTAATGTTCCTCATATTTTGGTGTCCCCAGTCTAACAACTTGCCGCGTTGATTTTTACCTACCTTTTAAGATAAAATATTTCATATGCTTATTTGAATGATTTATTTTACAAGCTAGAAAAGAGGAATTCACATTGTTATACCTGGGTCTGTAGGGATTCTCCCAAAAAAGAATCCTTGATAGCAACTTATGGCATTATTCATGATAAATACCTACATTTGTATTAAAAAAGGGTTTTCTTTTTTAAGTTTAGCACTCATTTACTGATGAAACCATTAAGTCCACGTCAATGACGGGTCAAATATATTTTTCAGACCATGTTGCCCTTACCATGGGTTAAACCACAGTTAAGCTTATTTCCCTAAAATTTTAATAGTGAAATTTTCTCTAATCTCACACTCTTTCTATAAAACGGTTGGTGGAGGAGTGCATGAGGTGGTGAAGAGGCAGACTTTTTTTCATCTTAGGTGAGTGTAGTGGAGATTTCAATTTACATTGTTTATTCATTTGATTGTGGTGTTTGATTTGCAATGTGATTGGTTGGTGTTTGATTTTAAATGTTTTCTCTTCTCCCTCACAAACCCTCTCTCACTCTCACTCTCACTCTCACTCTCACTCTTAGTGGCGATCCTAAGTCTACGGGGGCCCTGGGCGAACTCTAAAAATGGGGCCCTCTTTAGAAAAAAAAAATTTAATGCCTTATTTTACTTAAATATGATTCTTCTAGCATTTTGAGATGCAAAATCACTAATTATATTGTTGTAATTAACTTTTTCCGCTAAGTCACTCTCAATAGACATCATAGCTAACCCATTTAATATTTCTTGTGACATGGTGACAACACATATAAATATAATTAAAAACTATTAAAAAAACACTCGTGCTATCTAATCTTTGTTAAAAAACTATTAAAAATTTACTATATCATCTCTGTAACTTACTCTTTCTCTTTCTTTAGTCAGTGGCCTTTTTTTTTTCTTCTCACGTCAACTCTATTCAAATTCAAAAAGACTTTACGAATCACAAAATAGAAGATGAAGTTGGATTTATCAAATCAGAGCAATGTTTAGTTGTTTAGAATTAGAGAGAATAAAGAAAGAAATAATTAATTAGATAAGGAAGAGGAGAAACGGATGCATGGAGAAGAAGAAGATGAATCACAATCATTAATGCACGTGTTTTCTATGACGTTTAGTCATTTACGTAAAGTAGCGTGTGTTTTATCTGTTTGTATTCTAAATAAATGAATTTTTATGTTGCAATTTAATTTTGAGGTTATATATATATTAAAAAAAATATGGGGCCCCTGGGAAATGGGGACCCTGGGCAGCCGCTCATGCCCAGGGATGCCCCTGCTCACTCTGTAATCTCTCCTTTCATCACGAGAAAGAGAACTATCCCCCTACAACCGTAGCCACTCTCTCCAGCTGCCCATCCCAAGGCAAACAATTTTATTGTTACAAAGCCACCTGAAACTAATTGTGTACCTCTCCCGACAATTTCACTGTCTCTCACATCTCAAGAACAGTTTCATTCAATCTATGGACTTTAGAACTTGTCTAGATAGCCAGGCCATGCCCAATACCCTCCATCATCTTAGAGATGCTCATAATGCCTCAATCGAACAAAATCACATGCACAGAGAGACCCCCTGGCGCTATCCTGGCACTAGGGGCCTGACTCTCTAGATTTTTTGATGGACTTTATCATAGAACAACTCATCACGGATGCAAATTGTTAGAATTACAGATGAAATGGATATGGAAGTCGGTGTTATAAAATTTGTGTTTTGCTAGAGCAGAAAGAACTAAATTGAAAGGAGATTGATTTGTAAGATCGATTTCTGAATTTATTGTGGCACCATGAGATATGACTTTTGGGTTAAATTCGCTAGGTGTACACACGAGTCACATTAAAGAGCTATTTGTTATTTATATGATGAAGATTGGATTTGAAATTTTAGGAGAGGATCACCTTATCCATCTGATATTGTGAGAGTAAGGGAACATGGTTATTGAGCAAACCCGTACTTGATAAGTTATCAATCACTCTCACCAGACCTTATTAACATTGTTACAGGACCGCAGATGCACAAGGGAAAACCCAATGTCTGTCATATTTCTAATATTCAATTGTTTTTTGATGTTTTATTTTTCATCTAGGATTATGCAACTCAGTATTTGTTAATCCTCCACCTTGCTTGCAGATATATGCAATACGGGTGGGCATGAAACAGGATAGGATGGAATGGACCTCATCCCTATCCCATCCAGTTCATTTGGGATCGGAACGGGATAGACCTCATCCCATCCCAAATAGGCTCGAGATGGGATGGGATGAACATGTACTTGCTCCAAATCAAAATTGTTTGGAATATAAACTTTATATGGGCAACTTAGTATTTGCAAAAGCAAACGAAAAAATGAAGTGATAATCCTCATTACAAGCTTTGATATAAATAAAATGTGTCACTAATGGAGAAAATGTTTTTATTTTTATGTTGTCTAATGAATGTAAGGAGAAGACATTGGATCTTGGTTCTGTACAAATAACAAACATGTTTTTCAATATGAATGCAAGGATAAGACACTGGATCTTTTAAGTTGTCTACCAATTTATGCTAATCTTTTATTCAAAGGTTTCATCCTTGCATTTCTTTGCTGGAGCAAATAAGTTTCATGTCTGATATTAGTTTGATAGTATGTTTGAATGGAATATTAGATGTCAAGTAATTAATAGTTAGAAATTTTAGGATGGGCTAATAAAACCTTAAATTTTTTTTCCAATGAACTAAGGTAGTTGGATGGTTTAATCCTACAAAGTGCCAAAGAAAAATCTATAAAATAATGAGTTATTGGTCAAAGTATCTTATTTCTATATTTGTATCATTGCTATGATGACTTATGCCAACCAACTTTGATCAACCATAATGAATGCTAAAATTTATTTATCATTTATTATGGGATGATATTAAAATTATTCATAATAAATATTTTAAAAAATCATTTCGGGACGAGACAGGATGGGCGAGATTGAAATCTCCATCCCGGTCCCAATCCACTTTAGATCGGAACGAGACGGGATCGGGATGAGATTGATCAATCCCAATAAGATATGGAAAAAATCGGGATAAGACAAGACGAGATTGAGATTGCGGGATGGGATGCCCACCTCTGATAGGCATTGGTAAATGATTTTTCAAAGAAAAAAACTTCATTCCTACATTTTTGCAGTGCTTGAAAATTAGGGGTTCAAGTACATTGACCCCATTCCAAACATGAATGATAATATTATTTTGATTAAAAAAAAAAAACCTTTTGCTAGTCTTCTAGTATGAAGCTGAGGGATTCAGTCTTTTTCTTAGCCATTAGCCAATAGCCCCAACGCCTTTTTGTTGCTGAACATTTTTTGTACTCCCACAAAATCAAATAGCTCTGTAAGGTACTTGATCACACCACAAGGAGCATATCCCCTTTCTCTGATTTATGTATTTAATCTGCTTCATTGATGTAAATGCATTTCTTTACTGCGTTATGAAAGTTCTAGTAGATTAGAAATGTCGATGACATGACCTAGGCGTTGCGTGTTTGTGTTAAAAAAATTAAAATAGACAGAAAGAAGCAGTTTTGCATGGCAAACCATGATGTGTATAGAGTTACCACCTTGCAGAAGTTAACCTTCTTGAGATCAAAAGATATGTTCATGAAGATATTTAAAAAGATAGAAGAGGACTCAAAAAAAAAAATTGTTCTATATGCCAACAATATGGTCACAACAAGAAAACATATAAATGAGCTCCTACTCCTATTCAAGTGAATAAAAATGAAAATAGAGGTAAGAAATAATGCATCCCTTTTTTGTTTTGACAAGTATAGGTAGTGTAATGGTACATTCATAAGTTGGATAGATAAGTGTAGGATTCAAAGTAATGTTCTTGTAAAATTTTCCATTATGTATTCATATGCACCTATTCCTTGACAAACAAGAAAAGACTTAATGTTGAGGCAGAAGCTAAAGTTGGACAAGGTTATGGGAAGCAAGGTGTCTTGCAAGTCCTCCCCTCCATGCCTTTTCTAAGGAAGAAGTCTAAGTAGAACACCAATGGAAAGACTACTGACTGGTTCAACTTTGGTGACACACCCTCCACACCAGCTATACAATGAAAAATGATGCTCAACTGACACGAAATTTTACTCAATCCCAAGGAGCTTCAACCTCTCATGTAGTCCATCATTAGCTTCAGTCTTGTTGTGTTTGGTTCATTTTGGTTTGTATCATATCACTTCGTATTTTGGTTTGTGTCATATCACTTCGTATTTTGGTTGAGTTTTCATGTTTTTTTCCTAGACAGGTAGACTAGATGACTATGGTTGAGTTTGCACTCTCTTTTTTGCTAGTAAAAACTATAATGGTAAAACTTTTTTGTTAATGAAATGACCTTTGGTCTTTATATTGTTATATGCTTAATGTTGGTATTATGCTTATTGTTAGATTATAACTCATCTTTATTATATACTAGATCACACAAGGAAAAAAAAAGCAAAAAAATAAACAAAAAAATCCCTCAAATTAGTTATTCTTTGACCCCTACAGTTTTTCTAATAATTAGTGTTTAATTTTCATCCTCCCCAACAACTCTTTTGGACTTAACTATGGTTTAACCCATGGTAACGACAAAAAGGTCCAAAAAATATTTTTGACCAGTCAATAACGCGAACTTAACGGTTATGTAAGAAAACAAGGATTAGAATCAAATAATTTTTTAAATGAGGGTCAAACTCTAATAAGTATAAATTAATGAATGGCAAACTAAAAAACCAAAGTTTTAGAATTCTATATTCTTAGAAATTTCAAACAAGTTTTGCTTGAAATGTCTAATACATCTGTCAATCCGCCTACAGGTTTAGCATGTAGTTGCCAACTTGCCATTGTCTTTCCGAGAAGATGAAGTACCATAATTTTATTTATTTATTTATTTATTTATTTATTATACTGTAAAAATTCTTAAAAAAAATCATTTTGGTATTATCTAAGAATGCGCCTGACTACTATAATATTTTCTATCTTGAGTTTTTTGTTCGAAAAATGACTTTTAAGGCCTACTTCTTCACAAAATGGACTATTTAGATATCATAGTTGATGTAATGACTAATTTGTGCCTACTTTTATACTTTTATGACCAACAATGACTATTTTATTAATGATTCTATTTTTATTTTTTTTTGTTATTTTCACTTTTTTTTAACCCTTAACCCCTCCCACCCCATACCGCCGGTGATATTAATGATTCTAATTATTACCAACCAATTATAATTTTTTTTATAAGTTTTCATTTACCGACATGGTAATCAAATTATTATGCTAATGTTTGGTAAACTTTTCATAATGTAGTTAATGATAATTACAAATTTGGTTTTAATTTGTTAATAAATCAATTTAATTAACTTTTTATAAATTTGATAAAAAAATTTACAAGTACCCGTGCATTACATTTCTTGATGATAATTAGAAATTTGGTTTTAGTTATCATTGTTTCTTAATCCATAATGTAGTTAATAAATCAATTTTCCCACTATCAAAATTTGATTTTATATTCTTCAATGTATGAATACATGCAAAATAATAAATTTTATTCTCTATCGCTATTTGGTCACAAGCTATCTACCACAGAGCATGATCATAACCTCATAGGTAAAATGAGAACCAATATTGAATAAGATAATTTCATGTAAACTAAATAGTGACAGAGAATTGAAGCAACCATTAATTGAAACAAAAAATTGCTCTTCAAACTCAAGTATACCTTCACAACCAGTCAAATACAAACACATTCAGAGTGACAAAACATTCATGAATTAAAAAAATGTTAACATGAAAATATTAATGCAGTCATTTGTAGCTAACAAATGACATAAAATAATTCTCAAACTGCAATTAAAGAAATTATTTGTAGCCATCTGTTGTCTACAAATAATGGGAGGGGTTAAGGGTAAAAAAAAAGTAAAAATAACAAAACCAAAATAAAAATAGAATCATTAATAAAAGAGTCCTTATTGGTCATAAAAGTATAAAATTAGGTTTTCGATTTGTTTAGGAAGGGTAAATATGTTCTATAATTTTATGAGTTAACCTGGGTTAATGAAAGAGTCATTGTTGGTCATAAAAGTATAAAATTAGGCACAAATTAACAATTACATCAACTACGGTATCTAAATTGTCTATTTTGTGAAAAAAGTATGCCTTAAAAGTCATTTTCCATTTTTTGTTTTTCCAAGTCAAATGGACTATAAAAGGGTAATGTTTACACTGTATAGATCAGGCACAAAATGAATGGGGTAACTGGGCCTGATACTGACACTGAAGGATGGATATTTAAGTTGTGATTGCACCAAGCTTTCATTTGGAATATAGAAAATTTAATCTTTTGGTTGGCCAGGCCCATATGATTGAGCCCATAGTACATTCCTTTTATAGGGCCGACTCGAGTCGGGTTACTTTTTGATGACCTATGCTCTTGGTTCAGCCCTGACCTTGTTAAGATTGGCGGGCTTTGCTATTGTCGGGTTAAAGGCCCAATACTATTGGTTCTTAATGTTAAGATTAATAATACCATTTAGTGGTGAATGAAACCCTGATATAAACAAGTACAAAATGGACGGGTACCCTATCATCACGACCAAGGAATGTGATTTCTCGAAATATGTCAAAATTTCACGAAATATTTCCTATTTTGAAGTTTGTGAAATCCGAAATATGTCAAAATTTTCCTTAAAAAAAATAAAATTTAATATCCGAATATTTTAACATGTTATAATGTTATTTAGTATCAAAAGTTTGTTATGTGAGTGATTCTTATGTAATATGTAGTATGTATGATACCACGAGTTGTGTGAGACTTTTTATGTAGTATTTAAGAGTTTAAATAATTTATATTGTTAAATTTAAAATACAAATCGAAATTTTTACGTTTTCTCTACACAAAACGAAATATTTCTTAAAATCGGGGACCGAAATCAGCTCAAAAAATGAACTCACAACCGTTTAGAACACAAACTTTATATCATATTTCCGATTGCCCAAAACCAAAACAAGTAGAAAATCCATGATAAGTGACGTGTCAAAATCTGTCCATGCTAATCTTGCTTCTCGAGCCTACAAAAATGAACATCGGTTAGCCAGGGACTACCGTTATGGTGGCTGAAGGCACTTCGATGCTCAAGTCAGGTAATGGAGCAAGGAAGAATGAAAACTAGATGTAAATTGCAAAGAGTATGCATACCTTTCTTCTTCCCTTTTCTCACCTTAAGTAGCGAGTGTTCCCTCCACAACTGTCCCTGCTATCGAGGGCATGATAGAGGAAAAAGATCTCACCCAGAATCTTACTGTGCATGACTAAGTCTATTCGGTATTTGTCTTTGTTTAGGACCCAATGCTTGATTGGGCTAAGAGCTGATTTGTGCGAGTAGATCTTGGGCCTATGACAGCTGAGAGCTTTGTGTTGCATTTTGTCCTGGGCCAAGCCCCAAGACCCGTGCCTCTTGGGCTGGCGTGGTTTGGGCTTGGGCACTTGACTTACGGGCTGAACAACAGTTTATGAATGGGTCCTCATAAGACTGTGTTGAAGCCTTTCTTGTGTTAGGGTTGGCCCATGCCACGTGTACGACTGCGTTTGGGTGACTATTTGATGTCTCATTAGTTACTCTCCCCTAGTTAATGGAGCTGCATGTAGTTCCATTAATTTGATAAATGGGGACTGACGCAATTGTACTTAAAACTGTCGCCCCTTCATTCCCCGCATAGCATTTAATGCCGACATGACTGGTGGTTGACCTCTTTATTTGAACATTGCGCCTATATATAGGCTAGTTCTTATAGGGTTAGGTGTTACCATGTGTTTCGCAAAACTTGTCACTCAGATGCACTCTTTTGGAGAATGTGCTTCTGTTTTGGCCTCTACAGAGGACGAAGAAAAGCCCCGCCAAGTGTCAACAAGACTTGCTATTGGGGGAAGCCACTCGGTTTGAGTGCGCTTCGAATTGTTCCATGGGACCTCCAAATATTTTCTTACATAACAAAGAAGAAGTACAAATTTCCCCTTAGTTTGTCTTCCATCTTTTGGTGCTTTCATGGCGTCTTTCACTATCTTTGGGAGATAACACCATCAACCAACATTGGGTGGCTATTACCACTGCTTCTTCTTTGGCTTCACTCATGAAGCCTCTTTGGAAGACAGATTTGGCAGAGCAAAGTTCCAACATGTGTTCTGGCAGATCTTCACTCGCACTTTGTTTTCCACTGAGCTTAGATTCTTGTAGTGTGTAAACCTTTGAATTGATTAGTTGGTCAAGCTTTGTAATAAATTTTTGATAATCAATAAAATCTATTTTTTGTCTGAATTCCATTTCTTTTAATGTCTACTCTGAGAGAATGTGAGTCATATTGGCCCTGTACAGGCAAATCTTAGACTGTCAAAAAAGTCACCACTATCTGAGTAGACAAGACCCTGCGATGTAGTATAGTTCAATTCTGATCAAGGACTGGGTTGTGTCAGTCTGGAAGGGGACACGTACAGTTTTGATCCTATTTGTGTTGCAACCTTAAGAAAATAACTTGATTCGTCAATAATGGTGAAATCACTTAAGAGTGATTTTCGTGTGAGCGGGCCGTGCCTCGCAGGTTGGCTGGCTTTTAAGTAGGTGCTGACCTGTCGAAGCAATCCCACACAATTCTATGTAGAACTGAAGTGACAGAGAAATTGCTTCGAACTCTTAGGACTAGATTTCATACTTCAATCTGACTCATTCTTTAGTTGAGGCTTGGTGGTTAGGGCGTTGCCTTGGTCCGTGTGGACTGGAACAATTGGTTGCAGTGAGTCATTCATGAACTAGACTTGCCAGCTTGCAATGAACTGTCCATGGACTGGGTTCGGTTTGCATGTTTGCCATTGTGGTCATGTAGTCGAACTAGGCTATCTAGGAGCAATGATTCATCAGTGGACTGGACTAGCCCGCTTGTAGTGAACTGTCCTGGGTTCAATCCACGTGTGTGCCATCGTGGTCCTGTGGTCGGACTAGGCCTGTTCCTATGCACAGAGTCATATGAAATGGGATTCGTTAGAGAATACTTTTACTGATAATACTTTATTAAGTGTTCTACATTCCATGGTCTTTTTAGACGCTCTCCACTCAGGTTTTCTTGCCAGTAGGCTCTTGGCTTTTTTATTGTTGAAACGTTATAGGGACCTTTCCAGTTCTGGCTGAACTTGCTTTCTCTTGGGTCTCTTGTGTTCGGCTGGATTTTTCTCAGTACCCAATCGCCGACTTTGATATCTCGAGGCTTAACCCTCCTATTGTAGTGCAAGGCCATTTTTGTTGATAGGCAACTATTCTAATGAAAGCTTCGTCTCTTCGTTCTTCGAGTAAGTTTAGTTCGCCTTTTAGAGTGTCATTGTTGTCCTCCATCCTGAACTCCTCTGTTCTGAACATAGGCATTCCTTAGTTCTACTGGAACCATTGCCTCATACCCATAGGCCACTGTGAATGGTGTCTCTCCTTTTTGTGGTATGATATGCCCAAAGATGATCGTAAGCTTAGAGACCCAAAGCCACTTGGTTGCTTCAAGTTTCCTCTTGATTACTTCCAATATATTTCGGTTGGTGACTTCCGCTTGTCCATTGGTCTGGAGGTGATCTGATGCTGAGAAGTGGTAACTGATGCCTGGATCGGCACAAAGTTGCTTGATTTTCTTGCCTTCAAACTGAGTCTAGTTATCGCTGACCAGGATTTTCATTGTTTCGAACCTGCAGACAATAGGTTTTGAGAGAAAGTTCTTGATTTGATTATCTCATATCTTGGAGAGGGGCTCTAATTCTACCCATTTGGTGAAGTAATCGACAACCATGAAGAGGAACTTCCTCTCAGAAACGGGGAAGGGCCTAAAGTGTCTATCCCTTATTGCGCGAAGGGCCATGGGCTAGTCATTTGGACTAGGTTTTGTGTAGGGATATGTGTGTGTATGGGGCGTACCTCTAACACTTATCGCACTAAAGGACTAGGTCTTTAGCTTATTGCTGCATTTTCAACCAATAGTACCCTAGTGTGAGGGTTTTGTAAGCTAGTGTCATTCCTCTTGGGTGGTTCCCAAAGATTCCTTTATGGATCTCTTGGAGGACATAGTCTGCCTCTTTAGGGGTCAGGCATTTGAGCAGAAGGCCAGTCGCCGATCTCCTATACAACCTTCGTTGAAGAGCGTGTACCGTACTGGTATGTTTTTCAGCTTGCAAACCTCTAGCTTATCTTCTGAGAGGACTCCATCTTTTATGTAGCTGATTAGGGGGCTCAGTCTCATCGCATGTGGAGAAAGTTCATGGAGCTCTTCTTCCTCTAGGGTCGACTTCTCCTAGAACTCTATGAGTGCTTCAGAGTCGTCCTCTGCGAACGAGGCCTTTCTGCCCAGATTTTTGTCTTCCTGGTTATCTGTCCTAGAACAATGGCTTAACAATATTCTTTTGAACCCTCTTTTGGCCTCAATTGCTTTTCTACAATAGGTCATTATTCAGGGGTCTTTAACATTGAATTCACTGTTCACCTGATTGATTACCAGTTGGGGAGTCGCTGAACACCGTGATTTCTTCTACTCTGATTCCTCTAGCTAGAAGGGCCTCTACTCTGTTTCATTATTTGAAGCGTAGAAGTCGAATTTGATAGCTTTCTTGAAGGTGACCTTCTTATGGCGTATAAAGGACGATCCCGGCTCCGTATCCCTTCACGTTGGATGACCTGTTGCATCGCAGGATCCGTCCCTGTGGGGGTGGCTCAGGGTTATCGTCTCTTTGCTAGTCCTTCAACCCCAGTTCTTCTGTTCCAGTGAACTCGGGGATGAAGTCTGTCGGTGCTTGCGCCTTGATGGCTATTTTCAAACCATAATGGATATCAAATTGTCCCAACTCCACTAACTATTTGCCCATTCTTCTTGGCAGCTCTGGCTTGTGCAATACTGACCGAAGTGGGTACTCAGTCAAGACTCAAGACTATTATTGAGTGAGCTTAGAAGTAGGATCTTAGTTATCTGGAGAACGTTACTAGTGCTAAGGCTAATTTTTCCAGGTTAGGGTAGATATCCCCCACCGCTTTCAACATTTTATTGATGTAGTAGACGGGCTTTTGTTTCCCTTTCTCTTCCTTGATCAGAAGTGAGCTGGCATCATGTTCTTACACTGAGAGGTATAAGTAGAGTGTCTCACCTGGAATAGGTTTTGAGAGTAGCTCATTACTTCCCATATATGCATTTAAATCTTGGAAGTCATGTTCACAATGCTCTCCCCATTGGAACTCCTTGTTCCTCTTCAAGATCTTAAAAAAGGGAGGCATTTGTCTGAGGATTTGGAAAGGAACCTATTTGGGGATGTCACCCTCCCAATCAGGCTATGAGCCTCTTTGATATTTGTGGGTGGTTTCATGTTGAGAAGAGCCTGAATCTGGTTTAGATCGGCCTCTATTCCCCTTCGATTGACTATGTAGCCTGAGAATTTTTTAGATTGCACCCCAAAGGCGCATTTTTGTGGGTTTAGTTTCATTTGGTACTTCCGGAGTTGGGAGAATGCTCATTGGAGTTTTGCCAGGTAATCGAGACCATAAAGGCTTTTTACTAGCATGTCGTCAATATAGACTTTTATGGTCTTTCCGATTTGTCCTTTGAACATTCGATTTACCAAATGTTGGTGTGTTGCCTCGCATTTTTAGTCTAAACGACATTACCCGGTAGTAGTATGTGCCCCTTTCCATTAGGAAAGAGGTTTTCTACTTATCCGATGAGTGCATGTTGATCTGATTGTAGCCAGAATATGTATCCATGAAGCTGAGTAAGTTGTGTCTTGACGTCGCGTCTATGATATGGTCTATTTGAGGCTGTGGAAAGCTGTCTTTTGGGCAGACTTTGTTAAGGTCTGTGTAGTCCACGCAGACCCTCCAATTCTCTTTTCTTTCTTACCAAGACCTTTTTGCCAACAATTCTTGGTAGCGAGACTCCCTTATCACGCCGGCATTCATAAGTCTTTCCACTTCTTCATTAATGGCATGGTTGCGCTCGGGATTGACTGTGAGTCGATCCTCACCATGTCTTTTACTGTCAAGGCGAATATATTCTGGTTCTCTTTTAAGAGTGCATGATCTGCCAACACTCTGTTAAGGTTAGAGCATATCCGGACTACTTTCGTGTTAGCTGGGTTATCCAACTATATTGTGATGGCCCCTTATTCCAACTGCCCAACATTCAGCCTTCCTCTTGGGCTGGATGGATGTTCGACATCCGAAGGCGGGGTGGGTACTCTCTATCTAAATTCGGGGTTTTCTCATCCAGATCCTTTTGCTCGAGTTGTTGTGCTCCGTATTCCATTTGCCTAGTTTCAGCATAGTGACATTCCAGAGCGATAGTTTGGTCTCCTCTAATCATCCCTACTTCGCCATCATAAGGGTATTTGAGGCACTGGTGTTGGGTGGAGACTACGACCTCCATGTGTTTTAATGCAAATCAGCCCAAGATTACGTTGTATTAGGAGCGGGCGTCTACGATCAATACCTCTGTCATCAAGATCCTTTGTCGGTCTGGCTGCCTTACTACTACCGTTAGCACGATTATTACGACCGGGTAACAACTTTCTCCATTAAAACCAAACATTGGTTGATTTGAAGGTGTTAGTTCTTCTTCTATCAGTTGCATTTTAGGAATGCGTCTAGGAACAATGTGTTGACAGATCTGCTTGTCTCCACCAACGATCTTCTCTCTTCCCAATTTGCTATCCCTACTGAGATGACTAGGGTATCATTGTGGGGGAAGCAGACTCCCTTCACGTCCCATTCTATGAAAGTTAAGCTTGGGACTTTTCTTTCCTCTCGTATATACTGGACAAAGTTATTTTTGTAGTGCGATCTAGCTTGCAGTTCTCGAACTGATTTCTTTAATGAATGATTGAAATGTTGTCTCTCCTTGTTTGCCTCATGAAGGACATATACTACATTAGGAGTGATGTTTCATGTTTCTTGTGCTATTCATTTTCCTTAGGGATGCATGTCTCCGAAGTCGATGAACTTCTTTAGTCGTTCTCTCTTGATCCAATTTTGGATCTCATCTTTAAGGCTTCTGCGATTTTTCTTGTCGTGGTCTATCTCCTTGTGATAAGAATAATGTTTATCCTTATCATGCTTTGAAGTATTTCCTTTTAATTTCGATGGCCACTTGATGTCTTCCCATTTTCCATGGCAGATAAAACGATGGGCATACTAGAGTTGGATGGAGTGTAATAGGGATACCTGGAGCTGCTGACCTTGTACAACTTTGCCTGGCCGAGCCCGCTCTGGTTCTCACTCCGTTTTTGCTTGGAATCATTTTCTCTTTCATCTCTGTCCTCGAATCTAGAGGAGTGTTTTGGTTCACTTTCCCCCTTCGTAGCTGTCAACATTTTCTCCAGGGTGATGTACTCCTGGGCGGTCCTTAATAGACTTGCCATATCCGCTGGGGGTTCCAAGGTGAGGGAGTTGTAAAACTGACCTCCTCAGAGGCCAAAAATGAAAGTGGTGACAGATGTGTCGACATTGTAAACGTCGATTAAGGTCACCTCGTCATTAAGACGAGTTACGTACTCCCAAGGGTCTCTCAATGCTTTTGCCTGAGGCTCAGCAGATGGTGGGGCCTCTTTTGAATCGATTGGCTCCCGACGAACTTGGTGATGAATGTCTTCCCCAGAACTTGAAACAAATCAATAGATCTCGGCTGGAGGCTATGGGACCTGGTCAGCACAACCTTCTTCAGGCTGGTGGGAAAAGGTCTGCACAAGATAGATTATGAACTTTCTTTAAGTGCTATCACGAGGTGGTAATGGCACAAATGATTTGACGAATTTGATGTTCCATCATAAAACTTGAGCTTTGGAGGGACATACTTTTTCGGAAGATGGGCACTCATGATCTCCTCGGAGAATGGAGTGACGGTGAGATTATATATGACATTAGGATCAATGACCCCTAGTTGGAACGAGTTCTTGGCCGTGGTCCCATCTGTCTTCGGGCCATGGTCCCCATGATCCTCATCTCCATCAAGGCTCCCCTCTCGGCAAGATCTTTGCTCCTCTACTAGGAAGCTTTCGCCCTTCTGGATACGCTCTCGTGGGTCTTTTCAAGTCTGGGATCTCCCCGAATTTTGGCTGGTCTCAGAATGTTGTTGTCGATCTAGAGTGAGCCTTTCTAGCACCAGTGTTAAGTGATCCAAGTGGAGCAGGACCTGACTCATGCAGGGGTCAGTCTTGGTCGCCTCAGTGGCTGGACCATGTGGTTGCTCAGCTTCCTCGACTGGATCGATTCGGCCCTGTAACACCCTATGTGGGCAAGCTCTGAGGTTGGTAGGATATCTTGTGTGAGCGGGTTATATGGCTGGCAGGCTATTAGGGGGTCACAGTCCCACATCATCTGGGTGATGGAAGGATATGTGCTATATATGTGCGAGTTTGGATCCACATGACACAACACATTTTAAAGCAGTGCAGGTAGTTTGGTTGGGCCCAGAGTGGAAAATATTGTATCAAGTAGATCGGGTCGTGATAGGCCTCGTGGTTTGACTTCCCGGACCAGAGCAGTTTTTGTCTCGACATCGTCATTGAGTTTTCGAGATCTGGTGCTGGTGACCATGTCTCGATGCTCTGCTTAGCTAGAAAGAACATTATATGTCTGTTTGAAGGAAAACTTGTTGTTCTTCCCATAGTCGGTGCAAGCCGATGTGTCATAATATTTTCTTTCTGATCTTGCTGATCTCGAGCCTGCAAAAAATTGAATAACGATTAGCCAGGGACCGCCATTGTGGTGGCCGAAGCCACTCCGATGTTTAAGTATGCAATGGTGCAAGGAAGAGTGAGGACTAAATATAAATTGCAAAGTCTATGTGTACCTTTTTTTTTGTTACCTTAAGTAGTGAATGTTCCCTCCACAACTGTCCCTGCTATCGAGGACGTGATGGACGGATGAGATATCACCCATAATCTTACTAGTGCATGACTGAGTCTCTTTGAAACTTGGCTCTGTTTAGGACCCAATACTTGATTGGGCTAAGAGTTGATTTGTGCGAGTAAATCTCGGGTTATGGTGGCTTAAAGATTTGTGTTCAAGCCTTATTGTCCTGGGCCAAACCCCAAGACCCGTGCCTCTTGGGCTGGCATGGTTTGGGCTTAGGCACTTGACTTAGAGGCTAAACAACAGTTTATGAATCGGTTCGCTTGGATTTGTGTTGAAGTCTTTCTCGTGTTAGGGTTGGCCCATGCCACGTGTACGACAACAATCTGATGCTTCTATTGCGACTTCCAATATAGAACAAACGGTAGTTAGAAGCCATCAATAACAATCTGAAGGAAAACTCGTTTGTACGTTTGTACATTTGTACGTTTGGAGGCGGGGGCGATTTGGGGGCGATTCTAGGGTTTGTACGTTCTAGGGTTGGTTGATCAACATTAAAGTCTGAAACTGGTTGGTATGGGCTCATGATCGAGATTAAGACTACTCTCCACTCTCCCCCTCCATCCTTGGGGGGAGATACATCAGCAAGAGGATCGAATTTAGGGTTTGCAAACAAGCAAGAACATGTTGCAGCCAAGAACACGGATGAACTTTTATCCAAATCAGCAGGGAATGAAGCACAAATCACAGCAGGGATTGAAGCACAGTCCGCAGGGATTGAAGCACAATCCGCAGGGAATGAAGCACAGTCTGCAGGGAATGAAGCTCAAACAGCATCAGCACCCAAAGTGATGAGTTGGGCGGCTTTGTTTGCAAATCGAAATGTGAATGGCACCACTAAGCTACAATACGTACCTCTGCCCTTAGTAGAAGGTAAGCGAGTAGTGCATATCAGGAAGTCAGATCATGCAAACAGGATGAAGGAATGTGAGAACTATCTGATAGGAAATTTTGTTGGGAAAAGATTAGCTTATGGCTTTGTGAAAGAAAGATTGAATAAATTATGGGCACTAAAAAGCAATTTTGAAATGTCCATATATGGAGAAAGAGCTTTTGTGTTTCAATTTAACAGTGAGGAAGACAGATTGAAGGTCATGGAGATTGGACCGATTCACATTGCAAGCAGGATCTTCATCATTCGCCCATGGAGACCGTATGTGGAGGAAAGCATCGAAGTTATTAATTCGGTACCAATTTGGGTTAACTTGAGAGGAGTACCATTGTTTCTTTGGAGTCCTGAAGGAATACAAACAATAGCAAGTGCTCTTGGACAGCCTCTGATGCTGGATAAGGCAACTGAGAGTAGAAGTAGGCTGGCTTATGCGCGAGTATGCGTAGAGATTGATGCCAGCAGCTCATACTCAGATACAATACCCATTACCATTGATGATGGAAAATCTATAAATGTGAAAGTTGAGTATTCTTGGAAACCAGGAAAATGTAAAAACTGTATGGGGTTTGGACATGCTTCCACAAGCTGCCCAAAACAAATAACAACAAGCAAGAAAGGAATCAAAGTCTGGCGTCCTATGGAAACAGGGAGGAGTAAACAAGTTAACAATGTATCTACCATAGAAGGGGATGAAGGATGGATGATAGCAGGAGGGAAACACTCATTTCAGTCCAAACAAAACCAAGGAAATCATGCTAGCTCTATTGCTGAAATAAATCAGACAAAGGGGCAGCACATTGAGGGGCAGCACATTGAGGTGCAACACATTGAGTCTGAAGTAGAACAGACAGAGGAGCAGCACATTGAGATGCAACACATTGAGTCTGAAGTAGAACAGACAGAAGTGCAGCATTTGGAGTCTGAACATGTTTTCATAAATGACCAGAATAGCAATGGGATGGGGAGTGAAAAACAGGACAGCAAGAAAAAAAAAAAAACAGGACAGCAAGGGGAATGAAAAACAGGACAGCAAGGGGAGTGAAATTCTGGACAGCAAGGGACAGCAACATGCTGATTTAAAAAACAGAACTAGAAAGGGAGATACAAATGACTCCCAAGTGCTTGAACTGACCCCGAATCAGGGAGCAAATGCAAACCAATCCCATATGAATACCATCAGCAGTAACATAGCAGTAGGAGGACAGATTGAAAAGGAAAAAATGATGGCAGCAGACACAACACAGAAGCAGGAAACGAGAGAAATTGGTTGTGGCCCGAAAAACACTCGAAAGAATCATCCAAAAGTGCACACAATAGCTACCAGAAGCACCTTCATAGGACTTCAAAAGAATGAAACAAAACCTGATACAGAGCGTAGGAAAAAACAGGGAATGCCCAAAACAAATCCAATGGAAAGCACAAGTGGAAGGCCCCAAAGTCCCCACCAGGATGATGAAAACACCCAGTCCAAATTGTCTCCATGATCAGAGCAGCATGTTGGAACATTAGGGGCCTTAATGACCCCTTAAAACAGAGAGAAGTTAGGACTCTTATTGACAGACATAAAATCAGTATTATAGGATTAGTAGAAACAAAGGTCAGTAATGAAAAAAAGAGGAAAATGCAGCAACACCTCTTCAAGGACTGGTTAGTAGTGGACAACAATGACCTGGCTCATGGAGGTCGTATATGGGTAGCATGGGACTCACAAGAAGTTAATGTCAACATTATCGCACGCTCGGATCAGGTCATAACTGCTGAAACAGTCTGGCCAAATGGATACACTTGCTTGCTGAGTTTTATTTATGGAAGGAGCAACTACATGGAACGTAAAAGCTTATGGAAAGAAATAGAAACTATAAACAGCAATAATCATTATCCTTGGGCAATCATGGGAGACTACAATTCTATTTTGAATTCTCAAGAAAGAGTAGGGGGCGATGAGATAAGGCCTTTCCACTTCATGGACTTGCTGAATTGTGTGCAAAAAGTCAAGTTATTTGATTGCAAGTATAAGGGATGCTTTTTAACATGGAACAACAAACAAGAAGGCAGGAACAGAATTATGTCAAAGCTGGATAGAGTTATGGTCAACCAAGATTGGCTCAACAATGTTCCTGACTCTGAAGCAGACTTTCTCACTGCAGGCATCTCAGATCATTCCCCAATGGTGCTCACACTTTACGAGCAAAAGAATATGGGTCCTATACCCTTCAAATTCTTTAACTACTGG
The DNA here is from genome assembly GCA_963556465.1 of Berberis vulgaris. Classification (NCBI taxonomy): domain Eukaryota; kingdom Viridiplantae; phylum Streptophyta; class Magnoliopsida; order Ranunculales; family Berberidaceae; genus Berberis; species Berberis vulgaris. The sequence goes on along the minus strand of OY747124.1, from coordinate 53,579,685 downwards.
GTACATGAACCAGGCTATATGACAGCAGTAGAACAGGCATGGAAAGAGCAGATAGAAGGTAATGCAATGTACAGACTGGCCCAGAAGCTGAAATGTGTTAAACACAAGCTAATAGAGTGGAGAAGAGGAAGGTTTCTCAATGCAAAAACTAATGTGCTGATCACAAAGCAACAGCTGGATAGAGCCCAATTAGATCTTCAAATACAACCCCTTAATTCATCTTATGTAGCACAGGAAAAAGAGGCTATCAAAGACTATGTCAAAGCAACTAGAGGGGAGGAATCAGAAGTCAAACAAAGGGCAAAAGCAAAGCACATGCAGGTAGGAGATGAAAATGTGGCATATTTCCATGACTATCTTAGGGAAAGAAGGAAGAAAAACAAAATTCTATCCCTATATAATCATAATCAGGAGAAGATAGAAGATATTGCAGAGATAGGGGCAGAATGTGTGCGGTACTTTGAAGAAGTTTTTGGAGGAGATATGGAACCTTATGACGACAGTATTATCAATAACATAACAGTTGAAACAGAGGTTACTGCTGAGGAACAAAGAGACCTCACGAAACAAGTCACTCGTAATGAAATTACAGAAGCATTATCCATGATAGACTCCAACAAGGCTCCGGGTCCAGACGGCTTCTCTTCATTCTTCTTTAAGTCAGCTTGGCGTATCCTTGGAGATGATTTCATCAAAGCATCCAGCAACTTCTTCACTAGTGGAAATCTTCTTCGGGAGGTAAATGCAACATATGTAATTTTAATTCCAAAAACTACTAATGCAACCTCCCTAAATGATTTCAGGCCCATATCCTGCTGTAATGTTATGTATAAATGCCTAACAAAAATCATGAAGAACAGAATGAGTGCAGTGGTGCAAAGGCTAGTCAGCCTTAATCAATCAGCTTTCATCAAGGGCAGACTAATTCAGGATAACATCATGCTGGCTCATGAGCTGGTAAGACACTATCATAGAGATGAAGGGCCACCTCGATGTGCAGCAAAAATTGATCTCAGGAAGGCGTATGACACTATAAGGTGGGAGGCTATTACCCACATGCTTCGAAAGCTTCAATTCCCTGCTCAATTCATCAAGTGGATCCATAACTGCATATCTACTCCCAGATTCTCTATCTTAGTGAATGGATCCCCAAAAGGCTTTATAAAGGCTACCAGAGGAATCAGGCAAGGTTGTCCAATGTCTCCTTACCTCTTCGTGCTGATAATGGAATTGTTTCATCTTCTCCTGAAAGAACAAGCGATGCAAGGAGACTACAAGATTCATCACAAATGCAATGAACCTCTTATAACTCACCTAAGTTTCGCGGATGACCTTATTGCATTCTTCCATGGAGACCACAATTCTACAAGAGCCTTGTCCAGGGTTTTAGATATATTCAGGAAGAGTACAGGATTGTCTGTCAACTGCAACAAGAGCAATTTATTCGCTGCGGGAGTCCCTAGTGGAGAACTTCAGATAATCACAGATACATTGCAATTCAAAATTTCAGATCTTCCAGTAAGATATCTTGGTCTGCCTTTAATCTCTTCCAGATTATCTCGTACTGACTGCCTGCCCCTCATTGAAAGAATCAGAAAGAGAGTTGGTTCATGGAAGAATAGAACATTATCTTATGCAGGCAGACTCACCCTCATCAAGGCTGTCCTCAATAGTATGCAAGTGTATTGGAGCTCTTGTTATGTTCTTCCTAAGGAAGTAATACACGAACTTACATCAATTCTTAGGAACTTCTTGTGGTCTTCCTCAGATAACTACTTGAAAGTTCCCCTGGTCAGTTGGGAAACAGTGTGTCACCCTTATCAGGAAGGAGGTCTGGGAGTGAGGTGCATAGAAACCTCTAACAAGGCAGCCATGACGCGTCACATATGGAATATAGTCTCAAATAAGAACAATCTATGGGTTCAATGGACAAAGAAGTATCTTATCAGGGGCAAGGACTTCTGGATCATGGACATACCTCAAGACTCCTCATGGTGTTGGAGGGGAATTCTCAATTGCAGGAAGAAGGCAAGCAACCTGATTACCTATGCAATAGGAAACGGTAGAGATACATCATTGTGGAAGGACCCATGGCATCCCAAGGGTATCTTGATGGATCAATTCCCTACCCAGTTAACTTATAACTCCAGCCTAAACAAGAATGCTCAGGTTAGTGCATTGATCAAAGAAGGACAATGGTTTGTAAGGAATAATGAAAAAACCCATATTGCAGATATATTTGCAGACCTAAAGGCTGTGGATTTTGATTGTGAATTCAAGGATGAGGTAGTCTGGAAAGGAGGAACAGAGGGGGAGTTCTCAAGCAAAAGTGCTTATCACTCCATTCGCAACAAGTCCACAATCGCCCCCTGGACTAATCTTGTGTGGTTCAAAGGGCGTATTCCTAGACATAGCTTTATAGGCTGGCTAGCAATGAACAAAAGCTTGAAAACCCAGGACAAGTTAAAGAAATGGAAGATGCTCCCTTCCTCCATTTGCTGCCTGTGCCATATAGAATCAGAGAATGAAGAACACCTGTTCTTCAGATGTCTGTTCTCTAAACAGGTTTGGTCTTTCATGCTACAACTTATGGGGTATAGACATCAAACTCTCAGCTGGGAAGCTGAAATTAGGTGGTGCAGACAGAGATTTGCAGGCTTTGATCCAAGGTCTATCGTCAACAAACTGGTCCTAAATGCCTCTATCTACCATCTCTGGTTGGAAAGAAACAGAAGGTTGTTCGAGAATAAGCAGATTGATGCCTTGACATTAACAGCCAGAATAGTTGAAGATGTTAGACTCAGAGTTATAGTCCTGAACCCAGAGATCCAGGATACGCCCCGAGCAAGAATTTTCTTTAACAAATGGAATGTGGACATCAACTACAAGCACAAGATCAGCACATATCAAACCTGGAACAGACCTGATCCAGGATGGATCACAGTCAATTCGGATGGCTCTTTGGCAACCGAAAGAGGAGGGTATGGAGCATTGGTTAGAGACCATTCAGGCAGGGTACTAGCAGCAGCCTCGGGGGCGCAAAGGAACCAATCTGTAATCCTGCATGAGCTGCAAGGGGTCGAAATGGGGCTGAAACTGGCTGCTCAGACCCAATACAGGAAGCTGAATATCTGCATTGATTCAGCAACAGCAGTTCACTTAATTAAATCAGTCAAGGCACCTCCTTGGGAGGCCATGCATACTGTGAGACGAATCAAACAGCAGCTGAAGCTATTCGAAGATTACAAAATCATGCATGTTATGAGGGAGACGAATAGGGCAGCGGACAAGCTGGCCAGCATGATGCCGAGTGTGGCTTTCATAGAAGTCACGCCTAGCTCGTTTGCGGAGGACATGAAAAAAATAATATTTGAAGATGCTAGTGGTAGGAAATATATGAGATTGTAATGAGATTGTAATGTTCTTTTCTTCTTTTTTCTGTGGTCTGGGGAGCCCATTTATACCCCACGCTTACCTTTCAAAAAAAAAAAAAAATAACAATTTTGAATCCTTATAGAGTGGAATGAATCACTACTCTAGCTTTGGGCTCCTTGCAGACCTCTCTTAGAAAGAGAGTCGATACCTCTCTGCATAGGAAAGTCAAAGGGGAAGGGTATGCAGATGTCCAAATTGGTGCACCAAGCCATATGTCGGCGACCACTCGTCAGGCTAAGGAGCTCCACCATAAGAAAATTTATCATAAATCTGGTCTTGTTTCTCGCTGATACACAAGTTACATCTACTGTATACTGTAACACCCGTATTTCTCCTAGATCTTTAATAATTTTTATATTTAGGATGTAGCTATGTGTAGTGCATGTTTAGTTTGTTCATTTATATGAGGTTAAATTAATTATTGCTCTATGAATAAAAATCATGACTTCTTTCTTGAAAGTGCATTTAAATATTAATTCCATTTACTAGGTTGTATTGTTCGAAATTCACTAAATGCTATTATCTTATGAATCTTTGGACGAGATTTCATTTAAGGTTTGTATAATGCAACAACCCTAATTTTCATAACTACATAAATTTGTATTTTTCTTCGTATTTAAATTTTAACCAATTTTTTATTTATTAGTTTTTGAATAATATCGACACGTGTCATAATAATACATGGGTTAATAAAATCATTAATTTGGTTGTAAATAAAAAAGGGGATGTCTTTAAGGGAATAATATTTAAGGTTGTTCTTATTAATTTTGATTTTTATTAATTACTTGTAATTAATTAAATAGCTAAAAAAGGGTGCAACCTACTTAAAACCTTAAGTGAGATGTCTTTGGTCTTAACTTGGGTGGTGGCTGTCTTTGGCCGTACAGTGCTTGGAGATAAGAAAAAAGAAAGAGAAGAGAAAGGGGAGAGAAAAGAAAAGAAAACAAAATGAGAGAGAGAAATAGAGATGATGAAGAAGAAGACAAAAGAGAGGAAAGGGATGAGAGATTCAAGAAGAGAAAATGAAGAGAAGAAAGAGAGGAATGGAAAAAGAAAGATAGAAAGAAAGGGAATGAGAGAAGATGAAACGAAAAATTGAAGAGAAGAAATAGAAGAAGGGAAGAAAAATGAGGGGAACAAAAGAGAGAAGAAGAGAGATAAAGAAAGAAAAAGAAGAGGATATGACACGTGCTTATGTGGGTGATGTACACGTGTTCGTGCTTCTAGAAATTGATTGGGTATTCACATTTCTGTTTGTGAGTTTCGACGTTGTGGGATTTTAGATCAATGCGGCTTTTATGATATTCATTACGCGATTAAATAAATTAGTTTTCTTCATTTTTGTATTTAATTATTTGTTTTAAATTTAGAAGGTTATATTTTATTCTGATTGGTTTGCTAAAAATACAATGTTTGTGAGTATTTCTCACTTTTAATTAAGATGTCTTTTTCTATTATTTAAAATATCGAATTGTGTGAAATATATGTATGGCATTTTATTTCTTACTTTTAACATTTCATTGGAGAAGAAAAAGGTACAATTCAACTTGAGGATATTAATTGAATGTGATATGTATATTGACAATATTGGTTAATATTATGCATTGTAATACTATTACTGTTGTGAGTATATGATATATTATTGTTACTAGTCTTATTATTAAAGATCTAATGTATTCTATTAGTGATGAATGAATAATGATGATGACCCAATTTTATATTATTGTCAGTATTGTTACTATTAAATGATTGTTATTCTATTAGTAGTGAATTATGAAAATGATGACACATGATGTAGATAATTTTGTACTCTTTGAAAAGCAAACGAATAAATTATGTTCATGATTTACTAATTAAAACTTAACGGTTAGAAATGTGTGGATTATTGATTATTTGGAGATTAGTATTTTGTTTTTATAATTATGGTCAACACTCTAATGAAGAACTATCTCCCGCGTATCTAGGAGCACAAGTCTAATAGGAAAACTTCCCTCCACAAGACGACTCCTAATTAAAGAGGGATCTCCAAGAATATCTTTTTTCCTAAACTACGCCACCAATGGCCTGGCTGAACCAGAACTTCAGCACTATAAATAAGACAGGAAGTTGGTGAATAAAGGTAGGCTACAAATTTCCTGTTTACAACTTTAAGCCTTCATCAGAACCTTGTCTGACTTAAGCATCGGAGTGTCATCGGCCACCACAACGGTGGTCCGTGGCTCACGTATGTTCCTTGAGAAAGTCAATAGGTCAAGGTCAAACAGAAAGCGAAAATCAACTGCATCAGTTTGGTGCTGTCCGTGGGGACGATAGAGTTCCTAGCAGAGCATTGACATCATCTCTCTTCAGAGTTAAGGAAGATGGAGACAACCAGATCCCATAACAATGGAGACCAAGGGACACATTGAACGCTCAGACTGGCACTGTACCACCGCTTCCAGTGGTACCGGCGACACAAGGGGAACAGGCTCACACCCCCGTGCCAGCGACGCGACAACGAACCCAGGATGGATCTACTATCATCCTAGATACATCAGATTGAGAAAGCGGTGGAGATCTTCACTCAGTAGAACCCTCCACCCACTAATGGAGATCAAGAGAAGAACATACCTCAATCTCCAGATGACAATAGAGAGTAGGCGTAGGAGAGTCATGCCCCCGCCAGTTCTCACTGACCTAGAGGTGGCGGCGCGACCAATGGATATCCAATTTTCATGGGCGACAGACCCTCCATGCAGAACCCCATCAACTAACGGGATCACAACCCAGATGTGTTGTACAACCTTTCTATTCCCTTGTTCATGGAACACATCATGAACAAAGCTCTGCCAAAAAAGTTCAGCCCCCTGAAGCTTGAGTTCTACGACGGGACTAGTGACGCGTTCGATCACTTACGCCATTATGAACACATGACGACGCTCAAAGAAGGTTTTGAATCAGTGTTGTGCAGGACGTTCCCTACCAGCCTGAAGAAGTCAGCGCTGACCTAGTTCCACAGCCTCTTGCCAAAGTCCATCAACTCGTTCAGGACATTGGCCAAATCATTCCTTACACGCTTTGTTGGCAGCCAGTGGATTAGGAAGGGTCTGCACTATATACTCTCCCCGAGGCAGAGGCCAAACGAGACGCTAAGGGAATACATCACGCGTTTCAATGACGAGCTGATACTTATTGATGGCTGCAACAATGATACCTCTGTTACGACTTTTACTGCGGGGCTAAGAAGGGAAAATTTTTACGACTTCCTCACCCTGGGACCCCCTATTGTTATGGCAGACCTCCTGAAGAGCGCCTAGAGATACATCACTTTGAATGAAATGCTAGCGGCCAAGAAGGAGACTGAAACAGAAAAGAAACCCTACGGTTCTAGAGACAGATAGGAGTTAAAAAAACAAAAAAAATGAAAATAGGAACAAACAGAAGCGCAGTGATAGCAGGTCGGACTCTGACCATGCTAGGCTAGAAAAATCTTCCAACTATGTCGAGTCCAGGACCATAACCCCCCCCCCCCCCCCCCCAACTCTAGCTTGACCGACGTCCTCAATTCCATGAATTGAGAGAATCTGTATTGGCCCCCGAAGCAGCGTGAAAATGCCTCGAAACGCGACAACAACAAGTATTGCTCATTCCACAATGAGGGTGCCCACAACTGTAAGTCTCAGGAACGAGATCGAGTATTGTATTATAAAGGGAAAGTTGAAGGAGTTCTTGGATTCAGAAAAAGGGCAGGACTAGACCAAAGAAAAAGCAGAGGCGGTCAAAGAAATAAAATAGGAGGCTCTGAGCATTATATATGTCCTTCACAGAGTCGAATCAGAGGGGAGCAGTCAAACAAGTCCCGAAAGCGGACACTCTTTGAGATGCTGGCAAAGCCCACCAACAAGGACCGATACATGCATGTATTACTCGCGAGTGCAGAGCCCAATTCTGGCTTTGACTTTCATAGATAAATACCTTGAGGGGGTCCGTGTGCCGCACAATGGCGCTATTGTCATTTCAATCTCTATTGCGAGGTGGGAAGTAAAGAGGGCCCCGGTAGACACGGTAGGCTCTTTCAATGTCCTATTATACAATGCACTCTGCAACATGGACCTCAAGGAAGACAACTTAATACCTTCCGGCTACCCGCTGATTGGGTTTAGCAGAGAAAAATTCTTCCCCATCAAAAAGATAAGCTAGTAGTGGTGCAGGAAAACCACAACTGATGAAGGTTATGTTCCAGGACTTCATGGTGGTAGATGCACCGTTTACCTATAATCTAATCTTGGGGAGGCCTTGGCTTCACCAGATGGAAGCAGTGTTCTCCACCTTTCATCAATGCGTTAAGTATACTGCAAACCACTCAGAGGGATCTATTCGTAGAGACCAACCAACGACACGGGGTTGCACTATGCCATGTTAAAGCAGATAGATTGTTCTCAGATACAGCTTGAGTCCGCCAAACAAGTTGATCAAAAGCCAGACTCAGAAACTGGGGAGGAGTCGCTCTTCCCTGATGGGGACAAAGACCCAGCAGCAGTGGCTCAACTTAGCGACGAATAACAGTCCAGTATTATAGGTGCGGTCCGCCCTCGAGCTCGACGGGACGTCTGGCCAAACGGAAAAGTCATCGCAAATGGGAGTACAATCCCACAATTGTCAGCCGGTACGAGAGAACCCTCCCATGCAAGATTTAATCTTCAGTAATCTCAACGGCGTCAGCAAAACTTGACAATTCACCGAAGGTACTTACGATCCAAGCAAAGGCCATGCAAATTTACTTCCGGGTCGGATCAACCTCTCTCTGCCAATAGTCAATCTATCCAGTCGTTTGGCTTTATTTCAATAGTCAGTTTAGAGGTTTAATTCTTAAGAACTTATGTGATGTAGAGTCATTTGAGAAATAAAAAGAGAATTACCAAGATGTTACAACGTTTGTCCAGGTGGCAGGTACAGAAGATTACAAACTACAAGCATCTAATCCGATGCGATGTACAGTAAATATTCGCTTAAACAGTCCGACTTCAGACGAGGACTCAGAAGTGACAGCAAAGGTAACCAAGGTAGACTACGGTACCCACTAGGAGTTTTGTTCTGCGATATCTCTAGAGAAGATGATTTACGAGCAAAAGCAAATGTACAAAAAGAAGTAGAAAGAGTGCACTCAATTCAATATTCCATCAGACCACCTCGCAATGATGACCTGAGGCCTCGCGACACGCCGACCGAAGCTACAACCAACTCACACGCTCGATCCGTCCGATCAGCCGAGCTTGGGATAAGAATCAACTTGAAACGGATATAGAGCACCCACCCGTTGAGGGATGAAAATGGCGTCTAGGAGTCAATTGCCCACTTCGACAAGCCATGTCCAACTGTACTCCGTCTCGCAACTCTGAGTTTCAGCTCAGCGCAACATGTCAAGGATAGCTGAAGAGGACGAAAAGCAACCGCTCCACAGTTGGTTGCTGGTGTTATCTCAGAAATTATGTGGTTCGAAGGGCCGATGGAGCACCGACACATAAAAGATAGACTCGTCCCTTGAGAAGAAGTCTATACTTTTTCTTCGCCATACGAAAAGAAATTACAAGGTCTCAGTGAACCAATCGGGTGCTCACCAGAGCAGGTGACCACACATAATAGCAAATCTTTTCAAGACTTATCGCTGCAAATGTCAAAACATTCATTGACTCGAAAAGCAAAAAACGCTCTATTAGCTTTTGGAAAACCCAAAGCATGTTCTTTAGGTAAAAACATTTGAAGAGTGCAATCTGCAGAAAATAATACCTACAACAGTGAGGACACGTCATTATATAGACGTAATGGCTCACCAACCGGGCGCGTCAGCATTAAATACAAGCATTGAATACCGTATGAGAAATGAATAGGCGATGATTCCCATGACAACCGCGCAAGTCCACATTCAATCAATTAATGACGCTGCACGCAACCCCATTAACAGGAGAGTAATGTCGTACACATAGCACCATGATCTTGCGCCAAGACCTAGTTTTTTCTTATATGGGCCCAGGAATGCTACCACCATCTCGACCCACTATCCAGGCGACACTCTACCACGTCCACCAACACAAGCAGTAAAAGCCTAGTCACTTTTGACACATGGAGCATACCTACATATCACCAACTGATTTAAGGTACCTGCTCTTTTTAAATAACTTTCATTGAAATTAGTGGAAAATAGTCCGCATAATGCAATTCGATTTCAAAAGTAGGCTCGCACGCCTGTAATAGGCGAAGCCCCAACTTAGCCAGGTAAGATCAGTCAATTTCGACTAATGACAACGACTTTTGGTTCACCCCGACGCCTAGTTCGCTGCGCGCGAATGTTGATTGCTTAATGTTGATTGCTTAGGAAGTGGGAGTCTAGCCAGCGCTATCATGCCTGATGATGATGACACTCTAGAGATCATCGCCCCCGCGGACGATAATCGTTGAACCTGATCAGGTAAGCTTTGTATGTTTCGACTGATGATGATAGCTTATGGTCAACTCCCAAGTCTGTAGCTCGCTGCTCGCGGGTGTATATGGTTTGGAAAGTGGGAGCTAGTCAGTTTTGAGGATTGATGTCGACGGCTTGCCACGGGACCACTGCTCTTCTACAGACATGGTCGCCGAATTCGCAACTCCTAAATCTGTAGCTTACTGCGCGCCAGTGTAGATGGTTTGGAAGGTGGGAGCTTAGTCAGTTCTGACTAATGTCGACGGCTTGCCACAAGACCATTGTTCTTTTACAGACCATGGTTGCCGAACTTTCTCATCCCAAGTTTGTAGCTCGCTCCCTGCGAGTGTAGATAGTTTGGAAGGTGGGAGCCTAGTCAGGTTTGACTGATGTCGACGGCTTGCCACAAGACCACTGCTCTTCTACAGACCATGGTCGCCGAACTTTCTCATCCCAAGTTCGTAGCTCTCTCCGCACGGGTGTAGATGGTTTGGAAGGTGGGAGCCTAGTCAGTTTCGATTGATGTCAACAACTTTCCACAGGACCACTGTTCTTTCGCAGAATAGTGGTCACCTGGTTACAGCTCAATCAACATCTTCACACCCGCATGGGCTGACATCCCATTATTGGCAATGGCCGCTTGAGCAGACCCGAAAACTAATCCGCTGAGCGTTGATGAATGCTACACGAGAAACCATCCCGAACTTACGAAACCTAACTCGGGCTAAGAGCCCTTGTTGAACTACAGACGACAATGCATGTGCTCGACTATAACAGTTCATTCACGCCAACGACCGCAACTGACGGTTTAATATATAACTTGAGCCTCTAATGACCTACCTCGAGGATGAGCTGCAGTCTAGATAAAGTAACCCACTGCCAAACCATCCACATCATACAGAATGCTCACTATTGTGCCTAACTACGCGATGGCGACTCTGAGACCTCATGAAAGTACGAGTCAAAAGTACTCACGGCATAAATGGTCAAACTCTTAACAAAGACCACATGGCTCCCTGCTAACCCAATAAAACCTACGTTAAAATAAAAGACAAGGCGAAATGGAAAACATGAAACAGGGGCACTGGATAGAACACATGTACGAATTCTACTCGAAAGAAAAATGTTTTCATTAACAGTCTAAACAGAAGGTACAAATATAGGGGAATTGACCTTAATAGGAGAAGAATCATGAATTGCGTCCATTGTTCCTTAGCTTGAGTGCCATGATCCGGATTACCCTCTTCCTTTGACAGCTCAGCGATATCTTCGAAATTCGCGAAGGACACCTTCTTGTAGTAAGAAAGGTCCCAGTCTGGATGCTCTTATTTCATCAATGCCAGTAGTTCCAACCTCCCATGCACGATCCTACAAAATTCAAAGATGCCTTGCGCCTTAAGAAGCTCTTCCTCGCTCGCCTTTGCTTCAGCAAGCTCACCCTCCAGCGACTTCTCAATGTTCAAGCTGTCCTTAACTGCGCTAAGCTCATTCTGCACCAAGAGGAGCTACTCCAAAGCTTTTCTCGCTTCCTGAACGTTAAATTCAACGTCAGATTCTAATTGCTATCTCTAGACAGTCCTCTCAGATTCTTGCCAGGTATTCTCCTCAGTAAGAGACCACAACTAAGAGCGCACTTTAGCCGCAGTTTCCTACCCAACTTCTAAGCCATGGTCGACCAGGTTCAGCTCTTCTCTGGATCTTTACCTTGCGGACATCACTTTTACTAAATCGTACTCAAGGGCTTCCAAATGAACCCTCTGGGCCTTAGCATCAGCGACTGATTGTTCCAGTCTTTTCTTTTCAAGCAGCTTTCTCAGTAATTCGATCTCAATGAGTGCATTAGAATACGACTTCTGCTTATTAGAGAAGACATGTTCCATGGTATACACCCTCTTACAGGCCGCCTCAACTTCCCTCCCAGCGAGACCACTTGGCTCAGATGTGACATCCCAAGCATAAGATGTTTCAACCCTTTATCCATACGCTTTCCCAGCGTATCCTCCCATGGCTTTAAAGCGCGATTCACCAGCCAGCTATAATCTCTGCTGATATGCTTCCTTGAAGCATAATCAATGTCAACTTCCTGGTGCCAGGCCTGGTTGCTCATTTTTACTACATCCGGAGCAAACAGAACGCGCGACTGGATGAAGTTCTTCCAGATACAAAATTACACCGGCATCGCCCTTTGCAATCTTCACCGCACCTGGGCCCTCATCCACCACCTTCCCCTTGTCACTAGTAGTTGACCCTCTATCATAAGCCGGCTCGGTAGAATCCAAAGGGAGAGATGGAAGCGAATTGTCTATCAGACCCTTCGTTATCTCAATATACGGCCTAGAGCGAGATGGGGGACAATGCAGACTACAAGGAGGTTCCACGCCGCAAGGATAAATGTCAGATGATCCATCAGCAAGACGAGAGAACTCGTGGGCCACATACAAGTCTTTATCCAACCTTCCAGTAAAAAAAGGCCTAGATTGGTCAGTATCAGTAGAAGCCGCCACAACAGCCAACATCAGCTTCTTATTCAAAGCTTCTGCCTGCTCGGTACTCAGCTTTGATGTATCATCGACCCCTACTAGCCGCAGGCGGTCATTCTCCAAATCAGAAATAGAAACAGGGGACTTAACATGAGGGTTGTGCCCCTCAGATACTACAAATTCCGCCTCGGGGGACAGGTCAAAATCACGCTCCTCACTCAATGGTGTGGACCGTTTGGAAGTAGGCTCAACCCTAGTGTAAGACCTCTTTGAGCCTATGAAAAAAACAAGCATCTCAGAAAGCTCCTCCGTGTTTGATGGACTAGAAAGCTTAACTTTTGATGTCTTCCTCTTTTTGGAAGGAGCTCCACCTTTTGACTGAACCTTCGACACTCTGAAGAGAGTGGGAGCCACATGTCAATGGGTTCCTAACCCACTGCGACTAAAATTTGAGGTGTCGATAACATTTTCCACTTTCATTCAAGGCATGCCACGAAATTCCTTGATAGTAGCTTCCTCTTCAGAAGAAAGAGGAGTAGTGGGAAACCTCCCTATAGAGAACACACGTAACGATCAGGATACAATCAACATAACGTAAACAAAGGTGCGAAATTATACTTACGAAGTTGCTTGAACTCCCGCTCAAGCGGGCGACCATTGAACTCGAAATACTTTGGGTTCGAAAGAGCTAGAAAGTTGTGTTTTTGCCAGAACTCGAAGTCATCTAGAAGTTTCCCAAAGCAAGCCGACGACTTCATCTCACACACAACGTGTTTGTTTAGTGGTAGAGAAGTTAACAACTGGATCACCCTTGGAGTCACTTGGACACCAGCATCGTTTGCCCTGATCAATATGGCTAAGACAATCATGTACCCATTTGGTACTAACTGGACAGGCAGGATACCAAGAAATTCCGGAAAACTCCATATCTCATCAATCACAGGAAAACAGACACCCGTCTGAAGCATGCCATGGTACAAATAGACAAATTCTTCCAGGGGAAACATTGGTATCGGATCAACACCCAATGTGAAGAATTTCAGGTCTTCAAGGACCCCATATGTCTTCCGAATCTCAGCCAGGCTTGATTTGAAAGTCGACCTCTCTTCAAAGAACTTGAGGCCCTCAGCAAAAAGGTCATCATCGAGTTGATTCTGGCGAGCCATGAAAAAAGTGAACAAGCTTTCAATTAAAAACTTAAAATAGCGGAGTCTCTAAAAATGAAGAAATGAAATAGTCAAACTCTGCAGAAAGAGAGATCTAAATAGATATTGATTTCCAACCTTTTTTCCACTGAATTGGCGCACGCTTAATTAATGAACTGCGTCGCTTAAGTAACGGTTCAGACTCAATCATCATGAGCGGCGTATCTTTTCGAGAAGTGAATTAGTGCACCGACTAGATGTCCCACTAACTCGGGGGGAGCAGTTGATGATACACCAAAACGTCATTTCTTCTACACCGTACACGTGTCATGATGATCTTGAGGAATATCAGTCTAGCACTGATCCGACCCAAGTGGTATCAAGCATGTAAAGTGCAGTCCGCCAGCCGAACCCGAATTACTATAGCCTACTAAGCCCACACGTCTCACAAGCATCCCCAATATCTGTAAGACCTATTGAGGCAAGTGTCTCGGGGATCAGTTTTGAACGGGCAAGACAACCATACTTTGTCTCTAACTATGAAATAAGTACCAGAGTATATGTCATACGTGGAAACTTTCACATATGGACAACACTCCAATGGGGAACTATCTTTTGTGTATCTGGGAGCACAGGTCTAACAGGAAACTTTTCTCCACAAGACGACTCATAATTAGAGAAAGATTTTCAAGAATATCTCTTTCCTTAAACTACGCCACCGATGGTCTGGCCGAACTAGGATTCCAACACTATAAATAAGAAAGGAAGTTGGTAAATAAAGGCACTCTACAATTTTCCTGTTTAAAACTTTAAGCCTTCCTCAGAGCCATGTCTGACTTAAGTATCGGAGTGTCATCGACCACCACAACGGTGGTCCGTGGCTCATGTGCATTCCTTGTGCAGGTCAGCAGGTCAAGGTCAAGCAAGAAACATAAATCGACTACATCAGATATGTAATGAATTATTTTTTGTTGTAATATACATTTCTTTATGTAGTGGTATAAATGCGGTAAGGTACAATAATGATAATTTGAGTATGGGTTCACCTATATATATATGCTGACAATTTTATATGGTTAACAATGTTATTAAGCTTATAGGTAGTCTAGGCCTTATGGACTCTTGGAGTCTAGTTTCTTATTACTATTGATGTAGTCGATTTCTGCCCTCATTCTTCGCTGCTCACCTAGACTTGCACAGGTAGCAAACGTGAACCAAGGACCACCGTGTGGTGGCCGATGACACTCTGATGCATAACTTAGATAAGGCATAGGAAATGCTTAAATTTGTAAACTGGGTTATATTGTGTACCTCTAGTTCATCGACCTTGTCTCCCATTTATAGTGAATGAGTACTTTTTCGATTAGGCCTTTGGTGGCGCAGTTTAGGAAAAGTGATCTTGATGTGGAGATTCTTTCTTGATTGGGAGCTGTCCATGTGGGATAGTTTCCCTACACGTTTTAGATCTATGGGAGAGTTTCCCTTTCTGAGTGTTTGTCCATGCAAGGAAGTTTCCTTTCCTGAATTATAATCTAATTTATGTTTCCTAGTCAGATCCAATGTGTTGCTAGCCTGCCTGTCTTGGGTAGATCTCTCAAATACTTGCCTTAGAAGTCTTACGAGTATTGGGCCTGACTGCGTGACATTTGGGCTTACTGGCTCATTGCAACTCGGACCTGATTATTGGATTTTGCCAATAAGGGGCTTACTGCTATTTGGGCCTCGTTGGATTGAGCGTGCAATTGTGCCTACTTCATTTAGTAGACGAGATTATCATAACATGTGTACGGTGCTGATAAGAGGAAGATTTGATGTATCTATAAGCATAATTGAGGTTCAATAGAGGAGTTCAAGGATCCTTGGGTTTGTGTCTTTGTGATGGTTTATGTAAGAAATGTGTGAACTTTACACCTTTGATTTGTGAGTCTTGCATGGAATTGATGGGTTCATTTTCGGTAATCCATTATTTGGTTTTAGGCATGTCTGAGAATAAGTTGTATTATTTGTGGTGTTTTGTGTCACAAATGTGCAAACTTTACTATTATGATTTGTTTGATGTGTGGGTTTTTCCAAGCTTGGCTTTTCTCATTAAACTATCATTTTCAGCTAATTTTCTGAGAATTTGTTTAAGAAAATGCTAGGTTGTTCCCCAAAATAATTAGATGATATTGTGATTAAATTGTTTATGATTTGACAATGTATTAAATGTTATGCTTCCCCAAAAGAATGGGTGGATTTACTTATGAATTACAAAGTGTCTATTTGAAGAAATTTTGAAATATTAAAAATAAATGATACTGATAAACTTTGATTCCTGAAAATTTAATCTCTTGGAATTGTATCACTTACAACTACCATATCTCTTATTATTTATGTTTTTCCCTCTTCTATAGAGAAACTAAATTACCTTCGAGTTGGATCTTGAGGAGTAGGGAACCTCTTTTCTTATAGAGAAACTAAATTACCTTCGGGTTGGATATTTCGAAAAGAAGGGTGGTTTTGAAATGCCTAAAATAGGCTGGATATTTATTTGTAAAAAAATGTGACGTGACTTATGCGCATTGTTAGCCCAAGAGTGGCCTTTATTGTACTCGTATAGTAAGGGGTAACCGCTAATGCATGCCCGTATGTGATGTTTCCACTTAGGCATGGATAACGGAGAAGATTCCCTTTATATGAGAGAGGCATACAGACATGTATGTTCGGCTCAGAGGTGGTGTGAATGTAGTATCGTCTAAGTGATCAATTCAATAGAAATGAATAATGTGCTTAAGTCAAATAATGTATGAATATATCCGTATTAATTGAGGAATACTAATTTTTGGTAAAATTATATACTCGTGTTTCTAACAATTCCTTGCAGTATGGCAAGTCCACTAATATTTCTGCAGGTCAGACTTTCCATAGTCAACATCTACAGCGTCAGTACAAGTAAATAAATATTTACTTATTAGAATGACACATTTGCCTTTTTGAGGAATTACTTGTTTGTGTGGTTGTTCATCGTTTGCGCATAATTTTTAAGTTATCACTTGCAAACGGATTGATTTTGGGATGAAGATTGCTCATACCAACTTAATTGTTGAACCAAGTGAGCTTTTGTATCTTGGGTATGTTCTTATTGGAAAATAGTCAATTAGCTTGTCTCAGGTTCAAAGATTATTGGGCAGCGCTATTAGAGTTTCTTTAGTGGGGCAAACCTCGTCAAAGAGTTCCTGGTTAGAGTTTTTTAGTTTATTTCAATGATTAAATTATGTCTAAGTTGTTGCTAAATGTTATTTTGTTATTGAATTTTTCACGTTCCAAAATTTAAGGAAAACGGATAATCCTACGTGAATATAAGGATTTTCATTATTCTAAAAAATTGGAGCGTGACATATACACTTTGAGTATAAATGAAAATAAAAATAAAAATGAAGTACAACTATTGCTTTACACACTGATTACTAACATTATCTGGACAAAAATTCTATAGTGCTAGGCCCCTAGCGCCAAGGAGGCTCTGTGTGTGTTTGTTTGTGTTCGATTGATGGATTTTGATGATCTCTAGGATGATGGAGGATATTGAGGCTCCCTGGTGCAGGCCTGGCACGCATGACCTGGCTTTATATACCGATTGTTATTTGGATGATAAACAAAATTCATACATAGAAGACTAAGAAGGGTGAGGACCATTCACCTTTTTCATTTTCATCTTTTTCATTTTCATCTTTTTCATCCCAAAGATAAACAATTAAATTACTGGAAGAACCAACAACCTTACTAAGAGAAAGTGAACCTCAACCACATAATTTGTAGAAGAAAATGCTAGGTAGAGATTTAAGTTGTAGCAAGTGGTTACTAACCCAAGATGAAAACACAACTATGAAGGTTTCAAGTATAGAAGAGGTAGTTGGGATCTATGGAGAACATGAGGTGATATAGATCTGAACCAAATCAAAGCATATTTGAGGGAAAATCAAGAGTTGAGGTAGACTAAGCTTGGTTGGAGAACATGTAGACCAAATGGGGATGAGAATGCAATGGCAGTGGAGAGATCAAACACAAAAGAAGGAAGAAAACACCTCGATCTGAGAAATTAAGAAAACGGAAAATAAGCTCACCACCTAGAGGAAAGAAATCGATGGAGAATCGTGGAAAGAATGTGGGTTTCTACTCAATTTAGAGTTGGACGTTAATCTTCTACAACCACTGAATTTACACCTTTATAAGCAAGTCTAATAATTCGTTTGAACGAAATGAAGGACCAATGGCTATTTGAGCTAAATTTGAAACACTTCCTATCCCTTTTTGGTGTAAATTTTGTAACAATATTTTCTATTTTTAGCTTTGTCTTTTGTGATTTTGGATGCAGATATTGGCACTTAGGAACAATAACTGGGTTTTTTTTTGGAAGGCGAGCTGGGTTTATAAGGATCCCACGACCTATCAACAAGGTGCGACCTACAGATCAACAACCTTAAGAAAGAAACCATGCCGCAGGTGGGTCTCGAACCTAGGACGTGGGGGACAAACCCACACATCCCTAACCACTAGACCATAACACCATTGGCACAATAACTTGTTTTTACTAACCCAAGAAGACTCCTTTAGTTTTCATTATTAACCCAACATACACATGACTAAATAGAAACTATATCATATGAGCTCTGTTTGAGCTGAAATTTTGAAGAAAAATAAAGACCAACAACCGAAAGAACATATCAAAGTTTCAGGCTCAACTCATTTCGACATGCATGCCTGAAGATCTGTGCTAAGTGGGATAAAGAAAAAAATTTCTAATAATAACGAAACAAGCAAGGACCCACCATGGATGCGACATAAATCGGCTGGTAGGCCAACTAACATCCATTGTCTAAGTCCACCCAAAAGAGTGATCCTTAAACATTCACAAATATCATTTATCAAAATATTTAATGACGGGGACTTACACACGTATCTCGAGGAACAATGTCGAAGTGGTTTGAAGCTTTGGTACGTTGTTTCTAGTGTTAATCTGTGATTTTACTTACAATTTCAGCTCAAATGGAACTAAAATGAATTATACAAAAAATAAAAACTATGGGGAGCTTCCAAGTTAGTAAAAACCATTTTTATCCTCCCATACTCAATTAATTTCCAAGCCTCTAGATGTACGTGGACGATATGTGGCCGATAACACATTTAGCTTGATTGGATAAAACAAGTTGCAAGAAATCAATCGCCTGGAAATCTAAACAGTATAACTGAAGTTCCCCAAATATAACAAAAGTTCCCAAAATGAATAGTTATTGTGTATTTTCAACTCTAAATTTCTTTTACAATTTTGCTCTCCCAACGCTATGGTATTCACAAAAAAAAAAATCAAAAGGAGGGTAAGAATAGAAAAGAGTGTGTGTCATTCAAATGAAAAACACTATTATACATTTTACCCTTTTACCCTCCCAAAGTTAAACTATTTACAATCAAAACCAACCCCCCTGTAACATTCATTAATTACACCTAAACCCCTAATATAATTTATTTGAAGTCCTCAATTATGAATAAATTATAAAAACGCCCTTACATCTAACTTTTAGATTTCTCATTTTTCCCTTCATATATCATACTTTCACAATCAAAACCAGCCCTCTCAACATTGATTACTTATACGTATGCCCTAACATTAACTATTTGTGTCTCCTTATTTATTTATAAACTATACATAGGCCCTTAAAATTATATATTATTATATTATTTAAAAATTAAATAATAATTTTTCTTAATATTGAATTATAGTAATAAAGTAAAAAA
Source organism: Berberis vulgaris (assembly GCA_963556465.1). NCBI lineage: Eukaryota > Viridiplantae > Streptophyta > Magnoliopsida > Ranunculales > Berberidaceae > Berberis > Berberis vulgaris. Next base: position 53,560,414 of record OY747124.1, on the reverse strand, counting down.
GTGTTGAACGGATGCAGAGCGTGTCAACACCCTATTTCAACTTAAAGCTGACGACACAACATTCCAAGGTGTCTCTGGTTCCTAAAATCCATATTGGATGCAGGTATTCGCACTTAGGGACAATAACTGGTTTTTACTAACCCAAGAAAACTCCCCTTTTGTTTTCATTATTAACCCTATATACACATGACTAAATAAAAACTATATCATATGAGCTGAAATTTTGAGAAAAAATAAAGACCAACAACCAAAAAAACTATTCAAAGTTTTAGGCTCAACTCATTTCGACATGCATGCCTCTGGACTGTGGTAAGTGGGATAAAGGAAAATTTTCTAATAATATCACGAAGCAAGCAAAGACCCACCTTGGATGCGACATAAATCGGTTGGTAGCTCAACTAGCACCCATTGTCTAAGACTACTCGAAAGAGTGATTCTTAAACATTCACAAATATCATTTATCAAAATATTTAATGACGGGGACTTACACACGTATCTCGATTAACAATGCTGAAATGATTTGAAGCTTTGGTACGTTGTTTCTAATGTTAATCTGCAATTTTACTTAAAATTTTAGCTAAAATTAGACTAAAACAAATTATAAAAAAAAAATAACTAAGCGCAACTCTCGAGTTAGTAAAAACCATTTTTATCCTCCCACATTCAATTAATTTCCAAGCCTCTAGATGTACGTGGAAGATCTGTGGCCGAGAACACATTTAGCTTGATTGGATAAAACAAGTTAAAAGCAATCAATCGCCTTGAAATCTAAACAGTATAACTAAAGTTCCCCAAGTATAACTAAATTTCCCTACATGAACAGCGATTGTGCATGTTCAACTCTAAGTTTCTTGTACAATTTTGCCCTCTCAACTCTATGGTATTCACAATTAAAAATCAAAAGGTGGGTAAAAATAAAAAAGAGTGTTTGTGTCATTAAAATGAAAAAAATGAAAAAAATTATAATACATTTTTACCCTTTGACCCTCCAAAAGTTAAACTATTTACAACCAAAACCAACCCCCCTGTAACATTTATTAATTATACCTAAACCCCTAATATAATTTATTTGAAGCCCTCAATTATCTATAAATTATAAAAATTCCCTTACATCTAACTTTTAGATTTCTCATTTTTCCCTTCATATATCATACTTTCACAATCAAAACCAGCCCTTTCAAACATTGATTACTTATACCTATGCTCTAGCATTAACTATTTGAAGCCCCTTATTTATTTATAAACTATACATAGGCCCTTAATATATATATATATCTATATATATATATATATATATATATATATATATATATATATATATAATATTATTTATAATAATTCTTTCTTATTATTGAATTGATGTAATAAAATAAAAAAAAGTACTGAACGCACATAGAGCGCGTCGACACCCTATTTCAACTTAAAGCTAACGACACAACATTCCAATGTGTCTCTGGTTGTCTCTCTCTATTCCTAAAATTTGTATTGGATGCAGGTATTGGCACTTATAGACAATAACTGGTTTTTACTAACCCAAGAAGACTCCATTTTTTTTCATTATTAACCCTATATACACATGACTAAATAAAAACTATATCATATGAGCTCCGTTTGAGCTGAAATTTAGAGAAAAAATAAAGTGCAACAACCGAAACCACTTATCAAAGTTTCAGACTGAGGTCATTTCGACATGCATGCCTCAAGATCTGTGTTAAGTGGGATAAAGGAAAATTTTCTAATAATATCACGAAGCAAGCAAAGACCCACCTTGGATACAACATAAATCGGCTAGTAGGCCAACTGGCGCCCATTGTCTAAGACCACTCGAAAGAGTGATCCTCGAACATTCACAAATATCATTTATCAAAATATTTAATGACGAGGACTTACACACGTATCTCGAGGAACAATGTCGAAATGGTTTGAAGCTTTGGTACGTTGTTTTTAATGTTAATCTGCAATTTTACTTAAACTTTCAGCTAAAATTGGACTAAAACGAAATATATAAAAATAAAACTAAGGGCAACTCCCTAGTTAGTAAAAGCCATTTTTATCCTCCCACACTCATTTAATTTCCAAGTCTCTAGATGTACGTGGACGATATGTGGTCGAGAACACATTTAGCTTGATTGGATCAAACAAGTTGCAAGCAATCAATCTCTTTGAAATCTAAACACTATAACTAAAGTTCCCTAAATGAACAATGATTGTGTATGTTCAACTCTAAGTTTCTTTTACAATTTTGCTCTCCCAACTCTCTGGTATTCACAATTAAAAATCAAACGGTGGGTAAAAATAAAAACGGGTGTTTGTGTCATTGAAATGAAAAACACTAGTATATATTTTTACCCTTTTACCCTCCCAAAGTTAAACTATTTACATTCAAAACCAGCCCCCCTATAATATTCATAATTATACCTAAACCCTATTATAATTTATTTGAAGACCGCAATTATCTATAAATTATAAACTCTTTCATCTAACTTTTAGATTTCTCATTTTGCCCTTCATATATCATACTTTCATAATCAAAACTAGCACTCGCAAACATTGATTACTTATACCTATGCCCTAACATTAACTATTAGAAGCCCTTTTTTTATTTATAAACTATAAGTAGGCCCTTCAAATTACATAAAATTATTTTATTTAAAAATTTAATAATAATTTTTTTTCTTATTATTGAATTGTTGTAATAAAATAAAAAAGTTCTAAACGCACGTAGAGCGCGACGACACCCAATTTCAACTTAAAGCTAACAACACAACATTCCAAGGTGTTTCTAGTTGTCTCTTTCTGTTCCTAAATTCCATATCTTCTTCTTCGAATGAAAATGAAATCGTTGCAGAGACTCTGAGAGATAAGCACAATACCCATCCATTTTTAAATCTTTTTCTTCTATTTGGCTATCGCAAAGCTTTTTCCCTTAATCATTTGAAAATTCCCACTATTTGGTTGGTTTTTTTTTTTTTTGAAAAGTGAATAGGGATTATTTAGGATCCCAAACCTATTAAAAAAATTTGAAGATGATTACATTCTATCGTATAGTTTCCCAACACTATCTTCTAAGACGATTTTCTTAAAATCCTCTGCAGGTGAACTTGGAATAATTTCAAAAAATGTAGTGTTTGGATATAGGCTGGCTAGAAAGTCCGCAACTTTATTTATTTCCCTGAAGTGGTGTTGGATTTTGAATTCTTTGGATAGGTTTAATTCCCTTTTGATCCGATTCAGAATGTGTCTACACTACAACACAAATGCTCATTAATAACGTTTCAAAAATGCTATTGTAGGATATCATAGAGTTTTAGATAACGTTGTGTCTACCGGAGCTATAATAGATACAGAGTTATTTATAGCGTTTTAGAAACGCTATTGTAAGTAGACCATTTATAGTGTTTGAGAAACGCTATTGTATAGTATACAATAGCGTTTTAAAAGTGCTATTGTTTAGTTTGTGACAACACTTAAAAAACGCTATTGTATAGTTACTGAAACGCTATTGTATAGTTACCAATAGTGCTATTGTCTTCCCTAACAAATGTTATTGTATTAGTTTCTATAGCGTTTCTCAAGGCCCCCTTTTTTTTTTCTATAGCACTCATCAAGTGTTATCAAATGATTTTTTATAACATCTTATAAGTTTTATTTCTTGAAAATAAAAACCTAAATGTGTCAAACACTTGAACATTTCCATGAACGGCGAGTCACAGTAATGTAATTAATAAGGTAATGTTTTACATCGAGTCACAAAATCTATCAAAATATACAAACTACAATGACAGTTTTTGAAATTCCTAGTTTCCGAGTGTCTACTTGTCCATCTCTGGAAGATTCCCATGTTGAACACTCTATCTTGAAGCCACTTTCTGGCTTTACCCCTCCACAGTAACCAGCTAGTGCATGCCATACATACACAAACCTGAGACCATTCACATGGAGTAAGATTAGAAGGCAACCTCAGTTGATCAGAATAATCACAGAGAACAAAGAAACACTAATACATACTTGACATTTTGATTGTGCTTGGCTTCCTCCACAACATGCTTTAAACCTGGGGTCTAATCGTCCTTCAATTCTTGCCATTTTTTTGAAACTTTTCATTTTCCTTTATTCCTTTAAGTCTGCTAGCGAATCTGACAAAAATCAATCATAAAATTAATTGTACGGTCAATTATCAAACAACTTTAGGAAAAATACATGGGAAAAACTTATTAATTTGACAACCTGATAAGGGCATAATTAGGCTATTTTTAGTACCATATTTCTATATATATATTTTTAGCTATTACTTATTAATTATGGTACTAATTGCTATTTTCATGTTTGTGTAGGTTTCCAATTACAATATTTTAAAATAGAAGCAAAGTGGCAATTTAGGAATACTAATTGCACAAGGAATTCATACAAGCAAGGAAACCACACCAACAAGGAAACCACAGAAAGAAGAAAACAAGAATAAAAAGGGGACGATACCTGACTTTGAGAGATCATCCATACACAGCCTCCACAACAAGCCCTAACCCACCATCGCAGACTTCTCTTCATCATCATCCACGCTTACAAACCCTAGCCGCTGTCACCCAGAATCCATCCACAGCATCTACAACCTCCTCTTCCATCCATCCATAGCCTCCCACAGCCGCCACCATCATCCTGAACCCATCCAGCAATAGCATTCTTTCATCGCCAAGCCCTAATCCACTGCCGCAGCAAGCCACCTCGCCGAACCCTAGCAGCCGTCGTCCTCCTTCACAACAACCATCAAGCCCATCGCCCTGAACCCATCATCAACCATCTTCACCGCCCTCATCCACAGCCGCAGACCACCACCGTAGGACCCTGTTCATCTCCTCCTCCTTACAACCACAGTCCCTTCTTCCATCCACTCGCCTCATCCCTCTCTCGCCTGATTATCTAATCATCTCTCAGCCGATCGCCTCCACCAGTCAGATAAAACTCTCGCCACAATCTCTCTCGCTGTCCCCTGTCTTCGCCATCTTCACCGTCCGCATCTTTCTATCGCCTGACTCCCTTATCGCCTAACTCCCTTATCGCCATCACCATCAGAACCTCCTTGCACGAAAACCCTCGTCCTTCCCTCTTCGTCCCTTCTCACCCGTTCTCAGCCAAAACCACCCATTGCCATCCCCCTCACACTGGATCAGGAGCTGAAGAAGCAGATCGCAAAGAGAAAGAGGATTCTCTTCTACTATTCGCACCCCAACTTCTACTCAGTACCACCACGGATCAGTGTTTTGTTTTCATCTCTAAACATCTCTTTCTCTTAATTTTAGTTTGATTATTGATTATGGATTACTGTTTGAACATAATTAATATGTCTAGCTAAACTCCTCTTAGTTAGGGGTGGATTCGAAGCCCCGAACATGTGCTTTATAAATTAATTGAATTTAATCTTCCTTGCTATTAGTGATTGTGTTTTACTTAACTGCTTTATAGAGAACTTTTCTTTGTATGTTTGTTAAGGTGGCCAACTTAGTAAGCATGCTAGGATCTGAGGCTAGAGTATAGGAGAGTTTCACCTAATTGTTATAATCTTGTATTCACAAGTAGTAAATACCAAGGAATGTTGGTAAGGTTAAGTAAAAACCTAGGCAAGAACAAGATGCTGATCATACTTGTAATTGCCTAGTCAGTGTTCATATTTTCCACAAAACTTAATGATCTTAGATTGTTATTTAACTTGCGATTCCTGTTTAGATAGCATGATAAGAATAGTTTGAAAGCGACGCTTAGTTTAATTCAACGAACTTGAAAAAATAATAAGATTAATGCAGTGCGGTCATGATTAGTCTTGAGCATTGTCTCTCACGAGTTAGCAAGTGATTATTGAAGATTGATTTATAAGCATATGTTTAATGTGTGGAGATAAACCCTTAGCTAATTTATCATCTTTGTCATCTCTTTAGTTTATTATCTTTACATTAATTTTCGTAGTTATTTTCATAGTTTAATTTAGAAAATCTAATTCCCTTTTATTTTATTAATTAGGTTGTTAGTTGTCTTTTAGTTATTATTAGTGTAATTAACAAGCCCTCTAATCCCCGGTCTAGAACGATCCCTACTTATTCTATACTACAAATCACAAAGCAGGGTATTAAGTTGTGTGCTACTAAAATAGCGCATCACAACCTCCCCATCCCTGTCCAATACTACTGATACAATATGCAAACCAAAGGGCATTGTGATCCAATCCAAGCCATGTGAACAAACTTCAGTTCCAGGATCCTACGCAAACAGAAAGGGTATCTTGATTCAACCAATTCTATTCCAGGATAGATCCTGGCCTATCTTAGCCTCTAATGACACTGTTATGTAGCCTAAATACAGCTAAATCTCAACATAACAGAGCAGAAATATAGTGCCCATTGTTAAGGTCAGCAATGTTCCAAACTCTAAGTTGTGTTTTTCGCGATTGTAAACATGCTAATTCTTGGCTTAATGGGCAGAAATGTTTTGATCATAAACCAGTTCCCTTCTCTAAAATAAGTATAGAAAAAATGTCTTACTGTGCTCCTTCCTGCACGACACAGCCCATTTGAATCATTAGGCTCGTTACCAATTTGTTGCCATCCATCATCAATGATCAAGAACCGTGGAGTCCCTTCTCCCGATAAGCTGCAAAACCAACCAATCAAAAATTTAGCTGAGTAAATGATAGATGTTCACATCACATGCTCATCTGTCACAGAGTAATGTTCTATTTCACACTCAATTGTGCAGGTTCAAAGTCTAGACAAGTTTTACCAAAGAGGTGTTAGAACTGTGATCACTGAATTTGATATCCACCTAGTTCATTAAATGGATAATGGGTAATGAAAAAAGGCCATGAAATACTTTTAAGCATTCTCACCTTTTGAGGTCGTCCTCAACACCTTCAGCAGTGACATCAGTGTAAAAAGCATCCCATGTACACCAGACAAACCAATCAAGAAATGTAGGCAACTGAAGTCATAAAAAAGTCATAAGATTACAGATAGTTAAGTATGAAGTTTGCTCTCCTACTGTCGTTGAATGCAATGAAAAAATAAGATATTTTACAAACCTTTTTCTTCTCGCGGTGGAGGAAAGTTTGCATGTGTTTCTCAACAGCCCTGTTACACAAGAAAGAATCACATGTCAATTCGAAGGTGACAATCACTTCTAGATTTTATTTCACAAATATGTAGCAATGTGAAAATAGTCGGATATGAATACAGGCCTAGGGAATCTTACTTGACAGCCTGATTAATGACTTCAAAGGGATTTGTCCCAGCATGCATACAGACCAGATGAAGCTCTTGATTGGTCTGAACATCTGTATCTCCTGAAAATAAATCAAGACAAAACACCAGAGTCGGTTTGGGTCAACCATGCCAGAACTTGGAAAAGTCTTTGAAAGATCTGGAATTATTATTTCTATTTCCTACATAAAGGGCCACCATAATCAGATCCAGAAAATAAGGAGAAAAAAAGTTTTAACAACGAGATGCAGCAAGTAAAACTTCATAGCTAGCAAACAAAATTGATGGAAGCATATTGTTCCTGTGCTAGCCAATTTATTATTTGCCCAATTTATTATATCTGCATCTGTCATTTCCTTTTTCTAGGAGTGGAACCTCAAGTTCTTCAAGAGTTGAAGCATATTATACCTCATCAACTGCCATAAAAATGCAGAAACAAAATCAAGTTATTCAGCTCAGTTCAAAACAAACAGTTTCAAGAACAGAATTAGATCACATGTACTGTTAAACAGTTTAAAAATCTAAAATGAGGAGGTTCAGAAAATTCTAGTTCATGGAGGTGTTATGATAAATCACCAAGTAGAGATGAGCTTCTTATTTCTTCAAATTAGTTTTTGATAATCATAGTTGAGATGTGAAAAAACTCACCAAGTATAAGCTTCTTATTTCCTTTTACAAAATCATTTCCAGCTACATTCAATAAAAGAGAATTTCAATTGCTTCCCAATCCTTAGGACTGCATTGCAATTTTCTACTTTTCTGAATGGCATCTTAATGGGAGGCTTTGACGCGTGCTTCCAGTTGACTATTCCTGGGGAAACCTTGTCAAGACATTCTAATAGAACCCATCTGCGAATATAAGAACGACATGTCAAGCAAAATATGTAGAAGCAACAAACTTTAACACATGGACAATGTAACTCACCCATTTCTGACATCCTCAAACACATTATTTACATAAGTAGCAATCCCAAGACTATTGATCCACAGTCGGAAACAACGTTCTTCTCTTGATACTTGTTCATCATCTAGCATCATCTCGGCAAAAGTTATCTTGTTACTATTCACTGACAAGCCATTCCTACAAAAAAAGTACTCCACTAGCATCCATAACCCCAACATTTATTGAGAAAGCTCCATAGCTTAAAAGTTAAAACACCACATGCAGAATTATACAAAAACATGGTCATGTCATCATTACACCTCTGAGTAGAACCTACATCTAGATGAGCTGAAGGGTGCTTCTATGAATCCATCTCGTTTGGAAATTTTCACTCTATAGTCCATAATCAAGAAAAAATTTCAAAATTGGCATACACTTGAGAATCACATGTGAGGAGGTAGACATATAGAAGACATAACTTCTACATCTGCAGTGCCCGGAGAAAAATGAAAGCATGCATATCCTTGTCTGTGATGGAATATGTGAGCAACGAATGCAAGAATCAAATTTGATGACCCCTCAATGATATCTTTTGGAGATATGTATCTTTTGCAGTTCATTCTCTCTGCATGCTGAAGTATTAGTTTGCCCTTTGAGTAGGATCCTTAGTATCTAAAGTAGTTGGGCTACAATGTTCTGGTGAGCAGGTAAGCATATGCTTCGCCATCCTGAAAGTGAATATTTAATGTCATCATAGGGAAGTTGCTAATTAAGAACTATTCAAGAAGCGCGCTTAGCTAAAATGCCAAGGTAAACATATCCCTTGATGAATTACGTATGTTCTCGTGTAGGGATGACAATGCATGTCGCCATCAGAAGCATTTTGACACAGAATGATTTTTCATGAAAAGAGAGCGTGAAAGAGACTAAAATTTAAAATGGAGAAAGGCATGTTGTGTCTATAAATGTTGGAATTACAACATCATATGTCTGATAAATTAAGCTCAACTCCACCTTGTTCTTTATATTAGGCAAATGCTATCCTACCTTTGACTAACACAAATCAGCTGCCAATATATCCTAATTCATGACTTAGAAGTGGAATCAGCATGCTTACCAGAAATACAATGAAATAGTTCTTGCAAACTATTCATAAAAAAAATGGACATACTCTAATTGATCAACTTTTTTTTCCTCCTATTTTTGGGTGTGTTAGTTTGCACAGGACAATCAGGGATTTGAAGATACACTAACATCTTTCCTTTACATCTGTAGAAAAATTTGTAATGGGTTTCTTGTAGCCTGCTTTGTTTGGATGAAAAATCATCCATTTGAGCAATAACTTTTCTAGGGCTAAACCCATGAGCTCCTCCACATCCTGCAAATTCCATGTGAGCATGGAAGACACACACAATAAGCTATTTTTAAGACAGCAACTGCTTAATTTGTCTATTCACAAAAGTAAGGTTTCATCAGTCAGACCTTGCTATCCTCTACCAATTCGACCAATTTAGGTGTCTTCTTTAAGTTGAGATCCGCTAACATTTGGATCTAACATTGTGTTCACATGTAAATATCAGCACAAATAGATGAAACATAAAAAAAAAATGTCAATGTTCAATCTCTTTAATTTGCTTTTTATCATATTCTCATTTTCTCTCTCTAGATCATTTACTATATAACAACAGTGAGTAATAATTGTTATTCCAGCTTTGCGTCTTCAGAAGCTTGGAAGTAAAATAAAAGGAGACGAAAAAAACAGACACCCTAAAGTGCTCACCTTAATAATTTGAGAAATCAACCCAAGTACCAGATGTGGCTACAAAAACAAATAAGGTTAGTTTAAAGGCAACCAAGTCAGTAAGAAAATGACATTAATAAAACTCAATTTAGCATCCGAAATTGGCTTTGGCTCTCACCCTTGCTTCAATCAAGTCATGTGTTCCAATGTTAACCACAGTGCATCCAATAGCCTTTGCAGAGTTGAGACAAAGGGTATGGTTCTCATTCCTTTCCCAAGGGTTAATTATCCGTTTGGTTTTAATGGCTAGCTCGTCAATTGTTCCCGGCACAGCAACATTGATCAGTTTACTGCGTATAAGTGCAAAATGCATAAAAGACCACTTACACATTAATACCTACTTTTATTAAGAATGATAACATGAACATAAAGCTGGTACCAGAGAAGAACACCATCTTTCACAAGATTGAAAATATCATCAGTGGCTGGATCCAATGGGAGATACTTCTTCAGGAAGCGGTCTTCTCCGAGGTAGCTGTTAATGTGGGCAACAAAAGAAGACTTCTCTGAAGTATCAATTGTATGTAAAAGGGTGGTCGTTATCTCCTTAAGAAATGTTGAGGATGTATTTTTTGAGTCATCACCTCGTTTTGCTATTGCTCGGGCTTGCAAGTTTAGATAAGCCTGTCCATACCATGTGGTTCATTCATGGATGTCCTATATATGTAAACAAAAGCCATACTAAGGTAGAAAGACTCACTCAAAGGTAAGCTTCAAAGTCGATCTCTTCGGACATGTCTGGAGTTTCCTCACCCAAAAAATTTCTTATCTCCTCCTCAGTGAACATCTCATGCAAAGCTTTCATCTTTGGAATTATCGGTGGCAAATCTCCTACTGTGACTCTACCATTTTGGCCTTGAGTTCTGAGCGAAATAAACTAAAAGAAAAAAAAAAGAAAAAAAAAAGAGCACATGATCCTTAAATCGCCTCAACACTAAAAATTCTAATTGAATAGATTTCTCATTTCAAAATAAAATACAATTATAACTAATAAGAGCATTCACCAAAATGGATTAAGAAAAAAATTTGAAAATAAAGTAACTAAGAAGAGGATCCTAATACTTGCCTTCGATTTAAGCATACGAAGCTCGACCTGAGTGAACTGGCTCTGAAGCCATTGATCTGAAACCACAACACCCACAAATCCAGACATCGTCGACATTGTTGCCAATGTTATGTATGAATCCTTATAGTGGGAGATAATGTTGATTACCCAATAAATGGTCCTAACAAAAACTAATCAAATAAAAAAAAAACCATTATAATTCTTCAACAACAAATTTCAACATACCATCACCAAAATCAAAACAATAATTCAAATCCACATTTTTGCAAACAAAAAATACTCAATGTAGTGAATATGAAGAACATCATCTGTAAGATCTAAATGCATGATAAGAATGTCAAGAACCATAATACAAATAAAGAAGAACAATTACATAAATCATGCTTAAATCCAATAGTTTCTTATAAAATGATGTAAAAGGATCCATACCCAAACTGTGAAATTGAAAAATACTCTTACTCAAACACCACCACTCTCTCCACCCTGAAACATCAATCGAATCCTAATCCAACATCGTCATCTCCCTCCAATGACTTTTCCTCTCACCAACTCACCAAATCGGCAGTCCCAATCTCCACCTTCGGAGTCTGATTCAACACAACCTTACTTCTCCACCTCCCCCATCCCCCTCCCTCCCCTGATCCTTTCCCTCCTTGGAATTTGCAAACAGAGAAGAACTCACCTGAAGCAGGAGAAGGCGGTGGAGCGGCGGATGCGATTGGCGTCGATGGTGGTTCTCTTCTCTGTGTGCGATGGAGACTAGAGAGGGAGGTGATTTGCAACAAAGGTCTCTCAATATCTCTCACACTAGATCTCTTCCGGTCGTATTCTTAAGTCAAAGAAAACTGGGGACTTTCAATAACCCTAGCTCCAAATCAATTGAGAAATGGAAGAAGCAGATAAACAGAGAGGAAAAGCTAGACAAAATGGAGAGAGTAGAGAAGGATAGACAGAGTGGGAGAGAGAGGGCAACAACATGAAGGGAATGAGGAAGTGAGAGGAAGTTGTGTTCGTTTTTTGCTTTTGGTGAAAAGAGGAGCGGTTTTCTCAAAAAATTTTAGCAAAATTTAGCGCTGTAATTTTTTCAATCTCCAGCTATGTTATTCATAGCGTTTTAATAATGGAATGTGATTAAAACTGGTTTAATCATAGCACAAGTATTAAAAATGCTATAGTTAAATTCTATTAATAGCCAATTGTGGTGTAGTGCTAAGATCCCAAAGTGGCCTGGTGTTCTTTTTCTGCTAACCATGCACAATCAACGAATCACTATTGGGTTGGTAGTTTTCAAGTCTAGTACCCTAAGTGATTATGCTCTTTATCTCTAGTTTTGTTGATCATGTTTAGGAGCTTGAAGGTTTTCCAGCAGGTTTCAACAAGTAGGGTTTCTTTAATTTGCAGGTTTTGGTGTTTTTTTTATTTTTTATTTTTTTATTTCAATATTGATTTGGCTACTTTTTTCTTAATCAATATGTATGTCAGAAGCAACTCTTTTCCTTCTATTGACCTCGCATAGAATCTTACCCATCCATGACTGAGTCTCCCTTGGCACTTGGCTCTCTTCAGGACCCAATACTGATTGGTCCAAGAGTTGCGCAAACGGACCCTGGGTTTGCTATAGTCCAGAGATTTGTATTCGGTCGTTAATGTCCTGGGCCAAACTCCAAGATTTGCACCATGTTGGGCTTGTGTTGAGCTTTGGCACCAGACTTATGGGCTGAATAGTAATTAGTCAGGGTATGGGTTGGACCTGGCTTGGGTTAGACCAGACTAGGGTGGTTTTTTCGAATTAGGGTTGACTTGTGCCACGTGTCTGGCTGTGGTTGGGTGTAGGGGTGGGCATCCCATCCCGCAATCCCGATCCCATCCCAAATTTTCTCGGATCTTATTGGGATTGATCAATCTCGTCCCGTCCCGATCTAGAGTGGGATGGGGCCAGGATGGAGATTTTCAATCCCATTCTTTTTCGAACTGATTTTTTAATATTTATTATTAATAATTTTAATATTTTTATTGTACCATTAAGAGAACTATAGGCTACAGTTGCACAACCTAGCTACATTCACGACCTTTGTGCCTTTGACCCTATGCCTGTAGATTCTGTTTGTTGGGGCATGTACTGCTGCAAAACATGCCATTTATTTTCACCAACCACCCTTATGCAATTTTGCTTCTTTCTGGCTGAAATATTTCTTACTGGAAGTCTGGAACACTCTTCATGACAGACCGAAATGGCATAATCTATGCTTAGAAAAAAAAAACATAAACATACTTAATATTATTTCCATTTGTTAAATTGTTTTAAGAAAAAAGATAAATAAAGTTTTTCATCAAGCCCGCCTTCTTAGAAGAAAAAATATCCTATGAAAATTAAAGGCAGCAGGAAAACACCAATTTGATTCTGATTGTTAAACCCTGCGAGGGGGAAATGTTATGGTATCTACCTTAGTAGTTTGATACCTCCCAACATGAAATGTAGAAGATATGAAATGTTGTAAGAACAATTCAAAGACTCAACAAGCGTTCACAATGATTGTTCAACGCTAAATTTACTTGTGTTTTTTCTCTCAATTACCCAGTGCTAGATAAGCCCTGAAATGTTTGCCAACTCCGAAATTGTTCAGAGTGATTGATGGTTTTAATTTGTCTTGGTGAACATAAAAAATTGGTCATTTGATATGGATTTGAGTGTAGCATACGACGTTAATGTTATAAACTAACATTATTTATTTAATTTTTAATTTCTCTGAATGCTCGTCAGAATGAAAATGCCCATGTTACTAGGTTTTATGATGTTGTTTTGAACCTCATTTTAGGCAAAAATGGCTGCGTTACAATCTTTGTGTTGCAGTTTTTGACTTTCTCGATAGGCAGATTTGGAATTGACGTGTTTGAATGACAACGATGACGCTTCATCAATGGAGTTTTTGGCCTTTTTCTTTTGTTGTTGTTAAGAAACTGAGTAACTATGCATCTGGCCTACCCGTTGAAGTAATAGATCAAAAACTACGACTACTAAATAGATCTATACTCATTTTGAACGAAAGCATTAACTGAAGCTGGCCAAACATAAATTGAAATTGCTAGGATTCGAGCTCGAATAATGCTTCCAAAGTTTCAGGGTCGACCCTGCTAAAACCTACTGCCTTTTCGGCTAATAAAATATGAAAACCTCGAAGATTTCGTTAAGTTTGGACCTGTAAAAAATGTGTCACACAGAATAATGGCTGAATCAAGTTATATATAATTATCCATTCTGCAATTGATAATGTAATATGAGACACTGATGTTGACTCTGGAAGGTTGTTTGCCAAAGCTATGCCATTGTGGGTGCTTCTTTAGCTATTCTGAAACAATATTTGTTTTGTTTATAATGATAGTATTTCCTGGTAGAACTCGCATTTATGAACTATGTGAGCAACATATAATCATGTATTTCCCATCAATGGTAGTTGCTTCTACAATGTATTGTTAAAGTGCATTTTGAGTGAAACTCCTTTTTGCTTGAATGTTGATCTCGTTCCGTTCCAAGCACATTTGGGATGGAACGAGGTCGGGATGAGGTATATCCCAAACGAATGGAATAGGATAGGGATGAGGTTTATCCTGTCCCATCTCGTCCGGTGCCCGCCCCTAGTTGGGTGACTGTTTTGATGTCTCATTAGTTACGCCCTAGTTAGTGGAACTGCGTACAGGGCCACTAACTTGTTGTACGTGGGGGCTCGTGCGATGCCATGATGGCATATTTCGATGTCTTTTCAGCGCTGCAGTTAATGCTTATGCAGCGATTGGGTGATTACTTCTCCGACACATCAAGCCTATATAAGCTTGTTTTGGAGGAGTTTGATATTTTTACTTTGCTTTTTTCTATTTTCTGCTTTCAAACTTTCCAGTATGATCAAGTGCAAACCTTCATCTTCTTTCATCATGTCTGCTATTATTCAATTTGCTGGTGATCGACATGCGGCTTGCCCTGACTTCTATAGGGAGTTGCTAACGATGGAGGAGGACCAAGTTGACCTCCGCAGATGGTTTTAGATTCTTGGTGATATGAGGTTGTCGCTCCTCATAAAAGGCGAGTCTCAGACTGTCCTGAGGGAGGGATACGTCTTTCTGTACAAAGCCATGTTTAAAGTTGGCCTGCTTTTCCCTGTTCCGGATGTCATTTGGTGTTTTCAGTCGTACCACGGCATTGCCCTGTCCCATATGATGCCTAACAGGTGGAGAATCCGGGTTTCCACTTTGATCAGAGCAAAGGATGTTGGGTTCCAACTGTTAATTAACCTGCTGCATTCACTAAATTCTATCAGGATGAATCGACATGGGGTCTGCTGGCTGATGAAGCCCTCTTGTTTGGACAATCTTCCAGATGAGTCCAAGAACTGGTAGAGTTACTGCTTCTTTGCTTATCTGAAGTCCAGGTACTTCACTTACGGTGGTCAATTGATCATCCGCAGCTTTAGGGATCCCAGTAAGTTCCTTGCATTCCTTTCGCTCTTGCTTATAACATAGTGTCTATTGTTGTCTGACTTGTTGATTTTTTTCAATTAGGGGGCATGATCCTGTCATCCTTTTTCCTAAAGATGAAAAAGTGAAGGTTGCCTTTCTCGCTCTACCACCAATGCATATTTTGGATGTTCTTGAACCGAAAAAATGTCAGGTTGAGCGGTTTGTTTTCTAGTGAGATTGGTAGTGTCCAAGCATCCGCCTGTTGGCTTTTCTTTCGGGACTAGTGTCCAAGCATCCGGAGGGACTGCTCTCTCCATCCCATAAGTTTAAGAAAATCAAGGAGGGAGCCGTCCAGATTGTTCATCCTGCCTCTCTGACCGCCCTGGAGAGAGAGCTTGTGGTGCATTCCTTGGCTGTGGCCTCTTGTCGTGTGAATGAGGTGGTGACAACTGAGTCTGACAGTCCCTTTCGGCATGCTATGGAAGAGTTTGCTAAGCAGCCACTTCCCCATTCTCCTACTTCACTGACTGTCATGGAGGAAAAGTTATTTGAATATGTTGGGGTAAAGGAGCCCAACAAAATGAGTGTAGAGCAATTTGAACTTGATTGAACCATCTCGATTTTGAATGCTTCTCCTAGTGCTGATCCAGGAGCAGAGCAGAGTGTTGCTCATGATCCATCTATGGATCCGGATGCAGTAGTAAAGCAGCATGCCCTGGACGACGTTGTTCATGACCCTTCTGTGGATTCAGAGGTCGGTAAGGAGGGGCCAAGCTTTTGATAACTCTGTCTTCAAAAGCTTCTGATGCTGGTAAGTCTTCAATTGTCTTTTGATTGCTGCTCGGTCTTTCATCATACTTATAACTCTATCTATGTTTCGTTACTTGGGTATGACCCACTTGAGCTATGTTGAAATGGTGGGCACTGAAGTGAAGACTATACGAGATAGGGTACGCCTTAGAGAGGGTGCTTGCTAAGCAGCAATTAAAGCTTTTATACGCTTTATTCAAGGAGGATTCTCTGGAAAAGCAGTTGGCAGCCCAACCCAATCTGAAAACTCAGCTGGATGAGGCCCAGGAGAATCTGTGCAAAGCATTGGCTGCTCAATCAAACTTGGATACTCAGTTGAAGGGAGTCCAGAAGAGTCTAAGCAAGACGTTGGCTGCTCAGTCTGATATGAGGATTGAGCTTAAGGAAGTTTAGGAGTGTCAAAATGGGTAAGTGGCTGAACAGACTGTGTTTGCTGATCAATTGGCATTTGCTCTAAAATCCACCACCGGTGCTTAAAGCACTCTAGAAAGCAAACGTGTAGAGGCGGTTCATCAAAGGAGTCTCCACAAGGCTCCCAGGTTAAGAATTTCTGGCTCACTCAGAAAACTGGATTTTGAGTGTGCAAGCCGAGTTGAGGTTGATCGTAGGCTGGTAGACTATCAAAACAGTCTAGCTAGGGCAGAGGAAAAGATAACTGGTTTGAGGGCGCATAGTAGGCTAGAGAGAAAGAACTCCTTTAGGCTGTTGATAATGCCCAATTCAGTAAGGTTGTCACTGAAAGTCGAGAGTTGTTAGATTTTATCGCACGTTACTGTGAGGACTAGACCTTTTTGCTTACAGACAGCTAATCTTTGCAAATTTTGAAGAAGCGGATGAATCCTTCTCTTCTCTGCAGAGTGGCCCTGAGGCTGACCCGAGTGTCACAGAGTTAGCTACCAATTCTGATGTTTTAGAGGTTGCCATTGACCCTTGTGTTCCAAAGACTGCCACTGACCCCGATGTTCTAGAAATTACTTCTGACACTGACGTTCCAGAGAGTGCTACTGATCCTACTTCGTTTGATACTGCCCCTTGAGTAGAGCTTTGTAAAATGACTTTTATAAATGAGAGTTTTTTTTCCTTGTCTCGTGTTTATGTTGTCTTATTTGTACTTGCCATTTTGATTTGCATTACGCCTTGACAATAAAGCTAACTTAATCTGATGGAAGACTTAAGTAGGGAAGTTGCTTTTCTATGTACAAACTAGGCTTCCGTACTAATGCAAGCTTAATCTTTTTTTTTTGAAAGGCAAGCAGGGTTTTTATAGGATCCCAGAACCCATAAAGATGCCGCAAGCTGGGTTTGAACCCATGACCTAGTGGTACCATCCGCCAAGCTCTAACCGTTGAGCTGTCATGCCATTGGCAACAAGCAAGCTTAATCTTGAAGAGAAGTCAAGTTGCACAGAGATCATCTTGTTCCAAACGAACTAGATTACTATGACAAGTAAGCTCAATCCTAAGGAGGAGTTAGGTGCGGAGAAGTTTTGCCCAATTGGGCTAGACTTCTAGAGTGAGCTCAATCCTGAATAGGAGTTGAACCATGAAGAAGTTGTCTTTGACCAATCAGACTAGACTTATATAATATATGAGCTTAATCATGAAGAGGAGTTGAGCTATGGAGAAGTCGTCTTTGCCCAATTGGACTAGACTTCTATAATAGACCTAATCCGAAACATGAGTTAGGCTGTGGAGAAATCATCTCTGTCCAAACAGACTAGATTTTGGTAATATATGAGTACGCTTAATCCAAAATAGGAGTTTAGATGTGGAGAAGTCATTTTTGCCCAATCAGGCAAAACTTTTATAATGGACCTAATCCTGAATATGAGTTAGGTTGTGGATAAGTCGTATTTGTTCAACCGAACTAGACTTCTATAATAAAGCTCAATCCTGAAGAGGAGTTGAGGTGTGGAGAATTCCTCTTTGCTCAATGTTGAAGAAGATGGAGCTATGGAGAAGTCGTATTTGCTCAATCAGACTAGATTTCTATAATGAACCTAATCTTAAACAAGAGTTAGGCCATGGAGAAATCATCTCTGTCTAAACGGACTAGATTTCGGTATTATATGAGTAAGCTCAATCCTGAATAAGAGTTGAGCTATGGAGAAGTCGTTTTTGCCCAATCGGACTAGACTTCTATAATGAACCTAATCCTCGATAAGAGTTTGTGGAGAAGTCATCTTTGCCTAATATGACTAGACTTCTATATTATACGAGCTCAATCCTGAAGAAGAGCTGAGCTTTCAGGATTGAGTTGCGGAGAAGTCGATTTTGCCCAATTGGACTAGACTTCTATAATTGACGTAATCCCGAACATGAGTTAGGCTATGGAGAATCATTTATGTTTGAACGGATTAGATTTCTCCAATATATGAGCGAGCTCAATCCTAAATAAGAGTTGAGTTGGCGGTCTAGGTAACTTATTCGGCTAGTTGTCGTTATCTTGATCCTTTAGAGGGACTAAGTCACTTGTTCGAAGAGTTGTCATAATCATGAATAGGACTAGACTCGGTCGCTGTTCACCGTCTTGGTCCTTTAGTCGGATTAGGTTTGCTTTAGTCGGATTAGGTTTGCTTTTGTATGTAGAGTGGAATATGAAGTGAAATTCTTTAAAAAGAGTACCTTTATTGATAATACTTCTTTAAGGGCGGTCTTTGTAGCGAGACCCTGTACACAGTTCTAGGACTACTATCTTCCTTGACCAGTTTGACTGTTCTGGCTCATCATAGCATTGTGCAGGACGTAGATAACATCATAGTCTTTTCCATGGCCTCCTATATAGGCCCTCCTTATCTTTCTCCCACAGGAAGACATTTCGCCAAAGCCCACGAATTCCTTGAGCCTCCCTTTCTGGATCCAATATTTGATCTCATTCCTAAAGCTTTGGCAATCCTAAGTAATGTGGTCGTTGTCTTTGTGGTAAGAGTAGTACTTTCTTTTATCACATTTAAACGGATCACTTTTGAGCTTAAGGGGCTACTTGATATCATCACAGCCTTTCATGGCAAAGAGGATTTTGGACAGACTAGTGCTAAGCAGAGTATAAGCGTGGTAAATTTTTTTTACTTAGTTGGTGGCTTTGTCGGGTTTTTCCTTGTCGGATCCAGTTCTGATGTCACTCCGCCTTCTTTTGGATCTGTCATCCTCTTCACGCTTCTTCTCCCTCTGTCGCGGGTTTTGGAAGAGTGTTTGGTTTCATTCTCATCTCCTTTTTTAGCCGCTAACATCTCCTCAAAGGTGATGTATTTTTGCGCACTTTTCAGCAAGTCTGCCATGTCCTTCGGAGACTCCAAAGTAAGGAAGTTATAAAACTTACCTCTTCAAAAGTAAAAAGTAAAGGCGGTGACGGAGGTGTCATCGCTGCAATCGTCAATCAGAGTAAGTTCGTCATTGAAGTACATGCTCTCTGAGGGTCTCTCCATGCTTCTGTTTAAGGCTGAGTAGATAATGGGGCCTTTTTTTTATCAGTTGGCTTCCTAGGAATCGGCTGATAAACGCCTTTGCCAAAACCTAAAACAAATCAATGGACCATGGTAGAAGGCTGTGGAACCAAGTCAGAGCAACTTTCTTCGGGCAGGTAAGGAAAGTCTGACACATGATGGTTTTTTACCTTCCCTTTAGTGCCATCAAATGGTGGTAATGGTGCACGTGGTCCGACGAGTTTGTAGTTCCGACGTAGAATTCGAGCTTTGGAGGGATGAACTTCTTTGGTAGAGGCGCGTTCATGATATGTTAAGAAAATGGAAGGAATGTATGAATGTAAACGATGTATGGATTGGTAGTCCTTAGTCGGAGTGGGTTTTCGACTACAGTCATGTCTGTCTTTGGTGCGTGGTCTCCTCGGACTCCTTTATCTATTAGATTCCCTTTGTGGCAAAAATTTTGGACCTCAATGGGGACATTGCCACTCTCGTGAACGCGCTCCTAGGTATCCTTTTGGGCCAGAGACATTTTCGCATTTTTGCCATCCTCTGATGGCAGTTGTCGATCTTGGGTGAGTCTTTCCACCACCTGTGTGAGGTGGCTCATGTGGAGTAGAATTTGATCTAGGCGTGGATCTAATGTTGTTGCTCCAGTGATGGGGCCTTGCGGCTGTTTTGTTTTTGCAATTGGATCGATTCAGCCTTGTTGCAGGCTTTTTTAGTCGGAGTGCTGTCAAGCTCGGCATTGTTGTTGTTTGCTCGAAACCTGGTGTTAGTGATCATGTTTTGAGACTTTGTTAGTTCAATAGAGTTTGTATTTTATCTCTAATGAAAACTTCTTGTTCTTCCCACAGACGACACCAAACTGATACGTTCAAATCTGTTCATGTTAATTTTGACCTACAAAGATGAACATCGATGAACCAGATACCACCATTGTGGCATTCAAAGGCATTCCAATGGTAAAGTCAGGCATTGAACGGACACTGAAGAAGGACGAAGATAAATTGATAAAATTAGGGTTGCATGTGTGTACCTTTTCATCCATTCTTTTCACCTTATATAGTGGGTGTTTCATTCCTTTACTGACTCTACCGTTGAGGGAGTCACGGAGGGAGGAAACCTCGTTTATTATCTTACCCGTCCATGACCGAGTCTCCCTTGGCACTTGGCTCTCTTACGCAAATGGATCCTAGGCCTGCTATAGTTAATATATATTGATGATACACCGAAACTTCCTCTCTGCTACACCGTACACGTATTAAGATGATCTCAAGGAATAACAGACCCAAACGTCAGCCCAACACTGCTCCTGCCCAAGCGGTTTCAAGCCCGCACAACGCAGTTTGCCAGACAAACTCAAATTACTACAGCCTATTAAGCCCACGTGTCTCACAGCCATCGCCAATACCCTAGTGGACAAGTCAGAATCACGGTGCGAGACCTCTTCGAGCTTATGAAGGTGGCAAGCGTCTCAGAAAGACCCTCTGTGTCTAGCAGGGCAGGAGCCTTAAATTTGGATGCCTTTCTCTTCTTGGAAGGGGTTTCACCTTCAGACTTAACCTTCGGCGCTTTGAAGAGAGTGGGAGTCGCATGCCAGTGGGCCCACAACCCACTGCTATTGAAATTGGAAGGGTAGTAACTTCCGCTACACTCATTTTTGGTATGACATGAAATGCCTCCATAACAGCCTCTTCCTCCGTAGAAAGGGGAGTAGTGGGGAACCTCCCTACAAAGAACACATGCGATGATCAGCATACAACCAATACAATGAAATTAAAGGGCGAAACTATACTTACGAAGTGGCTTGAACTCCCGTTCAAAAGGACGACCAATTGAACTTGAAGTACTTCGAATCCAAAGGAGAAAGGAATCAAAATTCTGCAAGGATTTAAAGTCATCAGGCAATTTCCTAAAGCAAGCCGATGACGTCATCTTGTACACAACGTGATCATTCAGCCGAGGATAAGTCACTAACTGGATCACCCTCGGAGTCACGTGGAAAGCAACATCCTTCACTTTGATCAATATAAGAAGGATAGTCCTGTACCCATTCAGTACCAACTGGGTAGGAGGGATTCCAAGAAATTCCAGAAAGCGCCAAATCTCATCAAGCACAGGAAAATGAACACCAGTTTTAAGCATCCCGCAGTGCAAACAGACGAATCCTCCCGGATAAAACATTGGCGTCTGATCATCATTCAAAGTGTAGAGTAGCAAGTCTTCATGGACCCCATATGTCTTCCAAATATCAGCGAGGCTCGATTCAGAAGCCGACCTATCTTCGAAGAACTGGAGGCCCTTGGCAAGAAGCTCATCATCAAGGTGATTTTGGCGAGCCATGGAAAAAGTGAATAAATTTTCAATCAATT
This sequence comes from Berberis vulgaris, assembly GCA_963556465.1. Classification (NCBI taxonomy): domain Eukaryota; kingdom Viridiplantae; phylum Streptophyta; class Magnoliopsida; order Ranunculales; family Berberidaceae; genus Berberis; species Berberis vulgaris. The sequence goes on along the minus strand of OY747124.1, from coordinate 53,538,365 downwards.
GCTGAACATGACAAAGTCTTTAAAAAAAAGAAATTGAAGAGTCAATCTCTGCAGAAACGGAGATCTAAATAGTAATTGATTTCCCGCATTTTCTCCCCTAAACCGAAGCAAGCTTAATTAATGAATCGTGCTGCTCAAGTAATGATTCAGACTTAATCATCATGAGCGACATATATTTTCGAGGAGTAACTTAGTGAACCTATACAATGGCCCTCTAACTCGGGGGAGCAGCTGATGATACACCGAAACGTCCTATCTTCTACACCATACACGTGTCACGATGATATCAAGGAATAACAGGTCCAAGCATCAGCCCAACACTGATCCGGCCCAAGCGGTTTCAAGCCCACAATGCGCAGTCCACCAGACTGAACCAAATTACTGTAGCCTTTTAAGCCCACACGTCTCACAACCATCCCCAATACTTGCAAGACCTATTAAGGGAAGTATCTCGGGGATCAGCTTCGGACAGGCAGCCAACAACACCTTGTTTCCAACTAGGAAGCAAATACCAGACTATACGTCGTACGTGGAAACTTCCATCTATGGACAAAACTCTGATTGGGAACTATCTCTCGCGTAACTAGGAGGACAAGTCTAATAGGGAAACTTCCCTCTACAACACAACTCCTAATTAGATAAGGATCTCCACGAAAATCTCATTCCCTAAACTATGTCACCGACGGCTTGATCGAACCAGAACTCCAGTACTATAAATAAGATATGAGGTTGGTAAGCTAAGATACGCTACAAATTCACTATTTAATGCATTAAGCCTACCTCAAATCCCTGTCTGACTTTAGCATCGGAGTGAAATCGGCCACCACAATGGTGCTCCGTGGCTCACGTGTGTTCCTTGTGTCAGCAGGTCAAGCGGGGAGCAAAAATTGACTGCATTAGTTTGGCGTAGTCCGTGGGGACGACAGAGTTCCTAACCAATCATTGACATCATCTCTCTCTAGAATTGAAGAAGATGGTGACCACCAAATCCAGCAACAGTGGAGAACAAGGGGACACGTCAAACGCTCAAACTAGCGTTATACCACTATTTCCAGCGGTGCCAGTAACACAGGGGCAGTAAACTCGCACTCTCACGCCAGCAGCAGTAGCGATGGACCCTAGGATGGATTTGTTGTCATCACAAATACAATAGATCGCTAAAGCAGTGGAGATTCTCATTAAGCAGAACCCTCCACCCGCCGATTGAGATCAAACGCATCCACCGACCTCAATTTCCGGATAACAATAGAGAGCAGGCACAGGAGAGTCAAGTCCCTGCTAGTTTTCACTGGACTAGAGGTGGCGGAGCGGTTATCGTAGATCCAACTTCAGGGTAGACAAGCTCGCCCCGCAGAACCCCCTCCGCCGAAGGGCTCACAACCCAAACATGTTGTATCGCCTATTTGTTCCCCTGTTCGTGGACCACATCATGAATGAGGCTCTGCCAAAGAAGTAAGCCCTCCAAAGTATGAATTCTATGACGGGACTGGTGACCCCTTTGACCATATGCGTCATTATCAACATGTAATGGCACTTAAAGAAGGTTATGAATTGGTGATTGCAGAATTTTCCCTACCAGCCTGTAGAAGTCAGCTGCTGACATGGTTCCACATCCTCTAGCCAAAGTCAATCGACTCATTCAAGACACTGGCCAAAGAATTCTTGACACGCTTTGTGAAAGCCAATGGATCAGAAAAGACCCACAACATATACTGTCATTGAGGTCGCGGTCAAACAAATCGATAAGAGAATACGTTACGTGCTTCAATGACGAGATGACGCTCATATCCATGACCCCCTCAACTCTAGCTTGTCAGACGTCCTTAATTCCATGAAAAACTGGAAAGATCTTAAGTTGCCCCCAAAGCAGGGCAGAGACCCGTCCAAATGCGACAACAACAAGTATCACTCAAACCACAAGGAGGGTGGCCATGACAAGAACGACTGCAAGAGTCTAATGTACGAGATCGAGTACTAGATTCGCAAAGGCAAGCTAAAGAAATTCTTGGGTTTAGAGAAACGGCATGACCTAGGGGTGGGCATTCTATCCCACGATCCTGGTCACGTCCTGTCCCATCCCGATTTTTTCGAGTCCTATTAGGATTGATCAATCCCATCTTGATCCCGTCCCGATTTTTTCGAGTCTATTGGGATTGATCAATCTCATCCCAATCCCGTCCCGTCCCGATCTAGAGTGAGATGGGATCGGGATGAAGATTTTCAATCCCTCCCATCCCATCTCGTCCCGTCCCAAACCGATTTTTTTAATATTTAATATGAAATATGGAGTATGAAACTATTTGTTGACATGACTTTTTTTGTTGTTTTATTTATTGACACGACTATTTTATTCTCACAAGCTTCCATACAACTCACCTAGATAATGAATCTAACTCAAACCCTCTTTGTTCCTTTTCTCCTCTTCCTAACTCTTGACAACAACAATGCGTGCTCCTCGTAGTTTTTAAATGACAAATCCATTCTTCGTTAGCAATGTACAAAAAATGGCTATCTTCAATAGTGGTTCCAAAAAAATGGAGTAAAAGCTAATGAAATGAGGAAATAATAATCAATGGCTTAAATCCAAAATTTGTTATCATGCATGTTAAATTTTCAATCCAAAATTTAGTACATGCTCATCCCGTCCCATCCCGAACCCGTTTGGGATGGGACAAGGTCGGGATGTGGTCTATCCTGTCCCGATCCTGATCAAACGGGATGAGATAGGGATGAGGTCCATCCCATCCCGTGCCCACCCCAAGCAGGACCGAACCAAGGAAAGAGGAGAGGCAATGAAATAAATTTGAGAAGGAGACTCTAGGCATAATATATGTCATTCACGGAGTCGGATCAAAAGAAGAAAATGAAAATAGGTCCTGCAAGCAGACACTCCTTGAGATGTGGACACAACCCACAAATGAGGACAGATGCGTGTATTACTCGTGAGTGCAGAGCCCCATTCTAACCTTGACTTTCACAGATAAGGACCTCGAAGGCCTCTGCACACTGCACAATGACACTCTTGTCATTTTGGTCTCTAGTGCAAGGTGGAAAGTGAAAAGGGCCCTGATGGACACAGGAAGTTTTCTCAACGTCTTGTTCTATAATGCATTCCGCAGTATGGACCTCAAGGAAGAAAAGCTATCGTCTTTCGACTACTCACTGATTGGGTTTAAGCGGAGAGAAATGCTTTTCGATCAAGAAGATAAGGCTAGTAGTAGTGGGAGGAGAGCCACAACTAAGGAATGTCATGTTCCTAGACTTCATGGTGGTAGACAGTATCCTGGGAAGACTCTGGCTTTATTAGATGGAGGCAGTAGTCTCCACCCTTCATCAGTGCGTCAAGTATACCGCCAACCACTCGGAGGGAACAATTTGCGGGGACCAACCAACAGCACCGAGTGCCACTATGCTGCACTAATATAGGAAGAATGTTCCCAGATTTAGCTGGAGCCCACCAGACAAATTGAACAAAAGCCAGACTCAGGGATTATGGAAAAGTCACTCCACCTAGACGGAGACAAAATCTCAATAGCAGTGGCTCAACTTAGCGATGGAGAACATTCCAGCATTGTTAAATCAATCCGCCTCCTGCTCGACAGGATGTTAGGTCCAGCGGAGAGGTCATTGCAAACGGGAGTGCAACTCCACAACTGTCAGTGGGTGCGGAAGGACCCTCCAACACAAGGTTTACTCTTCAGTAACCCCAACGGCGTCAGTGAAACTTGGCAATTCGCTAATTCGCTGAAGGTACTCACGGTTCAAGCAAGGTCATGCAAATTCACTTCAGAGCCGGATCAACCTCTCTCCGCCAACAGTCAATCTATTCAGTTGTTTAGTTTTCTTTCAGTAGTCAATGTAGAGTTTTAATTCTTAGGAGCTTATGTGATTTGCAATTATATAACAAATAAAAGGGAATACATAAACACACTCTATTGATTACTGGGAAGATGTAACAACGATCGCCTAGTGGTGGATACAAAAGATTACAAGCTACAAGCATCCGAATATGATGCGACGTACAGTAAAGATTCACTTATATAGTCCGACTCCAGAAGAGGACTCAGAAGTTACAGCAAAGGTACCCCAGGTAAATTACGGAGCCCACTTAGAGTTTCGCTCAACGACTTTTTCGAAGAAGATGACCCACCTCGCAAGGATGACCAGAGGTTGTACAAAATCAGCAACCGGAGGCCCCATGACATGCCAGCCAAAGCTATAACCAACTCACACGCTCGATCCGCCCAACCTGATGAACTTGGGACAAGTATCAGGTTGAAACAGATCGAGTGCAGCCTCTCGCTGAGGGATGAGAGGGATGTCTAGGAGTCAATGGCCACTCCGACAGACCATCTCCAACTCCGCTATGCTCCTCAACCCCGAGTTCCAGCGCAGCATAACGCGTCAAGGCTAGCTGAGAAGGGAAGAAAGCAACCTCTCCAAGGTTGGCTGCTAGTGTTATCTCAGAAATTAATCAGTTTGATGCACTAACAGGGCACCAACACGTAAATGACAAACCCATCCCTTGAGGAAAAGTTCGTACTTCTTATATGAAATATGAGAGGAGATTACAAGGTCTCAACGAACCAATTGGGTGCTCACCCAGAGCAGGTGACCACGCAAATAGCAAGTCTTATCAAGACTTATCGGTGCAAATGTATGAACATTCAAAGACTCCATCGTTGGAGATCTTCCTTCATCCTTTGGAAAATCCAAATTATATTATTTGAGTAAAAACATCTAAAAAAAGTGCACCCTGAAAAAGATAATGCCTACAACGATAAAGGAACACCATTATATAGACATAATGGTTCACCAAACAGGTGCTTCGGGATTAAATATTAGCATTGAATATTGTATGGAAAATGAGAAGGCAACGGTTCCCAAGGAAACCGCACAGGACCACGTTCAATCAATTAATAATGTTGCATTGAACCCCATTTATTGAGGGGAGAAACCGATACTCAACTGTCTCGCGATCTACATCGTACGCGCGTTGATGATACATCAAAATAGACCGATCATCACGACCGTACACGTGGCGTATAGACCCATCACGAGAATATAGCGCCCATCTACTGGGCCAGCTCATAAAGCCAAAAAGAGTAGAGCTGATTACAGAGGCCCATATAAGGCTCGTCATCGAGAAGACATAAACAGGGTCTGAATCGAATCAGAGCTTGAATCTAGGCCCGACACGAGTTCTCAAGATGAGAAACGTTGTACCAAAAAAAAGTCATGGAGGGAGTTACGCCTCCACTATCACATCTCCATTAAGGAGGAGACTGTTACAAGAAACACTCCTTCCATTGCGCCTCACATGCTTAAGTCACGTAGAGAGTTAACCGCGACCATTATAAAAAGTAAAGGGAATATTCGACATATGTATGCATCTTTAACTGAGTTTTGTCCAGATTTACTTCCTTCTTCCAAAAGAGTTACTGACTTAAGCAACGGAGTGCCTTCAAAAACCAAAAAGGTGGTCCTTGGCAGTCTAACGATTGTTTTGTAGGTCAAACTCACAGGAGAACAACTTTTGGATGCATCAGTTTGGCGTCGTCCGTGAGGATAGACGAGTTTCCTTTCAAAAATATGATTCACAGTAACAAAGCTCACGCAACCTGATAGAAGATCAATGGAATAAAATCCTCAATCTAGCAATGAAAGATACGACATGCTGCCTAATATCGATCAAGTAACAACCGTCGAAACAACCGTAGCTGCTAGAAAAAAGCTCTAACAAGTAACGGTTCAGACGTCTCTAACATCTTGGGGAACCCCTCGGACCCGAGTAGAGATGCTTATGGTCCAGATGAACCACGTAATCGAAACGGCAGACATAATCATCAGAGACCTGAAGGGTAGCAAATTTCGAGAAGAAATCACCCAGTTTAAGAGACACCGGACTAATAATAGTTCCAAGTGTAATCAAGGGAAGTTCGAAAATCTACAACCAAAAAAACCCAAATACGATAGATTATTCTCGACTCTGATAGCGAGTCAGAGCGAAATTCTTGATGCTATGACAGGAAAAGAAGATGTCAAATGGCCATCGAAAATTAGAGGAGATCAAGAGAAGCGGAGCAAGAATAGACACTGCCGAAGATTGTCACGGTCTGAAGGACGAGATTGAACGTCATATTAGAAAAGGACAAGTCATAGAATTCGTCAAACTCGAGGATGAAATAATCATCTTAGGGGAGCGAGTAAAGGAAACAATCTATGTCTTGCACGTTGTAGCCGAAAAGGAGCAATCCAATCGATCCCAAAAGAGTATAGTCAAAGACTTGCATACAAAGATCAAACTCCAATAACCATCCGCATAACGTGCAAAAACAATGCAAAGGACTCTAACCTACTCAAACTCAGATGCTCAGATGCTGATGGGGTTAATTTCCCATACAATGATGATTTAGTGATCTCAACATACCTAAGTAGGAAATCAAAAGAGTATTGGTCTACACCAGCAGCTCGGCCGACCTCTTATACCTGACAGCTTTCTGAAGGATGATGTTCACCAATGAGATGCTCTCACCTAGCGATCAATCTATGGTAGGTTTTAGTGGGGAACAATGTCACCCACTAGGAATGATTCAACTATCGGTCGAAGCAGGAGAACCAGGAAAGCAGCGAGTATTCTTGACAAACTTTCTCGTCTTCGATGTTCTTGCTGCGTATAACATGCTACTCGGGATACCGTGGATAGACAAGATGGGGGCAGTTTCCTCCATTATGCACCAATGCTTGATACCATACTAACAATGGCATCAGAATGATCAAAAGAGACCAACCAACCGCCTGGGAATGCCATTTTGCAGCAATAAAGACTCCCCATTAATAGCAATTACTGCAACGACTGGAAGAGCCTTCACAACCACATGATGAAAGAGTTCAGACTCTCCGGATGATAATATGGCTCCAACCAGTCTGCGAGATCAACCTAACACGGGACTACCGGAAGAGCAGTCCGAATTGGCACAAAAATTCACCCTAAACTCGCAAAGGAATTGATCTAGCTTTTGAAAAATAACCAAGATGTTTTTGCATGGACAATAAAGGATATGGTGGGGATAGACCCATCCATCATCTCTCACAAATTGCAAGTGAATCGAGATAAGAAACCAGTTCGACAATAAAAGAAGACTGATGGCCCCGGAGCGTAATCAGGCAATAAATGAAGAAGTGCATTGACTACTCAGCGCAGGAATGATAAGAGAAGCTCACTACTCGGATTGGTTGGAAAACACGGTACTGGTAAAGAAAAAGAATAAAAACTAGAGGGTGTGAGTGGACTACACCGATCTGAATAAAGCTTGCCCCAAAGACAACTTTCCACTTCCACAAATAGATCAGATAGTAGATGCAACTGCCAACACAAAATGTTGAGCTTCATGGATGTGGACTCCGGGTATAATCAGATATAGATGTATCCTCCTGACCAAGTAAAAACATTTTTCATAATGGAAAGGGGTACATATTGTTATCGAGTAATGCCATTCGGATTAAAGAATGCAGGAGCAAAGTATCAACGACTAGTGAACATAATGTTTAAAGATCAGATCGGCAAAATGATGGAAGTTTACATCGATGACATGCTTGTTAAAAGCTCACGCAGAGCAAACCACATAACAAATCTTGAACAAACTTTTTCCCAACTGTGAAAGTATAAGATGAAGTTGAAAATGAAAAAATGCACCTTTGGAGTGGAGTCAAGAAAGTTTCTCGGGTACGTGGTCAACCAACGAGAAATTGAAGCTGATCCAAAACAAATACAGACGCTTCTCAACTTGCAGTCGCCGACAAACATAAAAGGTGTTTAAAGTCTTAATGGGAGGATAGTTGTTTTGAACAGATTTATTTCCAGATCATCAGACAAGTGTCTGCCTTTCTTCAAAATCTTCAAGGGAAACTGTCACGCTCCGATTTTTGAGAAAACGAATATCCTTATTTCCACATAGGATTATCTGTTTCTCCAACATTCGAGACGTGAAATTCAATAACATAGGAACATTTAGCAGCAACAGAAACTGAGACAGGATTTTAAAAATTGAAACAAATAAATAAATGAACACTCTAACTGGAAATTCTTTGACGCTCGCCCCTTTAAAGAAAGTCCAATAGTGTTGCCCAAAATTCTTTAAGCCTGAAAGGCTAATCGACTACATTCTCAAAGGATGTACCCAAGAAGCAAAAGCTCACTTGAGTCTGAAATTAAGCTGGTATAAGAAATCTACATTCCCAAAATGAATAAGTCCACAAATGATAACATAAAATCAAACACAAACAATAAACAACCCCTCGAACAGGTAATTCCTCAATGACTTCTCAAATAGTTGATATTTTATCAATTAAAACATTATTAACCATAAATTATTCGACTTAATGATATTATTCATTTTTAACAGATTGACCACTTAGACAATACCACATTCACACCATCTCTGTGATGAACATATAAGCCAATATGTCTCTCTCATATAAAGGAAAACTTCTCCGTCGTCCATGCCCAAGTGGGCACACATCACATACATTTTTTAAGTTAGAAAAAGCCACTATTGGGCTATTATGCGCATAAAGTCACGTCACATTTTTTACGGATAAATATGAAGCCTATTTTAGCCATTTCGAAACCACATCCTTGTCCGCAAAAACCCAACCCGAAGGTAATTTAGTTTCTCTTTAAGAAAAGGGGTACCCTACTCCGCAAGACCCAACCCGAAGGAAATTTAGTTACTCTATAGGAGAGGGTAAACATACACAAGAAGATATATGGTAGTTCTAAGTGATACAACTCTTGGTGATTAAATTTTAAGGGATCAAAGTTTCTTAGTATCATTTATTTTGATATTTCAAAATTCCTTCACAATAACACTTTGTCATTTATTAATAAATCCACACATAAACTACTTAAAACTATCGAACCACGATTAGCTCCACCTACAATAGATGTCACTAAAGAAAACAACAAACATTCGCACAAACCCAAGTTATGATCTTCTCCAAATCCAATGATAAATACGTCGGTGAAAGAGATTAGTAAACAAGGAGGCATACATAGATATATTGCAAAAGAAGATCGGCATAGCTGTATAATAAATTAGACAATAAATTATAAAAAAGAATTCCTAACTCAATCTGGCCAATTCAAGGAAACCCCAACTTGTGAAACTCAGTAAAATTGGATCAATCCAGATCTACCAATAAAAAACTAGGATTCCAGATCCATTAATCCATTTGATGACAACAAACAATATTGCCTTTCTCTATATTTTCCAATCACTTCTCATAATCATGGTCCCATTTAGACTAAAACAAGTTGTCGAACACTAAGTCAAAAAAGAAATAAAAAACCCGCGAAACATGAAAAGCCATCCAACAGTGAAAAGAGAAATCATATAGTTCAATAATTTCTTGAGACAAAAGAAAAATCCATCCCAACCCATGATTTTCATTTCGGATTCACTAATTTTCTCAAACACTTACCATAAAGCATTCATGGGAATTGGATTGACCCCAAATGAACCATAAATTAAACAAAAACAACAGATAGTGCAACTACAAATTTTTTTCTTCAATAAACCAACAATGACCCAAAATCAAAAAATTTAGTATCCAAATGATCCTTCCAAAATAAATAAAAAAATGCAAGAAACATAACACTTTGCACTACCACTACCCCAATTCATAATATTTCGGCGCAGACTCAAGTCGAAAGAATCTCATCACCGATACCTTATTTCCTCGTAGGATTATTCATTTACCCAAAATCCCAGACGTGAAATTCAATAACATAGGAACATTTAGCAGCAACAACAACTGAAACAAGATTTTAAAAATTGAAACTAATAATAAAAAAAAACTCTAACCGAGAACTCTTTGACGTTTGCCCCCTTAAAGAAGTCTAATAGCACTGCGCAAAAATCTCTAAACTTGAAACGCTAATCAGCTACATTCCCAAAGGAATGTACCCAATAAGCAAAAGCCCACTTGGGTCAGCAATTAAGTTGGTATGAGAAATCTTCATTCCCAAAATCAATAAGTCCACAAGTGATAACATAAAATCAAACACAAATAATAAACAACCACTCGAACAGGCAGTTCCTCAATGAGACATGCGTGTTATGCAAGAAAATAATAGTTCAAAGAATTTAGTTTCTCAATGAGGCAATCATTTCATCCTAATATGTTTTTATCATTATTAAAGTAAATATTCATTTTACTTGTACTTACCCTGTAATGGTTAACCATGGCAAGTTTGACTTCCAATAATGTTAGTAGATTGGCCATCCTGCATGAAAAGGGTTAGAAACAATATAATATGACTTCTCAAATAGTTGGTATTTTATCAATTAAAACAATAGTGACCGTACATTAAATGACTTAATGATATTATTCATTTTTAACGGATTGACCACTTAGACGATACCACATTCGCACCACCTCCATGCCGAACATACATGCACGTATGCCTCTTTCATATAAAGGACTTTTTTGTCATCCATGCCCAAATGGAAAATCATCACATACAGGCATGCATCACTGGATACTCCTAATTATATGAATAACAAAAAGCCACTCTTGGGCTTTCAATGCATATAAAGTCGCGTCACACTTTTTACAAATAAATATCAAGCCTATTTTAGGCATTTCAAAACCACACCCTTTTCCGCAAGACCCAACCTGAAGGTAATTTAGTTTCTCTATAAGAAAAGGAGTGCCCTACTCCGCAAAACCCAACCTGAAGGTAATTTAGTATTTCTAAAGCATAGAGAAAACATACACAATAAGAGATGTGGTAGTTCTAAGTCATACAATTCCAGGTGATTAAATTTTTAGGGATCCAAGTTTATTAGTATCATTTATTTTTGACATTTAAAAATTCCTTCACAATGACACTATCATTTATTAATAAATCCACCCATAAACTACTTAAAACTGCCGAACATGATTAGCTTCACCTACAATAGATGCCACTAAAGAAAACAATAAACATTTGCACCAACCCAAGTTATGATCTTCTCCAAATCCAAGGATAAATACGTCGGAGACATAGATTAGTAAACTAGGAGGCATACATAGATATATTGCAAAAAGAATATCGGCATAGCTATATACTAAATCGGACAATAAATTATAAGAAAGAATTCCAAACTCAATATGACCAAATCAATGAAACCCCAACTTGTGAAACTCGGTAAGATTGGATCAATCCAGATCTACCAATAAAAAACGAGGATTCCAGATCCATTAATCCATTTGATGACGACAAACAATATTGCCTTTCTTTATATTTTTTCAATCACTTCTCAAAATCATGTTCCCATTTAGACTAAAAAAAGTTGTTGAAGACCATGTCAAAAAAGAAATAAGAAACCCACGAAACATGAAAAGCTAGCCAATAGTGAAAAGAGAAATCATATAGTTCAATCATTTCTTGAGACAAAAGAAAAATCCATCCCAACCCATGATTCTCATTTCCGATTCACTGATTTTCTCAAACACTTACCATAAAGCAATCATCGGAATTGGATTGACCCCAAATGAACAATAAATTAAACAAAAACAACAGATAGTGCCACTACAAATTTTTTTTCTTTAATAAATCAACAATGACCAAAATCAAAAAATTTAGTATCCAAATATTCCTTCCTTCATCAACAAAAATGCAAGAAACATAACACTACCACTACCACTACCCCAATTAATAATATTGACAATTTCAGCTTATGAAGAGTAGCATTCCAAATAAGAAAGTTCATCATCACATATTCACATAAGTAATCTTCAATGAAATAGATCTACTATTCTAGAGCTCCATAAAAGAAGAAAAAAAAAACCCAAACCACAATTTCAAACAAAACTCATTCCGCCCTAAAAACCAAACCTTCATTGAAAAATCAAACACAAAAGGCACAAACAATACAATAAACAAAGAGAAATAAAGAGAGGGAAAGAGTTCAGAAACTTACGATCAGCTGTACTCAACCTTCACCACACAAGACCTTCACGAAGAGTTCTCTCTCACGTCGTCATATCCCTTGCATACACACAATACTGCCTTTCTTTATATTCTTTCAATCACTTCTCAGAATCATGTTCCCATTTAAACTGAAACAAGTTGTTGAAGACTTTGTCAAGAAAGAAATAAGAAACCCACGAAACACGAAAAGCCAGCCAACAGTGACAAGAGAAATCATATAGTTCAATCATTTCTTGAGACAAAAGAAAAATCCATCCCAAACCCATGATTTTCATTTCTGATTCACTGATTTTCTCAAACACTTACCATAAAGCAATCACCGGAATTGGATTGACCCCAAATGAACAATAAATTAAACAAAAACAACAGATAGTGCTACTACAAATTTTTTTCTTCAATAAATCAACAATGACCCAAAATCCAAAAATTTAGTATCCAAATATTCCTTCCAAAATCAACAAAAATAGAAGAACCATAACACTACCACTACCCCAATTCATAATATTGACAATTTCGGCCTATGAAGATTAGAATTCCAAATTAGAAAGTTCATCATCACATATTCACATAAGTATACTTCCATGAAATAGATCTACTATTCTAGAGCTCCAAAGAAGAAGAAAAAAAAAAAAAAAAAAACCCAATGCACAATTTCAAACAAAACCCATTTCTCAATTTCTTCCATTTCGCTCTAAAAACCAAACCTTCGTTGAAAAATCCAACACAAAATGCATAAACAATACAATAAACAAAAAGAAATAAATAAAGGGAAAGAGTACAGAAACTCACGATCAGTTGCACTTAACCATCGCCACACAAGACCTTCATGAAGAGCTCTCTCACGTCGTCATATCCCTTGCATACACACGCCCTCCCTCGCCTAAGATCTGTTTTCTGGCGTTGAAATGAAATGGGAATGAGAGGCGAGATAGAAGAACGAGAAAGGAAGAAAAAATGAAGAGTTTCAAACAGAGAGAGCGGTTGTGAAGCTCGATCACCGGTCGTGCACGCCGCAGAAATAGAAGAGGAACACGCAAGGGAGAAAGAAAAATGGGGAAGGAGAATGCAGATTTTTCTCTTTATAAGGTGGGTGGCTATTTGCCCCCACTAAAATTTCGAGGGCACCCTAAATTTTTCTCTAAACACATGAAATAAAACCGTAAATTTTGAAACTTAAATTCAATTGAATTTAACTCTGTTGTAATTAATCTAAAAATAAATAATTTAGCTATAGAAGATTTCACGGGTGTTACAATATACACACCTTAAATGGAAACTCGTCCCGAGATACAGAAGGTAAGAAAGTTAGGTGAATTTCGAAAAATACATCTTCGCAAACGAAATAAGATTTGTTTTAAATACAATTTCAAAGGAAATTTAAGTACAAAACCATTTTTTGATTGTCGTTGAAAAAGTACGGGTGTTACAATAAATACAACTCAAAAGGAATCTCGTCCCGATATTCGCTTATGGTGATAATTAAACACCACGGGTAACAAAACCACTTAAAGGAAAACTAGACGGAATAACATCGCCCAAATACTAACAAAAAGAATAAGATTACTCGCGCATACTCAAGTTGAAGGAATCTCATCATTAGATTCCTAAAAATAGAAAAAATACTAAAGTTTCAAGGTTCAACCTTGTCACTTTATCTCAAGACTTTTACACTCTTACTCACCTATATCCACATTTTGAGGATCACCTAGACTCTACCTAGCCTAGGCTAACCAAATGCTCTAATAACAAACTATCACGCCCCGATTTTTCGAGAAAACGAATATCCTTATTTCTAGGTAGGATTATTAGTTTCCCGAAAATTCGGAAAGTGAAATTCAATAACATAGGAACATTAAGCTGCAACAACAACAACAGATAAGAGATTTTAAAAATTGAAACAAATAAATAAAACTCTTACCGAAAACTCTTTGACGTTCACCCATTAAAGAAAGTCCAATAGCGCTGCTCAAAAATCTCTAAACTTGAAAGGCTAATCGGCTACATTCCCAAAGGAATGTATCCAAGAAACAAAAGCTCACTTGGGTCAGCAATTAAAGTGGTATGAGAAATCTTCATTCCCAAAATCAATAAGTCCATAAGTGATAACATAAAATCAAACACAAACAATAAACAACAACTCAAACAAGTAGTTCCTCAATGAGGCAGACGTGTTATACAAGAAAATCACAGTTTAAAAAATTTAGTTGCTCAATGAGGAGATCATGTCATCATAATATGTTTTTATCATTATTAAAGTAAGTATTCATTTTACTTGTATTTACTCTGTAATGATTAACCGTGGCAGGTCTGACCTGCAGTATTGTTAGTAGACTTGCCATCCTACCTGAAAAGAGTTAGAAAAAATATAATATGAATTCTCAAATAGTTGGTATTTTATCAATTAAAACAATAGTGACCATACATTATTCGACTTAATGATATTATTCTTTTTTAACGGTTGATTACTTAGACGATACCACATTCGCCCCACCTCTGTGTCGAACATACATGCCCGTATGCCTCTCTCATATAAAAGAGGACTTCTCCGTCTTCCATACCAAAGTGGGGACACATCACATACAGGCATGCATCACTGGATACGCCTAACCATTTGTGTAACAAAAAGTCGTTCTTGGGCTATCAATGCGCATAAAGTCACGTCACAATTTTTACGGATAAATATCAAGCCTATTTTATGCATTTCAAAAAAACACCTTTTTTGCTAGACCCAATCCGAAGGTAATTTAGTTTCTCTATATGAGAGAAAAACATACACAATAAGAGATGTGGTAGTTCTAACTGATACAATTCCAGGGGATTAAATTTTCAGGGATCCAAGTTTACCAGTATCATTTATTTTTTATATTTCAAATTTTCTACACAATGACACTTTGACAATTATTAATAAATCCACCCATAAATTACTTAAAACTCCAGAACCATGATTAGCTCCACCTACAATAGATGCCACTAAAGAAAACAAGAAACATTTGCACAAACCCAAATTATGATCTTCTCTGAATCCAAGGATAAATACGTCGGAGACAGATAATAGTAAGCAAGGAGGCATACATAGATGTATTGCAAAAAAAAGATCGGCAGAGCTGTGTACTAAATCGGAAAATAAATTATAAGAAAGAATTCTGACAAATTCAATGAAACCCCAACTTGTGAAACTTAGTAAGATTGGATCAATCTAGATCTACCAATAAAAAAATAAAATTCTAGATCCATTAATCCATTTGACGACAACAAACAATATCGCTTGTCTTTATATTCTTTCAATCACTTCTCAGAATCATGGGCCCATTTAGACTAAAACAAGTTGTTGAACACTATGTCATAAAAGTAAGAAGAAACCTACCAAACATGAAAAGCCAGCCAACGGTGAAAAGCAAAATAATATAGTTCAATCATTTCTTGAGACAAAAGAAAAATACATACCAACCTATGATTCTCATTTCCCATTCACTGATTTTCTCAAACACTTACCATAAAGTATTCATCACAATCTGATTGACCCCAAATGAACTATAAATTAAACTAAAACAACAAATAGTGCAACTACAAATTTTTTCCTTTAATAAATGAACAATGACCCAAAATAAAAAAAAATTTAGTATCCAAATATTCCTTCCAAAATCAACAAAAATGCAAGAAACACAACACTTCCACTACCCCAATTCATAATATTGACAATTTCGACCTATGAAGATCAACATTCCAAATAAGAAAGTTCATCATCACATATTCACATAAAGCTTCCATAAAATAGATCTACTAATCTAGAGCTCCATAGATAAAAAATAAAAATAAAAAAAACCAAATCTGTTTCTCAATTCACAATTTCAAACAAATCCCATTTATCAATTTCTTCCATTTCGCCCTAAAAACCAAACCTTCATTGAAAATAAAACACAAAAGGCACAAAAAATACAATAAACAAAGAGAAAGAAAGAGAGGGAAAGAATTCAGAAACTCACGATCAGTTGCACACAACCGTCGCCACATGAGACCTTCACGAAGAGCCCTCTCTCATGCCGCAATATCCCTTGCATACACACACCCTCCCTCGCGTGCGATATGTTTTCTGGCACTGAAATAAAATGGAAAGGAGAGGGCAGATAGAAAAAGGAAAAAAGGAAGAGAAAATGAGGAGTTTCAAACGGTGGGAGCGGCCGTGACGCTCGGTCACCGATCGTGCTCGCCACAGAAGTAGAAGAGAAACACGCAATGGAGAAAAAAAATGTGGAAAAAGGGAGATTTTTCTCTTTATAAGGTGGGTGGCTATTTGCCCTCACTGAAATTTAAAAGGCACCCCACCCTCTTAACTTACAAAATAAAATGATAAATTTTGAAACTTAAATTCAATTAAATTTTACTCTTTTGTAATTAATCCAAAATTATGAAAATAAATAATTTAGCTATAGAAAATTTTACGGGTGTTACAATATACACACCTTAAGTGGAATCTCGGGACGAGATTCAGAAGGTAAGAAAGTAAGGTGAATTTTGAAAAATATGTTTTGGCAAACGAAATAAATTTTTTAAATGAAATTTCTAATGAAATTTAGGTACAAAACTTTTTTTTATTGTCGTTGAAAAAGTATGGGTGTTACAATATATACAACTCAAAAGGAATCTCGTCCCAAGATTCAATCAAAGTGTTAACTGAATACTACGGATAAAAAAAACCACTTAAAGGAAAACTAGAAGGAATAACATCGCCTAAATATTAATAAAAAAATAGGATTACTCACGCGGACTCAAGTCGAAGGAATCTCATCACTAGATTCCTAAACAAAGAAATAATACTAAAGTTTCAAGGTTCTACCTTGTCACTTTATCTGAATACTTCTACACTCGTACTCACCCATATACACATTCTGAGGATCACCTAGATTCTACCTCAGCCTGGCTAACCAAATGCTCTGATACCAAACTGTCATACCCCGATTTTCGAGAAAACGAATATCCTTATTTCCACGTAGGATTATTCGTTTCCCCAAAATTCGGGACGTGAAATTCAATAACATAGGAACATTTAGCAGCAACAACAACTGAAATAGGGTTTTAAAAATCGAAACTAATAAATAAATAAATAACTCTAACCGGGAACTCTTTGACGTTCGCCTCATTCAAGAAAGTCCAATAGCGTTGTGCAAAAATCTCTAAATTTGAAAGGCTAATCGGCTACATTCCCAAAAGAACATACCCAATAAGCAAAAGCTCACTTGGGTCAGCAATGAAGTTCCCAAAATTAATAAGTCCACAAGTGATAACATAAAATCAAACACAAACAATAACAACCACTCGAACAAGCAGTTCCTCAATGAGGCAGACGTGTTATGCAGGAAAATCACAGTTCAAAGAATTTAGTTGCTCAATGAGGCAATCATGTCATTAAAATATGTTTTTATCATTATTAGTAAATATTCATTTTACTTGTACTGACTCTGTAATGGTTAACCATGACAAGTTTGACCGGTAGTAATGTTAATATACTGACCATCCTGCATGAAAAGGGTTAGAAACAATATAATATGACTTCTCAAATAGTTGGTATTTTATCAGTTAAAACAATAGTGACCATACATTATTCGACTTAATGATATTATTCATTTTAACGGATTGACCAATTAGATGATACCACATTCGCACCACCTCTGTGCCGAACATACATGCCCGTATGCCACTTTCATATAAAGGAAGACTTCTTTGTCATCCATACCCAAATGGGGATACATCACATACAAGCATGCATCACCGGATACTTCTAATTATATGAGTAACAAAAAGTTACTCTAAGGCTATCAATGCGCGTAAGGTCACGTCACATTTTTTACGGATAAATATCAAGCCTATTTTAGGCATTTCAAAACCACACCCTTTTTCGCAAGACCCAACATGAAGGTAATTTAATTTCTCTATAAGATAAGGGGTGCCCTACTCCGCAAAACCCAACTTGAAGGTAATTTACTTTTTCTGTTGGAGAGGGAAAACATACACAATAAGAGATGTGGTAGTTCTAAGTCATACAATTCTTGGTGATTAAATTTTAGGGATCCAAGTTTATTAGTATCATTTATTTTTTATATTTCAAAATTCCTTCACAATGACACTTTATCATTTATTAATAAATCCACCCATAAACTACTTAAAACTTCCAAAGCATGATTAATTCCACCAACAAAAGATGCCAGTAAAGAAAACAAGAAACATTTGCACAAACCCAATTATGATCTTCTCCAAATCCAAGGATAAATACGTAGGAGATATAGATCAATAAACTTGGAGGCATAAATAGAAATATTGCAAAAAGAAGATCGACATAGTTTTACACTATATCGGAGAATAAACTATAAGAAAGAATTCCGAACTCAAACTGACCAAATCAATGAAACCCCAACTTGTGAACTCAGTAAGATTGGATCAATCCAGATCTACCAATCAAAAACCAGGATTCTAGATCCATTAATCCATTTGATGAAAACAAACAATACAACCTTTCTTTATATTCTTTCAATCACTACTTATAATCATGGGCCCATTTCAACTAAAACAAGTTTTTGAACACTACGTCAAAAAAGAAAGTAGAAACCCAGAAACCATGAAAAGCCAGCCAACAGTGAAAAGAGAAATCATATCGTTCAATCATTTCTTGAGACAAAAGAAAAATCCATCCCAAACCTCGATTCTCATTTACGATTCACTGATTTTCTTAAACACTTGCCATAAAGCGTTCATCGGAATTGGATTGACCCCAAATGAACTATAAATTAAACAAAAGCAACAGATAATGCAACTACAATTTTTTTTTCTTCAACAAATCATCAATGACCTAAAATCCAAAAATTTAGTATCCAAATATTCCTTCCAAAATCAACAAAAATGCAAGAAACATAACACTACCACTACCCTAATTCATAATATTGACAGTTTCGGCCTATGACGATTAGTATTCCAAACAAGAAAGTTCTTCATCACATATTCACATAAATAAACTTCCATGAAACAAATCTACTAATCTAGAGCTCCATAGAAACCAATCCCAATTCACAATTTTAAACAAAACCAATTTCACAATTTCTTCCATTTCTCCTTAAAAACCAAACCTTTGTTGAAAAATCCAACACAAAAGGCACAAACAATACAATAAACAAAGAGAAAGGAAGAGAGGGAAAGAGTTCATAAATTCACGATCACTTGCACATAACCATTGCCACACGAGACCTTCACGAAGAGCTCTCTCTCACTACGCCATATCCCTTGCATACACACACTCTCCCTTGCATGCAATCTATTTTTTGGTGCTGAAATGAAATAGGAAGGAGATGAGAGATATAAGAATAAGAAAAAAAGAAGTTTCAAACGGTGGGAGCGGCTGTGACGCTCGATCACCGATCGTTCTCGCCCTAGAAGTAGAAGAGGAACATGCAGGGGAAAAAGAAAAGTGGGGAAGAAGAAGGGTGATTTTTCTATTTATAAGGTGGGTGGCTATTTGCCCCAACTGAAATTTAGAAGGCACCTCACCCTCTAAACTCACTAAATAAAACCCTAAATTTTGAAACTTAAATTCAATTAAATTTAATTCTATTATAATTAATCCAAAATTTTGAAAATAAATAATTTAGCTATAGAAACTTTTACGGGTGTTAGAATATACACACCATAAATGGAATCTCGTCTCGAGATTCAGAAAGTAAGAAAGTTGGATGATTTCGAAAAATACGTTTTGGCAAACAAAATAAGGTTTTTTTAATACAATTTCAAATGAAATTTGGCTACCAAACTTTTTTTTATTGTTGTTGAAAAAGTATTGGTGTTACAATATATGCAACTCAAAAGAAATCTCGACCCAAGATTCGCTTAAAGTGCTAACAGAACACTACGGATAACAAAACCACTTAAAGGAAAAATAGAGGAATAACCTCGCCAAAATATTAACAAAAAAAATAGGATTACTCACGCAGACTCATGTCGAAGGAATCTCATTACTAGATTCCTAAGAAAAGAAACAATACCAAAGTTTCAAGGTTCTACGTTGTCACTTTATCTCAAGACTTCTACATTCGTACTCACCCATATCCACATTCCTAGGATCACCTAGACTCTATCCTAGGCTAGTTTAACCAAATTCTCTGATACCAAACTATCACGCCTCAATTTTCAAGAAAACGAATATCCTTATTTCGACGTAGGATTATTCATTTTCCCAAAATTTGAGACGTGAAATTCAATAACATAGGAACATGTAGCAGCAACAACAACAGAGACATGATTTTAAAAATTGAAACTAATAAATAAAAAAACTCTAACCGGGAACGCTTTGACGTTCGCCCCATTAAAGAAAGTCAAATTGCGCTGTCCAAAAATCTCTAAACTTGAAAGGCTAATCGGCTACATCCCAAAGGAATGTACCTAGGAAGCAAAAACTCACTTGGATCAGCAATTAAGTTAGTATTAGAAATCTTCATTCCCAAAATCAATAAGTCCACAAGAGATAACATAAAATCAAACACAAACAAGAAACAACCACTAGAACAGACAGTTCCTCAATGAGGCTGACGCGTTATGCAAGATAATCAAAATTCAAAGAATTTAGTTGCTCAATGAGGCAATCATGTCATCCTAATATGTTCTTATCATTATTAAAGTAAATATTAATTTTACTTGCACTTACTCTGTAATGGTTAACAATGGCAAGTTTGACCTGCAGTAATGTTAGTAGACTTGCCATCTTGAATGAAAAGGGTTAGAAATAATAAAATATGACTTCTCAAATAGTTGGTATTTTATACATTAAAATAATATGAAAGATACATTATTTGACTTAATGATATTATTCATTTTTAACGGATTGACCACTTAGACGATACCACATTCGCACCACCTCCATGCCGAACATGCATGCCCGTATGCCTCTCTCATATAAAGAAGGACTTCTCAGTCATCCATGCCCAAGTGGGGACACATCACATACATGCATGCATCACCAGATACTCCTAACTATATGAGTAACAAAAAGCCACTCTCGGGCAATCAATGCGGATAAAGTCACATCACATTTTTACGGATAAATATCAAGCCTATTTTACTCATGTCAATACCACACCCTTTTCCGCAAGACCAAACCAGAAGGTAATTTAGTTTCTCTATAAGAAAAGGGGTGTCCTACTACGCAAAACCCAACCTGAAGGTAATTTAGTTTCTCTGAAGAAGAGGGAAAACGTACACAATAAGAGATGTGATAGTTCTAAGTGATACAATTCCAGGTGATTAAATTTTCAGGGATCCAAGTTTATTAGTATCATTTATTTTTGACATTTCAAAATTCCTTCACAATGACACTGTCATTTATTAATAAATCCACCCATAAACTACTTAAAATTGCCGAACATGATTAGCTCCACCTAGAATAGATGCCACTAAAAAAAAAACAAGATACATTTGCACCAACCCAAGTTATGATCTTCTCCAAATCCAAAAATAAATACGTCAGAGACAGAGATTAGTAAACTAGGAGGCATACATAGATATATTGCAAAAAGAAGATCGACATAGTTGTATACTAAATCGGACAATAAATTATAAGAAAGAATTCCAAACTCAATCTGACCAATTCAATGAAACCCCAACTTGTGAAACTCGGTAAAATTGGATCAATCCAAATCTACCAATCAAAAACAAAGATTCCAGATCCATTAATCCATTTGATGACGACAAAAAATACTGCCTTTCTTTATATTCTTTCAATCACTTCTCAGAATCATGTTCCCATTTAGACTAAAACAAGTTGCTAAAGACTATGTTAAAATAGAAATTAGAAACCCACGAAACATGAAAAGCTAGCCAACAGTTAAAAGAGAAATCATATAGTTCAATCATTTTTTATTCACTGATTTTCTCAAACACATACACTAAAGCAATCATTAGAATTGGATTGACCCCAAATGAACAATAAATTAAACAAAAACAACAGATAGTGCCACTACAAATTTTTTCTTCAATAAATCAACAATGACCCAAAATCCAAAAATTTAGTATTCAAATATTCCTTCCAAAATCAACAAAAATGCAAGAAACATAACACTACCACTACCCCAATTAATAATATTGACAATTTCAGCCAATGAAGATTAGCATTCCAAATAAGAAAGTTCATCATCACATATTCACATAAGTAATCTTCCATGAAATAGATCTACTATTCTACAGATCCATATAAGAAAAAAAAATTGATAAAAAATTAAAATAAAAATAAAAAAATAAAAACCAAACCCAATTCACAATTTCAAACAAAACCCATTTTGCCTTAAAAACCAAACCTTCGTTGAAAAATCCAACACAAAAGGCACAAACAATACAATAAACAAAGAGAAATAAAGAGAGGGAAAGAGTTCAAAAACTCACGATCAGTTGCACTCAACCTTTGCCACACAAGACCTTCACGAAGAGCTCTCTCTCACGCCGTCACATCTCTTGCATACACACAATACTGCCTTTCTTTATATTCTTTCAATCACTTCTCAGAATCATGTTCCCATTTAGACTAAAGCAAGTTGCTGAAGACTATGTCAAATAAGAAATAAGAAACCCATGAAACATGAAGAGCCAGCTAACAATGAAAAGAGAAATCATATGGTTCAATCATTTCTTGAGACAAAGGAAAAATCCATCCCAATCCATGATTTTCATTTCCGATTCACTGATTTTCTCAAACACTTACCGTAAAGCAATCACCGGAAATGGATTGACCCTAAATGAACAATAAATTATACAAAAACAACAGATAGTGCCACTACAAAAAAATTTCTTCACTAAATCAACAATGACCCAAAATCCAAAAATTTAGTATACAAATATTCCTTCCAAAATCAACAAAAATACTAGAACCATAACACTACCACTATCCCAATTCATAATATTGACAATTTCAGCCTATGAAGATTAGCATTCCAAATAAGAGAGTTCATCATCGCATATTCACATAAGTAAACATCCATGAAACAAATCTACTATTATAGAGCTCCAAAGAAAAAAAAAAAAAAAAAAAAAAAAAAAAACCAATCCCAATTCACAATTTCAAACAAAACCCATTTCTCAATTTCTTCCAACACAAAAGGCACATACAATACAATAAACAAAGAGAAATAAAAAGAGAGAAATAGTTCAGAAACTCACGATCAACTGCACTCAACCATGGCCACACAAGACCTTCACGAAGAGCTCTCTCTCACGCCATCATATCCCTTGCATACACACACCCTCCCTTGCATGTGATCTATTTTCTTGCTCTGAAATGAAATGGGAAGTAGAGGCGAGATAAAAGGAGAAAGGAAGAAAAAATGAAAAGTTTAAAACGGAAGGAGCAGCTGTGTCGCTCGGTCACCGGTCGTGCACGTCGCAAAAATAGAAGAGGAACATGCTAGGAAGAAGAGTAATTCTACACAGCCCGCGACTATAGCCCGCGAATGGTCCGAACCCTCCTAGGCACGTGCTATAGGGAGGGTGTTTGGCACGTGAGGAACCATTCAACAGAGTAATTCTCTCCTCCTCTGCGAATTGCAAGGGCTAACCCGAAAGAGAAACCCTTGCATCCTCTCCTCCTCCTCGCGCCTGCTCCTCCTCCTCGACTCTGCTCCGCTCCTCTCCTGCGCCGCTCCTCCTCCTCCTCCTCGACGAAGGCCACTCTGCTCCGCAAGATGTACGAGATACAACTCTTGCAAGATGTATGAGCTACAACTTGCCATGTTTACACCCACAGTCGAAGGATCAAATTACCCAGATTTTGGCAGGAAGCTTTCGAGGCTGCGTATGAGGACTTGACCAGTGATGCTCCTGGGGTTAGAGAAGTTGCCATTTCGGAGATCGCCAAAATGTCCATGCGGTCCATTGATCTTGAGCCACCCCCACTTCATCAGTCCTCCAAGGTGAAAACTTTATCTAATCCCTTTTATCCGTTTATGCTTATCTGTTTGAAATTTTGGTGTTTTACTGGTTTAATTTCATGTTTTATTGAATGCCCATTTTGTCAACTTTGCTTATATTTTAGTAGGAACATGGAAGTTATTGGTTCCAATGCTAAGTGGGGTGTGTTTGGATCTTGTATGCTTGACATTCGTATGAAATGTTCAGCTTGTTTTCGATGAAAGTTTCGAGATTTTGAAGAAATTTGTTGTTAAATTCGATTTGTTATGCTTTTTCTAGAGATTGGTTTTGTTTTTTTTTTTTATCTGTTTTACTATGGAAATGTTTCATTTTTATCGTGCAGTTTTATTGTTTTGCAATGATTCTATGAATGTTTTACCTTACCATTTTTCAATTCCTGCCCTATCTGTTTGTATGTTATTGAATTTATTATAAGCATTACTGTTTCTGTTTATTATGGTTGTAGTAGTTGCTACCAGCTATAGAATAAGCTTTGGATCTCCTTTTTCTTTGTAACAAAAAGCACTGAAATGAAATGAGCAATTATAACAACTTTTGTTCTAATGTTGAAAATCAGTATAAGGTAACATTTAATCATATTTGGTTATTAGACCTCTATAACGGATAGATCACTCTTTGTGAATTGATATCAGTCGCTTCTCGTCTTGTCATTAGTGTGTTCAATTAATTTCAAGGACTAGACTGCCTTTATCGTATGCTTTAGCTGTCCTCTTCAAGGGTAGTGTCATGGTCCTTCTATCTACCTCTCCTTGAAAATGATTTAGCATGTAGATGGGACTGGTACTAGACTGTCGACCATTTGATGAACTTCAGAACTGTGAATGAGATCACTTGATGGTGCATAACCTCATGTCATATGTTCATGTCAGTGAGGCCATTTCATTTTAACTTATCTCAGTGTTATAAATAACAAATAGAAATGTAATTACATTATTTTTACAAGTTAAAACTCTTAAGATGAAGCCAAACATGTTACAATGCCTAAGAAACATAAGAGCTACAACTCTTGCAAGATGTATGAGCTACAACTCTTGCAAGAAATTTTTTGTGCAGGAAATTTTTTGTGCTGAGAACTTGTTTGTGCAGAGGAAATTTTTTATTTGTGGAACTCCAACACCCTACCTAGGATTAGAACGTCAACAGTAGCAAGCTAAAACTTGCAAAATTGCTAAAGTTAGAAATTTAGATGAACTTATGTTTTTAAGAAATGCTCTCACAGGTACCTCCAGAAGTCTGATCAGACATACGGAATGTATGGAATTCAATCAAGCTACCATCTCATACATAAAATATTTATATATAGTTTAGCTCAGTGAAATTTCCATGTTTGCAGATGCTGCTGGTGCTTCCTCATGAAATTGTAAGGTCAGTGAGTTCGGATGAACTTCAACTGGAGTCCAGTGACACCTCTTGTGGCCTCCCAAAGCTTGACCAGTTGGGAATGTCCTGTTGCAGATCTGACACCTATGGGTACTAGCAGTACCACTCACCAAACTTGAGTTTGATCCCAAGATATCATATTCTGTCGGGTCATTGAATTGGGCCAAGTTCTACCTGAATTCATTAGATCTTGATGGATGCTGGGTTTAGGAGTGTTTGTAATCTAATTATAATTGATTTCTTAGATTTAGACAAGGGTGTAAGGTTTGGAAGTGTTTGTAATGTTGATACACCAGACAAGAATATTGGTTTGGAAAAACTATGTATACTATACACTACAAGAAATCTATGTTTTAACAACAAAATTATTGCTACGAAAATTGATTTCCATGTTAATATTGTAGCATTGTCAATGAATAAAAAATTTCCTTGAAAAAGCCATAAACTTGTTACTGTTTTCCAACAAAATATATTTTGTAGGAAACATTCATTGTTAAATAGGTGGCGGGAAACATTCCCTCCAAACCCAATTTCTCGCTAAATTGATTTAACAATGAAATTATTTTTATGGCCACAAAATACTTGTTCCTTGGTAATTATGGCATCATCTAGAATGAAATATTTTGCTGCTAAAGAAGACTAATTTTAACAACAAATCACTTTCCTTGTTAACGAATATTAAATCTTATTCATCCCTTTTTAGTAAGGAAATATGTTTTCCTAGACAATAATCACATTATTAATAATGATTCGGTTCGTTGATAATGATTGATAATTTTTTCCAATTAGGTTTTTTCTTGTTAAAGCTCGTTTATTAATTTATAGCAAAAAGTAATATTTCGTTGAGAATTGTCACACTATTGGCAACGTTTTTTATTTTGTTGGAAACAATATCTTTTTTAATGAAATCTTTGTAGCTACGAAATAAGATTTTGTTGGTAATTATAACATTGTTCGTAACAATTGTTTTCTAGGTAAAAACTGATAATTATTTTCATGAAAATTTGTTTCTCATTAAAGTTCACTAACTATTTTATAGTGACAAATCATTATTTTGTTGGAAATTGGTATATTCACTACAAAAAATGTTTTATTTACTAACAAATTTTATTTTCCTTGTTAATATGTTATTATTTCTAACAAAAATAAATTTCATTGAAAAAACAATAGAGTTGTCACTTTTTGTAACAAAATCTATTTTGTTGGCAACTTTTCTTTGTAAAGAGGTGGCAAAAAATATTTATTCCAAAACCAATTTCCTACCAACATTATTTAGCAACAAAATATTTCTATTTCAACAAAATTTTAGTTTGTTAGTTATAATGACGTCATTTACAATAAATTATTTCATTGCTAATAAATATTAATATTATTGACAAACATTTTCTTAGTAAATGCACTATAACACTTGTTCGTGTCTCTTCAACAATGAAACTAAATTTTCTCTAGTTAATTACCACGTTATTGCAACGATTTATTTGGTTACTTATAATGAATTTTTTTCATGAATTGTTTTTATATTTAAAGCTCCTAACTTCTTTATAGTGAAAAAATATTAATTCGTTGAAATTTTTTATTAGTAGCATTGATATTATTTCATCTGAAAAATCAAATAAAATTTATTTAACAATACAACATTATTTTACTGTTAATTATAATATTAATGGTAACAATTTATTTCGTTGCTAAATATTGATAAAATTTCCATAAACTTTTTTCTTATTAAGGCTCATTTTCTTATTTACAACAATTTAATTTTATGTCATTGGGGATATAACCAATTTCAATAACATATAGCATTGAAATGTTATTACTATTTTGTTGCAGATTATAATGGTGTTATTGTGAAATTTTTTTCATTGCTAAAAGTGGTAGATATTTAACATAAATCTTATAATCGTGAAAATATTTAGTTCTAATTTATAGTGACGAAATATTATATATTGGTCTCTATTATATACGTAGCAATGATTTTTTATTGCAAAAAATGAGTAATTTGATTTAATAAGCTATAAAGTTGTGTCACACAACACAATTATTCAAATAGCTCAATTGGTAAATTTTGCAACCTATTTTACTTATAGGTCAGGAGTTCGATTCCCGTTGAGCCTAAAAATAAATATATTATATGTGGAATTCCATAGTGGGGTCTTATCATCAAGAGTGGTGTCCTTAGAGTTTGGGAGGTAGTGGGTGGTGTCCTTAGAGTTTGGGACCTAGATTAGGTCGTCTCTTAGACAACTTTAATATATCATTTTTTTATTGAAAATAATTTCCTTGGTAATTGGTAATGATACCGATGACAACTTTCATTGATATTCATGCATTTTACCAACGAAAAAGTTCTATTTTAAAGGTTGTTACCTTTGCCAACGACAATTTTCCTTGATGATTTAAAGATTTTTCGAGAAAAATTTTGTAGGTAAATAAAATAGTTCTTGCAACAAAATATTTGTTGGTAAAGATATTTGATTTTTACCAACGAATTTCCTTGGTAGTTGTCAATATTACCAACAAAATATTTTCTTGACTTAGCATCCCTTTTGCCAACAAAAACTGTAATTCCTTGGCAAATACCTTTAGCTACGGGGATGCCTCCAGGAACCCACTAACGAATTTTTTCCTTGTTAAAAGTAGTTTTCAACAAAATTTTAAGTTTTGTCAAGGACATTTTTTCTTGAAAAGTGCCTTAATTGTTGTAGTGATATATGCTGAATCCTTTGCCATTTCAGATCTTTAATAGACTCTTGCATCTTCTCAATGATTCCTTGTTTGTTGAAGGTGATTTTATGTTTGTGGGTGATTTTATGTTTTGCAAATGGAATGAGTTCATGCTTTCACTACATGAGGAAGCACCAGCAACACCTGCAAACATGGAAATTTCACTGAGCTAAACTATATATAAATATTTTATGTATGAGATGGTAACTTGATTGAATTTGAGAAACGATTGTATTCTTAGGTTGTAAGGTTTAAAAGATCATATTGTCGTGTGCCCCAAAAACTGGGAACCATCTTCACGCAGTCTCACTGCTTATTGTGTTGACTTTGGTTTTCAACTTTCTTGATCTCAAAGGAGTAAATACAAGGACTCTGATTGCCAAGGGGAGTTGATGGTTATAAGTTCTGCCTGATAAGGAGCATGGCTTGCAGGACAAACAAAAATTACCATTCTCAAGTCTGTTTTCTAAAAGCCATATTAGCCATTCTCAATTG
Organism: Berberis vulgaris; assembly: GCA_963556465.1. NCBI lineage: Eukaryota > Viridiplantae > Streptophyta > Magnoliopsida > Ranunculales > Berberidaceae > Berberis > Berberis vulgaris. The sequence continues at coordinate 53,509,837 of OY747124.1, read as the reverse complement.
AATTGAAATTCACTGGAAAAATTGTTACACAAACAATCTTACGGCATGCTAAAAACTCTATTGCATGATATGCAAACTTGTCATAGCTGCAATCGACAATGAAACCTTTGTTGTCAAAGTATCATTCCTGGAACTGAAAACTCAATGACAATTACAAAAGACACGTCTTGAATGTGGAAGAAGAATTTGGGAAAACCATGTCCATTCCACCTCATTTAAACAGAACACAACTAACATAAAATGAGTAACCACGCTTACATCCAACTGAAAATATTTGAAGTCGATCATTATTTCATATTGTCAAATCTACTAAAAGACACCATCCATGGTCAAGGGGCAAATTCAACAGATTGCAGTATGATAAAATGGTAATAATTAAACAGATCCATGGAAAGAACATTATACAGTTATCGTTCAAAGCATTGGTGACAAGTTCACACATCCATTAGGTGATGAAATTCATGGAATATCATCAATTAACAGCCTCTGGAAAAAATAAAAGGAAAACAGAACTTGAACTCATTCTAGAAAATTGTTTCAGAGGAGGAGTGGCGCAGGAGAGGAGCGGAGCAGAGTCGAGGAGGAGGAGGAGGAGGAGCGGCGCAACAGAGAAGAGGAGCAGTTCGCAGTCGAGGAGGAGGAGCAGGCGCGAGGAGGAGGAGCAGTTCGCAGTCGAGAAGGAGGAGCAGGCGCGAAGAGGAGGAGCAGTCGAGGAGGAGGAGCAGTCGATGAGGAGGAGCAGTCGACGATGAGGAGCAGGCGCGAGGAGGAGGAGGAGGAGCGGCGCAACAGAGAAGAGGAGCAGTTCGCAGTCGAGGAGGAGGAGCAGGCGCGAGGAGAAGGAGGAGGAGGAGTCGACGAGGAGGAGCAGACACGAGGAGGAGGAGAGGATGAAAGGGTTTCTCTTTCGGGTTAGCCCTTGCAATTCGCAGAGGAGGAGAGAATTACTCTGTTGAATGGTTCCTCACGTGCCAAACACCCTCCCTATGGCACGTGCCTGGGAGGGTCCGGACCATTCGCGGGCTATAGTCACGGGCTGTGTAGTCTTTGTGTAGGAAGAAAGAAAAATGGGGAAGGAGAATGGAGATTTTTCTCTTTATAAGGTGGGTGGCTATTTGCACCCACTGAAAATTTGAAGGCACCCCACCCTCTAAACACATGAAATAAAATCCTAAATTTTGAAATTTAAATTCAATTAAATTTAAATATATTTTAATTAATCTAAAAAAGTGAAAATAAATAATTTAGCTATAAAAAATTTCACGGGTGTTACAATATACACACCTTAAATGGAATCTCGTCCCGAGATTCAGAAGGTAAGAAAGTTAGGTGAATACTACAAGAATATATATATGAAACTTTCAATTACCCCATGAAGATTTAAGTAGTTATTTGTTTGAATTTTAGAATTTGTTGGGCTGAGTACTACAAGAATATATGATGCTGGATAAAGGTTGGGTGGGTCTTCACAAGTACAAAATTAGTTGTGCGTAGTTAGATATTTATAATAGAATTAGAAATGTCAAATGTCTTAGAGCAATAGGTTTTTTTTTGTTTTTCTTGTCAGAGAGCCGATCCTGAGTACGAGAAAGGAGCATGGATATTTGTGAAAATGGTTACAAACAACTTGGAAAATCTTAAAATGATATTATGATCTTGCATAGATTGTCGCAATGTAAAGCATCAGTGTGGCAGTACTGTTGTTGAACATTTGGTTACAAGGGGAATGGATGCAAAGTCCAAACAAAGTAAAGATTGGTACGAGCATGGGGTGCATATAATTATTGATGACAACTTTCCTGAAAAAATGTGGAACGACGAGACATATAACTTATATAGAACTGCCCACTTTTTTGATGAAGAATATATGAAGCCTACTCGGTTGGTTAATGAAAACTACATTGAGCCTACTAAATAAATACATGCTAATGGTTTTATAGCAAAAGTAAAAGATGCAGAAACCCCTTTGTACCCGAACTGTTCAAATTATAACAAGCTATCAGCCATTGTAGCTTTATATCGACTTTAAACTCAAAGTGGATGGTCTGGTAAAAGTTTTAGTAAGCTTCTTGAGACATTGGCAGACATGCTTCCACAGGACAATGTAGTTTTGAAGTCGTTTTACTCGGTTAAAAAGTTTCTCAAGTCATTTGAGATTGGTTATGAAAAGATTCATGCTTGTGAGAATGATTGTTGTCTATTTAGAAAAGAGTACAAGGACTTGGACAATTGTCCTAAATGTGGTGCTTCAAGGTGGAAGGAAAATAAAAGGACCAAAGAGATTAGAAAAGGTATTCCAGTTAAAGTTTTGAGGTACTTTCCTATAATTTCAAGATTCAAAAGGATGTTTAGGTCTGAAAAAATGGCTGTAGATTTAAGGTGGCATTTCAATAATAAAAGCAAAGATGGAAAAATGAGGCACCCTGTTGATTCCGTAACATAGGAATTGGTTAATAATAAATGGGAATCATTTGCAGCTGATCCACGCAATCTCAGACTTGGTCTTTCTACTGATGGTTTTAATCCTTTTTCCATGTTAAGCTCTAAATACAGTTGTTAGCCAGTGATGCTAGTTAACTACAATTTTCCTCCTGCGTTGTGCATGAAGAAAGAGAATATCATGTTAACGCTACTGATTCCGGGTCCAAAACAACCTTGAAACGACATAGACGTCTACTTACATCCACTTATAGAAGACTTGCAACATTTATGGCACAATGGAGTGGAGGCCTATGATGCGTTTGGTGGAAATATTTTGAATCTTAGAGCAATTTCGCTATGGACCATAAGTGATTTTCCAGCATATGGAAACCTCGTTGGATGTTGTACAAAAGGTAAAAAGGCATGTCCTCCTTGTGGCAAAAATACGCATTATAGATGGTTAACGCACAGTAAGAAATTTGCATACATGGGTCATAGGAAATTTCTATCACCTACACATGAATATCGAGGAAATAAGGTTTGGTTTGATAACAATGTGGAACATGGAAGGAAGCCTAGAATCTTGTCTGGTCGGAACATTTCTATTGCTCTTAAGAATTTTCCAAACGATTTTGGAAAATGTCATAACAAAAAAAGAAAAGGAAATGATAATGCTAATGATGTTGATGCTGATGATAATGGTGATGAAGATGTTGATGGCAATGACGATGATGAGCTATCAAGGTGGAAGAAAAGGTCAATATTTTTCGATTTACCATATTGGGAGGTTAGTTTTTATGTCTTTAATCGCTTTGTTTTTTTTATATTCAGTAATGGTCTAAAAAAATAAGTATTAATGGTTACGTTCATGTTTTTGTAGGAACTTCCATTACGTCATAATTTAGACGTAATGCATGTCGAAAAAAATGTTTGTGAAAGCATTATAGGCACAATGTTGCACTGTGGAAAGTCAAAAGATGGGGTTAATGCTCGTAAGGATTTACATGATATGCAAATACGGATGACCTGCATCCACAACCTCATGGAAGCAGAACATACCTTTCACCTGTTCCATGGACATTTTCAAGGTCTGAAAAGAAGAAATTTTGCAAGAGATTATATGACTTCAAGGGAGCTGATGGCTATTGTTCAAACATTGGGAGGTGTGTATCTTGTGAGGAATGCAAGGTCATTGGCCTGAAGTCCCATGATTATCATGTTCTAATGCAACAGTTGTTGCCGGTTGCTTTACGAGGATTACTTCCAAAAGAGCCTAGAAATGCAATACTTCGGTTATGTGCATTCTTCAATAGGTTGTGTCAGAGTGTTATAGATAGAGAGAAATTAGAAATAATGGAGGAAGACGACATTGAAACTGTGTGCATGCTTGAAAGGTTTTTTCCACCTTCCTTTTTTGATATTATGGTACACTTAAACGGTTCATCTAGGAAGAGAAGCTAGATTATGTGGACCTGTTCATTTTCTTTGGATGTATCCCTTTGAGAGGTAAGGAATCCTTCCTTTTTTTTAGTCTGAATAGTTCTATTTGAAGCATAATATGTTGAATAACTTATATGTTGTTATTTATGTACAGATATATGAAAACACTAAAAGATTAAGTTAGGAACCTTGCACGGCCAGAGGGGTGTATCGCTGAATCATATCTTGCAGAAGAGTGCATAAGGTTTTGTAGCGAATTTTTGAAAAAAACAATACAAGTGGAGGATAAAGAAGTTCGCAAAAATGATTTTGCGAATGAAGTTATTCTGGAAGGCCGTCCAATTTCTAGAGCCACATCGATCACACTAAGCGATAGAGAAAAAAAACTTGCACATCTTGTTGTGTTGATGAATACAGGTGTGGTGGATCCATATTTAGAGTAAGTAAAATGAAATTCACAGATATTAGATCTTTATCATTGCACCATAACCATTTTACTTATTTAGTTTTCTTTTCTACTAGCATGCACTTGGAGGTTTTACAAGAATCAAACAAACATCTTACACGCGATGCAACCTTACTTTGGAATTAACATACTGGAAAATTTGCATAATGGATAAAAAATAAGGTTCAATTAAATCTTCCAGATTTTTATTACCTTAGTTTGTGTTTAATTTAATAACTACCTACTTACTTTGTATCTCTTCATTTAATTTTTGCACTTTAACAGATTCCTATTGATTCAAAAGTTGACTCGGACACATTGAAATGGATTGCATATGGTCCACGGAATAGTGCATTGTCTTTTTCTGGGTATATTATCAATGAGCAACGTTTTCACACAAAAGATGTCGACCGGGAAATCCAAAACAGTGGGATTATTTATGAGGCAACCAACATGTGTAGGGCAAGCGCAAAAGATACTGCACAAGTGTTTGATTGGGTTACTTACTATGGAATATTGACAAATATAATATTACTAGACTATCATGTATTCTATGTTTCGGTCTTTAGGTGTCATTGGGCAAACAAAGGTAATGGTGTTAAAGTTGTAGATGGATTTACCCTCGTGAACCTCCATCAAAGTCAAGTATCATTTGCAAGAGATCCATATATTTTAGCATCTCAAGCAAAACAAGTATTTTATTCAAGAGAAGATGATTCCTCTAATTGGTATGTTGTAATGAAGGCACCACCAAGAGGTTTCCATGAGTTAGAAGCTGATGACGTAAGTGCAGAAGCTTCAATACCACTAGAAGTTGACATGGACATTGAGAAGTCTAGTGGTGAAGTTAGATATGTGAGGGAGAATTGTGAGGGCATATTTGTGTAATATATGTTCTTAACCTTCATCTTTATTTAGCTTGTGTGTTTGGCTATTTTATCAAAAGTGTCTTTGTTTTTATATATTAGTTACACATGTCATATGTTGTCTCTGTTTTTTGTTTTCATTATATGATTAAGGTTATTAATGCATTACATATATTGAAATGATCAACTTTTTTTTTCTTAAACAGATGAACAACAATGGTTAATTGTTGAAGCCAAGAAGAATGACATATCTCACAAAAAGGAAATGTGCTTTGATACTCACAAAAACATCCAAGGTCTCTGAAGGAACGGATAAGAATGTATCAAAATGTCCAGAAGCATGTCAACAGACTTTGACCCACAACATGAGAGACATGAACCTAATCTCCAACATATACAACCATCGGCGACCAAAGAAGTGGTCGAAAAAGATGCACCAAAATCACAAGAATCAGTTGCAGACCTGATAAGACTTAAGAAAGCTAGGGGTCCAACCAAAATGAGAGATATTGTTGTAGAGGCTGGAAGTCGAGTTCATGTTGAATTTACCAATAAAGGTGAACCATGTGGAGAGGGGTCAGTTAGTTTGTCTTTTTATTTAGGCCCACTTGTACGAGAGCACGTACCTGTAACATTATGCGATTGGAGGAAGCTTGGTAATGACATAAAATTAATCTTGTGGAGATCAATTCAGGTATTATGAACTCTTACAATTCAATGACATGTACATTTCAGTTTACAGAAGTTGTGATAGAACTCGTAGAGTAAAATTACCAGTATTGAGTTACTTAGTGATAATTTTATATAAACTCCAGGCAAGATTCGACTTGGATACAAAATGGAAAAAGGCTATCGTATTTAAATCGATGGGATGTTTATGGAGGACCTCAAAATCACGGTTAGTCAGCCAAATACAAGAAGCAACTAATGAGGAAGAAAAACTTGAGCTTCAGCCTAAAAACATTCAAAGTAGAGTAGAGTGGATAAACTTCGTCAAGACAAAAACTAGTCCATCATTTAAGGTATGTTTTAAAACTAGTTGTAATATTATAATATATGGTGAAACATTATAATTCAGTTAAAATCATGCTAAAGTAATACAATTTCAGACTGTAACTGATAAGTATAAAGCAATCAGGCGTAAGCAAATCCCACATACATGCAGCCGAAAAGGATTGGCTCGATTAGCAAAAGATATGGTGATGCATATTTCATATTCATATGCATTCTTATGTTGTGGTGAAATTTATTTTGTAGGTCCAATTACTAGTTTTTCAGAACCTGATATCAATTTCTTTTTCTTATAGAAAAAGAATAGTACCAAGCCATCTTCTATTTCTAGGGTTAAAGTATGGATTAAGTCGTGCACCAGAAAAGACGGTAAACTAGTAAATACAGGAGTTTCCGAAACCATTGTGAGTGAAATGTTATTTGTAATGTAGAATTATGTGTAATTTTGTATAGTTTCTGAAACCATACACTATGTTATTGTATGTGTTGAATTATATAGGAGAAGCTAATCGAAGCTGAAAGTGATTCACAATCGAAATCGACAACAAATGTGATCGAAGATGCTCTCTCCAAAGTCTTAGGAAATGAAAAACCAAGACGACTAAGAGGAATGGGAAGAGGAATGACCATCAACAAATTGGCATTCTTTCAAATTAAGGACAAACATGTGGCCAAGATGCAAAAGCAACAAACTATCATGCACGACAGAATCCAACATTTGGAGAACTTGGTGAACACATTATTGAAATACAAGGCAAGTTTGATACATGTTGTGATTAGTGAATAAGTAAAACCAGCTTAGTCATTGGATTTTTTTTATTAACTGTTTGCTGTGTTGTTAGATTGAGCAAAGTGGAGAAGAGGACAAAACATCTGGAGTGGTACAATTAGTTTCAATATTGTGGCATTAATCTTCAATCTAAACTTGCTTCAATTGTAATGTTTGTATTGATTAATTGCAGAGTGTCAACACCAAATCACTAGAGAAATGCCAGTTGTTAGATTGGAGTGGAACAAAGGAAATCGTTGTTGAAGGACATTTGATATCAAGGGATCAAAAAGAGCTTGTCAATAAAATTCCTATGGGTCCTAATGCAATCAAAGTCTGTGTTGATATCCCAACTAAACCAGATGCTTTTCTATGGAGGCCTACATCTAGTATGACTTGTATAGAACAAGCTCAAGGTAAATCGATAGCATGACCTGCCGAGAGAGTTATTTTGCAACTTGATCAACATTATGTTGAACAAGATAATATTGACACGCCTTTGGTAATATAATTATTGATTGCTTTGGTATTTATATCTTGTATTTGTTTAACTTAAATAGTTGTATTCTTGTGTATATGATTCCTATTTTTTATGCATTCTTTCTTGATAGAGTAAGTACAACAATTCAACGAACAAGTGCACATTGTTTGATTGGAGTGGAAAAGATGAAATAGTGGCGGAAGGACGTTGGCATTCGAGTGATCCAAAAACGTTGATCAATGATATTCCTCTTGGACCTAATGCCATGATTGTTTGGGTAGATATTTCAAAAAATCATGAAGCATTTTTATGGAGGCTTACATCTAATATGACATGCATTGAAGATGTCGTTGGTTCTACTATCGCATGGCCGACTAACAAAGTTGTTTAGGAAAAAGTACCTGAAAATCAGGAAGTCGAAAATGCATCATATAATTTGGTAAGTTAAATGTGATTGGCATACACTAATGCATAATTGAAGTAACTATATATATCTTCAGCAATCTATTAGTAAAGTGATTCCTCAGTTTAATGTATTTGTCTTGTTTGACTTGTTGTTAGAGTGTGAACACCAGCTCAAAGAAAAAGTGCAAGTTGTTGGATGTTAGTGGTTCGGGACAAGTAGTTGTTGAAGGATGTTGGTCTTCAAGTGATCCAAATCAGGTTGTTCATCACATTCCCTTGGGTCCTAATGCTATTAAAGTTTGGGTAGATAGTCCAAAAGTTCCCACTACATATCTTTGGAGGCATCTGAGCTGGAATTTATTGAAGATGCCATTGGTACTACAGTAGCATGGCCAGCAGACAAAGTTGTTGTGATTTAGAGCTTCGGTAAGCATTGATCGAGACTTGTAATATATATTTGAATGCCTGAATGAATATCTCTCTTGGTCTTGAATTCCTGAATATATGCTTGAACTACTACCAATTTTGTAGATCCACTTGTATCCATGCATGTGTACGTATGTTATAGGAATGTTAATGTTGTTATGTTACCGTGTAATGTTGTTGTTACCATTGTTTGTTAATGTTGCTGCTGTAATGTTGTTGTTACTGCTGTAATGCTATTGCGTAATGTTGTAATGTTGTTGTTGCGTAATGCTGTAGAATACTGTTAAATGTCAGTTTATGTATTGCATAATAAGATATTTCACTGCTTCAAATGTTAATTTATTTTGCATTTTAGGGAGTTGTATTCATCTAAATAGGCTTTTAGGGAGTTTTGAGAGATAGAACAATGAGGAGATTGGTTGGAATAATATCCATATCTGATCCGTTAAAACCTGGTGCTCATGAAGTCATTATTTTTATCCACAAGTCCATGAATGTCAATAGCATTATGGTTACTGGTGATAATTGGGGCACAAAAAAATCCATTGCAAATGAAGTTGGGATTGATATTGTTATTGCTGAAGCCAAGCCTGATGAGAAAGTGAAGGAATTATACCACACTTGGTCACAGGTGGAAAATCTTAGATGAGATTTCTCCAAAATGTTTAGAGTGTTTTATTAAGCGCTTAACTTCAAAGGATGATGAGAGAGACAAATTGCGAAAGGAATTCATGACACTATCTAAAGATTGGAGACTAAAAAATTAGCAGTTGGAATCACAGGTTCACTTTTCCTATTGAGATTTTTTACCTTTTAAATGCATTTGGTCATTTTGCCACTGATTAGTCCTTGCTGTTCAAGTACTTACAATTGGAGCTTATAGGTATCACTTCATCCAATGGGAACATATGGGTTAGTATCTTTCTTGTACAAGTTCTTTGTCCTTCATCCAACATCTACTCTACATTTAGTAAAATAGTTATGATGGACATATGGATTTTGTAGCTATGTAGCAGCTGAATATGCTTGCATGGGTATGTTGAAGCTTTTCTACTTCAGCTTCAATTTTAGTATGAAATTTAGGACTGAATCAACTAATGATCGAAGGCAGGTATTGAGGTATGCTTCAATTTTAGTATAAATGCAGCGCCGGAGTCAGGTATTGAGGTATGGTTTAATCTGATATTTTCGAGTTGTTGAAGCGAGGGATGAGTTGCATAGGATGTTGAATGAGGTAAGCCACCTTGTGATTTCTTTTTTATATTTTCATTGAAAGATATAATGTTTATTGAAGAACATTTATACCACTTAACCAATTTAATGGGCTTATTTCGTAAAAGCTTATTATTAAGCATATTCCGTAATGAGATAAGCTAGTTATCTTAATCAGTAGTGAATTTATGATCTTGTAAATATTGTATGGAAGAAGATCTTGTAAATATTGTATGGAATTTATGATCTGATTTTCTTGCTTTTTTTTTTTTTTTCAGGTTCCAGATTGTATTGACAAACTTGCTCATGCTGGGATAAAGATCTAGATTTTGAATGGAGACAAGATGGAGACTACCATCAATATTGGGTAAAATTGAAATGATATGGCTTTTGATAGTTAGTAGTATCTGTTTTCTCTCCATATTTCTTACTCGATGTAAAATCTGCAGTTTCTCCTGTAGTTTGCTTAAACAAGGAATGAAGTAGATAATTATCCGATTGGAGACACCAAAAATTCAAGCATTGGAAAAAGAGGTAACAAGTCCAAAATCACAAAGGTAAAAGAATTATTCTCTAGTCTTTGTAGTTTGGGATAGCTGATAGGTACTTGACAAATAAAAATATAGACATGCTTTTACTTTTGTGATCTATTACACCGTGCATCATTATGGATTGTGCCATTGTATTCCACTGCATGTAGTCTACGTTTTAAGAGAACAATAAGTTGAATGGAGGCGCCATTTACATGTGAAAGAGTATCAACTAATTCCTATTTTATGTACTCAGATAAATTATGACGACTTGCCTTGGAATTTGTGATCCTATTTTTATGTCACGGTCTACTTCTTTACTAGTGACTGACCATTGTTAAACCTTGCAATTTGCTTGACCGTTGATCTTCTTTTCATATGGATGTCATTAAGCAGACTGGTTTCCTGGGCCTTTGGGGAGAAAGAGTGGATTCAATCAATTTCTACACTTCTGAGATAGAAAAGCTATCAAACGAAGTAAGTAAGCTGCTTTGCACACAGTATATATTTTCAATTATCTAATGTTGATCAAATGGGTTCTTGAAAAAAAAATTTCTTATATTTTCTTTGCTTACGAATACTCTTTAGTTCTTTCTATTAAATTCGTCTTAGATTTTTTTTGGTTGCAGTCACATTAGAAATCTGACATGTGGTTGATCTTATTTCTTTATGACTTGTTGCCCCTCAGTTTAATAATTTTTCAAGAGTACTTGGGCTCCGAATTAAGTTTAGTTGAAAATCTAGTCAAAGCTTCTTTTCTTTTGTGTCATTGATACTGATTTTGTGGAATGGCAGATAGAAGCAGAACAAGATAATATCATTAAAAATCCCAAGTATGTCATGCCAGCCAGGAATTCTAGGCGGCGAGGAAACGCGTGAGGGAAAGGGAGCGAGGGATGGGTGTAAGCACTCATCCCCCTCGAGATGCGCATCATTGCTCATCTCGAGGGGATAGGTCGCTCCACTCCCTCGCGCGTTTCCTCGCTGTGTAGAACGGCTCCATGCCAGCAGCATTTGTTTCGTTCAAAACTCGGTGGGGTGCTGCTGTTTGTGCACAAACTCAACATATATACCAGAAATCCTACTAAATGGTTAACAGCATGGGCTCCTGAGCCAACGGATGTATATTGGCCAAACCTGGCAATTCCATATATCCAACTCACTATTAGGGGCTTGATTATATGGGTTGCTTTCTTCTTCCTCGCTACCTTTTTTATGATCGTGATAGCACTCGTACAACTCTTGCAAACATTCGAGATATAGAGAAGGCAGTTCCATTTTTGACAGCTATAATTGAAATGTAAGTGCACTCTACTTCCACGTGCAAGTATAACAGTCCCACCTTTATCGCAATGGGTTTGTTTTACCAAAAATGATTTTAAAGGAATATAGGCACATTCAAGCTTCTACACATTTGTAAGTTGCTTGGTGGTTATAGATATGTTAAACAACATTTCAATGTACAAACCTTTGTGTATCCTTTAGTTTACTCATTTCCTAATTTTATTTTAGTTTTTGCTTTTAGATCCTTGAGAATTAACTATGAAAAAAATATCATGTTACTATGCATTTTTGATATCTTTGTGTTGACATTCATGTTTAGATAACTAGAATTTCCTTTGTTCTTGTGGTTGATATTTGTTTGCCGTATTGAAGAGATATGTTAATCAAAATTGGAGGAGCTTGAGAGTCATTTCTTTGGTTCTTCCTGAGCTGTTTTGTTCTGGGACTTCCCAGACAGATGTTTGGTTATAGCAATATATTCTAGTTTTTTTACCTAAGTAAGCAATAATCTATTCTCGGGTTCAATATTTTGTTCTTCTATACCTACAAGCCAGCAAGTGCCTGTGTACAATTATCAGTTCTAAATAAAGTTAGAAAGAATTTTTTGAAATGACAAACTATTCATGGAAATAAACACATAAATATGCTTTAAAAGTTTATTGGTCTTATATGTATGTGCAAACTTTGTCCATTGTTTCAGCAAAAAAAAAAACCCAGAAGGTTCGACACATTATGCTATTGTGTCATTGATGCACTCACAGTGGTCTAATTTTCTTGTAGGAAATTCATCAAGGCACTCATTCAAGGTGTTCCTCCTGGGATTGCTTTAAAGATATTCCTTATTTTTCTGCCAACAATATTGATGTTTATGTCAAAAATTGAAGGCTTTATATCCATATCAGAACTGGAGAGGAGATCTGCAGGTAGATATTATATTTTTCAGCTTATTAACGTATTCCTTGGGAGTGTAGTCACTGGAACTGCATTTCAACAGCTTAATACTTTTATGAAGCTACCAACTAGTGAGTAAGTCCCTGTCAAACTATTTATAATTTTTTTAAGCTTTAAAGTGCCCATCCTTGTTAATCATCATAATAGGGTGAAGTTATTTTGAATCATGTAATTTGTGTATGCACAGGTAGAAGAGTTATCTAGTATTACTCCTTTGAATTATGTCTGTTATTTCTTGGGTGGGAAAGAGCGGATCTTATATATAGCCTGATCATGATGAACATCCATAAGCTTCTAGATCATCTTATCTAGTAGTACCCCCTTTTCTTGTGACTGGTTTTTTATCTTATGGTTTTTTATCCCAACCCCTACCACTTAACTGTCATGCAGTTTCTTTCCAATTTTTATTGAGTCCTCTGACCTTGTATGGAGACAACTTATACTTTATTTGAGATTCATGTAATTGTGTGGTTATTTGTGGTGCAGAATTCCCAGAATAATTGGTGAATCAATTCCAATGAAATCATCTTTCTTCATAACTTAATGGTTGATGGATAGGCTGGAGTTGCTGGAGAGATTATAAGGTTGAAACCATTGGTCATTTTCCATTTAAGAAATTTTTTTCATGGTGAAGACTGAAAAGGACAGGGAAGAAGCAATGGATCCAGTTATTCAAGTTAGTGCCTTCAGAGAAAGGAAAGCCCTTGCCTGCCTGACATTGGATGATACAAAAACAGCAGTAAATCAACTACACCGCATGGTGAATGTTGCGCATAACTAGCCTGTTCAAGAGGTACTAATGGAGGAGTGGACCGCAGCATTGAATGTACTGGAAGCCTAAATTATTTGGTGTTGCTGCGTTCGAGTGAAAGTCGGGTGCAGCAGGTTTGTTGCGGGCAGTGTTGCAATTTCTGTTGTTGAGGGTGCGGTTGTTGTGTTTGTTGTTATTGCTGCAGGTGCGCAAGTTGTGTTGCTTGGTTGTTTTGGACAGTTTGGCGCAGCTCTTGGCTGTGAGTTGCGCTAGCTGGTATGTGTATGCAAGTTGCAGGCTTGTGCTTGGTCGGTGATTGTAATTGAACATTGTGACTGCAAGTTGCATTTTTGTGCTTGTAAGTTGCAAATTTAGTTTGCAACCTATGGAGCAGTGCTTAAGTACTTGCCAATTGCCTTATCAAGTCTTTTATCCTTGGTGTATTGGCTCGCTATGGACTAGGCGGCGTTGGCTGCTGCGCTGAGGGCGTAGTGCTGAAATTGTCGCTGAGCACTGATTGGTATGGCGTCTTGGGCAGAGTTTGTACAGACTTTTGGGTCGATGTTTGGTATGGTGTGACCATGTTTCAACTGAAATAAATGTAGTCTGATCTTTATTATTTGATAGATTTTGTGATTCGATGTAATACATTATCTTATTAATTACATTACTTTGCCTCCGCTCATGGAAATGTTTAAGTGTTTCACACATTTAGGTTTTTATTTTCTAGAAATAAAACTTATAAGATGTTATAAAAAGTCATTTGATAGCACTTGATGAGTGCTATAGAAAAAAAAGGGCTTTGAGAAACGCTATAGAAACTAATACAATAACATTTGTTAAATGCTACGTGAGAAAAGACAATGAAACGCTATTGTATAGTTACCAATAGCGTTTCAGAAACGCTATTGTACAGTTACTATAGCGTTTCAGAAACGCTATAAATGGTCTACTTACAATAACGTTTCTAAAACGCTATAAATAATCATGTATCTATTATAGCTCCGGCTGGTCTACTTACAATAACGTTTCTAAAACGCTATAAATAATCCTGTATCTATTATAGCTCCGGCAGACACAACATTTTCTAAAACGCTATGATAGCCTACAATAGCGTTTTTGAAACGCTATTAATGAGCATTTGTGTTGTAGTGTGCATATTTCTTATGTTGACGATGCCCCTAGAGTATGCTTCCACATAGTCCTTCACACAATGATAGAGGTTGCAGTGCCTGCATTAAATGGAAATAAGTATGGGAACAAGATTATATAAGTAGAAGTCACTGAGAAAAGTTATACTTACTCTGCCCATATAGGTCTCTAATTGACTAGAGTCAAGACTCCATGCACACATGATGTCTGTGAGCTCCCATTGTCTACGGTCACAATATCTAATAGATGTCTTGACTCTAACCTACCACCAGTGTCATTATGCTGCACTGTGATGACGCCATCACTGAACCCATCAGATGTGCTCTGAGCATAGCCTAGTTTCAAAATAGGACCTGCACCAACTCTTTACATCCCTATCAACTAGCCACTTATTAGCCTTTGGATTAGCTTCTTTCATCTCTTTCAAGTGGGAGAGACTCAACCTCTTTGTATGCCCTAGCAGCTTCCAACTTAGTTTCATCAAAAACTTCCTACCAAAACCAGCATTCTTGAAGTTCTTGTACATATGCCTAAAACAAAATCTATGATCTGAATCTAGAAAGATCTGCTTCACAGTTTCTATCAAGCATTTCTGCTAGTCAGAGATAAAGGCCAGCTTCCCTATATCCATCTTCAACTGCATCTCAATTATACTCAAGAAGGTGTACCAAGTTTGGTAGCATTCTGACTGACAAATGTAGATGGTCAATGAAAATAGACCATTGTTGTCATCCAAAACTATAATTGACAAACAACAACCCCATATTTGATCTTAAGAAAACACTTATCCAACCCCACGAAGGGTCTACAACCATGCTTCCAACCAAGTAGACTAGCAGAGAATGCCAAACAAATGCCTCTGAACCGTTCATCATCATTATTTCTTGAGCATGTAGCAATACTTCCTGGGTTTGCTGTCAACAACTCCATGCAACAAGGAGCCATCTTGTAACTATCCTCATAACTACTAATTACTTTTTCAATTAGTTTCTGTTGTGCCCTCCACCCTATGTGGTAGCTGATGTCAATAATGTGCTCCTTCCATATCTGTTTGATAAGGGTTTAAGGTGTGATAGTTTGGAAGTGTGTATTAAACATAGACTCACACTTGCTTTCCATTGACAATTGTTGCGGATTTTATTAACCTAAATGAATAGGTTAATTTAACCCACTTGTAATAATCGCAAGTGCACGGTGTCTAATTGGTAGACAACGGCAAGTACGGGTCGATCCCACGAGGAAAGTGGATGCAATTGAATTTAATAATTTAATAAAACTAATTTGGAGGCAATGGGGTTACAACATTTTTAAAACTAAACTAAAAATAAATTAAAAATAAGAAAAATAAAATAAAAGAAAAAAAGATGGGTTTTGTGGGCTTGGACTCACCAATGAGTTAGCAAAAATATTTAAATCTAAATTACTAAAATTATAAACGAGAAGCTTTAGGGATGAAGATCCCTTGCTTACACCGAAGATGTGATCATTAAAATCCAATTTCAATCATATTAAGTTTCTGACAAACATTAACAATTTATTTCAAGCAAATAAACTTTTACCAAAAATTAAGTGTCTTTTTAGGGCACACTTAATCAAAGTTCAAGCTTCATACTTTTTAGCACATGCTTTGAATATTGATAAAGGGTAATTCTAACTACCAAACATATCAAGTTTAATTTCTCGAACATTAAAGGTGAAAGCAATTTATCAAAAAAATTCAGAAATAAATTGTAATTAACAATTAAGCACACAATTCAGTAAAATAAATAAAAATGAATTATGCAACCCTTTTGGTTTGTCGCAAACTCGATGTGGTGGTACTCAGCAGATCAGCAGGTGGTCCGAACACAAATCCTGAGGAAAGGTTCAAAAACGCTTTGTGGTGGTACTCAGCAAAATCGGGGGTGTGAATAGCGAAAAATAGATTTTGACTCATTCTCTCCCGCTAGAGCTACAATACCCTTCGCTCTGTCTCCAGCGAACACCGCCACTTGCGGTGCTGCGTTTCCGCTCCTCGCGAGCTCCTCGTCCTCCAACCTGGCTCCGGTACCTGCAAGAAGACATAGAGAGGGTGAGATAAGGAAACAGACAGAAAAACAATAACAGAGAGTGGAGTGGCGGAGCCCTATTTTTGCTCCTGTCGCGGCGGTTGCGTGCTGGCTGACGCGCCGCTTGCGACGGTGGTCGTGAGAGAGGAGGACAAGAAGGAGGTCGAGACGAAGATAGGCCGAGAGAGGGGAGGAGCAGGGTCTGTGGCGAGGTGGAACAGAGTCGCGGTGAGGCTCTGTTTCGCGGCGATGATGGTGGTGAATTAGCTTGTGACGATGAGAACAGGGGCTGATGGCGGTGGAGTGGTGTGCGAAGCTTGGTGGCTAGGTGAAAGTCTGGCGAAACAGGGTTGTCACTCCCTTGTTTCGTGGTGGTGGCGGTGCTCACACGGTGGTGGTGGCGGTGCTGCTGTCCGGAGATGGTGGATGAGAGAGTGATGGTGGTTGATGGTGGATGGAGGTGGTGATGGTGATGAAAAACACTTTGTGAGGAAGAGGGTTTGATTTTGGCTATTGATGCTTGATTCCCTTCTCCTCCTCCCCTTTTCTCACCCTATTCTCTTGTATTTATAGAGAATGATCAAAGTGAATAGGGATGAGAGAAAGGGAAGATTCATCAAGGTATAAATGAGAGAATATTCTTTAGGGGTAGGATTGGATTTGGGTTTATGGGTCGGTTTTGGGTTTAGGTTTGTGACCATCTGCTTTGTACCACCGCTAGAATCGACCAATTGTCATTCCTTAAATTGTCGCCTTAATACGATTTCATCGTTCACGATCAAATTCCTACAAAGACATGAAAACAAAATAATTACTATAAAATATAATAATCGAAACACTAACATGTATAAATTAAGGGATATATTATGTAATAATTATATGAATATCAAATACCCCAAACCTATATTTTGCTAGTCCTCGAGCAAAACAATAAAAATAAAATTCTAACTCACTTTCGCAGAAATCATCGGTTGCACTTACCTTAAACGTGCAAAAAGGCTTTAAACCCCTAGATTACCTCTAGTGGACGAGTTATAGTCTCGTGAGGGTTTCCAAAAATGTTACCCACAAACATTACTGACTCAACAAAACTTGGTCAAACAGTGTTCATTTTAAAACTTCAAGAAATGCAGGAAACCAACAGTGTCATTTTAGTGTATCAACAAATCTCCAAATAATTTAATATTCCCTAAAAGTTAGAAAAAAATCACAATCACCCTCAACTCAATGTGTGTGTGCGGATAGCACTATTAACATAACTTTTCATTTCAGAGTTAAACAATGACTAAATCTCTTGTAGAAAGTTTGTTTTGACTTCAAACTTCTCATGTCACTCACAATAAAACACTCAGAGATTTGGTATTTCACTCAATTTATATGTGAGGAAAGAGTAAATAATGGAAAACAATCATCTCACATATAGTAATATGAAGAACGGATTTTTCAAGAATGGAATGAATATGATCTCATGGACAGGAATATCAATTACTTTTGGGAATGTTGAATCAAACACCATAGGTCTTGGTTATTAAATCTCCACATCTCCGGAACCAACCTTTACCTAAGATCAACTAGGACTTTGTTGGGTTGTAACGGGGCTTGGCTAATGGTTAATAAGGAATGTCAAAGGATTCTAAGAAAAATTTCTAGGAATGTATACACCCATTAAACGAACAATTAGGGCTGTCAAGAATAAACCAATGTTGTGCACCATCAATTTTTCTTCATTCTCACATCGTTATCCTCATTGAAGAATCATTTTTTTTCTATTTTTCTTTTCTTCAACCTTTTTTTTTTTTTTTTTTTTTTTTTTTTTCATAGAGGATTTATGAAATATCTCATATTTTGCTCTTTAATGCCCTTTTGACACCAAGTATATCCATCCATACACATTCCTAGAAAAGTTGGGTAAAGGTTAATGGGTTAACAAATAAAAGTTATTCTAAGGCTCAAAAGGTTACAAAAATGTTAATGTTATGGGTAAGTTAAAAGGCTAGTTAATGGTCTAAAGAAAAAAATTCCTAGATCATTTCCTAAGTTCGGGTCAGTATTATGACATCTCAATTGAATAATCCAAGAAGTTCTAGTGTAATAATTCAATTTTGATGTCATTCCCAAAGCAATTGATCAAAAGAATGAAAATAATGAGATCATCAACGAGATAATGTAGACTCAAGAAAAATCAGAGTTTATGTATAACCCTCAGAAAAATAGAAAGGCTCAAAGCTTTCAGGGTTAACTCTCCACTATTATTCTAAGGTTTTCTAGTATATATTTCACTCATCAACTTCAAGTTATGCTAACATGGCTCATGGTGCAAAGATAATCGAGTTGAAAAATCTTATGAACTAGATCTAGCTTAAGGATCATACTAAATTTCAGTCTTTATCAATATACCAATATGTCAAGTTGGCTTGCATTTTCTTGAGCAGAAAACATTTAAAATCCATTTTCATAATCGCAAAAGACCAAATTTTCTTGACAGAAAAAACATTTTTTTTAAGGAATAAGAAAAGAAAACACTACCATTTTTTTTTTTTAAAGAAAAGAAAAGAAAATACTACGAAAAATTCACCAACTCATGAACCCTACCCCCAAACCTACTCCAAACATTGTCCTCAATGTTTTACAAAATAATTCTGACAAATGAATTAAATAAGTACATGAGAGGAGGTTAGAACAGTATTACCGCGGTGAAGATTTTACCAATTTCCACAAGTAATCCACCGATGAGAGCTCAGAGACAAAAGAATTGTGAATTAGTTAATAGAAATAGATAAAATACACACTCAACATGCATTCTTTACAACAAAAGTTGGGCTGCCTCTCAGTAGCGCTTGGTTTAATGTCATCAGCCCGACAAATATTCTTCCTAAAAATGGTGTATCGAAAAGTGGAGAGGAAGAACATGACAAACATTTACTCCATGGTCGTATATCAACAACCTGAACAGTTGAGGATCAGTCCACCAAAATATAGCAATCACATGGGGCACCAAATACACTAGGACATCCCAAAAGTGACCAATACTCATACTCAACAGAGGATTTTTGCATGCTCCAAAAAGGGAACATCCTATGTCTGGTTCCAAATCAAAAGATTGAATAATTTTCACAACAGGATGGTGAAAACTGAAATCCTCACTACAGCACAAGGGATCGGTGAAAGTAGCCTTAGTAAATGTGATGCAAGTAGATGAGACGATGGATATATCAGGTGGTACAGGCTCATCACATGAATCACATAGAGATATTGGTCTAGACAACTCAACAACACCCTCAACCCTAGAATTGACGCTACTTATGGATTGCACTCTCTTACTAGATATATCTCCCGACTTCTTTGAGACAACCTGTTTTGAATTCAATATAGATGAAATAATAATAACATGCAAAGTATCATCAGTACCTGAAAATGCATATTTGAGGGTGTCAGGTAATTGTTTAAGATCAAGCTCAGGTGGCTCAACTGATGGGACTAGTTTTGACTCACTGAGTGGAAGAGGCTTCACTTTAGACTTCCATTTATAACTAGGATCCACAATGGGGACTGAGTCAAGCAAATCATTGACTTCCCTAATGGAATCATCAACATCAAAGTCTAAACTAAAATGAGTCAAACAAGCCTCTAAATGGTCATGTGTATCATGAAAACAGTCAAGGGGAGACTCTAAAAAATGTTCACAGTTTGATTCGATGCATGAGTCACTAGGAAGGCATGAGTACACATGGGAAGGAGATGTCTGTAGTGTCTCAGAATCTACAGGTTCATCAATAAATGAGGCTTTATCAGCCTTCTTATGAGAGAAGGATTCAACCTGTGTAAAATTGGGTGAGGATATAATAGCACTTATGTCAGACATTCCTACCTGATTGTCAACCAATTTTCCACTCCTAAGGGTAGTAATGGATTGGGCATCTTCACTGTCCAGCTCAGATGTGCCACTAATTTCAAATTGACCCTTTGGGTTAGAAATAGGTTGGCTAGGGAATTTTTCTGACTCTATCTCAAGAAGTGACTCAGCTATCTGACTCAAAGTCATCTCAAGTTTCTTGATAGCTTTAGCATTTTGTTGAGAATTAGCTATCAATTCTGTGATATCCTGAGAATTTTGCTCAAGCATTTCTCTTGTTCGCTGCATGACACGAGTTAAGGCGTCCTCTAAACTAGATGTGTTAGAAGGAGGAACAACTCGATGAAATTGAGACTCATTATCAGGAATGAAAGATTGAGGAGTCTGAGGAGTGTCTAGAGGTCCTTCATGGTACTAACCATGAGCCCATGAGAAGTCAGTATGATAGGCTAAACCTAAGTTGTAATAATCTAAATATGGATCATAATCAGGTCAACGCATGTCATAAAATGAATTGACTTGCTCGAAAAAATAGGCTGGATAATCCCTTGTGTTCATGGATTTTTATTTTTTTTGAAAGCACTAACTCTAAAAATATACACAGGCTCACACGCAATCAGCAACCAATAAATGCACAAGAAACATGCCTCCCTAAGCAATCAACGTTTTTGAGATCAATTATCTTTTTATCTTTGGGGGACAATTATTTCTTATGTAATCTTTATGACAGAGCAATGGGTGCTACAAGTTGATCCTAAGAGTGTATACTTTACACCACAAAGTTCAAAATCAGTAGGCTAGAGTTTTGTTTCAAAGAAACCGGATTATCGCACAAGAGAAGGAGGTCACAATGTTCCAATTAAGTACTTCCTTGTGCTACCGCTCTGTAAGCCAATAGATGTGAGAACGATGTGATGTTAAATGTACACTTGAGGCTTGTGTTCCTAACCCAAAACTGTTAGTTACACCAAATCTTTCTGTGGATCGTAGCTTACTTATGACTCGGCGTACCGGGTAAATTACCCTTGTGGCAGTGGCCTCTCGGAGTTCATTGAATGATTAAACCCATCGTCACTTTTAGCTTTGGTCAACACACAAATTATTGGATTCACCTTGGTCTTGGTTGTCCTATGAACACCGTACCTAAAAGATGACTCTATCTAACTTGCTAATTGATTTTAATTATGTTTGGCTATTGGTTGCACACAGCTGGAGTGATGAGGTGGGGATATCAAGTCCCACCAGTTTCTATTTAGAAGCTGGGTCTGCTTATTATGAATTATTAAAGTTTAGCATCCACAAGTATAGAAATTAAACAACCAATCACACAATTTCAAACAATTACACAAAGCACCCGGTCGCTAATACATTGCGTGTGATAGAAATACTTGCAGTGTGCGTATTCCTTTCTGCACAATTCAAAAAAAATGTCCGACTTCTTTTTATCCGTTTCACTCAACACACAAGCACATGCAAACAAATTTACTGGGCTTGGTCTTAGAAGTCGGATTTCTAAATCACAAGAAATTATTGGGTAAAATTAAAATTGTTTCACTAGAATTTCTTTTGACTAAGAAAATTTTGGGGTTTTTTTTTATTTTTTTTTGTGATTAAACAAAATGAAAACAGTAGAGTTTAAAAATTATTACACCACACACTCGTAAAACGAGGTGAAAATAAAATTAAAACTCTCCTCACAAAATTAAAAAAAAAAAAAAAACTTTGCTTGATGTTTTGCAGGATCGTCCAATTTTCTCGAGAAGCGTGTAATATGCAAAATCAAACACAAAATGAGTGTAAAAAGAACTTAATAAAATAAAAATAATTTTTTTTTTTGAATTTGTTTTTTAAATTAGTGAAAATAAATCTTAAATTCAATTACACCGCTAACTTCCCCGGCAACGGCGCCAAAAACTTGTTGCGGATTTTATTAACCTAAATGAATAGGTTAATTTAACCCACTTGTAATAACGGCAAGTGCACGATGTCTAATTGGTAGACAACGGTAAGTACTGGTCGATCCCACGAGGAAAGTGGATGCAATTGAATTTAATAATTTAATTAAACTAATTTGAAGGCAATGGGGTTACAACATTTTTAAAACTAAACTAAAAATAAATTAAAAATAAGAAAAATAAAAGAAAAGAAAAAAAGATGGGTTTTGTGGGCTTGGACTCACCAATGAGTTAGGAAAAATATTTAAATCTAAATTACTAAAATTATAAACGAGAAGCTTTAGGGATAAAGATCCCTTGCTTACACCGAAGATGTGATCATTAAAATCCAATTTCAATCATATTAAGTTTCTGACAAACATTAACAATTTATTTCAAGCAAATAAACTTTTACCAAAAATTAAGTGTCTTTTTAGGGCACACTTAATCAAAGTTCAAGCTTCATACTTTTTAGCACATGCTTTGAATATTGATAAAGGGTAATTCTAACTACCAAACATATCAAGTTTAATTTCTCGAACATGAAAGGTGAAAGCAATTTATCAAAAAAATTCAGAAATAAATTGTAATTAACAATTAAGCATACAATTCAGTAAAATAAATAAAAATGAATTATGCAACCCTTTTGGTTTGTCGCAAACTCGATGTGGTGGTACTCAGCAGATCAGCAGGTGGTCCGAACACAAATCCTGAGGAAAGGTTAAAAAACGCTTTGTGGTGGTACTCAGCAAAATCGGGGGTGTGAATAGTGAAAAAAGATTTTGACTCATTCTCTCCCGCCAGAGCTACAATACCCTTCGCTCCGTCTCCAGCGAGCACCGCCGCTCGCGGTGCTGCGTTTCCGCTCCTCGCGAGCTCCTCATCCTCCAACCTGGCTCCGGTACCTGCAAGAAGACAGAGAGAGGGTGAGGAAACAGTGAGATAAGGAAACAGGCAAAAACAATAATAGAGAGCGGAGTGGCGGAGCCCTATTTTTGCTCCTGTCGCGGCGGTTGCATGCTGGCTGACGCGCCGCTTGCGACGGTGGTAGTGAGAGAGAAGGACAGGAAGGAGGTCAAGAGAGGGGAGGAGCATGGTCTGTCGAGGCGGAACAAAGTCGCGGTGAGGCTCTGTTTTGCGGCGATGATGGTGGTGGCTTTGCTTGTGACGATGAGAACAGGGGTTGATGGCGGTGGAGTGGTGTGCGAAGCTTGGTGGCTAGGTGAAGGTCTGGCGAAACAGGGTTGTCACTCCCCTGTTTCGTGGTGGTGGCGGTGCTGCTGTTCGGAGATGGTGGATGAGAGAGTGATGGTGGTTGATGGTGGATGGAGGTGGTGATGGTGATGAAAATCACTTTGTGAGGAAGAGGGTTTAATTTTGGCTATTGATGCTTGATTCCCTTCTCCTCCTCCTCCCCTTTTCTCACCCTATTCTCTTGTATTTATAGAGAATGATCAAAGTGAATAGGGATGAGATAAAGAGAAGATTCATCAAGGTATAAAGGAGAGAATATTCTTTAGGGGTAGGATTGGATTTGGGTTTATGGGTAGGTTTTGGGTTTAGGTTTGTGACCATCTGCTTTGTACCACCGCTAGAATCGACCAATTGTCATTCCTTAAATTGTCGCATTAATACGATTTCATCGTTCACGCTCAAATTCCTACAAAGACATGAAAACGAAATAATTACTATAAAATATAATAATCGAAACACTAACATGTATAAATTAAGGGATATATTATGTAATAATTATATGAATATCAACAATCCTCAGACATGTGTGTTCTTGTCCCATGGTTCTAACAGTAATGATGTGCCCATATTTGTTTCTTGCTGCATAGCAATCTCATTTGCATTTTTCATCCGTACACTGCAATACAAGTCTGTCAGGATCATTCTTCTTAAATTTTATCATAAACTTGTTTTTCACTGCATATTTTCTCAACCAGAACCTAGCATCATCTACTGTAGGGTCATTCATTCCCAACCTCCAAGACCCATTCCTTATGGGAACTTTCATTATTACTATCATCACTGATGATTCACCAAAACGGTCCCAACTCTGTGTCGTATGTACACGGGTAATTATGATCTCGAGGAGTAACAGACCCTAGCGTCAGCCCAACACTGATCCGGCCGAAACGGTTCTAAGCTCGCCCAATGCAGTACACAAAACAGACTGAAATTTTTACAACCTGCTAAGCCCATGTATCTCACGGCTATCCTCAATACCCGTAAACCTTGCTAAGGCAAGTATCTCGAGGATCAGCTTTGGATTGGCAATTACACCAGCTCTTTGTTTCCAACTACGACAACAGTTCTTTGTATCCAGAGTTAATGTCACACATGGAGACTTCTATCTTCAGACGACTCTCGGAACAAAAACTATCTCTCGCGTATCTAGGATCACAAGGCTAACAGGGAAACTTTCCTCCTCAGCACGACTCCTAATTAGAGAAGGATCTCCACGAAGATCTTCTTCCCTAAACTACGCCATCGATGGCCTGGTCCTTTCGTGTATTTAGGAGCACAAGGCTAACATGGAAACTCTCCTCCTTAGCACGACTCCTAATTAGAGAAGGATATCCACGAAGATCTTCTTCCCTAAACTACGCCATTGATGGCCTGGTCTAACCAGAACTCCAATATTATAAATAAGACATGATGATGGTAAGTTAAGGTACACTACAAATTCCATGTTTACAACATTACATCTTCCTCAGATCCCTTTCTGACTTTAGCATCGGAGTGCCATTGGCCACCACAACGGTGGTCTGTGGCTCACGTGTTCCTTGTGCAGGTCAACAGGTTTGTAGGTCAAGGTCAAAGCAGGGAGTGAAATATGACTGCATCAACTTGGTGTCGTCCGTGGAAACGACAAATCTCCTAACCTTTCACTAGCATCATCTCTCTTTGGGATACAAATAGATGGTGACCACCAGATCACGAAACAATGGAGAACAAGATGACATGTCAAACCCCAGACTGGCGCTATACCACAACTTTCAGCAGTGCCGGTGGCACACGGGCAACAGACTCAGATAGATTTGTTGTCGTCTCAAATACATCAAATCACCAAAGTAATGGATATTTTCATACAACGGAACCCTTCACCCGCTAATGGAGACCAGGAGCAGCATCGACCGACACATTTTGAAGACATCAGAGAGCAAACACATGAGAGTCAAGCCCTTGCTAGTTCCCATTGGACTAGAGGAGGCGACACAGCTAATGCGGAACCGACTCTCAAGGCAGAGAGGCTTGGCTCTCAGAACACCCTCTGCAGAGGGGCGCATGACCCAGACGTGCTGTACAGTCTCTATGTTCCACCGTTCATGGAATGTATCATGAATAAGGCTCTCCCAACAAAGTTCACACTTCCAAAGCTCGACTGTTACGATGGGACCAGTGACCCGTTCGACCACCTATGCCGTTACTAGTATGTAATGACCCTCAAAGAGGGATCCGATTTGGTGATGTGCAAAAATTTCCTTACCAGCCTGAAGAAGTCAGCACTAACATGGTTAAACAGCCTCTTTCCAAAGTCGATCAAGTCATTCAAGACGCTGGCAAAGAAGTTCCTGACACGTTTTGTCGAAAGTCAGCGTCTCCGGAAATGCTCACATTACATACTCTCTCTGAAACAAAGATCCAATGAGACACTCAGAGAGTATGTGTCGCGCTTCAACGACGAGCTGACACTAATTGATGGCTGATGTAGTCAGCCTCACGATGTGCCTGACTGGAGAGTCTGTCGTCTCCATAGCTTTCCTTTTTGCAGGATGCTCCTAAAAAAAGCCTTTGAGTGCCGATATTCGCTTGTGGAACCGTGAGAATCAAACCAGCAATGAAATTAGCGCTATTTTCCCGGCCCCTCAAAGACGGTTTCATTTCCATCTCCATCGCCTGTGCAGCAATAGCAAGACTGCATAAGGAAGTCCTTCTCTTACCTCATTCATTTTGTACCAGTTTCCTTTGCTTGCTTAGTTGGCCTGGTTAGAGCAGATCCCATTTCACCTAAACGACGAAAATCAAAGTAAAGATGAGCCAGAGCCGGACGAACTGGTTCCGGACAATAGGCCACAGATTTCCGCCATAAAAGTAACCAGCTCTTTACAAAAAAAAGCCAGCGCCTTTCGCAGCGAAGCGAATGATTTTGGCGTCGGTACATAGTCAGGTCAGCTGTGGATATAGACTAGGCTAAGGAACGGAGTCTAAAACTATGAACCGAGACTACACTAAGGAACAAGGAAGTGAAAGCTAATGAGCAAGGAACAAAGTTGCTTCTCTAATAGCCCCGTGGAATAAGAGGCGAAGGAACGAAGTATTTTTTTTCTTGCTTGTACTTGTAAATATATATATATATATATATATATATATATATATATATATATATATATATATATATATATATATATATATATATATATATATTAGAGATAGGGGGCTTCAAGTTCTTAGGAAGAGCCGTACGAGGCAGCTCACGTATGGTTCAGGAGCCGAGTGCCAACCAACAATTCTTCTATTAATCTTGGCCAACAAAGCGTCAAAATAAATGAAATGGATTTACGCATTCTTTTCAAAATTGGTACCCCAAAATATGCGAATGGTGACTTATTTTGCTGAAAACCTGTAACAGATTTCACACTCTCCACTCTAGAATTTGGCGCCTTAATGAATGGATCTTGTTATTTATTCCGGTTGACTACTTAAATATCCTAAAACTGAAAAGGCTTATACTACCGTTTATGCTTGCTAGGCCTATCTCACAGCGGGGTGAACTGCAAATCCAAAATATGCAATAGGCGCTGGTATCCGAAATAAGAAATTGACTCTCGTCCCGGCTTCCGAGTAGGTGGACTCTTGAACATGATATGTTCCAACTTGGTATCAATCTTTATCAGCTGATGGCTAAGCATATGGGACTCCATATGAGAAACTACAAGTCAATATGATTTTTCCGATACGAGCTCTAAAGAAAGTGGTTCTTGAATGAAAACAAATATCTTTCTTTTCGGATAGCTGAGCTGTCAAGTATAGCCCCCTATAGACGTAAAGACTTTATGTCACGGACAAACCAAAGGAAAAAGGGTTCGAATAACGCTCCTCTCACCTTGGGTTGGGTTGGGGAGATCAAATCTACCATCTATAAGGGAAAGGTTTGATTCATTTCCAATCCCAAGTTCAGACTATGACTATGGATGCTTAGCGGTCCAATTTGAAAAATGTTTTTGTCCGGCCCACTTCTCAGCCTATCAAAATTTGTTTTCTTGGTGACTATACCACATGAAACTCAAGTTTGGAATGAAACTCGAAAACAGTGTGCGCTTCTACGCACTGGAGTTTATGTCATGCACTTCAACGAGCTGACACTCATTGATGGTTGCAGGGACGATACAGCTGTGACGACTTTTACCGTGGGCCTAAAGGAGGGAAAAATTTATGAATGCCTTACCTTAGAACCCCCTTTGGATATGACGGAGCTCCTTAAGAGTGCCCAGAGGTACATCAGGATGAAGAAAGGGGCAAACAAAAACGCAATGACGCCAGGTCAAACCCTGGCCGGGCCAGGCCAGAGAAAGCTTCCAACTACGTTGGATCCAGATCCGTGACCCCTCTCAATTCTAGCCTATCGGATGTTCTAAATTTCATGAAAAACTGGAAAGATCTGAAGTACCCCCCCGAAGCAGCGCGAAGACCCCTCCAAATGTAACCACAGCATGTACTGCTCATACCACAAGGAGGGTGGCCATGACATTAACGACTGCAAGAGTCTAAGGAACGAGATCGAGTACTAGATCTGCAGGGGCAAGCTAAAGGAATTCATGGGCTCTGAAAGCGACCAAAACGACCTAGGGACCGGGGGGGAGTCAGTCAAGGAGATCGAGAAGGAGACTTTGGGCATAATCTATGTCCTTTATGGAGTCAGACCGGATGAAAACCAGTCCAACAATTCCCGCAAGGGGACTACTGGAGATGCAGACACAACTCGCAGATGGGGACAAATGCATTTACTACTCGAGGGTGCAAAACCCCATTCTCACCTTAACCTTTATAGACAAGGACCTCGAAGGAGTTCAAGCACCGAACAATGACGCTCTTATCATATTGGTCTCCATTGCAATGCGGGAGGTAAAGAGAGCTCTGATAGATACAAGAAGCTCACTCAACGTTCTATTCTAGAACGCGTTCCGTAGTATGGACCTCAAGGAAGAAAACCTGACATCCTCAGACTACCAGCTTATTGGATTCAACGGAGAGAAATGCTTCCCGATCGGGAAGATAAGGTTAGCAGTAGTGGCAGGAGAGCCACAACTAAGAAAGGTCATGTTCCTGGACTTCATGGTAGTAGACACACCGTCTACCTACAACCTTATCTTGGGAAGACCATGGCTCTACCAGATGGAAGCAATAGTCTCCACCCTTTACTAGTGTGTTAAGTACACTGCTAACCACTCTGAAGGAACGAGACGTGGGGACCAGCCTATGGCACGAGGCTGCTATTATGTTGCATTGAAGCAAATAGAATGTTTCCAAATCCAACTGGATCCCACATCACAATTTGAACTAGAGCCAGACCCAATGACTGTGGACGCATCACTCCACTCGCACGAGATCCCAACAGTGGTAGCTCATTTCAGGAACGTGAGAGGTTCAAATAGTACAGGAGCAATCCGTTATTAGACCCAGCAGAACGGAGAGATCAATGCAGACGGGAGTACAACCCTCAAAATTATGTCGGCTCAAAAATTAACTACCATGCAAGGTTTACTCTTCAGTAACCTCAGAGGCATTATCAAACCTTGGCAATTCGCTGCAAGTATCAACGATCCAGCAAGGGCCATGCGAATTAACTTCCGGGCTCGATCGATTTCTCTCTGCGAACAGTTAGTCTATTTCAGTTGTTTATTTTTCTTTTCACAGTCAATGTAGAGTTTTAGTTCTTAGAAACTTATATAATTTGCAATCATTTAAGAAATAAAAAAGAATTACGCAAACACACCATATTGATTACTGGAAAAATGTAACAACGGACGCCCTGAGGTGAATACAAAAGACTACATACTGCGAGCATCTGAATCAGATGTGACATAAAATAAAGACTCGCTTAAATAGTTTGACTACATAAGAAGACTCTGAAGCGACAACAAAGGTACCCCAAGTAAACTTCGCTTAGTGACTCCTCCGAGAAACATGTCGCAAGATCAAGGACAAATGTGCAAAAAGGGGCTGAAAGTACAGAGTAGCTGATTGCTCTGCCAAATCACCCCAAGAAAATGATCTGACAACGGTAATACAGACCTTGCAACGAACTGCAGACTTCTTCAAATGACATCCGACCTCCCAAAAGAGGTAGAATAGGACAGACAAAAATGGCCGCAAGTGACGAAGCAGTCAAAGTCTCACAGTGTTGTCAAGCGAGAATACTTCTCCCATGCGCGATACTCGGGGTGACTCATAGATAGCACCCCCGGAAGCAACGATGCATCTACCAACACTTTTTCAACCATAAAATAGCTGCAGGAATCGTCTATCGGCGGGCAAAGTGACACAAGGTAACATCGAAGCGGGGGAGAATAAACAACAGATTCATCCCTTGGAAGGGAGTCTGTACTTATTCTTTACAACATGAGAAGAAATTACGTGATCTCAGTGAACCAATTAGGTGCTCACCCAGAGCAGGTGACCACGCATAACAACGATTCTCATCATGACTCATTGGCGCAAAAGTCAGAACATTCGAAGACTCCAACGATGGAGATCTCCCTTCAGCTTTTGGAAAATTCAAAGCATATTCTTCAGGTAAGAACATTACAGGGGGTACGCTCTGCAGAAGATAATGCCTACAACGATGAAGAAACACCATTATATAGACGTGATGGTTCACCAAACGGGTGCTTCAACATTAACTGTCAGCATTGAGTACCATAGGGAAAACGATGAGACGACGGTTCCCAAGAAAACTGCAAAAAACCATGTTCTTCAAATCAACGAGGTTGCACACAACCCCATTAATTGGGGGAGAGTGACTGATACTCAACCGTCTTCCTATCTGTGTCGTACACATATTATCATGCGATCCACGCTTTATACATATCAAATTTCGTACAAGAAACCCTAGCTCTCACTCTACAAGCCCATGGGCTCGGCCCACAATTAAAACAATATTCTACCATGTGCCCGATACGAGCATTAGAAACCCAGTCATTCTTGACACACAGATCACACCTGCATATCACCAGCTGATTCAAGGTACTCCTGTTTCTTCATAACTCGTTCGCACAATGCACTTTTCTCGCGGATACAGGCTCGCTCAGTCAGCTTTGGCTGACAACGACGAGTTTCGGTTCACCTCGACATCTAGTCCGCCCTGCGCAGATGCCGATGGTTTAGGAAATGGCAGTCAAATCAGCGCTACGATGACCCGCCAGGGACTGTTGCCCCTTCCGTAGACAACGGTCGCCGAACCCGATTAGGTAAGCTTAGCTGGTGATTACCGACAACGATACCTTCTTATCAAAGCCCAAACCTATAGCCCCTACTTCACGTAAAAACATGAAATCAATATAAATTAGAGAATCAGGGGTGGTTTCAAAAATCAATATATAAGTAGAAGAATGATAATCAGAAAATCAGGGGAGTTGTTTTAAAAATAAATAATTAGAAGAATTGATAATATGAAAAATTCCTGAAATTTTCAAAAAAACCCTCAAAAAAATGTAACTTTTAATATCACCATTTTTCTTTTCGTAATTTCAAAAAACGAAATTTTATCACATTCATTGGTTGTCATTGTAGGAAAGGTAAAAGAACATATAAAAGAGCATCTCCAAGGGATCCCTAAAATAGCTAAAAATTTATTTTTGAGTCTCACGAGAGAAAAACCTTGCTCCAAAGGATTCCCTATCCAAACCCCTATTTTACTTTTCATCTTCCTTCTTCCTATATTTGGGGGCATCTATTTCATCCCCCAAATCCTAATAAATATTAAAAAAAAAAAAAAAATCAATTTTTACCTTCTCTTTCCTCTAATCAAATAAATTTAAATATAAAATTTCAAAAATTAGGGAAAATATATATTTAAATAATGATGAAAAATTTTAATAATGAAGAATATGGTTGAAGTGATAAAGAAATAAGAAATCCCTAAAATTAGCTTTTGATTAAAATGAAGGATGATTTTAGCTTTTACCATTGAAAATGCTCCAACATAAGTAAGATATTAAGCTAATACTCTTAAAGTTTAAGGATCTTGGAGTTGTTTGGTTTGGCATGTGGATGACTATCCTTTAGCCTTTGCAAAGTACTTCTGACTGATTGACAAGAAGGAGAAAGTTATCATTTAAAAAAGAGCCCTTCTAGGGAGCGAGGGAAGGAGCGAGGGATGGGCGTATCTCGAGGCAATTTCACTTATCTCGAGGGGGATGGATGGTTACACCCATCCCTCGCTCCCTAGAATTTCTGTTTAAAAAGCGCTGATTCTAGGGAGCAAGGGAGGGGCGAGGGAGGCCCTCCACCATCCATCATCCTCGAGATGTGAATATTGAGAGCATCTCGAGGACGATGGATGGTGGTAGGCCTCGCTCCCTAGACTTATTCTTTAAAAAGATCTACAACAAGAGCAAAACAATGTGTGGAATCAGAATACCAATATAAAGTTGCATGTCGTACATTAGGATGATTTTCTTCAACTATTGAGGTTTAGGAATTTTACTGATTTACATATGTTGTGCCAGAGCCTTATGACGACATGTGCTTGTTATTATTTTATATACAGTGATAATTAGTTTCTAAATCGAGATGAAAAAATGCTGGAAAATTAGCATTAGAATTCCTTTTTGCTAGGTCCTTAGGTTAAGTAGTCAATGCTTAGATCAAGTTGGAACAGAGAGCTCTGTATTGTCTGGACTTTAGAATAAAATTCAAATAAGTTCAATTAATCTTTTACTGGTCTGGCATTTACCATTTAAATTTTTTAGCTTGTTTTCTACTTATGGAAGTTTGAGATGTACTTACCATCTGTCAGAATTGTAATCTTTTGAAAATTCATTTTTAACGTTTTGTTTATTTAAAACAAATTCAAAAGATAAAACATTCAATTGTGCTGGATCATCCATCTCAGAACGAGTTGGGGATCTATCAGAAGGATTTTCTGATGGTTGATTGTAAATTGGTTGAGGGATCTGAGGATGATAAGGGTTAGATCTTAAGCTAGCAAGATCTAAATGAGGAAGAACCTCTTGAGGAGGGGTTCTAGGGATTTGAGTAGGAGCAGTTCTGAAAGATGATTCAGATCTACGTCCTGATTAAAAAATTTAAAGGTTGTAACCTAGTTTTGCGAGATTCAGATAACTGTAATTCAACAGTTCCGTCTTCTAATGTCAAAACTTGACTGAGCAAACTAAAAAGAGGCTTTCTAGGAGAAGCTTGAACCTGCCAAGTTACTGGAAGAGTAACTTGATTCCAGTGAATTGTCTTAGGAACAATAACATTGGTTTTGTCTTTTTTAGCCTGAAATAAGATCATGTAACATTTTTCAGACTCCATCAAAGCTTTCGGACTCAATTGAGTCTTCATGGCTTTGTACGTGATTTTGTAAATAAGGGCGAGAGGTTCAGATCCTGGTAACATATTGAAACCAAAGGTCTGAATATTGAGAGTCAGTGTTTCAAGGACATTTGGATCCTTAAGAAACACTGAGAAATTGGGGTAGCAGTCGAAGTAGACTAGACCCATCGCAAGAGTTGACTCTGCAATTCCAAGCAAAGAGTCGTGGAATCTATTGTGCCAACAATCGCGAAGAGCGATAAGAGCACAAGTGTCAAGACCTATCCTAGTAAGAGGTTTAATTCCTACTTGGATAAGACCGATGTGGATGTAATTGTAATCTTGATTTTTGAGAAATTCAAGGGTATTTTGAGAAATCAATTGTTTTGATTCTAAAAAACCATCAAGAGGCACTGTCTATTCGACAATGTCTATCAAATCTTCAGATTTTTGTGAGAAAATAGATTGAGAAATTTGATAAATCTGTTTGTAAGGAACTTTTAGTATGGACCATTTTTGTAAATTCTATTATACTTCTGGAATTCTACATTCCATCCTATTTTGTAAATCTGGATTGCTTTGTCTTGAACTAGAAGCTCGGGTAAATTTTGAAAACAAAGACATTTTCACAAATTCAAAGAGGAATAAGGGTTGGAACACTGTACTCGGACCACCTACGACTGGACCACCGATATGGGACCACCTAACCCTGTAACTACGCAAACTTAGCGACTTACAAAGGGCTCTACGGCTAACCAACATACCCTAAGGCTGATCAACATCATCAACGGCTGACCAACAGTACTTAGGACTCACAACACTATTCCCCCCGATGAAGATGAACATGGCTCTGATACCAATTTCTTCCCAGGACAACCAACATAGAGACTTAGAAACACAAATTTAGAAAGAGGATAGGAAATAGAAGACAGGAGAGAATATAATATACAAAATTAGAAGCATACTTAAGAAACTATAAATAAATGTAAATAAAACAAGAATTTCAAAAGACATTTCTTTGAATTGGTCAAGAGAATGGTGCCGATACTAGGGTTTAATCTAGTATAACGAGATGTTCTAAACAAGATCAGTTCTTAGAAAAGTTTTTGAAAGAAAGATAAACAAGAATATGAACAATGCATAAAACAAGAATAGAAATACAAAGAAAGACTTACAGGAGATTTACAAAGATGAGAAACAGCAGAAAGAAAGGGGAAAAGGATGCCTAAAACTAAAGATACAAACTGCTTTTATAGCCTTCAGGAAATACAATAATTGAGAAGATAAGCTTCTCATGGCTAGTGGAGAGTGGGTGGATGAGATGGACATCTTGTCCTTTGTAATCATGAAGTTGGAGACGAGCTGTCTTTGGTGAGGTGTCCTTTGTAGTTGGTGGAATGACTATATTAGTTGTTGCAGAAAAGCTTTTGTCTTGTAGTGGAGGTGGTAGATGTTTTTGTAATTGTTGTCGGTTGGCCGAAAGTCCTTTGTCTTGTAGTGGAGGTGGCAGATGCTTTTGTAATTATTGTGGCAAGAATCATGATGACACAAAACACAATAATGTTTGTACGGACAGATTCATGAATGTGGCGAAAAGATGCCAAAACAATCATCTTCATTGAGGGGGACTATTGGAGCTTCGTCTTCATCTGAATCTTCAGCACAGATTTTTGCAATGGTTTCCAGCAGTTGAGTTTTTGTAGGTTTTCCTTGAAGTTGCTTCTTGATGAAATGTCGAAGAAGTTTTGCTTCAGAAGGAACTTGTATGGGATTGACCAAGGGTTGTGCAGGAATTTGATTTTTTCCCGAAAAGAACTTGGTAACAGCTTCTTTGGTAACATGAGTGTGATCGATGGAAGACCACCACTTTACTTCGAAACGGCGGCAGAACCAAAGAGGAGCTTGGGCCGGTTGGTTTGGAGCTGGGAAAGCTGTGACAGTGTAGCCCAGCAACAGATCCAAGAAAGATTGAACTTGACAAAAAACCAAAATGATAATACCTATTGGGGTACTGGAATTGGCGGGTTGAATTTGGATTTGAAAACTTGCCATCCTTCATTGACTGCAGGGGGCAAGATATCTTGAAGAGGACCAAAATGATTCCACCAGGAATGTTGGAACCAAATTGGAACTGACCTTTGGATAAATTTTTTGCAGAAAAGAAAGTACCATGAATGTGAACAATTTTGAGAAAAAACAAAGAAAGCTCTGGACCAAGCTTGTTTGTAGTCCAAATAATTGTAAGATGCAGGAAGATAATTGCCTGAAAACTTCTTATGGAAACGGGGATGTTGTTTCCAATCGACTTCAGACAAGACTTTGAGAATTTGACATTTGGAATGGAAAATCTTCTCAGGATGAGAAGGATTTTGTGATGAGTAATCAATACTGAGTTAGTGTTGACCAGTGTGAACTCATAGAATTCTTGAGTTTTGAGGATATCAGATTCCTCAAAAAGAGCATTTGTATTGAAGAGATTCTTTGCAATTGAATAGGTGTCTTTTGTAAGAGAATAAAAGCATGGTTCGATCATTGTGATCGGGTCCAAACAAGCTTTTGTAAGGTAAGGATTTGGAGGTGGAATTTGGGGATTTGGGAAGCTTGTCATTGCAGAACATTGGTTCGCTAAGTCATTTCTTAAACAGATACGCCGTTCGTGATGATTGAGTCTGAATTGTTGCTTGAGCCGCGTGCTTAATTAATTGAATGTGCGTCGGTTTGGTGGAGCAGAGGCGTGAATCACATCCCTATTTAGGTCATTCTTCGTGCGGAAACTAACTCTTCTATTTTCTTGCTTTTAGAGATTTTGCTCTGTTTATCTTCTGGTTGAAAATTTTGTTTCATCTTCTTGATGATGCAACTTTGGCCAAGGGCCTTGCTGAAATCTGTACGAAGTTTGGGGTCCCTGAGGACCTACCATTATACGCTCTAATGGATGACCAGACGCCAATGTTGCCACCAACGGGGTTCACCTACTTACATCGCAGGATGCTCCAGACCTGAATTCATTTTTCTATTTTGGATGTGAGTTGGGACTTTTTGGAATTCCTCCGGCATAGTTGGGGCCTGATGGGTACAAGATCGTTATTCTCATTTTGATTATGGCAAAAAAAGATGGCATTCACGTGACTCCGCGGGTGATCCAGCTGTTGACTTATCATCGGTTGAACAATAACGCTATCTGTAAAATGACATCTCCATCTTGCTTTGAGAATTTTCCTGGTGACATCAAGTCCTGGCAGAAGTATTGCTTCTTGGATCCTGCAGATTCAAAGTACTTCCAGTTCAAGGGTCGTCCGCTCGAGTGAGAGTTCAAGCCACTTCGTAAGTATAGCTTTCTCTCCCGTTTTTATTGCACTTGATTGTATACTAATCGTTGCTCGTGTTTCCTCGCAGTACGGTTTCCCACTACTCTTCTTACCTCAGAAGAATGAAACACTATGGAGACATTTCGCAACTTGCCAACACAGAATGTGGTGGACGTCATATGTGTCACCAACTTTATTCACAGTAGATTGTGGAACAACTAGCATGTGACCCCCATTATTTACCGATTGTCTCGAATTAAGTTTGAAGGTGGGGCCCCTTCTAGGAAAATGAAAGCCGCCAGAGCCAAGGCTCATGTCTTGTCTGACACGGAGGAGCCATCTGAGACGCTTGCCTCCTTTGTGAGCTCGAAGAAGTCCCGCGTTAGAACTAGGTCATCTTCAAAACGATCCGCTCCAGTAAGTGAAGAGCGTGAGTCTGATCAATCCATCAGGGTAGAGGCCGATGTATTTGACTGGGAGAAGGACCACCTGTGATTAGCAGGGGTTGAAGATATATCGAATCTTAGTGTCGCACATGCGGAAGCTCTCAGCGAGCAGTCAATGCTAGCTGCAATGGTGGCTTATGCTGGTGCCAATTCGCACGGGACTGTTCCGCTAAAAGAATCTTGTAAGGATCCGCTTGAGGTTCTAGAATCTAATCGTCCCATTGGTGGTCCATTCGATAGTGGCCATGTTGACACAGTTCAAATTTATCATAGTCTGCATTGTTCCCCATTTCACTTCAGGTCGCATCTCAAAGTGTTGGGTGGATCCATTGGACAACTTACTTCATCCTCTTCCTCCGAATCCTGCTAAGCCGTAGCGCATTAAGGGGTCGACTAGTGGTCACAAAGGAAAGGCAGCGGAGAAAGGCCTTGGAGTAGTAGTGATTACAAAGGGTGGTGTCGGTGTAATCCCTCATCCGGTAGAGCTTCATTTGGATGCGCGGATAAGTCTGTTTGCTGCGGACTTAGTAAAGATGAGCATTAAGGTATGGCATCGGGAGGTTGATGTGGACTATGCTTCAAAAAAACATATAAGCAGGTGTCATAGCTGACTGATGGATCACGCTCCAAAACCCGAGGAGGATATGGTAGAAAGGCGCATGGATAAGGGTTTAAAGTATCTTATGCTGGGAATGTTTCACTTGAGCCAAGTGGTCGTTGCTGGGACAAAAGTCAAGATGGCCCGTGAGAGGGCATACACCATGAAGTGTGTCTTCTCGAACATGTAGATGTTGTATTCTAACGCACTTTATGAGATTGAGTTGTTGAGGAAGCAGGTCGAGGAAAGGAGGCTGGAATGGTCAATTGTTGTTGTTGAGGCTCAGAGGGTTTGTCTGAATGCCCTTGAGTCTGATTTAGCGGAGGCGAGGTCCGTGAGAGATGGATTTCGGCAGGAATTGGATCTGGCTCGCCGTGATGTGAAGGTTGTGCAAGAAGTTGCGACCGAGGTGCTTTCTGAATTGAGGTCCCTTGCTGAGGAAAATGCCTTGAAGGAGGCTGATTAGGTTGTTCAGAAACAACAATTGGAGTTCGATGTGGAGTTCAATGCTCGGGAGGCGAGGAAGGCTGAGGACCAGCTCGAATGGAGAAACATGAGCTTAGTGCTGTAAAGAGCAATTTGACTACTGAGCAATCTCAGGTTGATGCGCTGATAGGCATGTTGGAGCATGAACTTGGTGACCCGAAGGCGCACGAAGAAGAGCTTTTCCAGGAACAAGGCAAGTGCGAATTTCGCTGGGTTGTACATGGTAGATTGGAGCTGCTGGCACTGATAAAGGAGGAGCATACGAAATGGGACCTTGACCTCTATAGGAAGATATCATATGTACACTTGTCAGTGGCTTCTGTGTCATCAGATGAAGAGGGCAGTTTGGATCCTGATGCTTAGGCTGCGGTGCGTACGAACACAACTTTTGCTCCCTTCTTCGTTAAGCTTAGCTCTTCTGTTTTTGTACCTTCTCCTGATAAGGAGTGAACTTTGTACATTTGTACATTTTTTTGTTTCAACTGTTTAATGAAAACAGGTTTATATTGAATACACTCTGTATCTATTTTGTGCTCGCTATCCTTATTGTGTGTTTTCCATTTTGCCACATCATTTTACTTTGGCATAGGCTGGTTGGATCAATAGGAAGTCGAGTAGTCTGTCTGCTGTTGAGAGTTTGACCGTTTGAGTTGCGAGTGACTCAGAGTCACTGTTGCATAGTCACGTCCAATAGTGGGCGTTTCGCAAGTGGTTGAGGAGCGGGTTGCGCTGCCCAGCTGTTGCCCATTCTCAAGGTAAGTCACTAGGGGCTTGTTCTGTCTATCTAACCGTCGGTCGCAGTTATTGGCACGAGTAAACTGTGGTAGTCGAGCACATGCGTTGTAATTTGAGTGTTTGTCCCGAGTCAGGTTCCATAAACTTGGGTTGGCATTCCATGTAGCATTCGTTCGTGCGTTGGAGGAATGATTTATGGGTCGGCATGAGCGTTATTTGCTGGTAATAAAGTGTCAGCTCGTGTGAGCATGAAAACGTTGTTTGAGTTGTGATTTATCTTTGGGTCGCTGTTTCGAAAGAAAGCGGCGGTCGCATGGCAAGCCGTCTAGGGCTCCCACTTTCCGCACCATTTATGTCTGAGCATGGTGGACTACAGGTTCAGAGAGCAAGGATTCAGCAATCATGGTCTGTTGAAGAGCGATGATCCTATGGCAAGGCGTCGACATCAGTTCAAGACTAACTAGTCTCCCACCTTTCAAACCATCTACACCCGTACATAGGGGGCTACAAGTTTGAGATGAGGGGGTTGCCGACCAGGCTGAAAAGCGATGGTTCCGTGACAAGCTGTCGAAATCAGTTTGGGACTGACTAGGCTCCCACCTTCCAAATCATCTACACCCGTGTGCATCGAGCTACAAATTTGGGAGTTTTCGGCAACCATGGTCTTTAGAAGAGCAACAATCCCGTGGCGAGCCGTCTGAATCAATTCGGGACTGACTAGGCTCCCACTTTCTAAACCATCTATGCCCGCACAATGGGGGCTACAAGTTCAGGGTTGGTAATTTAGCAACCATGGTCTGTAGAAGAGCAGTGGTCCTGTAGCGAGCCGTCGGAATCAGTTCGGGACTGACTAATCTCCCACCTTATAAACTATCTACGCCCATGTAGTGGGGGCTACAAGTTCAGGGTTGGTAATTTGGCGACCATGGTCTGTAGAAGAGTAGTGGTCTCGTGGAGAGTCGTCGGCATCAGTTTGGAACTAACTAGACTCTCACTTTTCAGACCGTTTACACCCGCGCAGTGGGGGCTACAAGTCTGGGTTTTGATCAGAAGCTATTGTTGTCAGTCATCTCCAACTAGGCTTACTTGATCGGGTTCGGCGACCGTTGTCCGCAAAGGAGTCAGCGGTCCCTGGCTAGTCATCATCACCAGGTGTGACAACGCTGATTAGACTTCTACTTCTTATACCATCGGCATTCGCGCTAGGCGGACTAGGTGTCGGGGTGAATCGAAGTCGTCGTCATCAGCTAAGGCTGACTAAGCATGCTCGGCCAGGTGAGGCTCCGCCAACTGCGGGCGTGCTAGCCTATGTTCGTTAACGGAATGCGTTGCGCGGATGAGTTATGACGAGACAGAAGTACCTTGGATCATCTGGCAGTAAGCATGTGTGATCCGTGTGTCAGGCATGATTACGGTTTTTCATGCTCATGTCAGGCACATGGTAGAATATTGTTTGAATAGTAGGTCGAGCCCAATGTTCGTAGAGTGAGGCCTAGGGTTCTCTGTACACAATATGCTACATGTACGGCGTATGGATATTCACATAATTATTATATAATATATCCCTTAATTTATATATGTTAGTGTTTCGATTATTATATTTTATAGTAATTATTTCGTTTTCATGTCTTTGTAGGAATTTGAGCGTGAACGATGAAATCGTATTAAGGCGACAATTTAAGGAATGACAATTGGTCGATTCTAGCGGTGGTACAAAGTAGAGGGTCACATATCTAAACCCTTAAACCAAAAAACAAACTCATAACTTAAACCCAAAACCTAACCCATAAACCCAAACCCAATGCCAAGCCCAAGCAAACCCAAAGAATATTTTCCCAATTATCCCTTGATTAACTCCATGAATCATCCATTTATCTCATCTCTATTCATTTTGATCATTCTCTATAAATACAAGAGAAAAGGTTGAGAAAAGGGGAGGAAGAGAAGGGAAAAGAAAAATTACAGAAAATCAAAACCTCTTCCTCACACAGTGATTCTCATCACCATCACCACCTCCCACCGCCACTACCCACCATGAAACAGAGGCGTGACAACCCTATCTCACTTTACCTCGCCACCGTCCAACAACCACAGCCGCCACCACCGAGCTCCACCACCGTCCCTGTCAACGCCATAACCGCCATCACCACCACGAAACAGAGCCACGCTGCAGCCCGAGCAGCAGTCAGCGACCGAGCTCGTCCTCTCTCCCATCTCTCTTTCTGCCTGTTCTTCTTCTTCAGCAACGCAAACACCACAGAGCAAGCGGCGCAACCGCTCGCACACCACCACTGCCACAGAAACAGGGCAGTCATCGCATCCCTCTCTCAGTTTTTTTTTTGTGTTCTTATCGCATCTCTCTCTCTATTGCAAGTACTGGATCCGGTTGGAGGACGAAGGAGCTCGCGAGGAGCGGAAACGTGGCGCAGCAAGCGGCGCTGCTCGTTGGAGACGAAGGTGCACAGTGCATAAAAATCTGGCGCGAACCAACTGATTTTCGAATCAGTTGGTTATTGGCACCCCCTAGTTTTCTTTGAGCAGCCACAGAGCATTTTGGAACGTTTTCTCGGGATTTGTGTTCGGACCACCTGCTGAGTACCACCACATCGAGTTTGCAACAAACCAAAAGGGTTGCATAATTCATTTTAATTTATTTTACTAACTTAAATGCTTAATTGTTAATTACAATTTTATTTCATAAATTTGATAAATTTCTTTCACCTTTCATGTTCGATTAAAAATTGATATGTTTGGTAGTTAGATTCACATTTTATCAATATTCAAAGCATGTGCTAAAAATTATTAAGTTAGATTTGTGATTGAGCGTGCCGTAATAAGACACTCAATGCTAAGAGTTGAAACTTAATAAATTAGACTTGTGATTGAGTGTGTCGTAACAAGACACTCAATTCTAGGAGTCTATAATTTATGCTGAAGTTAATTGTAACATTGGATTTTAAAACTGAATTGTTCTTAACGATCACATCATCGATGCAAGCAAGGGATTTTCATCCCTAAAGCTTCTCGTTTATAATTTCAGTAATTTAAATTTAAATATTTTTACTAACTCATTGATTAGTCCAAGCCCCACAAAACCCCACAACATCCATCTTTTCTTTTATTTTATTTTTCTTATTTTTAATTTATTTTTAGTTTAGTTTTAAAAATGTTGTAACCCCATTTCCTCCAAATAAGTTTAATTAAATTATTAAATTCAATTGCATCCATTTTCCTCGTGGGATGGACCCGTACTTGCCGTTGTCTACCAGTTAGACACCGTGCACTTGCGGTTATTACAAGTGGGTTTATTAGCTTATTAATTTAGGTTAATAAAACTCGCATCAAGTTTTTGGAGTTTTTGGCGCCGTTGCCGGGGAAGGTAGCGGTGTAATTGAATTTAAGATTTATTTTCACTAATTTAAAAAAAAAATTCAGAAAAAAAAACAAAAAATTATTTTTAATTTATTAAGTTCTTTTTACACTCATTTTGTGTTTGATTTTGCAGAATACAAGCTTCTCGAGAAAATTGGACGATCCTGCAAACATCAAGCAAAGTTTTTTTTATTATTTTATTTTTTTGTGAGGAGAGTTTTAATTTAATTTTCACCTCGTTTTACGAGTGTGTGGTGTAATAATTTTTAAACTCTACTGTTTTTCATTTTGTTTAATCACCAAAAAAAAAAA
Source organism: Berberis vulgaris (assembly GCA_963556465.1). NCBI lineage: Eukaryota > Viridiplantae > Streptophyta > Magnoliopsida > Ranunculales > Berberidaceae > Berberis > Berberis vulgaris. The sequence continues at coordinate 53,468,053 of OY747124.1, read as the reverse complement.
CCCAAAATTTTCTAAGTCAAAAGAAATTATAGGGAAACAATTTTAATTGTTACCCAATAATTTTTTTTTATGATTTAGAAATCCGACTTCTACGACCAAGACCAGTAAATTTATTTGCAGGTGCTTGTGTGTTGAGTGAAACGGATAAAAAGAAGTCGGACATTTTTTTTATTGTGCTAACTTTTTGTGCAGAACGGAATACGCACACTGTAAGTATTTCTATCACACGCAATGTATTAGCGACCGGGTGTTTTGTGTAATTGTTTGAAATTGTGTGATTGGTTGTTTAATTAGTGTAATTGTGGATGCTAAACTTTAGTAATTCATAATAAGCAGACCCAGCTTCTAAATAGAAACTGGTGGGACTTGATATCCCCACCTCATCACTCCAGCTGTGTGCAACCAATAGCCAAACATAATTAAAATCAGTTAGCAAGTTAGATAGAACCATCTTTTAGGTACGGTGTTCATAGGACAACCAAGACCAAGGTGAATCCAATAATTTTTGTGTTGACCGCTGCTAAAAGTGACGATGGGTTTAATCATTCAATGAACTCCGAGAGGCCACTGCCACAAGGGTAATTTACCCGGTACGCCGAGTCATAAGTAAGCTACGATCCACAAGAAGGATTGGTGTAACTAACAGTTTTGGGTTAGGAACACAAGCCTCAAGTGTACATTTAACATCACATCGTTCTCACATCTATTGGCTTACAGAGCGGTAGCACAAGGAAGTACTTAATTGGACCATTGTGACCTCCTTCTCTTGTGCAATAATCGGGTTTCTTTGAAACAAAACTCTAGCCTACTGATTTTGAACTTTGCGGTGTAAAGTGTACACTCTTAGGATCAACTTGTAGCACCCATTTCTTTGTCATAAAGATTACATAAGAAATAATTGTCCCCCAAAGATAAAAAGATAATTGATCTAAAAAACGTTGATTGCTTAGGGAGGCATGTTTCTTGTGCATTTATTGGTTGCTAATTGCGTATAAGTCTGTGTATATTTTTAGAGTTAGTGATTTAAAAATAAAAATAAAAATGAACACAAGGATTATCCATCTTGGTTTCCTGAGCAAGTCAATGCATTTAATGCCATGCGACGACCTGATTATGATCCATATTTAGATTATTACAACCTAGGTTTAGCCTATCATCCTGACTTCTCATGGGCTCATGATCAATACCATGAAGGCCCTCTAGACACTCCTCAAGCTTTCATTCCTGATAATGAGTCTCAATTTCATCAAGTTGTTCCTCCATCCAACACATGAAGGTTAGAGGATATCTTGAACCTTTTTATAGAGCGAACAGGAGAAATGCTTGAGCAAAATTCTCAGGATATCACAGAATTGACAGTTATTTATCAACAAAACTCTCAAGCTATCAAGAAACTTGAGATGACTTTGAGTCAAATAGCTTAGTCATGTCTTGAGATAGAGTCAGAGGAAGTCCCTAGCCAACCTATTTCCAACCCAAATGGTCAATTTGAAATTAGTGGCACATCTGAGCCGGACAGTGAAGATGTCCAATCCATTACTACCCTTAGGAGTGGAAAATTGGTTGACAATCAGGTAGGAATGCCTGACATAAGTGTTACTATATCCTCACCCAATTTTATACAGGTTGCATCCTCCTCTCATAAGAAGGCTGATAAAGCCTCATTTATTGATGAACCTGTAGATTCTGAGACACTACAGACATCTCCTTCCCCTGTTGACTCATTAGACATATGCATTCCTAGTGACTCATGCGTAGAATCAAACTGTGAACATTCTTTAGAGTCTCCCCTTGACTGTTTTCATGATACACATGACCATTTAGAGGCTTGTTTGACTCATTTTCGTTTAGACTTTGATGTTGATGATTCCATTAGGGAAGTCAATGATTTGCTTGACTCGGTCCCCATTGTGGATCCTAGTTATAAATGGAAGTCTAAAATTGAGCATCTTCCATTCAGTGAGTCAAAACTAGTCCCATCAGTTGAGCCACCTGAACTTGACCTTAAACAATTACCTGACACCCTCAGGTATGCGTTTTCAAGTACTGATGATACTTTGCCTGTTATTATTTCATCTATATTGAATTCAAAACAGGTTGTCCCAAAGAAGTCGGGAGAAATATCTAGTAAGAGAGTGCAATCCATAAGTAGTGTCAACTCTAGGGTTGGGGGTGTTGTTGAGCTATCCAACCCAACATTTTTGTGTGATTCATGTGATGAGCCTGTACCACCTGATATATCTATAGTTACATCTACTTGCATCACATTTCCATTGACCAGGGCTAATTATGTGGATCCCATGTTCCTGAGTGAGGATTTCAATTTTCACCATCATGATGTGAAAATTATCCAATCTTCTGATTTCGAACCAGACTTAGGATGTTTCATTTTAGGAGTAAGGGAGGATCCTTTGTTGCATATTACTACTTGCGACCCATTCATGTTTAAGATCCCTACTGACTTCCAAGGAATGCGAGCTTCTTTACAAGTTCTATATGATTTTAGATGGTGCCCTTGCAACTTTTGGGATGTGCTAGTATATCTTGTGTCGCATGTGGTTGCTATTTTTAAGTGGACTGATCCTCAACTTTTCAGGTTGTTGGTATACGATTCCTTAACCCTTTTGACTCGTTTATATCATAGACTAGGTTTGGAGGTCAATGTTCCCTATGTTCTTCCTCGTCACTTCATGATATATCATTCATGAGGGAGAATATATGTCGGGCTGAAGACGTTAAACCAAGCGCTCCTAGGAGGCAGCCTAACTTTAGTTGTGTGTCTTTGCTGTTAGTCTGGATTGATTTTCGAGTACCCTATTTAGTTGTGTTTCACTCATACTCGTTAGCTACATAACAGTTTTGACTTACAACTTGCCTTTTTTTAGTTTTCTTTGTTAGTGTAGAATCTGCATTTTATCGATTTCTAATGAAAACTCCATGATTCTTATGTTTGTGAGCCTCATTGATGGATGACTTCTTGGAAATTGGTAAGATCTTCACCGCGGTAATACTGTTCTAACCTCCTCTCGTGTACTTATTTCATTCATTTGTCAGAATTATTTTGTTAAACATTGAGGACAATGTTTGGATTAGGTTTGGGGGTAGGGTTCATGAGTCGGTGAATTTTTCGTAGTATTTTCTTTTCTTATGCTTAAAAAAAATGCTTTTCTGTCAAGAAAACTTGGTCTTTTGCGATTATGAAAATGGATTTTAAATGTTTTATGCTCAAGAAAATGCAAGCCAACTTGACATATTGGTATGTTGATAAAGACTAAAAGTTTAGTATGATCCTTAAGTTAGATCTAGTTCATTAGATTTTTCAACTCAATTATCTTTGCACCATGAGCCATGTTAGCATAACTTGAAGTTGATGAGTGAAATATGCACTAGAAAACCTTAGAATAATAGTGGAGACTTAACCTTGAAAGTTTTGAACCTTTCTATTTTTCCGAGGGTTATACATAAACTCTGATTTTTCTTGAGTCCGTATTATCTCGTTGATGATCTCATTATTCTCATTTTTCTGATCAATTGCTTTGGGAATGACATCAAAATTGAACTATTACACTAGAACTTCTTGGCTTATTCAATTGAGATGTCATAATACTGACCCGAACTTAGGAAATGATCTAGGCATTTTTTTCTTTAGACCATTAACTAGCCTTTTAACTTACCCATAACATTAACCTTTTTGTAGCCTTTTGAGCCCTAGAATAACTTTTATTTGTTGACCCATTAACCTCTACCCAACTTTTTTGGGAATGTGTATGGATGAATATACTTGGTGTAAAAAGGGCATTAAAGAGCAAAATATGAGATATTTCATAAATCCTCTATGAAAAAAAAAAAAACAGAAGAAGAATGTCAATGAAGATAAAGATGTGAGAATGAAGAAAAACATTCCTTATTAACCATTACCCAAGCCCCGTTACAACCCAATAAAGTCCTAGTTGATCTTAGGTAAAGGTTGGTTCCGTAGATGTGGAGATTAAATAACCAAGACCTATGGTGTTTGATTCAACATTCCCAAAAGTAATTGATATTCCTGTCCATGAGATCATGTTCATTCCATTCTTGAAAAGTCCGTTCTTCATAAAACTATATGTGAGATGATTGTTTTCCATTATTTACTCTTTCCTCGCATATAAACTGAGTGAAATACCAAATCTCTGAGTGTTTTATTGTGAGTGACATGAGAGGTTTGAAGTCAAAACAAACTTTCTACAGGAGATTTAGTCATTGTTTTACTCTGAAATGAAAAGTTATGTTGATAGTGCTATCCACACACACACATTGAGTTGAGGATGATTGTGAATTTTTTCTAACTTTTGGAGAATATTAAATTGTTTGGAGATTTGTTGATACACGAAAATGACACTGTTGGTTTCTTACATATCTTGAAGTTTTAAAATAAACATTGTTTGACCAAGTTTTGTTGAGTCAGTAATGTTTGTGGGTAACATTTTCTGGAAACCCTCACGAGACTATAACTCGTCCCCTAGAGGTAATTTGGGGGTTCAAAGCCTTGTTGCACGTTTAAGGTAAGTGCAACCGATGATTCCTGCGAAAGTGAGTTAGAATTTTATTTTTATTGTTTTGCTCGAGGACTAGCAAAATATAGGTTTGGCGGTATTTGATATTCATATAATTATTACATAATATATCCCTTAATTTATATATGTTAGTGTTTCGATTATTATATTTTATAGTAATTATTTCGTTTTCATGTCTTTGTAGGAATTTGAGCGTGAACAATGAAATCATATTAAGGCGACAATTTAAGGAATGACAATTGATCGATTCTAGCGGTGGTACAAAGTAGAGGGTCACATATCTAAACACTTAAACCCAAAACCAAGCCCATAACTTAAACCCAAAACCTAACCCATAAACCCAAACCCAATGGCAAGCCCAAGCAAACCCAAAGAATATTCTCCCAATTATCCCTTGATTTTACCTTGATTCACTCCATGAATCATCCATTTATCTCATCTCTATTCATTTTGATCATTCTTTATAAATACAAGAGAAAAGGGTGAGAAAAGGAGAGGAAGAGAAGGGAAAAGAAAAATTACAGAAAATCAAAACCTTTTCCTCACACAGTGATTCTCATCACCATCACCGCCGCCAGTGCCACCACCATCACCCAAGCACCACCACCACGAAACAGGGGCGTGACAACCCTGTTTCACTTCAAGTCTTCACCTCGCCACCGAGCACCACCATCATTCGAACACCGCCACCACCACGAAACAGGGGCGTGACAATCCTGTTTCGTATCAAATATGTTCCTCCGCCACTGTCTAGATCACTTCGCCATCACCGCCCTTTCTTCGTCTCGGCCTCCTTCCTGTCTCCCTCTCCTCGCCACCAACAGCCCAAACAGCAGCCACCACCACCAGCCGCACAGCAGAAACAGGGAGCATCGCCTGATTCAGTCACCCGCTCTCGGCCTCTCTTCGTCTCGGCCTCCTTCCTGTCTCTCTCTCTCACGATCACCACCACAGAGCGGCGCGTCAGCGACTCACAACCACCGCGACAGGAGCAGAATCAGGGAAGTCATCGCATATCTGTCTTTTTTTTTGTGTTCTCATCGCATCTCTCTCTGTTCTTCCATCCCTCTATCTCTTTTGCAGGTTCCGGAGCCGCTTGGAGGACGAAGAAGCTCGCGAGGAGCACGGAGGAAGGAGCAGCGATGCTGCTCGCTGGAAATGAAGACCAGAGTGCAACGCGTGCGATTTTGGCGGGAAATAACTGTTCTTCAAACAGTTCGATTATTGACACCCCCAGCTTCTCTTTGAGCATCCACAGAGCATTTTGAAACATTTTCTCGGTATTCGTGTTCGGACCACCTGCTGATCTGCTAAGTACCACCACATCGAGTTTGCGACAAACCAAAAGGGTTGCATAATTCATTTTAATTTATTTTACTGATTTAAATGTTTAATTGTTTATAAACAATTTATTTCTGAAAATTGATAATTTGCTTTCACCTTTCATGTTCGATTAAAAAATTGATATGTTTGGTAGTTAGATTAACATTTTATCAATATTCAAAGCATGTGCTAAAAATTATTAAGCTTAAACTTTGATTAAGTGTGCCCTAAAAAGATTCTTAATGCTTAGTAAGAGTTTATTTGCTTGAAATAAATTGTTAATGTTTGTCAGAAACTTAATATGATTAGAATTGGATTTTAATGATCACATCTTCGGTGTAAGCAATTTGTAACAATTGATTCTTACCCTGAGGCGAACCAATTGATACCAATTCAGGATCTCGGGTTCGATGAGGGTTCTATTCTAAGAATCTAAACTTACAGACTCAAGAAGAATGAGATAACAGGAGAGAAAGAGATATACAGAAACAAGAGTATAATCAACCATGTGCATACAAATAAGATAAATGAATACATGGTTTAAAATTTAACTTTGATCTGGATCAATCGATCGATACAGCTCTAAGACAGTTTCCTGTTTGACACTTAGAGATTCACTGTAAGATCTTATCAGAAATTAGATCGAAAGCTAAGTTTTGAAAACAAAACAGAAGTAGATAATATGATTTTATTGAAATTAATATGTACAGGAGACTTACAGGATAGGAGAGGAAAGCTTACAGAAGTAGAGCTCTTAGGGTTACATAACAGGTTGGGGTTCTAAATTCGTCTGAGTAATCCTCAAGACAGAAGGCTGTATTTAAAGAGAGAAACGGAAGCCTAGAAACGATAAGGTTTCTAGAAAGAGATGAGCTGGAGGCTTATCTCCTAGATGTCGTCTTGTAATCATGAAAGGGGAATACTATTCTCCTTTTGTCATTTGTGGATGAGTGGATCAACTGTAGATTCACGCGTCCTCTTATAAACAGTGGATGAGTGGATCAACTGTGGATCAAAGCTAATTTGTCTGCTGGCGAGTGCTGGCAGATGCTTGCAATTATGGAGAGACACCATAATTCTTGTAGGGTCAGGGTGACGTGAATGGCGGAAAGATGCCATAACAGTCATCCTCATTGGAGGGTCCACTGGAGGACTCTGTAGCTTCGTCTTCCTCATCTGAGTTTTCTGAAGCTACCATGGAGAGCGTCTCAAGGAGCTGAGCTCTCGTTGGCTTGCCGCGGAGTTGCTTCTTAATATGATCCTTAAGAAGCTTGGCATGAGAAGGAACTTTGGCCTGCATGCTGGGGGCAGCAGGGATTGGATGTCCAGAGAAGAATCAGAGGACACCTTCTTTGGTTGCATGACTGTGGTCGAAGGTCGGCCACCATTTGATCTTGAATCGTCGACAGAACCATAGAGGAGGTTGAGCTGACTGATTGATTGTAGTGAGAGCAGAGACAGAGAAATCCCAACAGGAAATCCATGTCAAATTGAACTTGATGAAGAACCATAGCAACAGAACTTGCTGGGGAACTGGAGCTGGAGCTTCAAACTTGGACTTGAAAAGGGACCATCCTTCATTGACAGGAGGAGGAAGAATCCCATCTTCAACACCGAAATGATTCCACCATTTATGCTGAAACCATAAAGGAATTGAAGGCTGCTTGAACTTCTTGCAGAAGAAGAAAAACCAGGAGTGCGAGCAGTTCTGAGAGGGAACAAGAAAAGCTCGAGACCAGGCATGCTTGTAGTCTTGATAATTGAAGGAGGCAGGAAGGAAGTTAACAGAAAACTTCTTGTGAGAAGTTGGATGTTGCTTCCAGTCTGCTTCAGTCAGAATTTTTAAAATCTGACACTTGGAGTGAGAAATCTTCTGGGTATTAGATTTCTCCATATTGTGAGTGATCACCACCGAATCTGTGTCGATGAGGATAAACTCATAGAACCTTTGACTCTTGAGGCCATCTGCTTCTTCATAGAGCATCTGTGAAGAGAACACCTGACGGGCTATTGCTTGAGGATCCTGCTTGAAAGAGTAAAGACTAGGTTCGAGCATAAGGAGAGGCTCGAGACAGGTCTTTGTCACATACTGATTGGAATGGATGAGGGGTTTCTGGAATGAAGCCATTGTAGAACTTGATTCAGCTTCTTGGAGTGGCTGAAAAGGATTGGTAAGGGTGGTTGCATAAGAAAAATGGGGCTTTTGCTGTGTCGCAGAAGGCGGCATAGCATATTGAGACTTGAATTGGGGCCTTGCAGAGGGAACCTGCGAAGAAGATGAGCTCTGCGAACTCATTTTTGGATAAACTCTCTTGTGAGGAAGTCAACAAGAGAATTGTCTGCTCCCTTTATATACTCGATGTCAAAATCGAATGCAGAAATCAAACCTTGCCATCTGGCGAAAATCTGTTTGGAAACGAGATTTAAAACATCTTTGGTTAAAATCTCTTTGGCAGATTTGCAATCAACACGTAAAAGAAATTTTTGATTTGTTAAATCATCTTGAAATTTCATGATGCATAAAACAATCGATAAAACTTCTTTTTTGACAGTTGAGTAATTGATCTGTACAGAATTCCAAATACCAGAATGGTATCGGACCAATTGGATTGAAGTAGAATCAGGTAGACGCTGTTTAAGGATACAACCATACCCTTGGTTAGACGCATCTGTTTCTACGATCTTGAAATCCTTGGGATCTGAGATTCCTAAACAAGGAAGACTCTTGACTTGGGCTTTGACGTGCCGAACTATTTGGGAATGGGCTTCAGTCCATGGACCTGGATGTTTTTTAAGCCGATTGTAAAGGGGCTTTAGCAAAACACGGAGGTCTTTGTAAAAATCAGCAACATAGTTCAAAGATCCAAGAAATCTTTGTAATTGATTTTTATCTTTAATTTCATCAGGAAATTTATCTGCAAAATCAATTGCTCTTGAAAATGGAGTGATCATGCCATGATGTATGGTATGGCCAAGAAAACGAACTTTGGTTTGAAAAAGATTAATTTTGGTAGGTGATAAAACCAAACCATTTTTCTTAATACATTTTTCAAATTGATACAAGTGTTTCCAATGGACGGGAATAGAATCGGAGAAGACAAGTATATCATCGATATACACGATTGTAAAATGGGAAAGAGAAGAGAGAATTTCATTCATGATATTCTGAAATTCGCTCGGTGCATTTTTGAGACCAAAGGGCATTACATTCCATTCGTAATGTCCAAAGGGAACATTGAAGGCAGTTTTATACCTATCCTTGGGATGGATCTGGATTTGCCAAAATCCAGAATTGAGATCAAACTTAGAGAAGACACATGCCGAGTGTAATCTCTTGAGAAGATCACGTTGATGAGGAATGGGATATCTAATCCAACGTAAGACCTGATTAAGGGGCTTGTAGTTGATTACTAGACGAGGACTACCACGCTCAAGTTCAGCAGCTTTATGAACATAAAAAGCTGAACAACTCCAAGGAGATTTGGAGCGGCGAATGAGGTTCTTACTCAGCAATTGTTGAATTTCTTGTTTGCAATATTCCATAAGCTCAGAATTCATTTGAATTGGTCTAGCTTTAGTTGGAATTTTGCTTTCATTGAAATCTGGTTCATATGGAAGATAAACACAGTGTTGTTTCCTATGCCAAAACGCATTAGGAAGATTGGAGCATAATTCTTGTTTAAGATGTTCTTGATATTGGACAATTTGAGATTGTAATTTAGGGTCTTGTATTTGTTCATCAATTCTTTTATATGCAATTTCTTGTTTAAGAGAATTTAAATGCTGTTGTTTTTGAGATAGGAAATTAAGAAATGAAGCCTTTTGATTCATTTGATTAACTTCAAAAATCTCAGGTTTAAACAGAAATTTAAATTCAACATCAGTTCCTAAATAGGTAGCCTTAATACCATCTTTAGAGAGTGTAAACGGAGATATTGCAGATATAAAAGGAGTACCAAGAATCATTTTTTGTTCCATGTTTTTAACAAGGAGAAAATGTTGTTTGATACAGACCTTGTCTTTACAAATATGAACATTTGTAAGCTTGTATTTAATTTGTAACTCAGAATTATCTGTGGTGTATAATTTCTGAGATGTGATTGTAAAGTATTGTGCTGGAACAATACCTTCTTGAATGCAATTCATATCAGCTCCTGAGTCTATCAGGGCAATAGTGGAAATCAAGATCTCTCTCTTGATGAATAGATCAACAGAGACATACCATTTCTGGATTGTCACCTGATGAGGAATACTTTGCTTGATATTGCAAAGGAATTGAGAAGATAGTTCTTCAGGAAGAACAGGTGGTTCTGAAGAAGAAGCCTCGTGATTACCTGTATTAAGATTCTGGACCTTGAGATCTAAATACAGTTGAGATTGTTTAAGTAAAGCAATATCTTTCTTAATATTGTTTACTTCATGTTGGAGGTCAGAGATGCTAACCGGATGGGAAGTTGTGGATTTAAATCTATCTATAACTTCTTTGTGACTATAAAAAGGTTGAACGACCTCAGGAACATGAGAAGAGGACGTTAATGATTGTTTAATATGTTGAAGATATTCAGTTTTTAGAATTGGATCTTCAATCTTGTCGACAAATTCTAGTAAAATACTATATTGTTTCTTATTGGATAACATATTAATTGTTTTGTGAGAACAATGTATGTTATTACAATGACATGCTTGAGCACCATCATCAGAATCATAAGAGATATCTGAATCGGATGAAAAGCGATTAATATTCATGATTTTAAATTCTTCATCAGAAGAATCAGCTTCAGAGTCCATCAGAACATTAAGAAACATATTCTTAATATCTTCAGGAGCATTTAAAGAATGAATCTTTTGAGCCGTTCTGCAAGACTTTGCATAATGGCCTGGGCGTGCACACTTAAAGCAAACAATCTTTGAAGTTGGATTGGACTTATAGGGTTTCTTAAAATGTTCAGGCTTGGGCTTATGAGTCCCATGCCTCTTGGGTTTGCTGTAGTACTTATCCAAATCCTTTGGCAGTTTAGGCCCATAAGGTCTCTTGGACTTGTACTGACGAGCTGGATGAGATCTGTAAAGCTGTTTGGATTTAGATTGGGGTAATCTAAAATCTTCAAATCCATATTGCTGACAGAAATCACCTAGTTCTTTGGGCCCTGTTATATGCTGTTTCTTAAGCTGGTGTTTAAACCTAAGATCATTACATAACTGCAGAGCACATTTATTAATAAAAGAGATTAAATCTCCATATGTAAGGCGGTCATATGGAATATCTCCTTGATATTGATCTTGTAATTTATTCCTAACTGTTTCTGCAAAGATAGCAGGTAATCCAGAAAGAAACTTTCGTTTCCAAAATGGATTGCTAGCTTCAGATTGTTGCATAACTTTTTTGAGGAAAATATCCTTATACCATCTGAAATGACTCAGTGTAGGACATTTATGAACCATAAGTAGATCTTTCGATTTACCTTGGAATTCACCTGGATCCCCAATAAAGTGTTTCAGAATGCTAACAATAAGAGTAATCACAGAGTCAGGAATAATAAAACCTTGTTCAGTTTTCATTGGTTGACCGTCAGGACCAACCTTTACTGCTTGAATAATTGCTAATTGTTCTCCTATGGTAAGATAATTATCCCACCATCCTTTGATTAACCCAGAAAAGCCAGCGATGATAACCTGAGCAATAGATTTATCATCTTTGCCTTCACTACGATGAGTAGAGGCAAGCATGACCATTTCTTCGGTTACTTCAATGATACTTTCTTCAGATAAACCATCTATATTCCAAATATAGAGATTACCTGTAGAAAATGAACCAAAAGCTTGTAATCCACGTTCTTCATACTTCATACTCCGAAAAAGAAGAATGGCTTTGATACCAATTGTTACTCACCATTGATTCTTAGCAATTTGTATGCATTTGGTTCGCCTCATTTGAATTGGTATCAGAGCCATTCTTTTTTTTTCGCCGGGGAGACAGTGGTGAGTCCTAGGTGTCGTTGGTAAACCGTTGATAGCGTTGGTAAGCCAGTAAAAGTATGTTAGTCAGCCGTTTGTTGAACCCTGAGTAAGTCGCCATGGTGAGCGCAGTCTGAGAGGGTGAGGTGGTCCCATACCGGTGTTCCAGCTGTAGGTGTTCCAGGCACAGTGTTTCCGTTTCAACCCCAAGATTTTGAAAATGTCTTTTATATCAAGACTTTCTCGCTCTTCGAGCTCTAGGACAAGTAATCCAAATTTACAAAACAAGATGGAATGTAGAATTCCAGAAGTAGAAAAAGATTTACAAAACTGCCAGCTGTCCCATACAAGAACATTTATGAAGTTTCTCAATCCTTTTTCTCTCAAAAAACTGAAGATCTAATAGACATAGTCGAACAGACTGTGCCTCTCAATGGATCTTTAGATTCAAAACATTTGTTTTCAGCGCAAACACTTGACTATTTACTTAGTCAAGATTACAAGTACATCCATATTGGTTTGATCCAAATCGGTCTCAAACCTCTTACAAGAACAGGGTTAGATGTCTGTGCCTTAATTGCACTTCGCGATTGTAGACACAATAGGTTTCACGATTCTCTGCTTGGAATCGCAGAGTCAACTCTGTCGTCGGGTCCAGTTTATTTTAACTGCTACCCCAATTTCTCAGTGTCTCTTAAGGATCCAAATGTCCTTGAAACATTGACTCTCAATATTCAAACCTCTGGCTATGATATGCTTGAAGGTTCTGAACCCCTAGCTCTTATCTACAAGATCACCTTTAAAGCTATGAAGACTCAGTTAAGCCCAAAAGCTCTACAAGAGTCTGACAAAGGATATACCATCCTTTTCCAAGCTAATAAGGAGAAAACCAATGTAATTGTCCCAAAGACAATTCAATGGAATCAAGTTACCCTTCCAGATGTTTGGAAGGTCCAGGGCGCTGCTGTTCCTAGAAGACCTCCTTCTAGTCAGCTCGATCATATTTTTACTCTCCCTGATGGGTCAGTAGAACTTCGATTCTCTGAAGCTAGAGTCACACGACTCAACCCTTCAGATTTCCAATCAGGACGTAGATCTGAAGTTTCCTTCAGGACTGCTCCTACTCATGTCACTAGAGAGCAACTACGCCAGATGCTCTACCTCATCTTGATCTTGCAAATACTCGGCCTAATCCGCAGTATCCGCAGATCCCTCAACCAATTTATTATCCTCCTCCAGAACAGGAGTTAGAACAAGAACAACAATCTCCAACACAATCGGAAATGAACTTTCCACCCCAAACTGGTTCTTTACATTGTCTGTCTAAATCTTTTCAACTTGATAAGAAAAAGATTCAAACCGATTTCTTGTCAGAAGATAATAAGCTAAGACGTCAAAAGTTTTATGCTCAAACAACTGAATCTCAAAGAACTGATTTAGGTAAGAAATTTTATGAATGTTGCGAAGAACTTAAAGAAAATCTACCCATTGGTACTTTAATGTTTATCTTCAAAATATTCATGTTCTCAATATTTCTTCCAAAATCTGGAACTCTACTGAGACCCAACCAATCAATTCAATATTGCCCCCTCTTAGCGAATTTACATTTGCTACTATGGCACAAGATCTTGTTGCTTCACCTTTGAAAGACTCTGCCTCTGAAAGTCAATCAAAAGGTATAAGCAAAATTATTCAGCAGAATAATTATACCAATATTCTTCTTCATGAACTTGGAGATAAATTGGTACAAGATCAATTATTACAAAATGCTCTTAAAGATAAAAGAGTTCAAGAAAAGCATACTGAAGAATCTAAGAAAGCCACTTATTTTCAACCCACTTCAGTAGCTCCAAATGTTTTTACAACTTCAAATCAAATTATCAAGGATATTGATGCTAAGCTTTAAGCATTAAAACTTGATACCAGACTCCATATCAACACTCTGTCTAATCCAGATATGTCTGTTGAATCTGATATAAGTGCCGATTTTGATCCTATGGCTGAATTGGATAGGTTAAATTTTATTCAATATCAGATCAATCCCATAAAGCATGCTCGCAAAGCACAAGCTTATGGCAATCATCAAAATCCACTTCCTAAAACAAGAAATTATTATCCTCGACCTTCATTCCCTGATATGCAGTATGAAGAACGTGGATTACAAGCTTTTGGTTCATTTTCTACAGGTAATCTCTATATTTGGAATATAGATGGTTTATCTGAAGAAAGTATCATTGAAGTAACCGAAGAAATGGTCATGCTTGCCTCTACTCATCGTAGTGAAGGCAAAGATGATAAATCTATTGCTCAGGTTATCATCGCTGGCTTTTCTGGGTTAATCAAATGATGGTGGGAATGTGGGATAATTATCTTACCATAGGAGAACAATTAGCAATTATTCAAGCAGTAAAGGTTGGTCCTGACGGCCAACCAATGAAAACTGAACAAGGTTTTATTATTCCTGACTCTATGATTACTCTTATTGTTAGCATTCTAAAACACTTTATTGGGGATCCAGGTGAATTCCAAGGTAAATCGAAAGATCTACTTATGGTTCATAAATGTCCTACACTGAGTCATTTCAGATGGTATAAGGATATTTTCCTCAAAAAAGTTATGCAACAATCTGAAGCTAGCAATCCATTTTGGAAACGAAAGTTTCTTTCTGGATTACCTGCTATCTTTGCAGAAACAGTTAGGAATAAATTACAAGATCAATATCAAGGAGATATTCCATATGACCGCCTTACATATGGAGATTTAATCTCTTTTATTAATAAATGTGCTTTGCAGTTATGTAATGATCTTAGGCTTAAACACCAGCTTAAGAAACAGCATATAACAGGGCCCAAAGAACTTGGTGATTTCTGTCAGCAATATGGATTTGAAGATTTTAGATTACCCCAATCTAAATCCAAACAGCTTTACAGATCTCATCCAGCTCGTCAGTACAAGTCCAAGAGACCTTATGGGCCTAAACTCCCAAAGGATTTGGATAAATACTACAGCAAACCCAAGAGGCATGGGACTCATAAGCCCAAGCCTGAACATTTTAAGAAACCCTATAAGTCCAATCCAACTTCAAAGCCTGTTTGCTTTAAGTGTGGACGCCCAGGCTATTATGCAAAGTCTTGCAGAACGGCTCAAAAGATTCATGCTTTAAATGCTCCTGAAGATATTAAGAATATGTTTCTTAATGTTCTAATGGACTCTGAAGCTGATTCTTCTGATGAAGAATTTAAAATCATGAATATTAATCGCTTTTCATCCGATTCAGATATCTCTTATGATTCTGATGATGGTGCTCAAGCATGTCATTGTAATAACATACATTGTTCTCACAAAACAATTAATATGTTATCCAATAAAAAATAGTCTAGTATTTTACTAGAATTTGTCGACAAGATTGAAGATCCAATTCTAAAAACTGAATATCTTCAACATATTAAACAATCATTAACTTCCTCTTCTCATGTTCCTTTTTATAGTCACAAAGAAGTTATAGATAGATTTAAATCCACAACTTCCCATCCGGTTAGTATCTCTGACCTCCAACATGAAGTAAACAATATTAAGAAAGATATTGCTTTACTTAAACAATCTCAAATGTATTTAGATCTCAAGGTCCAGAATCTTAATACAGGCAATCACGAGGCTTCTTCTTCAGAACCACCTGCTCTTCCTGAAGAACCCTCTTCTCAATTCCTTTGCAATATCAAGCAAAATATTCCTCATCAGGTGACAATCCAGAAATGGTATGTCTCTGTTGATCTATTCATCAAGAGAGAGATCTTGATTTCCACTATTGCCCTGATAGACTCAGGAGCCGATATGAATTGCATTCAAGAAGGTATTGTTCCAGCACAATACTTTACAATCACATCTCAGAAATTATACACCACGGATAATTCTGAGTTACAAATTAAATACAAGCTTACAAATGCTCATATTTGTAAAGACAAGGTCTGTATCAAACAACATTTTCTCCTTGTTAAAAACATGGAACAGAAAATGATTCTTGGTACTCCTTTTATATCTGCAATCTCTCCGTTTACAGTCTCTAAAGATGGTATTAAGGCTACCTATTTAGGAACTGATGTTGAATTTAAATTTCTGTTTAAACCTGAGATTTTTTAAGTTAATCAAATGAATCAAAAGGCTTCATTTCTTAATTTCCTATCTCAAAAACAACAGCATTTAAATTCTCTTAAACAAGAAATTGCATATAAAAGAATTGATGAACAAATACAAGACCCTAAATTACAATATCAAATTGTCCAATATCAAGAACATCTTAAACAAGAATTATGCTCCAATCTTCCTAGTGCGTTTTGGCATAGGAAACAACACTGTGTTTATCTTCCATATGAACAAGATTTCAATGAAAGCAAAATTCCAACTAAAGCTAGACCAATTCAAATGAATTCAGAGCTTATGAAATATTGCAAACAAGATCATTCGCCACTCCAAATCTCCTTGGAGTTGTTCAGCTTTTTATGTTCATAAAGCTGCTGAACTTGAGCGTGGTAGTCCTCGTCTAGTCATCAACTACAAATCCTTTAATCAGGTCTTACGTTGGATTAGATATCCCATTCCTCATCAACGTGATCTTCTCAAATGCTAATCATTAATTGATGCAAGCATTTTAAAAATAGAATTCACTAATTAGAAAACAATAAACCAATAAAATGATTCACCTTTGGCAGGTATATAAACCAGCCCACTTCCACTGCTGAAACTCGCATTCGGATTATAATCCTGAACAGTTTGAGGATCCAACCCAGACGAGCTCGCCACTGAAGCCAAAGTCTCCCCAGGACGAAGCGGGTAAGTAATAAACAACCCGTATTCCTGCGAAACCTTAGCATCCCCACACGAACAATTGACCGTCACATTCAAAACCGCATTTGTATCAGGAATCCTCTCTGGAGGATAACTATTGAACCTCTGCAACCAACTCACCGTAGTAAGATTGGAATAGTACAACTGCGCAACCGTGTCATAAGTATTCCTCGGCCGAACATTGTACTTAAACACATGACCTAAGAACTCCCCATTGATGCAATCACAACAGAAGGGTATCCTGGCCCTGGTCCCAGCTAGGATAAGATCTTGATTGGAGATTTGTGGGTTGTAACTGAGGATAGTTGGGATTTGGGCGTTGAAATTTTCTGAAATGAATGTGAGATTGACTCCTGTCCAGAGGTAATATGAAGCTAGAGCTACATCACAGCCTTTGCTACACTGGGGTTCTGCTGGTTTGATGGTTAGTAGTGCAATTAACAAAAAACCAAAGGTTATAACATGATAGGGTTTTGGATTTGAAGTGGAAAACATGGTTTGGGGTTGAAATTCTGGAAAAATTGGAGATTTGGAGATGGAGAGGGAGGAAACCCTAGGGTGTCAAGGGGCGATGGAGAGTATGACTCTGGTGCTGTATGTTTTTGGTGGGGTTTGTTTGACTTCTATCCGCCAATTTTGATAAGGTAAACTGGAAATTGTTGGTAAAAGTCAACTGTTTTTTGTGTTGGATTTTTACCGGGAAATTGGAAAGAGGTGAGAAATGAAGCAGTGAAATGCTGTAAATGAATGCTGAAGTCGAGTTCAGGTTATAGACAGAATAGATCCCCTGCAATTGAAGATAATGTCACCATATGGCAGCAGTTGGTAACGATCAGACCCCTTTTAGGAAGGTTATCAATTGTTAAGATTCTTCCATAAAAAGTGATGAACAAGTCGATTGTAATACCAGTTTAGGAATTGGATATGAGAAGAGGTGAAGTTGAGCAGCTCATAAAAACTTCCAACATTTAACTGCATTTTTATGTTTAGGTTACTCAATGAATTTTGAAGTATATTTTTATGTGCAAAGACGGAGAAAAAGAAGTTACATATATAGGTCCCAAAGCTACTACTCAAGCACGAATGAAGCTACCACTCGAGCAAGAATGAAGCACAAGAATAACATGAGATTTCAGTTTGTTCACAAAGAATATGAATCACCTGTAATGAGGCAACATCATAGCAAAGAACATTATCTGTGTGTTTTATTCACAAATCACTCAAAAGTTTGAATAAAACAAACTTGTTAGCCTTGAACCAAAATTCTCTACAATCTCTGTCAAGTTCATATAAATCAACAAATGCTAGAAATTCTCTACAATCTCAGTCAAGTTCAAAATTCTCTACAAAGAAAACAATCACAAATCAGAACAAGCAAACTAGATGGGAACCAAACAACTACCAATCTCACAAATTCAACAACAGAAATTAGGGGTGGGCACGGGACGGGATGGGACGAGATATGCCCATCCCTATCCCATCCCGTTCATACGGGATCGGGACGGGACGGGATGGGAAAAACCTCATCCCGACCTCGTCCCATCCCAAACGGGTTCGGGACGGGACGGGACGGGACGGGATCAGCGGGAAGCCTGGACTGCTGGAAGCCTGCTGCTGCTGCTGCTGGGAGCCTGCTGGGCCTGCTAGGCCTGCTGAAAACCTGCTAGTTTGCGTGTGTTGCCATGTTAGTCATGGTCGCAGGGGAGATTGGTCCTTTAAATGAATATATGTACTTGGATTCTTTAAATGACGAAACCTACCATTGACATCTTTAAATGAATATATGTACTTGGAATTATTTCAGATATTTAAATGATGAAACCTACTATTGGATTCTTTAAATGGTGTTTTAGCAGGTTTTTTTTGTGGAGGGTTGGGTGAAGTTATTGAGGGACCTTGATGAGTTGATGTAATGTCATTATTATGATGTAAAGCAATGGTGTATCCTAAAAAAAATTAAAAAGAAAAAAAAAAAAGTTACCTATTGTAGAAACCTTTTAGAGTATAAGATCCATGCTTATACAATACTCAACTTTTAACGCATTGAAAATTTGAAATAATTTTATTAGGATTTAAAAATATATATATATTTAGCCTATCAGTTGATAAAAGTTATTTTGCACTGCAGGAGCATCCTCAGCTACATTCACATTCAAAAACAAGTGCCATCATACAGTATGGCCAGCCACATTAACAGGTGGTGGATCAAACCCACTGTCTTCAACTGGATTCAGGCTTAAACCTGAAGCAACCTTTACACTAAGCCTGCTGGGCCTGCTGGAAACCTGAACATTTCATGCAAATGTTCATAAAATAAATAAATAAGTAAATAAAAATATTAATAATTAATATTAAAAAATTAGTTCGGGACGGGACGGGATTGGCGGGATTGAAAATCTTCATCCCATCCCATCCCATTCTAGATCGGGACGGGACGGGATCGGGATGAAATTATTCAATCCCATTAAGACCCGGAAAAATTGGGACGGGACGGGACGGGATAGGGACGGGAACGGGATCGCGGGATGGGATGCCCACCCCTAACAGAAATGACATTAAACACAAACAACCACCAATCTCATACTAAAAACCATTAGAACAGAAGATTAAATCAACATTCGTACCTCAAAATAGCCTCTAGATGACTAGAAAACCGCTAGAGAGAAACTTGGTATTTCTTCGCCGATGGAGAGACGCTAAAATCTATTTGCTCTCTCTCTCTCTGAATATACAAACACTTTCTTAGTATTTAAAGAGACCCAAAAATCGACATCTCAATAAATTATTCAACAAACTAAAAAATGAAATGCAATGACAGAATCCAACTTACAGATAGCTTCAATCTGGGATGGAAGTATACCGAGATTCTTTAATCAGAAACCCTAATTTGTGCAAAATGAAGAAGACGAAATAGTAAAGGAGTAGTGAGTAGCAGAGGCAGAGTGAAGTGGAGGCGAAGCAACAGAGAGCGAGAGAGATCAGGCGATGCAGCAGAGAGCGAAAGAGATCAGGCGATGCAGCAGAGAGTGAGAGAGATCAGGTGACGGTAAGAGGAGAGGTGATGGCGAGAGAAGAGCAAGAGAGATCAGGCGAGGCGAGAGGAGAGGCGAGGTGGGAGAGCTGCGTTTGTGAGGGAGAGGTGCGTTGCGTCTGTGAGGGAGTTCTTGTGAGGGAGAGTCGCGTTTGAGGGAGGAGATGAAAGCCTGGGTCAAAAACGCGCGGAACAATTTTTGCTCTCCCGCTCTGTTTTCCTGTGAGTTTTAAATCAAAACGCTATGTTAACGAAATTAAATTGGTTTTGATAGCACAAGTCTAAAAAACGCTATGGACTTGTGCTATCAATAATCACTTGTGTTGTAGTGTTCTTTCTGAAATGATTGCAAATCACATAAGTTTTTGAGAATTAAACTCTACATTGACTATGGAAAGGAAAATAAACAACTAAAATAGACTAATTGTTGGCGAAGAGAAATCGACCCGGCCCTGAAGTGAATTTGCATGGCCCTTGTTGGATCGTTGATACTTTCAGCAAACTGTTGAGCTTCGCTGATGTAACTGAGGCTACTAAAAAGTAAATCTTGTCTGGGAGTTAATCTTCGCGCCGACAGAATGTCGTGGGGTTGTACTCCCTCCTGTATTGACCTCTCCATTCTGCTGGATTGAGAGCGAATTGCTTTTGTTCCACTTGATTGTTCCCCGTTTTTGAAATTAGCCACTACTATTAGGATCTCGTGCGAGTGGAGTTGTGCATCCACAGTCGCAGGATCCTACTCTGTTTCAGGTTGCTCTGTATGATCTAGTTGGATCTGGGAACATTCTATTTGCTTTAATGTGGCATAATGGCAGTCTCGTGCCATAAGCTGGTCTCCACGTATTGTTCATTCAAAGTGATTAGCAGTGTACTTAATGTACTGGTGAAGGGTGGAGACTACTGCCTTCATCTGGTGGAGCCATGATCTTCCCAAGATAAGGTTGTAAGTAGACGATGCGTCTACTACCATGAAGTCCAGAAACATGACCTTTCTAAGTTGTGGCTCTCCTGCCACTACTGGTAACCTTATCTTCCCGACCATAAAGCATTTTTCTCCGCTGAATCTGATCAGCGGGTAGTCTGAGGACATCAGGTTCTCCTCTTTGAGGTCCATCATTGTGCGGCACTCGGACTCCTTCGAGGTTCTTGTCTGTAAAGGTTAAGATGGGAATGGGGCTTTGCACCCTCAAGTAGCAAACGCGTATGTCCTCATCCGCGGGTGTGTCCACATCTTCAGTAGAGTTCACTTGCGGGACCTGTTTGACTAGCCTTCATCCGGTCCAACCCCATGAAGGACATAGATTATGCCCAGAGTCTCCTTCCCTATTTCCTTAACGGACTCTTCTCGGTCCCTGGATCGTTCTGGTTGCTTCTAAGAGCTCAGAAATTCCTATAGCTTTCCTCTGCGGATCCAGTACTCAATCTCATACCTTAGACTCTTGAAGTCGTTGGTATCATGACCACCCTCCTTGTGGTACAAATAGTATTTGTTGTTGTCATGCTTGGAGGGGTCTATGCACTGCTTTGGGGGCCACTTCAGATCTTTCTAGTTTTTCATGGAATTTAGGACGGCTGACAGACTAGAATTCACGAGGGTCACGGCTCTGGATCCAATGTAGTTGGATGCTTTCTCTGGCCTAACCCAACCAGGGTCTAACTTGTTGTCATTGCGCTTTCGCTTGTCTCTTTCTTCATCCTCACACCTCTTTCTCTTCTGCCTGTTATTTTGAGCAAAGGGTTTCTTATCTTTTTCTATTTCCCTCTTCACAGTTCTCAACTCCTCTAAGGCGATGTATCTTTGGGCGCTTTTGAAGGGCTCCGTCATATCCAAAGTGGGTCCAAGGTGAGACTTTCATAAAACTTTCTGTCCTTTAGGCCCACAGTAAAAGTCGTCACGCCTGTGTCGTCGTTGCAGCCATCAATGAGTGTCATCTCGTCGTTGAAGCATGTGACATACTCTCTGAGTGTCTAATTGGATCTTTGTTTGAGAAAGAGTATGTAGTGTGGGCCCTTTCGGATGCGCTGACTTCCTACAAAGTGTGTCACAAACTCCTTCACCAGTGCCTTGAATGAGTCGATTGACTTCGGTGGAAGGCTGTAGAACCATGTTAGTGCCGACTTTTTTAGGCTGGCAGGCTGGTGGGAAAGGTTCTGCACATGACCGACTCGAATACTTCTTTGAGTGCCATTACGCTTTGGTAATGGCGTAGATGGTCGAACGGGTCGGTGGTTTTGTCGTAGAAGTCGAGCTTTGGAGGTTTGAACTTCTTTGGAAGGGTTTCGTTCATGATACGGTCCACAAACGGTGAAACAAAGAAATGGTACAACACGTTTGGGTTGTGCACCTCTCTGCGGAGAGGGTTGTGAAGGCAGGACCCTCTCCGCTCTGAGAGCCGGTTTTGCGTTAGCAACGTCGCTTCCTCTAGTCCAATGGGAACTAATAGGCACAAATTTCGGAGACAGAGGCATGTGTTGCTCCTAATCTCCATTAGCGGGCAGAGAGTTTTGTTGTATAAAAGCCTCCACTGCTTTGGCGATTTGTTGTATCCGCCGTCGTCATGGCTGGTGCGGGGGCGTGAGTCTGTTGTCCGTGTGCCACTGGCATTGCTGAGAGTGGTGGTGTAGCGCCAGTCTGGGCATTTGACATGTCCCCTGGTTCTCCATAGTTGCGTGATCGGGTGGTCACCATTTCTTTGTGGCTCGAGAATAGATGATGTTAGTAAAAGTCAGGAATTTGTCGTCCCCACGGACGGCGCCAAACTGATGTAGTCATTTTTCACTCACTACTTTGACATTGACCTGCAAACCTGCTGACCTACACAAGGAACGTAGACCACCGTTGTGTAAGCCAATGACATTCCGATGCTAAAGTCAAACAGGTAACTGAGGAAAGTGTAATACTGTAAACGAGGAATTTGTAGTGTACCTTAGCTTACCAACCTCATGTCTTATTTATAATGCAGGAGTCATGGTTCGACCAGGTCATCGATGACATAGTTTAAGGAAGAAGATCTTCGTGGAGATCCTTTTCTAATTAGGAATCGTGTTGTGGAGAAAAGTTTTCATGTTAGCTGTGTGCTCCTAGATACGCGGGAGATAGTTCACATTCCGAGATTGGTCTATGGGTAGAAGTCTTCTTATGTGACATATACTCTGAAATTTGCTTCCTAGTTGAAAGCAAATAGCTGTTGTAATTGCCTATCCACAGCTGATCCTCGAGATACTTGCCTTAACAGGGCTTACGGGAATTGAGGATAGCTGTGAGACACGTGGGCGTAGCAAGTCGTAAGAATTAGGGTCCGTTCGGCGAACTACGTTGGGCGGGCTTAAAACCGCGCGGGCAGGATCAGTGTTGGGCTGACGCTTGGGCCTATTTTTTTCGAAATCATTATGACACGTGTACGGCGCAGAGTTGAGACCATTTTGGTGTATCGTCAACCCTGATTCTCAAATTTGTAAACAGATTCCTGGTGCAAACTTCCTGTTGAAGTGAATCATCAACACACTCGATTTCTCATATGCCCAAAATGAATTTTGACATGAATTTTCTAAAGGTTTCTTAGCAGAAGTACATGCGCTCTTTGCTGGAGCTAGGTTTGTCCAATGATTCTTCTTCGTTTAGGCAACGACTACTCTACACCACCATAGGTGTTTTCTCACAACATTTTACTCTCCCACACCACATACTTTCTTTTGCACACCACCATACTTTCCCACACCATCTATATAAACAAAAAACCAGCATTTTCCCCTCCCCATTCAAATCGAAACGCAATTCCTCCCTTCCCCATTCGAATCTCTCCCCTCTCCCATATTCAAATCTCTTGCAAATCTCTATCCTCTCCCTCGAAAATCTTTTCCCTTTCTCTCAAAATCTCTTCCCTCTCCATCAAAATCGAAACCCTTAAAAATTGAACCCAAAATTGCAACCTCCCCAAACATTTTCAAAAAAAATAAAGTAATCTCCTAGAAACTTTAGAAAAATTTTCAATCACAAAATCTAAGTATAAACTTCAGAAAAAATTTCAGAAATCAAAAAAAAAATATTGTTCGCCTGAGACAAATGGAGGTTTTTGCAAGATTTGCGCGACTTTAGTACAATGACCTTCACTTGATCATTTCAAAATATTTTCAAGTGATTCAAGTTGTGTTTATTGGATAACTCAGAGTATTACAACTTTTGTGTGTTAATCAACTTGAGAATCGGCCACGATCGAGCACATAAGTTGGCCGAAAGTTTGGGACACTATCCCATTTTCATTGATCAACTTTTGTGATTTCTGAAAATCTCTTCCCTCTCCATCAAAATCTCAACCCTTAAAAATTGAACCCCAAATCGCAACCTCCCCAAAAATTTTCAGAAAAATAAAGTAATCTCATAGAAACTTCAGAACAATTTTCAAATCACAAAAACAAAATAAACTTTAGAAAAAATTTCGGAAATTACAAAACAAAAAAAATATTGTTCGCCTGAGACAATGTGAGGTTTTTGCAAAACCTCGCATTGATATGGGCGAATAGTAAAAAAAATTGCTGAAATTTCCTTTTTGCCCAGAACAATGCGAGTTTTTGCGAAAAGGAAATTTCAGCAAATGTTTTCAGATATATTTGCGCGACTTTAGTAAAATAAACATAACTTGACAATTTCAAAACATTTTCAAGTGATTCAAGTTTTGTTTCTTATATAACTAAGATTATTATAACTTTTGTGTTTTGGTTAACTTGAGAATCGGTCTTGATCGAGCACATAAGTTGGCCGAAAGTCAGGGCACTATCTCATTTTCATTGCAAGACAGATTTGTGCGACTTTAGTAAAATGACCATAACTGGCTCATTTCAAAATATTTTCAAGTGATTCAAGTTGTGTTTATTAGATAACGCAGAGTAATATAATTTTTGTGTTTTAATAAACTTGAGAATCGGTCCCAATAGAGCATAAAAGTTGACCAAAAATCAGGGACGCTATCTCATTTTCATTGCAAGATAGATTTGCGTGACTTTAGTAAAACGACCATAACTTGCTCATTTCAAAACATTTTAAAGTGATTCAAGTTGTGTTTATTAGATAACTAAGAGTACTACAATTTTTGTGTTTAATGAACTTGAAAATCGGTCCTAATCAAGCATATAATCTGGCCGAAATTCAAGGATACTATCCCATTTTCATTACAAGACAGATTTGCGTGACTTTAGTAAAGTACCATAACTTGCTCATTTCAAAATATTTTCAATTGATTCAAATTGTGTTTATTTGATAACTCAGAGTGCTACAATTTTTGTGTTTTGATGAGCTTGAGAATTGGTTTCAATTGAGGATTTAAATTTGTCGAAAGTTACTCTATTTTGCATTTTTTTTGTTTTGAGTTTGAATTTTTTTGATAGGTTATGCATATATTGGTGGTGTAAGTAAGAATAGAAAAAAAAAAACTTCATGTTGTGGAGCAGTCGTTGCCCTTCATTCATCGTTTCATGTCATACTCTGTTAGTGGTTCCATACTTCATGTTGTAAAACGCCTGCAGGATGCAATCTATATTACAATTCAGAGTGGTGTTTTACTATTCATTGCTGACTGGGACAAAGTCAAATCAAAAGGATTAGAGATAAAAGATGGTCAGGATTGAAAGTTGGGAAATGTATTGAATTTGAGGGTTGAGATTCGTTACCTATGATGACATATTTGTAAATATAAAACATATAGAAGGGCAAAAATAATGAAAAACTTTTGAAAAAATTTAGTGGAATGTACATGTGGCAGAGAGAGAAAATATTGTGTTTACCTTTTAGCAAAATAAAAATTATCATAACTATATACATCGTCGTCGAATTTTGATAAACTTAGTATCGTTGAAATGCATTTTTGAAGATCTTTTGAACAAAATCAATTATCAATACAAGGGCCTAAATATTAAAAATATGTATTTCATAATTATAAAAACGTATAATGTATTACACGTCTTTAATATTTTTCAATATTTTTAAAAGCAAGAGATGGGCCGATCATACCATAAAAAATGAGTTGGGCATCTTAGTGCACATTTAAACAAAAACCCTAAATTTCATGTTTTGGCGAATTTAAAAAATTGGGGGAGAACTCATTCTCGGCTGTAAAAAAATTTCCCCAATTGATTCAAATTTGACTGAATAGGCTTACACTTCAATACAGATTGAGAGCGAAAATGAGGATAGTGACGGAGGTGTTCAGTACAAAATAATTAGCAAAAATAAAATTATGTAGAGTGTCAACGACACGGGGCATACTCTAGTGTCTAACAAACAATAATTTGAAGTTTGTGAGCTCCTGTTTATGTTGATATGGGTAGAATGGGATTGTTTTGGCTTCTATGAAATGAAAATGATAGATAAACCTAGTCCTGGTTGTTTCATTGTTTGTTTTCTCTACTTTAGATGAGCATTATAATAACTATCACCTTCACGAGTTCATAATCATTTGAAAATGATTAATTTCAAACATTATTGTGTTAAACACAAACCACCATGGAACGGTACATGTAATTTCAAAAAAATAATTTGAAAGTAATTTCATAATTAGAAGTAAATATAGAATTCATATTACAATTTCATATTTCACAAAATAACTTAAATTTTGTATATTTTAATTTTCAGAGTTGTGTACATGTTAAATTTTGATGTCACCGTCCACTGCTTGATAATAATACTAATAATAATCATAATCATAATCATAATCACTTAATTATATCCTTATTACAAAAATACCCTTATTATGTTTAATTTTACATTAATCATAAAAGGAAATATTTTTTTTTATACTTTATGAAGGGTATTTTCTAGACTTTTAATTCTAAAAAAACGTTGTTGTTACATGTCAGTGTGAAGGGAGTTGGGCAGCAATCACACATCATCTCTCTGGATTTTATGATGTTTCCTTAAAATCGACCATTATATTGTATTGGCACATATAATGAAAAGTTAAAACATTGGTACGGGCAATATTGTCCGACACTAGCATGAGCAGACCAACATTGTTCATAGACCCAGTTTTTAGTTACAAGTTAACTAGGGTATGGACGAGCTTTATGTGCAAGTATATTTCATTATTTTTTATTCTACAGGGGATTTGATTAAGGATTTTTTTTTCGTAATAAGGAAGTGATGCACGTGTTGCATGCCATCGACCCACACTACGATAATTTTTCTTGGGTTAATGTATTAGTGTTTGCCTTCCAAAATCGGGATCATAGAAAGATCAGAATTAATTTTAATGTATTAGTGTATGATCAGAGAGATCATAGCAGGATCAGAGAGATCATAGCAGGATCTCAGAGAGATGTGAGCAAGATCAGAGAGATGTGAGAAAGTTCAAAGAGATCTGAGCGAGTTCATAGAGATCTGAGCGAGTTCATAGAGATCTGAGCGAGTTCAGAGAAATCAGAGCGATAGATCAGAGCGATCAGAGCGAGAGATCAGAGCGATCAGAGCGAGAGATCTGAGCGAGAGATCAGAGCGAGATCGATCTGAGACATCAAAGAGGGATCTCAGAGAGATCAAAGAGGGATCTCACTGAGTCTGATGAAAAAGAAAGCAAAGTCCTTGATCTCTCCAAGTCTGATCTCTTGATCTCTTGATCTCTCTGACTCTGAGTCTGATCTCTTGATCTCTCTGACTCTGAGTCTGATCTCTCTGAGTCTGATGAAGAAGAAAGCAACCTCTTCGATCCCACTGAGTCTCTCACTGAGTCTGATCTCTCGATCTCACTGATTTTGATGAAGAAGAAAGCAAACACTTCCATCTCACTGAGTCTGATGAAGAAGAAAGCTCTTCATCAGACAAACTCTTCCGATTTCTTGATCTCCATTCTCCTCGATCTCTTGATCTCTTGATCTCTCTGATGAAGAAGAGTGAGCTTGAGCTTGACTGAGATGAAGAAGACTGAGTTTGAGTGAGATGAAGAACAGTGAGCTTGAGCTTTCAAGTGAGATGATGAAGAGTGAAGCTTGAGCTTTCTGTTTGAGTGAGGTGAAGAAGACTGCGTTTGAGCGAGAGGAAGAAGTGTGAAGTGAGGCTTGACCGCTTGAGTGTGGCTGTGGGTTTGGTTTGATAAAAAAGAGAAATGAGGCTTGAGGTGGGTTTGATAAAATCAGAGAAATGAGATACAGATGAATGAAAAGGGTTTGATAAAAACAGACAAATGAGATATAGATGAATGAAATTATGAACGGATGGTTATTTTTAAAATTATTTAACATATTATTTTAATCAATCAAATAAAGGGTAAATTTCTTTTTTCCATTTCATATTTGTTAAAGCTTTAATGAGGTATTTCATATTTGTTTAAGCATCTAATTTATTATCTTATTTTTATACAGGAATATTTCATATTTGATTTTTAATTTAATTTAATTTGTTTATTTGTTTAGGCTTTGACAAAGTGGGTATTTGATCATTAAAGCTTAAGTGAGTATTTAATTTCATCTGCTGAAAAGGCCATTATCTCAAGTTCTTAATATTTGGTAAGGTTTCTTCTCTTTCATGTATTAATTATTGATTTACATTACAAATTTGATAATTTGATAATCTAGGATAGCATTTATTAATATGAATATTGGAATTGTGTTGTTGTATTTGTGTAGTTAAATATTTGAGCACTTGTTGCAACTGCCAGTGTCGAGAGAACGTTTTCTGCTATGAAGATTGTCAAGAATTACGTAATCGTATGGGTGATCAGTGGATGACAGATAGTTTGATTACATATGTTGAGAAAGATATATTTAATGGCATCGATGATGAGGTGATTATGCAGCATTACCAGAACATGAAAACCCGCAAAGAGCTTTTACCTAAATCTACAGCGCATCTACATTGACTCATTATGTATGTTTATCTTGTAACACTTTTAAAACTCTATTTTAATCATATTTATCTATTTATTTTAGAAAGTAAATTATCTATAATTTTTTTGCCCCCCTTTGTCTGCAATCCTAGATCCGCCCCTGTGTACTATACTATTTATCCCACGATGCAGCCATTATAGTAGTTTAGATGGTTTATTGTTTATTTATTTCATTTGCAGTTCTCTGGAGAGGTTTACTGATCTTAGTAACATGTTCCTCCACATTTCAACATATTTATTGTTTAAGGAAACATTACGCTCGTCTTTTAATATAGTTAGCTTGGAGTTTGGCCACCCTGAGTTTTCTCAAAGTTTTAGTTCAACCAGAGCAGCGAACATGGATATTGGTTTTAGTTCCCTTTAAAACTCCCTCGATCCCTCAAAGGATCACACCTTCTCAGTTGACGAGGGAAAAAATAATACCTAAAGTCCACAGTAATAAAGTCATGCTCTTTGGCCATATTGCTTAGTAAGATTGTGATTTCAACAGTTAAAATAGGCAATATTCTTCTAAAATTCAACCGGTTCATAAGTTTCATTATATTTTATGTCAATGACAAGTATGTCATGGGCTATTCAGAAAACTGATCGGTTTATGAATCCATTTTCATAACTCACCACATGAAACAGTAGGGAGACGTAACTATTTTATCATCTAGTGGCAAGTGACCAAGTTTACCAAATGGCCCATGTTTTATCATCTAAGCTTTGAAATGCACGTCTTTAACAGTCAGGAATGATGGATCAGAAGATCTGTTGCTGTGCTATGCCATATATCCATGCTAAATAGCATATTCATTTGATTACAGTCTAACTGGCCACCTCCTATCGACTGTCTGTGTTCCTACTTCAATAATATATTTACATCATCGTTGACAGGTTCAAAGTACAAATTCATCTCTCAATCACAACTAATGATACATCAAACCATCATTTGATCTGCACTGTACACGTGTCATGATAATCTCGTCTACATAATGAAATATGCCCGATTGCACGCTTAATCTAGCAAGGCCCTAACAACAGTAAGCCCGTCATTGGTAGAATCCAGATAGTCGGGTCCGAGTTGCAATGAGCCAATAAGCCCACACGTCTCGCGGTCAGGTCCAATATTCGTAAATCCTCTAAAGCAAGTATCTGAGAGATCTACCCAAGACAGTCAGACCAGCAACACATTGGATCCGACTAGAAAACATATATTAGAGTATCAGTCAGGCAAGAAAAGTTTCTTGCATAAACAAACACTCAGAAAAGGAACATCTCCCGCAGATCTAGGAGCACGAGTCGTGTAGGGAAACTATCCCACATTAACAACTCTCAATCAGGAAAGGATCTCCACAACAATATCATTTTCCTTAAACTACGTCACCAAAGGCCTGGCTGAACCATGACTCCTTCACTATAAAAAGGAGATAAGGTCGATGAACTAGAGGTACGCAATATAACCCAATTTACAGTTTTAAGCATTTTCTAAGCCTTATCTAACTTAAGCATCGGAGTGCCATCAGCCACCACATGATGGTCCTTGGCTCACGTTTGCTACCTATGCAGGTCTAGGTAAGCAGCAAGGAAGGAAATTAGAAATCGACTACATCAACAACTATGTGAAAAAACTAGTTTCTGAACCATCCTCAACCTACAATAGTTCAACTGGACTGATGTTCCATATATCTTTCGCATATTCATGAATAGCCTGGTCGCTGTGGAACTTGTATGAGCCAGCCGTATTCAATATCGACATCCTTGTCCATTTCTGATCACACGATTATAAACATTTAGATATGAATACCCTTTAAGGCCTACTTTTTCACAAAATAGACCATTTAAATACCGTAGATGATGTAATGGCTAATTTGTGCCTACTTTTATACTTTTATGACAAATAAAAACTTTCTTATTAACCCAGGTTAACCCATAAAAGTTTAGGACATGTTTAACTTTTTTAAACAAATAGAAAACTTAATTTTTATACTTTTATGATAAACAAAGACTATTTTATTAGTTATTCTAATTATGACCAATCAATTGTCGGTTAGGTTATGCTATATAAGTTGATGATTTTTGGTATTTTATTTCTACAATCACTCTCCAAAACATATCTAATGGAGCCAAAAGTATCACATTGTTCTTATTATTTATTTATTAACTAGTTATAAGGAAAGTGGATGATTTCAGTTATAAGTAGATAATAGTCTTTACCTCTTAACTCACTCATTAATAATCTCAAAATTTAAACTGTCAATTTTTTTGAAATACAGAGTCATCAGTTTGTTATTCAATGTTGCAAACTGCATAACTTCAACAATCGTTTAATCTATTTGGTTTAGGCTATATAAGCTAAAGATTTCCGTCAATTTACATTTTTCAAAACACATCTAATGGAGCCAGAAATATCATAAACTTGTTTTATTTATTTATTTATTATTATTGTTGTTATTGTTTTTAGCATGATTTCAATTATAAAATGGTCACATTGTTTACCTCTTAACTCAGATCGTTAATAGCACAAAAACTTGAATTGGAAAAAATCAAGAAAATTAATCTGTATGAATAATACTCAAGTTTTTTGTTTCTTACAAAGATTAATATTTGTGAAACAGAAAAGGGATTGAGCTCTCTGTCATTGGGTATACAATAAAGCTGCCAAAATCTTTTCAGCAAATGACAACTTAAGTTGAGAAGGCTATCAAGAACAAAAAAAAATTATGATTGATCATTGCAGTGAGCTATAGCGGGCAACAACAACAATAGTAATCGAAGTAGTCTATTCTTGTTCTCATTCATCACTGCTTACCTAGACCTGCACAGGTAGCAAGCGTGAGCCAAAGACCACCGTGTGGCAGTCGATGACACTCCGATGCTTAAGTTAGATAAGGCTTGGGAGAGGCTTAAAACTGTAAATAATGATTCTCTAGCGTACCTCAAATTCATCGACCTTATCTCTCTTTTATAGTGTAGGAGTCCTTGTTCGTCTAAGGCTTTGGTGGCGTAGTTTAGGGAAAGAGATCTTGATGGAGATCATTTCCTATTTGGGAGCTGTCCATGTGGGATAGTTTCCCTACACGACTTGTACTCTTAGATCCGCGGGAGGGGTTTCATTTTCCGAGGGTTGTCCAAGCAAGGAAGTTTCTTTGCCCGATTTATACTCTAGTACTTGTTTGAAGTTGAAATCGATGTACTGATGGCCTGCCTGTCTTGGGTCGGTCCCCCAAATACTTGCCTTATCAGGGGTTACTCTTGCCTTATCAGGGCTTACGAGTATTGGGTTTGACTGCGCGACGTGTGGGATTGGCAGTTTTTAGCAATTCGGGTCCAACATTTTGGAATTTGCCAATAGTGGGCTTGATGTTGTCGGGACTCGCTGGATTGTGCATGCAATCGGACCTGCTTTGCTTTGTTGACGAGATTATCATGACACGTGTATGTTGCTGATCAGATGACGATTTGATGTATCATCGGTTACTTCCCCAAGTTAGTAGGTCGTCTTATCGATCCACTAAGTCATATCATGAAGCTACTGTGCAGTCATGATGATTAAGTCTGAGTTGTTTTCAAGAGCGGTGAGTTTCATTAATTTGGTGTGTGTCAGCTTGAAAGAAGGAATGGAGGGAGTTCATCTTTTTATTTAGATCTCCTGCCTGTGGAGTGCAACCCCTTTACTCTTTCGATCTCAGAGATTCTGCTTTGTCGTATCTCCTTTTGTGCCTTTAACTTTGCTTAACCTTCGTATTTGAAAGTTTGTACTATCTTTCATGGTGGGCCGGAATCAGCTTTCTGGAGAACTATTCGCTAAGGGTCGAAAGTTCTTTGAGGAGAGGTTGCTCTCTGAATCTGATCTGGAAGTCCTTCATAAGACGTATGGGATTCCTGATGATCTGGTGTTCTGCACTCTAGGTGCTGATCTGACGCCGTTGTCCCCTCCTGAGGGGTTTATTTGTTATCACTGAGGTATGCTTAAATAGGGTGTCCGCTTTCCTGCTATCAAGAAGATTTGAGAGTTCATGGTGTACCTCAACATTTCACCCACTCAACTAGTGACGAACGGATATAGGACTATGATTGTCATTCGAATTAGGGCTAGGGACGCTGGTGTCAGAGTATCTTCGAGGGTGTTTCAACTGCTTATTTCCCCTTGGATAAATGAGCACGTTGTATGTGTGCTGATGTCACCGGACCACTTCGAATAACTACCAGACAATTTGAAATCCTGGTAAAAGTTATGTTTCATGGCTCCTACGGAGTAGGCGTACTTTGAGCTTGCTGGTCATCTAGTCGAGCATGAATTCAGGCCATTGAGTAAGTTTGACTATTTTTCTGGTCTTGTTTGTGTTAACCGCATATTAGATTGACCTTTGTGGCTTTGGTAGGGAGATTCCCAACTTCGCCACTATCTGCTAAAGATGAAGTAACGTTGGATGTGTTTTGTGACATGCCTCGTCTGCCGATAGAGGATGTCGTTGCTCCTTCTAATGTTGAGCACAACAACTATGGGCTCACTGGCATGTGGCTCCTACTATTTTTTCAGGTAAAGAAGCCAAAGACTAAAGGCATGTCTGCTTTGCGGAAGAGGAGACTTCCCATGAGAAAGGTTCCAAGCCCTTCAAGGAGGGTAGAAATAGAATATGCGTTTCCTTCTCCTGTGCATCTGAAGTGGTCTCGTGCTTTGCCTAAATCTGTCCGCGGGCGTTTGGCCTCATCTGAAGGACGTGATGGAATCGGGCAAGTACAGGATGAGATTGTTGTTTGCAAGGGGCGTGATGCTCAGGTCATGGCACATATCTCCCTTCCTGACTAGGAAAAGGAGTATCTGCAAATGATTGGGGTGGAAGATGTAACCAAACTGAGTACCAAGCAGGCGGAATTTCAGAATAATATGTTGTTGCAGGCAGGCATGAAAGTCTTGTCTGGTCCTCCCATTTCAATAAAGGACTTTGAACTCTGCCTTTCTCTAAATCATGAAACTGTGGAAGAGTTGTCTGATAGTCGGCGTCATGGTGAAGGGTCACCTTCATGCCACCCATACTGTGTCCATCTCATTCCTGTCTCCATATTGAACTAACGACGGGTCCAAGGAATAATTCATTTTCCTCTTCCTCATCAATTGATTCTGGATCGGCATGTGCAAAGAGCTGATTGTTGCGGGCAAAGGGAAGGTTGTTGATGAAGGCCCTGATGCAGTGAAGACAGCCAAGGCCGGTGTTGGTGTGATTCCTATCTCGAATGATTTCCATCCGGATGCGCGGATCAGTCTGTTTGCTCCAGATGTATAAGGATGAACAACCAAACGTGGCATCAAGAGGTTGATATCTCTTATGCTTCGAGGAAGCATATCAACAAGTGGAATGGTTGGTTGGGAAATTGTGATTCGGAGACAGCTGGAGAAATGTCGGGAGAGCATATGGACAAAGGGCAGAAACATCTCATGTTGGGGATGTCATACCTGAATCAAGTGGCCACAATTGGAACTAAAGTTGAGGTCGATCGCGAGAGAGTGTATACTATGGAGTGAGTCTTTGCAAATTTATAGAAGTCATACTCTGACGCTTTCTATAAGATTGAGTCATTGAGAAAGCAGCTTAGAGCTTACTCAAATGCTGGAGCGGAGTCCTAGTGTAGTGGGTCGGGGACTCAGAAGGTTCGCTTGAGTCTGACCTAGCAGGGGCTATGTCCGCGAGGGATCAGTTCGAAAATGAATTGAACCTTGCCCGTCATGACTTGCAGCTCGCCCGAGAGACTGTGGCTGGAGTGTTGGCTGAACTACAAGCTCTGCATGCTGAGGGGATCAAGAAGGAATCTGATGTCAGCAGTTGGAGGTCGATGTTGAATTTAATGCCAAAAGTGCATGGACCGCTGAAGAGCAGTTCTTTCTGGCATAGAGTGAGTTGAATGTTGTCAATGATAAGCTGGGTGCCGAGCAGGCCAAGACTGACTTGTTGTCGGGCAAGCTAGAGTGGCTGGAGCAGAAGCTTGCTGAATCAAAGGTGCACGAGGAGAAGCATTTTAAAGCCCAAGGCATGTTTGAGCTCAACAAAGTCGTGCATGTAAGGTTGGAGCTGCTGCAACTAATCAAGGAGGAGCTTCCAGACTGGGATCTCTCCTATTATAAAGAGATTGCATACGCAAAGTTTGGAGTGACCTCCAATTCGTCTGAAGAAGAAGGCGATCCAGATGAAGGGGGTCAAAAGGCAGCACATACAAATGTTTTTCCTACTTCTTCCTCTGCTAAGACTGATTCTGTTGTATCTGACTCTCCTCTTGATGAGGGGTGAACCTTGTATTTTCTTTTTGGCTTCAAATGAATCATATTGTGTATATGATCATTCTTACCTTTGCTTTACTGCTAGCATTTATTTGCTTTGTCTTATTTCGACATTATTTGTCAGATGAGAGGCTCCACTAGACCAGGAAGCTTTATGATTGACATGTTTGTAAGAGTTTTCACTCCTTGTGCTGCGATAGCTCATGCAATTCTAGTCAGTCTTCTTAGAGATTAGGGAGTGTGATTCACCCTTTGTCTAGCGGCTTGGTTGTATGTTGAACCAACAGTTGTCGTTGTTGTTGTAAGCAAATTAGTCAGACTGTGGTCACAACACGTGCACCATTGTAGATGGTTGAACAATAGTCCTCGCGAGTCGTCTGAGTCGAGCTTCTGGAACTCTGACGGGACTTCTGACTCATTTTTATTTGTTATTCGTAGATAGGCTTAATTGGACCGTGGGTCGCTATCGCTAATTATGACTGACTAAACCGGGGTCGAGTTTCGAAGACTATTGTGGTCCTTGACAAGCCATCTTTATCAGGTGTTGAGGGTGCTGACTAGACTCCCACTTTCCAACCCATCTTGATCCGTTCGTGGCGGACTAGAAATTTAAGCTAGGCAGAAGTTATCATCGTCAGTCGTTCCGACTAAACTCTAGCGAAGTTCGGCGATCATTGTATGTAGTTGGCCAATGATCTCTGGCAAGCCGTTTTCACCAGGCTACATGAGCACTAACTAAGCTCTCACTTTCTAGGTCGTCGAAATCTGCGCGCAACAAACTAGGCGTCAAGCATACCAAAACCTCGTTATCAGTGGCCATTGACTAAGCTTTGGCCTGGTTTCAGCGGTCACTGTCTGCATACGAGTAGTAACCCCTAGCAAGCCAACTTTATCAGGCGCCAAAAGCACTTGCTAGACTCCTACTTTCTAAGTCGTTGAAATATATTATTTGCGGACTAGGCTTCGAGCAGACCAGCAGTCATTGTCGTTGGTCGTCATCGACTAAGCTTCGGTCAGGTTTGGTATCTATTGCCTATGTTTAGGCAATAATCCCTGGCAAGCCGTCTCGATCAGGCATCAGAACGATGACTAAGTTGCCACTTTCTAACCCGTTAACACTCGTTTAGTTTAACGAACTGGGCTTAGAGCGTCCCGGAAGCTATCGTCATAGGTCAAAACCGACTAAGCTTTGGTTGAGTTCGACAACCATTATCTATAGTTGGACAACGGTCCCTGGCAAGCCATCACGGTCAGGTATTACAAACGCTGACGAAGCTCCCACTTTCTAACCCATCGTCGTCCGCTTTTGGCGGGCTAGGTGTTGGAGTGGACCAGAAGCTACTGTAATCAGTCAGGACTGAATAAGCTTTGGTCAGAATAAGATATTGGGCTTGTAAGTCTGACTTGGGTGTCCTGACTTACTTAGTTCGGCTGGTGGTCTGATTCCAAAGTTGGATCGATTGATCGGACTAATAATAGATTTACTGACTTTAATAATTTGTAGCGGAATAATATTAGAGTTGATGCCTTGGATTTAACAATAATACTCTTTAGGCGTGCTCCTTATTCCATGGGCGCTCAGGTCATTTGTTGTTTGATCCTTTGCATCTGTTGTGCCAGATCTGGCAGACCATAAGCTTGGGCCCATTAGTGGAAGGGCCCAATTAGAAAAAATCTTTGTGGATCAACATGTCAGGAATACGGCGCATACTGCGAGATAGTTCAGTATCGATTACTCCCTCCAGTTAATGGGACTGCTTGCAGGGTCATTAATTCGAAAGATGTGGACTTGTGCAATTGCACCATCATTTTTCCAAATTTTCGCACGACATTTAATGCTGAAGTAACTGCTTGCTGACGCTACTTCGTGAACCATCTCACCTATATAGGCTGGTTATCCCGTGTTCAAGCAGTGCAATGAGAATAATAGAGCATGTTAATCAAATGCATCTGAGCGGAGAGTTTTCTTTAGGTTTTCCAAAGGCTGAAGGAAGATCTACCTCACCAGAGTCTTCAAATGTTCTGACATTTGTGCCGATGAGTCTTGATGAGGCTTGCTATTATGCGGTGCTACCTGATTTGGGTGAGCACCTGTTTCATGAGATCTTGTAATATTTTTTATATTTCGTAGAAGAAGTAAGCATTGTTCCTCAGGGGACAGGTCCGACTTTCATTTTCAGTGGTCCCATGCGCCACTGTTGTTGGTTGATAATACCTGTAGCTAGTATGTGACATTTGTTCCCTTCGTCCACTTTATTTTGTTCCAGTTACAGTCCATCTTCGTAGGGCTGGCTGGCGGGTTGAAGATGTATCCGCTTCATTTCGAGGCTCATGTTGCCACCTTCAAATCATCCCTATGAGGTGATTTGACGGGGCAATGAATTGAGTGTGTTCTTTTGCCTTCTATTGCAGACGTTTTACTTTCACGACTTTCTATTCTAGAGGTGGATTAGCAGATTGAAATCTCTAATCTTGTTTCAGCCGATAGATACTTGCATCGGACTTAGATACCTGTATTGTATGAACTGATGTACTAGTTGGTCGGCAAGCTTTATAATAACTCTCATAGAAATCAATAAAATATGTTTTATTTCTGGAGTTTGTCTTGTACGAACAATTTTTCTAAACTGAAATGAAAAACAAAAAACAAAAAATGAAATCAAAGCAACAAAATAATTTAACTCCGATCAGGGACTAAATTTATCCGGCCCTGAAGGAGGCTCATATGGTCCTGGCTCAGATTGCATAGTCCCTCTAGCAAAGTGCTTTGCTTTTCCAAAGCTAGCGAAGTTACTGAATAGTGGACTTCATGTTGGCGGGCGGTTCCTAGTTGATTAACAACTCTTGGAATTAGTGCCCATTTGCTGAAGTATCGTTACTTACCTCTTAATTGGTTTGGATTGTGCAACCAGCTCTGACTTCTGGCTCTCTGCATCAATGCACTTTGGTTACTGGGCTCCTTCGCCCTTATAGAGATTCTCCTGGTGTCTGATTCATTGGTTTTGTGGGCCTGAGATGCAATTGGCAACAATTTAGCTGCTTCAGGGCTGCATAATGGCAGTCTCTTGCTGCTAGTTGATCTCCCCGGATAGTTCCCTGGGCCTGATTGGTTGTATATTTTATGTATTGGTGCAAAGTGGAAACCACTGCCTCAATATGAAGAAGCCACATCTTCCCTAGAATAATGTTGTAGGTAGACGGAGCGTCAACTACCATGAACTCTTGGACAAGGAACTTTAGTAATTGTGGCTCTCTCGCCACCACCATTAGATTGACCTTTCCGATGGAGAATCATTTTTCTCCACTAAATTCGGCCATGGGGTGGGTGGCTGGAGTTAAGTATTTCTCTTGTAGTAGCATGTTGCGGAATGTCACTGAGGAATAGGACATTCAGTGAGCTTTCAGTATCAACCAAAGCCCTTTTTACCTTCTACTTAGCGATGATGACGGAGATGATCAGGGCGTCATTGTGAGGAAAATGCACCCCCAGATATCCCTTTTCGTAAACGTCAGTGATGAGATCGGGCTGTGAATTCGTGCGTGTTGCACTTGTCAATCCTCATACTGAGTTGGTGTCTGCATCTCGATCAGTGTCGTTTTGTGGGACCTGTTAGATTGCTCCCCTTCTGGATTGACCCCGTGGAGGACATAGATGATACTAGGAGCTTCTTTTTCAATTTCCTTTACAACATATGTTCCTTACTTTGCTCGGCTTTGCCTCCTGTCTGAGCTTAGGAATTCCTTGAGTTTGTCTTTTCTGATTCAGTACTCGACTTTTCCTCTGAGGTTTCTGCAGTGCTCAGTATCGTGTCTACCTTCCTTGTGGCAGACGCAATATTTGTTGCTGTTGCGCCGAG
Source organism: Berberis vulgaris (assembly GCA_963556465.1). Classification (NCBI taxonomy): domain Eukaryota; kingdom Viridiplantae; phylum Streptophyta; class Magnoliopsida; order Ranunculales; family Berberidaceae; genus Berberis; species Berberis vulgaris. The sequence continues at coordinate 53,429,363 of OY747124.1, read as the reverse complement.
CGGGGTCTCCTCGCTGCTTAGGCAGCCACTTCAGCTCTTCCCAATACTTGATGGAATCAATGATGTCAGACAGACTGGTATTGAGAAGGGTGACTGATTTGGACCCGATATAATTCGAGGCTTTGTCCTTTCTAGTGCAACCTGAATCGGTCTTACCATCACTTCGCATCCTCTTATTCCTGTCATCGTCCTCTCTTTTCTTTCCCTCCTTTTTGTCCCTGAGGATAGAGGATTTCTTTTTTGATTTCGCCTCCTTGGCGATCACCATCTTGTCCAGAGTGATATATCTCTGGGCATCTCAGAGCAAGTTCATCATATTGTTTGGGGGGGTTCAGGATAAGAAGTCGTAGAACTTGCCTCTTCTTAGACTCGAAGTGAAAGTTGTGACGATGGTGTCATCACTATAGCCATCAATGAGGGTCAATTCATCATTGAAACGAGTGACGTACTCTCTCAATATTTCATTCTATTTTTACTTCAGGGTCAGTAAATAATGTGGATCCCTTCTGAGTCATTGACTGCCTACAAAGCGTGTGAGGAACGTCATCGCCAATGTTCGAAATGAATCGATAGATTTCGAAGGGAGACTATGGAACCATGTCAGTGCTGAAGTCTCCAGTCTAACGGGGAATGATCTGCAAATTATCTCATCAGACTCGTCCTTGAGTGCTATAACGTGCCTGAAGTGTCGCAAGTGATCGGACAGGTCTCCTGTCCTATCATAAAAGTCAAGCTTCGGTGGTGTGTATTTCTTTAGCAGCGGTTCATCCATGATATGATCCATGAACAGAGGGATCGTGAGATTAAACAACACGTCTAGGTTCGTGGCTCCATTACGGATGGGATTGTGAGAGACGTGTTTGTCGGCTTTGAACGTTGGGTCTCTATTCGCCACTCTTCCACCTATGGTTCACTAAGAATTTGTTGGGACAACGCAACTCTCCTAAGCATGCTCTCTGAAGCTCACTAGAGACTGGACTTTTTGCTGCTCGCGATCTTCTTCTTCAGGCAGAAGATTTCGTTGTTTGAGTGCATCCAGCGCTTCTGTGATTTGCTGCATCTGGGTTGACAGTAGATCCACCCTTGGGTATGTTGTAGCTTCCACCTGCCACTCTGTCGGTTGGGCGTTCGAGGGCTTCACAACATCTCCATTGTAGCGAGACCTTGTTGTCACCATCTCGTTGATTCTCTCAAGAAGGTGGTACTGCTGTTTTTTGAAAAACTCTGTTGTTCCCCACGGATGTAGTCGATTCTTACTCTCCTTTCTTGTTGCTTACCTAGACCTGCACAGGTAGTAAATGTGAGCCAAGGACTACCGTGTGCCGACCGATGGCACTCCAATGCTTACCTAGACCTTCACAGGTAGCAAACATGAGCCAAGGAACACAGTGTGGCGGCCGATAAAACTTCGATGCTTAAGTCAGATAAGGCTTAAGAGAGGCATAAAAATGTAAACTGGATTCTCTAGCATACCTCAAGTTCATCAACCTTATCTCCATTTTATAGTGTAGGAGTCTTTGTTCGGCTAGGCCTTTGGTGGCTTAGTTTAGGGAAATAGATCTTGATGGAGATCCTTTTCAGTTTGGGAGCTGTCCATGTAGGATAGATTTGCGGGAGAGGTTTCCCTTTTTGAGTATTGTCCATGCAAGGAAGTTTTCTTGCCCGACTTATACTCCAGTATTTGTTTCATAGTCGGAACCGATGTGCTGCTGGCCTGCCTGTCTAGGGTCGATTCCCAAATACTTCCCTTATCAAGGTTTATTCTTGCCTTATCAGGGCTTACGAGTATTAGGTTTGACCGTGTGATGTGTGGGCTTAGCGGCTCTTTGCAATTCGGGTCCAACGTTATGGAATCTGCCAATAGTGTGGCTTGATGTTGTTTGGGCCTCGCTGGGTTGTTCATGTAATCGGGCTTGCTTTGTTTTGTTGACGAGATTATCATGACACGTGTAAGGTGCAGATTAGAGGATGGTTTCATGTATCATCAATAATAATAATAATAATAATAATAATAATAATAATAATAATAATAATAATAATAATAATAATAATTGATGATACATAAAAATGGTCACACCCCTTAGCCCTACACGTGTCAAGATGATATCGAGGAACTTCGAGCCTCAGCATCAGCCCAACACTGATCTTGCCCAAGCGGTTCTAAGCTCGCTCAATTCAGTCCGCCAGACAGACCCGTACTCTTACAGCATGCTAGGCCCACACGTCTCACAACCATCATAATTACCCATATGTCCTACTAAGGCAAGTATCTCGAGGATCAGCTTCGGACGAGCAACTACAGTAGCTCTCTATACTAGAATACATTCCACACATGGAAACTCTCTTCTATGGATTGCTATTATATTGGGAACTATCTCCCGCGTATCTAAGAGCACAAGGCTAACAGGGAACTTCCCTCCTACAACACGACTCCTAATTAGATAAAGATCTCTACGAAGATCTCCTTCCTAAACTACGCTCTCGATGGCCTAGTAGAACCAGGACTCCTTCCACTATAAATAAGATATGAGGTTGGTAAGTTAATGTATGCTACAAATTCCTTTTTTATAGCATTACACATTCCTCAAATCCTTATCTGACTTTAGAATCGGAGTGTCATCGGCAACGACAGCAATGGTCCGTGGCTCACATGCGTGACTTGTGCAGGTCAGCACGTCAACAAGACTAGGTCAAAACAGGGATCGGAAAATGACTGCATCAGTTTGGCGTTGTCCGTGGGACGACAAAGTTCTTAATTATACATTAGCGTCGTCTCCTTTCAAAACCCAGAAAGATGGTCACCACTAGGTGACGTAACAACGGAGAATAGGGGGACACGTAAAATGCTCCGATTGGCGCAGCAACGCCGCTTTCAGCGGCTATAGTCATACACAGGTTGCAGACTCACGCCCCTGCGCCGACGATAGCAACAGCGGACCCCCGAATCGATAAACTGTCATCTCAAATACAACAGATAGCCAAGGAGATGGAAGGTCTCACGCGTCAAAATCCACCACCTGCCAATTGAGACCAAGAGTATCACGGGCCTCCGTCTCTGAATGATGGCAGGGAGCAAGCACAGGAAAGCCAAGCCCCCGCCAGTTCTCATTGGACTAGGGAAGGCTGTGCGGATAACGTTGAGCCCGCCGCCAGGGCAGTGAGGCTCGGCCCTTGGAACCCCCTCTGCAGAGGGGTGCACAATTTGGACGTATTAGACCGCATCTTCGTCCCGCCATCTGTGGACCGAATCATAAAGGAGGCCCTTTCAAGGAAGTCCACTCCCCCAAATCTCGACATCTACTACAGAACTGTCGATCCTTTCGACCACATACGCCATTGCTAGCATGTCATGGCCCTTAAAGAAGGATCCGAGTCTGTCATGTGCGGAACCTTTCCCACTAGTCTAAAAAGCTCAGCACTAACGTGGATCCACAGCCTTCTACCGAAGTCGATCGACTCCTTCAAGACACTGGCAAAAGAGTTCCTAACACGTTTTGTGGAGAGCCAGCGTATCTAAAAAGGCCCACTATACATACTCTCTCTAAAGCAGAGGTCCCACGAGACTCTCAGAGAGTATGTCACGCGCTTCAACTATGAACTGACTCTCATCGACGGATTTAGCGACGATACGGCCGTAACAGCCTTCACTGCGGGCCTCAATGAAGGAAAGCTCTACGAATACCTCACCTTAAAGCCTCCTTTAGACATGACAGAACCCTTCAAGAACGCTCAGAAGAATATTACCTTAGAGGAGCTGAAAACTGTGAAAAGGGAAATTGAAGGCGAGAAGAAGCCCTCCGCTCCTAAGGAAAATAAGGAGGGCAAACGCAAGGATGAGGAACGAAGCAAAATGAAACGCAATGACAACAGGCCAGACCCTGGTCGGTCCAGGCCGAAGAAAGCATCCAACTACGTTGGATCCAGGACTGTGACACCCCTCAATGCCCGCCTATCAGACGTACTAAACTCCATGAAGAACTGGCAGGATCTGAAGTGGCCCCCAAAGCAGCACAGGGACCCCACCAAGCTTGAAAACGAAAAGTACTGCGCATACCACAAGGAGGGCGGCCACGATACCGACGACTGCAAGAGTCTGAGGTATGAAGTTGAATACTAGATCTGCAGATGCAAACTGAAAGAGTTCCTGAACTCTAAAAAATGACCAGAATAAACCGAGGGCAGGGGGAGTCAGTTAAAGAAATAGTGAAGGAGACTCCATGGATAATATATGTCCTTCATTGAGTTGGACCGAATGAATACCACTCATATAGGTCTTGCAAGTGGACCTTATTGAAGATGCAGACACAACCCGTGGATGAGGACAGACCCATCTACAACTCAAGGATTCAGAGCCCCATTCCCACCTGACCTTTACGAACAAAGACCTCGAAGGAGTCCGAGTGCCACATAATGACGCCCTAGTCATCTCGGTCTCCATGGCAAGGTGGGAGGTAAAGAGAGCTCTGGTGGACACGGGAAGCTCACTCAACATCTTGTTTTACAACGCGTTTCGCAGTATGGACCTCAAGAAGAAAAACTTGACGTCCTCAGACTACCCGCTGATTTAATTCAGCGGAGAGAAGTGTTTCCCGATTTGGAAGATAAGGTTGGTGACAGTGGTAGGAGAGGCGCAACTAAAAAATGTCATGTTTTTGGACTTCATGGTCGTAGACACACCGTCAACCTACAACCTTATATTGGGAAGACCATGGCTCCACCAGATGGAGGCAGTAGTATCCACCCTTCACTAGTGTGTTAAGTACATTGCTAACCACTCAGACAGGACGATACGCAGATACCAACCAACGGCACGAGGCTACCATTACGCCGCACTGAGACAAATAGAATGCTTCGAGATCTAGCTACATACTGCGAGGCAGCCTGAACCAGTGCCATGCCAAGCAACAGCGGGAGCATCACCTTCAAACAATGTGGGAGCTGTCTGCTCTTTCGCCCAGCGAAACGGAGAAGCCAAGGCAAGCGGGAATACATCCCACCGATGTTCCCTCAATACAGAGATTGACCCCTCTACAAGGTTTACTCTTCACTAACCTCTGAAGCGCCTCGACAGTCCGCTGAACGATCCACAAGGGCAATCCGAATTCACTTCAAGGCCAGGATCAATTCCTCTCGCTCAACAGTTAGTCTATTTTCAGTTGTTTGTTTCCCTTTCCATGGTCGATGTAAAGTTTTAGTTCTTAAAAACTTATGTGATTTGCAATCATTTAAGAAATAAAGGAAAAATTACATAAACAAACTCTATTGATTATTGGAAAGATGTAACAACGAGCGCCCTAAGGCGAATACAAAAGACTACATACTACAAGCATCTAAATACAGTGCGACATGAAGTAAAAGACTCGCTTCGACAATCTAACGACGTAAAGGTGTCTGAAAGAGGACATGCAAGCTATTTGCAAATGATAGCAAAGACATGTGAACGGACTTCGCTCGACCCCTTCCCAAGATAAAGACAATGTGTCAGAGAGAGATGAAAGGACTAAGCGGCCAAATTGCCCCGTCGAATCATCCCAGGAAAACGCCCCTACTACAGCGTTGTAGACCTTGCAACGAATGACTGACTTCCCCAAAAGATATCCCACCTCCTTGATGACTTCCTCAAACAATTTTCGACCACCTGAGGGAGATAGAAGAAGGAGGATGAGGATGGCCACAAACGATGAAGCAGTCAAGGTCTCACAATGCTGCCAAGCGAGGACACCTTTCACATGCGCAGTAGTCGGGGTGGTTGAGAGATACTGCCACCAAAAACACTGCGCATCCCCTAACATTTCGATCGACCATAAGTTAGCAGCGGGAATAGCATACACGTGGACGCAAACGACATTAAATAAGGCCAAGGCATCTCCCTTGATAGCAAATCCGTACTACTTCTCCATGATACGAGGAGAAATTACGAGATCTCAGAAGGCCAACTACGTGCCCACCCACAACAGGTGACCACACATAACATCGATTATGATCGTGCATGATCGGGGCAAATGTCAGAACATTTGGAGAATCGACAATAGAGATTCACCTTCAGCCTTTGGAAAATCCAAAGCATTTTCTTCAAGCAAGAACATTACAGGAGATGAGCTCTGCGAAAGATAGTGCCTACAACGATTGGAGGACACCATTATATAAGCGTAATGGTTCACCAAACGGGCTTTCTGCATTAACTGCTAAGCATAGAATACCATATGGAAAACGAGAAGATCCCCAAACCTATATTTTGCTAGTCCTCGAGCAAAACAATAAAAATAAATTCTAACTCACTTTCGCGGGAATCATCGGTTGCACTTACCTTAAACGTGCAACAAGGCTTTAAACCCCTAGATTACCTCTAGTGGACGAGTTATAGTCTCGTAAGGGTTTCCATAAATGTTACCACAAACATTATGACTCAATAAATTTCCAAAACATGGTAACTTGATCACTCGATCTATTATCCTCAGAGTAAAAATCTAATTGCCAAAAATTTCAGAAAACAATGAACATTGTCAGAATAATATATCAACGAGTCTAACAACGATTTAATAATACCCAAAGGTTAAATAAATTTCATCAATTATTCCCAACTCGAAGTGTGTGTGTGTGTGCATGTAGGGATGGGCATCCCATCCCGCGATCCTGATCCTGTCCCGATCTCGTCCCGTCCTGATTTTTTCGGGTCTTAATGGGATTGAATAATTCCATCCCGATCCCGTCCCGATCTAGAATGGGATGGGATGAATATTTTCAATCCCGCCAATCCCGTCCCGAGCTAATTTTTCAATATTTATTTCTTAGTATTTTCAGCAAGTTTACCATTATTGCCATTACTTATGCTTAGCTAACTGGAATAAGCTAAAACAATATTGAGAGCTTATTATTTTTAGCAATTCCAGTAAGCAATATAATGTTTATCCCAGTTTAATTCCAGTTTTATGCTTATTCCAACATTAAACAATAAGCAATTCCATTATTATTTTTTAGCAATTCCAGTTAACAATTTTAGCTTATGTTTAATGTTTATTCCATTATTGCAATTGCTTATGCTTAGCTAAAAAATAGACCCTAGATTATGCTTAGCTTATTCCATATAATGATGTTCAGATTATATTCCAGCTGATTATAATCAAAGCACGCTGATCTCGTCTCGTCCCGTCCCGTGCCGATCCTGTATGAACGGGATGGGATAGGGATGGGTCTATCTCGTCCCATCCCGTCCCATGCCCACCCCTATGTGCATGGCCTTATCAACATAACTTTATTTTTCTCAGCTAAAATACGACTAGATAACCTTTGAATTTGTATGCTTCGACTATAAATCTCTCTTGTCACTCAGAAATGAATCACTCAGAGATTGGTTAGTTATCACTCAGTTTATATGTGAGAAAGAGAATAAATTATGGAAACACAAATATCTCACATATAATAATCATGAAAAACAGACTTTTAAAATAATGAAATGAATATGATATCATGGATTGGAATATAAATTACTTTGAGAATGTTGAATCATACGTCATAGTTCTTATCTATTTAATCTCCACATCTATGAACCAGACCTTTACTTAAGATCAATTAGGTCTTTATTAGGTTGTAATGAAGAATAAACCAATGTTGTACACCATTAATTTTTCTTCATATTTTTTATCTTTTTTTTTTTCGAAGTATCAAGCGGATTCATGGAATATTTAGTTAAGACATTTCAGTCCTGAGGATTCATGGAATATTTAGTTTCAGCTCTTTTTATTTGCCCATTCCAAAAATATATCAACCATACACATTCTCAAAGACATTGGGTAAGGATAAAAACAGTATGAGATATTACTCCCTAACTGGAGTATGTAATGGAGATGGGGTTAGCAAAGAAAAAGTTTATTTAAAGGCTCAAAGGGCTGCAAACGGATATTTATTATTAGGTAAGCTCAAAAGGCTAAAGAACGCTTCAAAGAAAAAATTGCCTATATCACTTCTTAAGCTCTAGTCGGTATTATGACATCTCAACTAAATAAATCAAGAAGTTCTAGTGTAATAATTCAATTCGACATTCTCAAAGCAATCAATATAAGAAACAATAATAATGAGATCATCAACGAGATAATGCAGATTCAAGAAAAGTCAGAGTTTATTTAATAACCCTCAAGAAAAATAGAATGTCTCGAAACTCACAAGGGTTAAGTCTGCACTATTATTCTAGGGTTTTCTAATTAATATCTTACTGATTAACTTTAAATTATGCTAACTCGGCTTATAGTGCAAGAGTGGTCGAGTCAAGAAATATCATGAAATATATTTAACTTAAAGATAATAACAAACCATATGTTTTTTATTGATATATAAAAGTGACAAGTGAAAGCATGCTTTCCTAAAATTTTCAGGCATACTTGAAAGCACATCCTCTTCATTGGAAAGGAACTTAGATTTTGAATGCATTTTCAAAGTGAAAATTTTTCATACAATCATAATTAACTATGTATTCAATGGAGATTTAGTAGAATACAATAGTAAATTGTGAAATAAATTTTAGTTCAAAATTTTTGAAAAATGCAGAAAAACTTATAAACCTCACCCCCAAACCTAAACCAAACATTGTCCTCAATGTATAAAATGATGATTATGACAAATGCAGGAAAACAAAATATGAGAGTTAGAGTGATATTACCATGGGAATGTTTTTACCAATTGCGACAAAATCATCCACCAATGAACGCTCAACAACATAAGAACTGTGGACTCATCATAATAAATTGATAAAAACAATACAGGACACAAAAAGATATACACGTGAAATAATAAAATAAATTACATGTATCAGTTGTAAGTAAAAATTGTTATGGAGCTAACGAGTATGAGTGAAATGCAACTAGAAAGAACTCGAAAATCAATCCAGATTAACCATAATGAGACAACTAAAGCTAGGTTGCCTCCTAGGAACGCTTGGTTTAACGTCGTCAGCCCGACATATATTCTTACTCATAAATGATGTACCATAAAGTGAAGAGGAAGAACATAGTAAACACTATCCTCAAAAAGGGGCAAGGAATCATATAGCAACAACCTAAAAATTTGAGGATCCGTCCAACGAATAGTAGCAACCACATGCGACACAACGCATACTAACACATCCCAAAAGCTACGAAGGCGCCATGCAAAATAATAGAGCAAATGCAAATGAACTCGCATTCTTAGAAAATCTGTGGGAACCTTGAGCAGAAAGGGGTCACAAACAATGATATCTAGCAAATGACTCCTACCTACTCCTAAAAAGGGACATCGTAAGTCAGGTTGCAAATCAGAAGATTGAATATGTATCACAATAGGGTGGTCAAAACTGAAATCATCTCTTACAAACAATGGATCCACATAGGTAGCATCAGTCAATATGAAAGGGATGAAAAGAGGTATGTCTATAGATATATTAGGTGGTATAGGTTCATCATAACAAAATGAACTACACCAAGATGATGAGTTAGACAACGCAACAACACCCCCAAACCTAGAATTAGCACTACCTATGGCATGTAGTCTCTCCAAAGAATACTGAGGGTCAGACTTCATGTAAAAGTCATTAGGAGGACATATATCAAATGGGTCGTCATGAACAGGCGGAAAAGGGAATGGGTAAGAAAGCCCAATAGTATCAGCATAAGGGCTCATTTTTTACTCATTGAGTGGTAGGAGTTCCACTTTAGGCTTCCATGTGTAACCCGGATCCATAATAGGGGCTGAATCAAGCAAAACATTCACTTCCCTAATGAAATCATCAATATCAAAGTCTAAACCGAAGTGAGTCAAACATGCTGCTAAGGGATCATCTGATACAGACTGCAATAAGGAATTCTCCACCGAATTCTCAATCATGTCAACTTCACAAACATCCTCGGGCTCGGGAGGTTGTTGACTGACATTAAAAACGTTGAGTTCGACGGTCATGTTGCTGAATGCCAATTTCATAATTCCATTCCTGCAGTTAATAATGGCATTGGATGTGGCCAAAAATGGTCGACCCAAAATGACTGGAATGTGACTAGAGAGATTGTGAACAGGTTGTGTATCAAGAACTATAAAGTCCACAGGGTAATAGAATATTTCAACCTTGATAATCACATCCTCTATAACACCACGGGGGACTCTGACAGACCTATCTGCCAATTGCAGTGTTACTCTAGTCGGTTTTAACCCACCGAGACCTAATTTCTCATAAACAGAATATGGCAATAAATTAACACTCGCCCCTAAATCCAATAGTGTCTTATCTATCACATGATCGCCGATAATACAAGAAATAGTCGGGCAACCAGGATCCCTATACTTAGGCGGGATTATGTGTTGAATAATTGAGCTCACTTGCTTGGTGAGGAAGACTCTCTTTTGCACATGGAGCTTACGCTTTTGTGTGCAAAGAACCTTCAAAAACTTGGTATAGTTAGGAACTTGCTTGATAGCATCGAGTAATGGGATATTTATGTGAACTTGTTTAAAAATTTCCATTACGTCGTTTACACTTGTTCATTTCTTTGCCGGAGCTAACCGTGATGGAAACGGTGCCCTAAGAAAATAAGATGCCTAAGTGGGGTCAGAGTCAAGAGGCACATCTTTAGAAGACGAGGCTTTATTAGCCTCCTTGTCAGATGGAGATGCAACCTGCATTGACTTAGACAGAGATGCAACGACACTCGAATCAGACACTTGTACCCGATTGTCAACCTATTTTCCACTCCGAAGGGTAGTAATAGATTGGACATCTTCATGGTGTGACTCAGATGTACTACCAATTGCGATTTGACCATTTGGGTTTGAAACAGGTTGACTAGGAAATCTCCCTGGCTCTTTCTCCAAAAAGGACTGAGGAATCTTACTCACAACTATCTCAAGTCTATTGAGGGCTTGAGATTGGTGTTGAGTCGTGGCTTTCAACTCAGATATGTCCTTAGAATGCTGCTCAATTATACTTTCTGAGCGCTGCAAAAATCGATTAACCGTTTCCTCTAAACTTGATGTGTTGGATGGAGGAACTTGGTTAAAGTGGGGCCTAACAGGGCTAGAGGCTTGAGGAACCTGGGAGACAACAACAGGTCCCCCTTGGTGTGGGCCATGGGTCCAGGAGAGACTTGGATGTTTGGCGAACCCTGAATTGTAATAGTTAGGTTGCAGATTATTGCCAGGTCGCTGCATCGCATTAAAAGAGTTGACTTGCTCAGCATAGTATGCAGGATAATCGTTTTGCAAGTCATAATTAGCCATTGAATGACCAGGACTCGAACATGCAGCACAGACTTCAGATGAAGCATTTGCGGGAAGTACAGGTTGACTCAAATTCAAAAGTGCATCTATCTTTTGAGTCATGGTCATAACAGCCGTCTCTAACTTTGAGGCAGAAGGGGGTTGAACAGATGTATCTCTAACTTCATATATAGCCCCCTTACGCCTATCAGACTCCTTTCTCAAATAATCCCATTGCTGAGAATTTTCGGAAAGTGTCTCAAAGAATTCCCAAATTTCACTGACACTCATTTTCATTAATGACCCACCACTAGTGGCATCAATCATACGACGGTTTTGAGGGGTTAAACTGTCTTGGAAGTATTGAACTAGTCGCCACTTCTCGAATTCGTGATGGGGACACTTGACAATGAGCTCATTGAACCTTTCCCAACATTCGTAGAAATGTTCGCCCTCTTTTTGTTGAAAATTAGATAAATCTCGTCGGAGGGCATTCGTTTTATGAATGGGGAAGTACTTTGTCAAGAACTTTCTTGACAACGCATCCCATGATGTGATGGATCCCGTCTCTAATGAGTTTAACCACGATTTCGCCTTATCGTTCAGAGAAAAGGGAAATAACCTAAGACAGACCGAATCATTAGAAAAGTTTTGGTACTTCAGGGTAGCGCAGATGTCAAGAAATTCTTTGACATGAATATAAGGGTCCTCTTTCTCAAAACCATAAAAAGTGGGCAAGAGATGAATAATAGATGGTTTGAGTTCAAAACTGTATGCATTTGTCTCAGGTAAGACAATGCAAGATGGAACACTAATAGAAAGAGGGGGCGAAGTAATCCTTAAATGCCTTCCCCTCAGCCATCTCGGTGGACAAGGGTGATGAACCTAAATAGGTAATGGGGACTTCAAAGAACTTCTAGAATTCTTGTCGGACAAGTCTATTCTTAGAATCATGCACCCAGGTATGCATAAACTACTGGATAACGAAGGTTCAAAGTCAACACTCCTAAACATGCTTCAATTTAAAAAAAAACATTTAATGCAAGCCTAACTGCTATATGAAGTTGACCTAACTCTGAAAAAATTCAAAACAACGGGACCCCCTAAATGACACCTAAATGATGCACAAACAAAATGAATGCGGGCTGAAATTCAATTCAATTTATCTAACCGTGGGAGAGGCACGGTAATTTCCTATCAATCCACCACTACAGAATTGCTCTTACCTCTTTTTCCACTCTCTAGCTCAAAGTGAAATGCCAGTTCAAGAATTGTTCCCAGATGGGATATGTTCCTTCACTCGACCACTTCAAGCTATCAAACGTCCAAAGAGAGTTCCTATGAGCGTCACACATGTCCTAGATAATTATCTTGCTACAAATTTTAAATAGTGAATGTCTAGGTTCCTAACCCTAAAATAGATGGTGATTAACTTATCCGCGGGAGAGGGGCACGGAAGTTTCAACTCAATCCTGCCACTATTCAAATTTGCATGCAATACTACCTAGAACAAGCTAAACACAAGTGAACACACAGAAACCGCGTGCAGATGCAGTAGGTAGAAGTTACCTCCGGCGTGAACCTCTTTCGGGTTACTTGCGACGCCGGGTAGAAGTCGATTTCTGAGAGTTTCCTTGCGAATCGCAATATTTCACTTCGTTCCCACTTGAGCTCCTATGTTTGTGACTGCCTGCAAAAATAATTCAATCTCAAACAAATAAAACAAATAAGAAAAGCAAATAAAACAAATAAGATACTGACTTGTAACACTATTCCTAAAAAGAAAATTAAACCTAATTTATAAACTAGCAAAAACAACCCTAGATTTCGATTGTACCGTTACAATCCCCGGCAACGGCACCAAAAACTTGATGGAGTTTTTATTAACCTAAATTAATAAGTTAATAAACCCTACTTTTAATACCGCAAGTGCATGACTGTCTAACTGGTAGACAGTGGCAAATACGGGTCGATTCCACGAGGATTGACGAGACAGTCAAATTCTAGGACTTATTTGAACTAATTTAGAGTTGGGGGTTACAGCAGAAGAAAATTATTAAATTAAGAAAATGAAATTGACAACTAAAATTAAACTGATAAGATGATAGAGAGGGGACCGAGACATCGAATCCACCACAGGTTCTTCGAGATTTGTGTAATCCAAATTATTGTTTTCAAGGATTAACATGACTAACCTAAAGAGTAATCTAAGCTCGCAATTGATTTCAGCAAAGGTATAAACCCCTAGCATTGCGTGTCTTCTTACGGCACACACAATCACAGGTTTATTTTAACTAATTCTAAACCCCTAGCATTGCATATCTTCTTACGGCACACACACTCACAAATTCAGATTAATTGATTAAAGCGGGCTTTGAATATCAATAAAAGGTACTTCTAACTACCGACTAGTCTAGATAATTAATCCGGATATAATCGGTGAAAGCAAATTATTGAAACTCAGAAATCAACTGTGTTTAACGTTCAAATATATAGAAAACAATAAATTCAAATACAACAAACTCTAGGAAACCCTGTGGTTTCATCTTTGCCTCGGCGTGGGGTCTAGAAGATCATGGTGGTGGTGGTCATAGGATTGGTGTAGGTGGAATCCATCTTAGCACGAACACACATCTCGAGAAAGAGTGCAAATGCATTGTGGTGGCTCCGAATAAGTCACGGGGTGCCAATAGCCAACTGTTTGAAAAACAGTTGGTTCCCGCCAACTTTTCCTGTGCCTTCGTCCCCACTGAGCCGCGCTCCTCGCGCTGCCTCGTCTTCGCTCCTCGTGAGCTCCTTCTTCCTCCGACTGACGCCAGTACCTGCAAAAGAGAGAGAGTTGGAAGAACAAAGAGAGGGGCGCGAAAAAGAACAAAAAGGAGGGAGAGAAACAGGGGCGGTGCTCGTTGTTTCTGCTCCTGTCGCGGTGGTGGTGTGCGAGCTAGTGCGCCGCTTGAGACGGTGGTCATGAGAGAGGGAAACAGGAAGGAGGGCCGAGAGATGGCGAGGCTCGGCGGCGTGGACGGTCTTTCTGGATCTGTCGCGAGGTGGAACAGGGTGGTGGCGGCGGTGGTTGTGTTGCGCTGCTTGTGACAGTGAGAACATGGGATGAGGAGAGGAACAGGGAGATGGTGGCGGCTATTGTTGGGCGTGCGAAACAGGGGTCGAGGTGATGGAGTGGTGTGCGTGGTTGTTTGCGAGGAACAGGGAGGTGATGATGTTACGATGGAACAGGGTGTAGCGTCTCCCTAGCGAGCGAGGAAGAGCGGGTGAGGAAGGAAGGCGAGGTGGCGGTTGATGGTGGAACACTTTGTGCAATTGAGGGGGACGAAAATAGGGGATGAAGGGAAGAGGATTGCGGCTATGGTGGTGTTGGCGAGGTGAGGTAGTGGTGATGGCGGGATGATCGCACTGCTAAATCTCCTATCGAGCGAGGATCACCGGCAGGGTGGATTGGTGTGGTGGTTGGAAAAGAGAGGAAGAGAAAAGAAACCTGGAAGAAGGGAGAAGAGAGCTTTCTCTAAAAATGGGGAAGACCTAAATAAGGTTCTCTTATTTCCTTGGGCTTGGGTTTCTAGATTAGCTTTTTGGGTTTGGGCTTAGGTTAAATTAGGTGGACCTAGGTTTAGATATGTGACCCTCTACTTTGTACCACCGCTAGAATCGACAAATTAATATATCATTTCCTCAAATTTTCGCATTTATGCGATTTCATCGTTCACGCTCAAATTCCTACAAAAACATGAAAATGAAATAATTAGAATAAAATATACTAATTGAAACACTAACATATATAAATTAAGGGATATATTATGTAATAATTACGTGAATATCAACGATTCCCAAGGAAAGTGCGCAGACCATGCTCATTCAATTAATGGCGCTGCACGCAGCCCCTTCAATTGAGAGGGAGTAACCCTCAACCGTCACGCAGTCTACGTCATACATGTGTCACCACGAGATCTATGTCGTACACGTAATGCAATCAAACAGGAAACCCTAACACTTCCTTTGCAGGCCCAAATGCTCGATCCACTCGGCTTATCATTCAAACAGTATTTTGCTACATGCTAGGCACGAGCGCAAATCCAAAGCAGCGTTAACACAAGGACCGTACCTACGGATCGCAGTTTGATTTAAAGTAATGTTATCCGCACAGTGCGCGACACTAGTGGACATGGGTTTTCACGACTTGAAATGGGCGGAACCCCTCTCCAAGTGGACAAGCTTAGTCAGCCTAAGCTGATGACGACGACTTCTGGTATCACCCGACACCTAGTCCGCTTAGCGCGGATCTCGATGGTCTAGGAAGTGGGAGTCTAATCAATGTTATCATACCTAGTGACGACGACTTGCCAGGGATCATTGCCCCCCTTCGCGATCAATGATCGTCGAACCGAATCAGGTAAGCCTAGCTGGTGACGACTGGCAACTAAAGCTTCTGATCAAAGCCCAAACTTGTAGCCCCCACTGCTCGGGTGTAGATGTTTTGGAAGATGGGAGCCTAGTCAGTCCCGAACTGATTTCGACGGCTCACCACGGGACCACTGTTTTTCAGCGTGGACACCGAATCACCAACCCTGGACTTGTAGTCCCCATTGCGCAGGTGTAGATAGTTTAGAAGATAGGAGCCTAGTCAGTCCCGAACTAATTTCGACGGCTCGCCATGGGACCACTGTTTTTCAGCGTGGCCGCCAAATCACCAACGTTGGACTTGTAGCCCCCATTGCGCGGGTGTGGATAGTTTAGAAGATGTGAGCTTAGTCAATCTCGAACTGATTTCGACGGCTTGCCATGGGACCACTGCTTTTCAGCATGGCCGCCGAATCACCAACCCTGGACTTGTAGCCCCCATTGAGCAGGTGTAGATAGTCTAGAAGGTGGGAGCCTAGTCAGCCGCGAACTAAATCTGACGGCTTGCCACGGGACCACAGCTTTTTAGCGTGGCTGTCGAAAACTCCCAAATTTGTAGCTTGATGCACACAGGTGTAGATGATTTGGAAGGTGGAAGCCTAGTCAGTCCCGAACTGATCTTGACAGCTTGCCACGAGACCACTGCTTTTCAGCCTGGTCGCTGAACCCTTTTACTCGGACATGTAGCCCCCACCGCGCGGGGCAGGTGTAGATGGTTCGAAAGGTGGGAGACTAATCAATCCTTAACTAATGTTGACGACTCGCCATGGGACTACTACTCTTCAGCATAGTCGCCAAGCCTTCACTCCCCGAATTAGTAGCCCACATTACTCGGGCATAGTTGGTTCGGAAGGTGTGAGCCCCAAGCAGCTCACCACGCGACCACCGCTTTTCTGTAGCGATCGCAAACATGAATCTAGCTGAGTTAGCGTCTTCACGCTCAAACGGACTGACATTCTAATATTGGCAAAGCCCACTCACGCTAATACAAAAATCGTACTGCCAGTGCCCGGATAAAAGCTACTTAGGATGCCAACCCGAGCTTACGGCGCCTGACTCGGCACGAACACTCTGGCACGTACGCTCGGCCATCACAACTCGCCCATAGCAGCAGCTGCAGCTGACTGATCAGACAAGTGAGGCAAGCTTCAAGCAGCTTACCTTGGGGACAAGACACAGCTTGGGCAACTCAACCCTTTGCTAAACTATTCGTAACATGCCCACTATCGGACATGACTATACAACGATGACCCTGAGTCATTCACAACGTAAAACGATCAAGCTCTCTATTGCAGACAGACCAGTCAATGACCTATTGATTCAACCAGCCTATGCCAAAGTAAGATGAAAAGGCGAAACGAAAAACATGCAATAGAGACAACAAACACGAAACGAATAAAATTGTTTTCACTAATAGTCAAAACAGAAAGGGGTACAAACACACAAAGTTTACTTCTTATCAGAAGAAGGTACAAAAACAAAGGAGCTATGCCTAGTGGAAGAAGAAGCAGGAGTTGCGTCCACACGCACCACGACCTCGACATTTGGGCCCAAACTGTCTTCCTCGTTCAATGACGCGGAGGTAACAGACAAGTCTACATACGACATCTTATAATGGCCGAGATCCCACTCCGAATGCTCCTCCTTCATCAGCGCCAGCAGCTTCAATCTGCCATGTACAACCCAGCGGAACTTGCATTTGCCTTGTTCTTGAAAAAGCTATTCCTCGCGCACCTTCATATCAACAAGTTCACGCTCCAGTAGCTCCAACTTGCCAGTCAGCGCGTTGACCTAAAACTACTCTGTGGCCAGAGTATTCTTCAAAGCACTAAGCTCATGCCACTCCAATTCGAGCTGGTCCTTGGCCTTCCTCGCTTCTCGAGCATAGAACTCCACATCGAATTTTAACTATTGCTTCTGAGCAGCCCAATCGGTCTCCTTCAAAGCATTATCTTCAGTAAGAGACCACAGTTCAGAACGAGCTTTAGCCTCATTTTCCCGCGCAACCTCTACGTCTCAGCGGGTCCGGTCCAACTCTTGTTTGAGTCTATCGCTCTCGAACACCGCCTTAGACAGATCACGCTCAAGGACCTTCAGACGAGCCCCTTGAGTCTCAGCGGCCATGGTTGGCTGATCCAGCCTCTTCTCCCCAGCCTGCTTCTGTAGTTGCTTTTGTAGCCGATCAATTTCATAAAGCACATCAGAATACAACACCTGCATGTGCGAGAAGACACGCTCTAAGGTGTATACTCTCTCACGAGCCGCCTCGACTTCCATCCCAGCAACGGCCTCATGGCTCAAGTGAGACGTACCCAGTATAAGGTACTTCAAGCCCTTGTCCATACACCCTTCTAGTGTATCCTCTTCGGATTTTGGATCGCAATCCATCAGTCAGTTGTGACGCCTGGTTATATGCTTCCTCGAAGCATACTCTACGTACACCTCTTGGTGTCAGACCTGTGAACTCATCTTTACCAAGTTCAGTGCAAACAGGCTTATCCGCGCATTCGGATGAAGCTTTCCCGGATCAGGAATTAGCCAACAACACCTTTCACGGTTGCCACTGTCCTCGGGTTCTCTTCCATGGCTTTTTCCTTGTCGACAGCAGCCGACCATTTATTGTAACACGGCTCAACGGGAACAAGAAGGAGATGAGGAAGCGAATTATTCAGATGAACCTCCAACACTTCTAACTGTGGCCTGAAACGAGACGGTGAGCAACGCGGACTACATGAAACTTGGCCTGTGCCACCACGGCCACTTTCAGACTGCACACTAGCGAAACGATCAAATTCTACAACCTCAGGCGAATCCTCACATGAGTCTTCTATCGGAACAGTACCATGCGAATCAACACCGGTAGAAGCCGCCATTGCGACCCGCACCAGACGATCATTCAAAGCTTCGACCTGCGCGTTGCTAAGGTTCGACCTGTCTACAGCTCCTGCGAACAACAGGTAATGTTTCTCCAAGTTAGACACATCAGTCTCCGCCCTAACAGGCTTAGCATATTCGCGCTCTTCTCTTACTAGAGAGGGTCGTGCTGAAGGCAACCCAGTTCTAACACGGGACCTCTTCCTCACAAACGAGGGAAGCGTTTAAGACGGCTCCTCCACGTCAGACATAACGGGAACTTTGGCCCCAGCAGCCTTCCTCTTCCTTGAAAGGGCCTCATCTTCTAACTTAGTTCGCAATACTCGGTACAGAGTGGAGGCAACGTGCCAGTTGTCCCACAACCCACTACAAATGAAGTTGGAAACTCTTACGAAATCGACCACGTTCCTCTTTGGCAAGCCGCATAACGTATCCATGGTGTTTTGTTCCTCTAAGGTAAGAGTAGTGGGAAACCTTCCTGCGAAGAAACACATACAATGATTAACCAGCCCGCGATCAAGCATATCAAAGTCACGGGAAAGGGTTGGACTCATGAAGCAGCCTGAACTCTCGCTCAAGCGGACGACCCTTGCATAAAAAAATACTTCGAATCCGCAGGGGCCAAGAAGCAATACTTCTGCCAGAACTTGGAATCATCGGGCAGATTCCCAAAGCAAGCTGGCGACGTCATCTTATAGACAACGTTACCCTTCAGCTGGGGGAGAAGTTAACAACCGAATTACTCGCTGAGTCACGCTGACGCCGGCTTCCTTAGCACTGATCAAAATCAGGAGGATGATCATATATCCATTAGGCCCCAACTGGGTTGAAGGAATCCCCAGGAGATGCAAGAACTCCCAATCACGTCCAAAATCAAAAAACGCACTCCAGTTTGAAGCATCCCACGATGCAAGCAGATGAAACCGACTGGAGGTGACATTGGCGTTTGGTTACCCATCAGAACATACAATGGCAGGTCCTCAGGGACCCTAAACTTAGTACGGATTTCGACAAGACCAGGCTCAGACAACAACCTGTCTTTGAAAAACTTCAGGCCCTCGGCCAAGGTTGCGTCATCAAGTAGGCTTTGTTGAGCCATGAAGAAGATGAACAATCTTTTCTAATCAGAGCGGTATTTTCAACAATACAGAAAGTATAAGAGTCAGACTCTACACTGCGGATGACCTAAATAGATATTGGGTTCCCGCCTCTTTTTCACTGGACCAACTTACGTTCAATTACTGCAGCGCGCAGCTCAAGCAACGATTCAAACTCAATCATCATGAGTGGCGCATCCCTTCAAGAGATGACTTAGCAAACCGATGTGACGGCCTACTAACTGGGGGGGGGGGTTACATGATGATACATAAAAATGGTCACACCCCTGAGTCATACACGTGTCAAGATGATCTCGAGGAACTACTAACCCCAGCATCAGCCCAACACTGATCCGGCCCAAGCGATTCTAAGCCCACCCAATTCGATCCGTCAGACGGACCGAACTCTTACAGCATGCTAGGCCCACACGTCTCACAACTATCCTCAATACCCATAAGTCTTACGAGGACACATATCTCGATGATCAGCTTCGGACGGGCAACTACAACAGCTCTCTGCTTCCAACTAGGAAGCAAATACCAGACTACATTCTACATAGGGAAACTCCTCTTCTGCGGATTGCTCTCGTATTGGAAATTATCTCCTGCATATCTAGAAGCACAAGGCTAATATGGAATTTCCCTCCTACATCACAACTCCTAATTAGATAAAGATCTCAACGAAGATCTCTTTCCTAAACTATGCCCTCGATAGACTATAAATAAGACATGAGTTTGATAAGCTAAGGTACACTACAGTTCCCTGTTTACAATATTACGCCTTCCTCAGATCCTTGCCTGACTTTAGCATCGGAGTGTCATCGACCACCACAACATGGTCTGTAGCTCACGTGTGTTACTTGTGCAGGTCAGCAAGCAGCGAGACTAAGTCAAAGCAGGAGCGAAAAACGACTGCATCAATAATAATAATAATAATAATAATAATAATAATAATAATAATAATAATAATAATAATAATAATAATAAGAAGAAGAACAATGTGATCATTCTAACTCCATTAGATATGTTTTGAAGAGTGATTGTATAAATAATAAGCTAGAAATCATCAACTTATATAGTCTAACCCAATCAGTAATTGATTGTTCATAATTAATAAAAGAGTCATAATTAGTTATAAAAGTGTAAAAATAGATTTACTATTTGTTTAGAAATGGTAAAAATGTGGTATAAATTTATAAATTAACCTGGGTTAATAAAATAGTTTTTATTGGTCATAAAAATATAAAAATAGGCAAAAATTAACCATTGTAGTTGTGTATTGTAGTTGATACACAACTACAATATCTAAATGATCTATTTTGTGAAACATAAGCCTTAAAAATCATCCCCCACATGTTTTATCGTCTAAGCTTTTAAATGCACGTCTTTAACAGTCAAGAATGATAGATCAGAAGATTTCTTGCTGTGCTACGCCATGTATCCATGCTAAATAGCATTATTCATTTGATTACAGTCTAACTGGCCTCCTCCAATCCAGTGTCTTTGTGTTCCAACTTAAATTCTATATTTACATATGCGTTGACAATTTCAAAGTACTGAAAACAAAAAAGTGGAAACAGATTTATCTCTCCATCACAACTAGTTTCTGAACCATCCTTCACCTACAATAGTTCAACTGGACTGATGTTCCATATATCTTTCGCATATTCATGAATAGTCCGGTCGCTGCTGAACTTGTATGAGCCAGCCGTATTCAATATCGACATCCTTGTCCATCTCTGCGCACACAATTAGAAACATTAACAAAAGATGATGACAGAGTTAAGATTGACATAAGCTTGTATAGTTGTATCATTGTATGGACACGAAACATTTAAGGATGTCCATTTAAGGGATATCAGTTCAAATACATATATATATATAAAGGAATGTAAAACAGACTCAGTTAGCAGGCATGTAAGCGACATTACCTTTTGATCTCGATAAGCTTTGTCAACCTTCTCTTGACATTCAAGGTAACTTGGGAAATCTTTCCCAACAAGAAAATAATCTGCTTGGCCATAACCTTCATTCCCTTCCAAGGATCCCATCAATTCATTGTAACTGTAGGGTCCAAAAACACCACTTCTAACATATTCCTCGACTTCTTCGAATCGTGGGTCAGGAATAAACTGCAAGCATTTAGTACAAGAAAGATCTTATGTATAGAGAAAGGACCTTAACGTCGAGGGAATGGGTGAGGAAAGAGAGCGAGGGACCCATCCCCCTCAAGATTAGCAACGGCACACAACTCGAGGGGGAGGGATGGGCACCCATCCCTCGCTCTCTTTCCCTCGCCCATTCCCTCAACGTTTAGAAAAGGCGGTATAGAGACATGTCAAAGTGAAACAGGAAAGAGGTGTATGTTCTCCTTTGACATCAAATTATAATTTTATATACTTGTCATAATAATAAACATACCTTGCCCTCGGCTCTTTCTTTTCTTAAACCAGCAATCTCATGGGCTCGAGCACCAAAGAGGAAAAAGTTATCCTCTCCTACCTCTTCCCTTATTTCAACATTGGCTCCGTCCAATGTCCCAATCAAGAGACAACCATTCATTGTGAATTTCATGTTGCTCGTTCCACTGGCCTCCATTCCAGCAGTACTAACCAACAAAAACAGATGAGCAAAGAACAACCAAAAGGTGAGTTCTTTATCTTGGTCTCACTATATCACTCATTATTCTCAAAGGAGCAAAGAACATTGTGTATAAAGTATATAACAGAAAGAGACATGTACGAGCAGTTGGTATAGATACGGTGCCAGACACCCCAAACCGAACTCCGGAATCTTTATTAAAAAAAAAAAAATACGAAACAAAAACTCTAGAATCTTTGCTCAGTCTACATGGGTACTTGGCACATAGATAACAGGTCACAAGACTTGTTACAATTAAGGCTTGGATTTGGTTGCAATTTCTACATGATCATCGTCATATATAAAGTTTCAAACATAATTTTACTCAAGGTACCTGATATGTTGTGATAGCTCACTTGCAGGAATAAGCAGTTCTGCAACACTAACATTATAATCAGGAATGAAGACAACCTGAACAACAAAAGAGAGGAATATTTTTCTCATTAGTGCTAAATTGAGCGCGGGAAATTAACGGATGGGTTTATCTGCAAAAACACATATAATATAGCAGTCATTAAACGTCGTTACCAATCATTATTTATTATAATCACTGCAATAGGTCATGACATTCATGCAAGAAGCTCACAAGAATACAAGTCAAAATCACATGAGTAACTATTATATGATCGTGCTACTTTAACACAGGCCTTCTAATCATCACTTCATACTTCTCATTTGGTTGGCCACCATTTTCAGGCTATTAACCAAAGGAACCATACAAATGAATTATCCTTATATCCCTGTGACATTGCAGTTCTACACTTAATGACCACGATTTTTTTCAAACATTCATATTTCGGATCATACAGTAAGATCGGAGATTATGGGTCACTCAAGAGCTGGACGTTGAATACACCAGACATATACTTTACCCTAGTATGATCTGGTACCAACAGGTAACACCGTCTTTTCTTGAATCATGTATTTTCTCTAAGAAACTTCAATTGATGATCAGGCTAGCCTAACTGTAGCTATGGAGGAAAGGGAATCCATCCCACAGGGAGCTGGAAAAACGATTTATTGTGGAATCAAATCCCACTACATGGAATTTATTCCTGAAATACATTTGGCAAGGTTCTTTTCCTAATTAGTTTGGGAAGGTCCTCAGTTCACATCCTCAACGTGTATGACATTATGACACGACATTGAGTAGATGAAAACTAGTAGGATTTAAGATTTTATTTTTTGATTTATTTATTATTTATTTATTTTTTAAAAAGGAAGTGAAATAGGGATTTGGGGGTTTCCATTACTTTCACTCTGTTGGGATTTTTGGAATCTTTGTGCTGGTCTTAGTTGATTTCTTCACTAAGAACATGAGTGAGAGTGGACATATAAGAGGTTCTCACATTGATAGTCTCTGTTACAATGATGTAAGATTGACACTCGTGTTTGCTTGTGATTTTTTTCCTTCGGGTTGGAAGTATTCAGATATATGTTCTTTGTAGTGATTGTGATCTTGTTTGTTTGATCTTCTCCTTTCTACCTCTTCTAGATTGGTTATTTCCCAAGATCTTGTTTTCCTACATTCTCACACTGCAATACATTTAAAGCTAACATGGTCACCGGACAAAATCAGAAAGATACCAAGTAAAATATTCAGATAGTTACAGCTTGCACGCTTGATACATATCAAGACCTACAAAATTTCATTTGATGAGTTGGATTGAGATAGAAACAATTTATTACAAAGCTATTTCCAGAGCCTTGTGAAATGATAGCCAAGTTCATATCGGTGATAATAAAACTATAACTATGATAAAAGTCCATGTGATGAGGCATACAAAACTAAAATAGCTTATTATATTTTTACCATACTGATAATTCCATATCATATTTATGTCAAAAAGATACAAAACCGCCAACTCGTACTCAGATACCTTTATAGGAACAGGGGAATTGTTAATAGTAAGCAACAAATTTAAATATGTAAATTTCCTATGGCTTAAGACAATAAAATAAAAGGTTGCCGAAGCCTTGCTAATCGAACCCTATGTAAATTAAGATTGCGAAAATAGCATTATAACACTGAATTATGAGTTTCCAAAATAAAGATTTAGATTTGGTATTATAACACTGAGAAAATAGTATTATGAGTTTCCAAACTGAGAAAATAGCATTATAACACTGGAATGTTAGATACCATTTAAAGAAAGATAGCCAAATTGCAACAACATTAATGGTATGGATGTACACTACAAATTCAAAATTGGAACTAGAATAGCAGCTTACCTTCAAGAGATCTCCAATTTCAGAATCGTGATTTATTGTCGCACCTACATCCGTGATAAATTTCACAATCCTTTTTGCTTGTATATATGTTGCAAATGCTTTTCCTCCAAATATGCATACTCGAGGAACAAAGTTTGTTTTCCTTTCTAGGTCGCTCATTTCTTTCATTTTCTTATAACGATAAACAATACCCATGATATTCAAAAGTTGCCGCTTGTATTCATGAATGCGCTTCACCTACAATATACCAATTAGCAAAGTATTTTCATAACAATTTAATAAACAACTTTAAAATGATGCAAAGAAAAGGCATGTTGAAATCGGTAGTCCATTTGCCGAGACACTGCGCTAGCTAAATACAGGTCAGCCAGGATACTTATCTTCATTGGATATATTAAACGCATTCTTGATCTTTTCTTACCTGTACATCAAACATTGCATCGGGACTGACAAGATATCCTGTTCTTTCTTTGATGAAAGAGACAGCCTTCATTTTGTTGCTCTTTTTCGCAGCTCTCCACTCAGTTTGCAGATCTTCATTATCAGCAAACTGAAAAAGATATGCACTCCTTTTGTTAATTTCAAGAACCAGGTCATAATTTTGAAATTCACAAGATAATTTCTTTTCTGACATTCTTAAATAAAACTGTGCTTGCTATGGAACTGCTTCTGCAAAGCCCCATCTATGAAAGGGTATGAAATTGTTGAGGGTTGTTTTGTCCAGAACTCTGCCTTAGTGTCTTACTTGAAGTAATGGATTACATCAGGCATGTGATAACAAAGAGAATTTCATGTTTGCATACAGGAACCTATCACAAGTTAAGAAGATGCACACAAAGTTGTAGCATTTATCCATGGTTTAAAAAACGTTGTGAAGCTACGGTTTAAGGCTCGCCTCAATGCGAGGCTTATGGTTAACGAAGTGAGGCTTACGCCTAGGTTTTCAACAATTGATTAAATTAGTACAAATTGTTAAAATCATACACTCATTGAGTGAGCGCCTCCCTTACGCCTCAATTCCTTAAGATTTTTTAAACCTTGCATCATAATGATAGGTTTACCTTTCGAAGTTCTGCCAGCTTCTCAGTGTCTAGGACCCAATTTTCTGTACCAGTCCACTTTGTTATGATTGTGCTTAGATCTGGATTGCAAAATTTGATCCATCTTCTTGGAGTCACCCCGTTTGTTTTATTTTGGAATTTCTCTGGCCACAACTGCCACAGAGAATTTGCAGGAAATCAATATCATACCTAATAAGTACTTCATTAGTCCACTCGCATGTGAATACGGACCAATTGTCACTTGTATTAAAAGATATACAAAATAAGAAAAAAATGAAAAGTTACTTGAGTTTATATTTTCTGACCAATGCTACTGGACATATTTACCTTATAAAATTCATTGAAGACTTCATCTTTCACAATTTCACTGTGAATCTCTGCAACACCATTTACAGCATGGCCGCCAACAACACAAAGATTAGCCATACGGACCATCTTAGGCAGTTTTGGATCTGATCCAAAAGTGACCACCTTTTCCTTCTTGTTAACCTTTCCTTGGGATTCTTCTTCTTCTTCTTCTTCTTCTTCTTCTTCTTCTTCTTCTTCTGTACTTTCCATATCTTCACTAGAACCGTCATTTCCATTAGAATCAATATTGCCCTGGGTCCCCGTTTCTTTTCCTTCGTCGTCAAAAGCAGGGACAGAGATTTCTTTTGGTACAGCAAGTAATTCCATAACGGAGGCAGGGAAATCAAAATTGTCCAGGATTCTCATTTCTTTCAGTTTTTTCTGCAACAGCTCACGATCTTCTATACCATACTCTGATATTATGGTATGAATCAGCTGGTTCAAGTATGAGACAGCCAAAATCACAAAAATTTTAAAAACAAAAGCCCTTAGATAAGAAATTTGTAATATCCGGCACCATTTTCCTTAAATATTACCAGCTATATACATTCACAGTACCTCCTCATCAATCATTTCTATAATCTCAACATGCCGTGGTAGCAGTTTCCGCATAAGTTCCAAACTCCATTTTTCCAAAGCTTCAGGTAAAACGGTGTGATTTGTGTAAGCCACAGTTCTGGCAAATAGGTCACAAATATGATTAGGACATCATTATGTAAGCTCAAACATAATCTGAATTATCTATTCTTTAGAAAAAAATAAAAAAATAAAAAAATAAAAAAATAAAAAAATAAAAAAATAAAAAAATAAAAGTGGAAACGTTATCCAGAATGTGAAATGTTAAGGGATTGCAATTTCCCTTACTTTAACAACAGACAATTTGATCAAACAACACAAAGTAGATGTAGGTGTGTATGGCAGCCTTGTTTCAGGATTCAAGTCATATGTCATTTTGTTTTAATTAGCAAGGGGAATGTGAGTTTTAGCAATCTCAGTTTATATATATATATATAGGGGTGGGGGTGTCTTATTGTACTCAAGTGAACAATGACCGTACAGAGTTTACTTTCCAACTGGAGGGGGGGGTGGAACATAATTAGTTTCCTCGTATGCTCATCTTTAGTTGGAGTTTGTTTATTACAATGTTAGCTTTATTATTACCATCATTAGTAGTAGTTTCTATTTTCTTTTTGCAATCAATTCCATATTGGATCTTTTTTACATGTAAAACACACACACACACATTGATATTTGTTCTCTTTCTGACTTTCTCTCAATTCTTACTCTATGGGTCTGTTGGTCATGGAAATTGAAATCGTTTTCGTGAATTCGATTATGAGGCCTCCCCTCGGACTTGGATTTCCATAAGCAGTGGAAAAACAGTCTTACGAAGAATCAATTTCCTGTCAGTAAATAGACAACCAAACAGCGAAAATTTGCATAACAAGGAAAATGGCTAAGCAATGAATCTAACGAAAATACATTCTCTTTTTATTTTCTCTCAAAACCTGTGATCTAATGCTTCTGGTAACTGGATTCCATCCCAACTTGGAGGTGCCAAGTAAATGCCATGGACCAATATTTCATTGGGCCAGACCTGAATCCCATTCAGTTGTTTTCAAAGAGAACCAGAAAGTAATGTACCTTTTAGTTATTTCCCAGGCTTTGTTCCAGCTCAGACCCTTCACATCAACCATTATTCTGATCAGCTCCGGTATGCAAAGTGTTGGGTGAGTATCATTCATCTGTACTGCAACCTTTTCTGGAAATTCTTCCCAGCTCACAGATCCTCCACATCTCCTCTCAAAACGTGCTATAATGTCTTGTAAAGAAGCAGAGCAGAGTGTATACTGTTGCTTTAAACGGAGAACCTTACCTTCCATTGAGTCATCCCCAGGATAAAGTACACAGCAAATCTGATAGGGAAAAAATATCTCAGAGAATAAGTTCATTCACTTTTTCTTAAAACTAAGTTTGATAAAGTGTATCGCCATCATCTAACAGTGTATTCTAAAATAAAATGTTTGAGGCTGTTCCACAATAATAGGGCACTTCAGACTTTGGTCCCAAAAGACCGCACTATTTAGGTCATGGTCCCAAACATGAGTTGACAATGACAGCGTGTGACAAAAGAGAAAGGCATCCTTACCAAACTCCAACACATTGGCAAGTTCATAGGAGCCGGCAACAATGTCTTTTCTTTTGTCACACGCAATGTCTTTTTTTATGTCACGCGCTGACTGCACAAAGGACAGGATGGTCAAATCACGGTTCGGGACAATGACCTTAAATACTTGGAACCAAATTGAAGTGCCCTGGCACTAACTTCTAAAATTCCCTTTAAATTTTTGATGAAGTGTTGGACGGTGGGATGTTTTAGTCATCTTCTTAAGATTTTGCTTACAACTAAGTCACAACATTAACAATAATCATTGTGTCATATATATGATTACATTAAGAATTTGAAGTAGACCAAATGTCTTAGACACAGAAAACGACCACTGAATTTCCTACCGAATTTTTGTGTATTTGACTGTTTCCCTAGCATGCTAGGCGCAAACCAACACATTTTTTTACAGATAGAAGGGAAATATAAGAAAGTAAGTTAATAAGTATTAGAATCACTAGAAGAACCCCCACAAACCTTTTCAGCACTAGTTTGGGCCTCGTACGCTTTAGCATGATCTCCAGAATTGAAAGCACTTAAATTGAAATCTTCTGCTGGAACTTTAGTGGACCAAAGTCGAAGGTTGATTGTGCTTTTGGTTTTATATCCTGGTATTGGAACATCATAAGCAACAACCTTTATATCTTCACCGCCAACCCAACTTTTCTTTCCACCTAAACCAGTATTAACTTTCCCGTAGAACTTCACTAGATATGATACATCGTGTCTCACAATTTCCCAGGGATTGCCCATCTGCAATGAGATAACATCATCAAAAAATTGGTATGCAAACAAAAACTTTTGACAACGAAGAAGAGAACATAAAATATGCGATCCACGAGTTTTCTGGCTTGTATAGCAACCCATGTAACTTCAACTATAAAAATAGCCTACCTCAAGCCAATTCTCTGCAACTTCCTCCTGACCATTTGTAGTAATGATCTGTTTGAACAGTCCATGCTTGTACCTAAGTCCATAACCCCATGCAGGGTAATTCAGTGTTGCCAGAGAATCCAAAAAGCAGGATGCCAACCTTCCGAGACCACCATTTCCAAGTGCAGCATCTGGCTCCTATTATTTATTGGTAAAAAGTTTGTGTAGATGATACCATGCTTTAAAATAAAGTGTAAATATTTCTAAGTGCAATTTTTTGGAAAAAAGTACTTTAATAATAAAGGCCACAAAAGCCCTTTTGTCCATGTCAAAACCTTCTCAGTGATTTGTTAAGAAACAAAAAAATGTTATACAATATAATGGACTACTGATACAATTGGCTAACTGCTGAGTGGAAATAATGAAATTATTGGTCTTTTGGAATCAAGAGTTCCCAAGAGACATTCTTATGTTTTGGTAAGAATTCAATGCAGACGTAGCAAGCAACAGTTGGAAAAAAAAAAAAAAAGACATAAATGACACAACCATAGATGCTACCAAATCAGAGCATAGATATAGCATAGATACTATCTGGCATTAGTAGCTCAACCAAATTATTCAATTACAGAATCAAGTCATAAATTTTGTTGAACTATTTGCATGCCATCTTAGAAATATCTTAGTCGCCTCCAACTTTCTGGAAGGTTAGAAATTTATATAGATGGTCGCTTTCAGAAAATAGATTTAGGCTTTCGCCACATGGAATCAATGGGAACAGTAGATATATGGATCAGACAAATGATAGTCGTTGCATCCAGTTCTTTAGGTACAAATAGATTGCTCCAAACTCAATGTTAAGCCAACCCACTGACAACCCTACATGCAATATTTGTTGTTCTATACATTGTTCATCTGATTTTTTTTATTTTTTTGATGAGCAAGACAAACAAGAATAACATTAAAACCAGTGTTCTAAAAAACGTTCTAGGCGTTAGAGAAACGCCCAAATTAATGGTTGGACGGGGTAAAAAATCGGGTAAGCGCCTAGGCGGGTTCTAGGCGGTCTATGCGGGGTCTGGGCGGGTTTTTTTTTTTTTTTTGAATAAGGCTGATTGTATTATTATTTTATTTTTCTGTCCCCTTTTTTGGAAAAAAACAATTTAATTTTTTTTAATTCAGTACATGTCTAAATGTAGCAAAGGATGATTACTTAATGGAATTCTCAAAGAATCTGTCGGTACCAATTTTAGTAATGTAGATTTTATCAAACATGACTGAGGTAATTCATACAATTTGAAGAAAAACAAAATAGTAGGTTTGGATATTTATCCACAAATTCAACTTTGTATAAAGTACCCATCATGACCAACTTCAGTCATTTGAGTTTTAATAAATTTTGTTCATGATTGTTAATTTTTCATGTTTTTAAATTGAATTGGATGTAATTGATAAGGTATTATGCTTAACTTTTGTAAATTATTAAAGTTATAATACAAAACCTAAAACTTTGCGGGCGCTAAGTACCCATCATGACCGACTTTGTAAATTATTAAAGTAACTCAGTCATTTGAGTTATAAAGTACCCATCATGACCAACTTTGTATAAAGTATCTTGACATTAAATTGGATGTAATTGATAAGGTATTATGCTTAACTTTTGTAAATTATTAAAGTTATAATACAAAACCTAAAACTGCCTAGGCGCTAGGCACCTGCTCGCCGCCTGCCTACCACCTAGCGCTTTTTAGAACATTGATTAAAACACCAATCTCAAAAGAAGTGAGAAGCTCTTAGAGACATAAAAAGGAGGAAACTCACAAATGAGACTTGCTACATGCTAGGCAAATCCTTAAGCATACATGACTGGAAAGAGCAGTGCTTAATCATCAAAAGATCTACACATGTTCGCACTAAAAAATTGCCTATTTCTAGAATTCATCAAAATGGGTGATCTAGTAATTGAGAATTTAAGATTCTAGAATCAATATGAAGAACCTGCAAATAAACTGGAAAATAAACCATCTCAGCAACTTATATCAAGCACTTGAATATAGTCTGACCTGCCTAGCCACACTTTCGAGATCGTGTCCGAGCTTACTCAAAGCCTCTGCATAAGGGCCTGTTAGCTCTAAATTACCAAGTGCATTCAACAATGCTCTTCCCTGCAACATAGATCAAATATGTAATTAAGTAAAGCAAAATATTTATCGTTTGATTGCCAGAAACAAATAGAGAACACCATTTAAACCTGTAAAAATTCCATTGATAAATAATAGGCTTGCTTCATATTCAACTTTTCACAGTGCTCATATGTTGCATTCCAATTTATAATGAGTGCGTCCCGAACACTCTTTGCAGTTGCATAATAGGCCTTGGGTAGATCAAACCGCTCCGGAGAGAATGCCGGACTGAACTCTTCATGGTATTTGATACTCGAAGCAATCGAAAGCGAATCCGGTGAAAGGGAACTTGGCGTTCTTGTATCTTTTAAACAAAAAAAAAAACACTAAAGATTCAAATTTTTTTTCTTGAAACTGTGAAAAGTAGCAAAAAGAAAAATGTAAAATATGGAGAAACGAGACCTTCATCGGGAATGAGGTCCTTCAAAATCTGCTTTTGATCTCCAGAGACGCTTTTTACAAAAAGGGGTCTTCTTGAAGGTCGTGAATTGGAGGATTTGATGAAGAAGAGCTGTGAATAGCTGCTTTTTGTGCTGAAATTGAAGAAGTTGGAGATGGGATTACAACGTGAGAATGTAGAAGTTGCAGAGAAAGGTGAATTGGCCATTGTTTGATCTCTGTTCAGAATCAGAGAATGAGAGAGTGGGGAGTGTTTATAGAGAAGATGATGATGAAAGGTGATGGTGAGAGTGAGTAAATGAGAGAGATCGAGAGAGGGTGGTGTGTCCTCTTTATCTCTCAACACTCAACAGTTAGTATGTTTGGTTGTTTGTTTGTTTGTTTGTGTCACACTTGAAAGAGTCATCTGAATCTAATGATCTGATTCCACCTCTCTGGACTCCATGTTGAAAATATGCGACTGAGTCAAGTTAAAGAGATATTTCAGAGTAAATTAACAGATTAGGAATAGGGACAGTGAAGATTGAAGCGTTGTGTGGCTTGATGCCACAAATATCATTTGAAGTTACGTTTGTTTGATTGGCACAGGCACAGGCACAGCCAAGGCAAGCCAACTAGTAGGGATTTTTATTTACGGAGCGGAGGGTAATTTACATTAGTAAACACGACCATCCCCAGTTTCTGTGGTTTTTATTGATATATGAAAACCCAAAATTTTCGTTTCTGTTTGTTTGTGTATCTTGATAGATTGAAAATGCTTTAACTATATCCTTTTTTCTAATAAATTTAAAAAACCTTAACATAAATGCATTTATGAGAAACAGACTAAATTAATGCAACTGGAATCAATCAATCAATCAATGTTCAATTTGTATAATAATAATATGACATAAAATGGATTTTAGTGGACACATTCGTGTGCGGCCATTTTTGAACAATTTGTCATTTTCTTATCATCCCACCTAATTTAAAAATACTAAGATGTTGATGTTTCTAATTTAGCGGCCCAAATTAATTTGATTAAACTAAGACATTTTGAATAATATTATATTTAGTGTCTCTTGATGGCATTCTCATGATATATTAACATAAAGATTTAGACTTTTAGAGCATCTAGAAGGTTGCATTTTAAAATCTCATTTAAAAGTAACTAGTTGTTAGCACTTTTATCAGATGCACCCTTTTATGAAATGGAATATGATAAATCCCTTTAAACTTTTAATTTTATTTATCCTTCTCCTTACCATGCAGCATCGGATTTTAGTGCATTGAAATACGAGGATCAGATTCTTATTACAAGTGAAGTAGCCCAAAAAAGAGAAACTCACAAGAAATCCTAGAAACATGTGTCTTGGTACCAAATCCGGGATGACAAGCTTTGGGCTCCATTAAAGACGAAAGGCTAAGGACAAGATGCAACAGTGATTTCGGCCCATGGGCCTGAATATGGAACTTGGTCCGTAGGCTCGACTAGATAACATAAAAGAAATATCTTGGATCATCTTCCTTACAATTCAAAGAGGTATTTTACTATTCATAAACATTGTAGACAGTCTTTATGTCCTACGTGGCACCTAAATTTTTTTTATGTTTGTGGCAGCATCTTAAGTGAAAATTTTACCTCACGATGGTTTCCTCAAGGTTGTCGCTCTCCGAGACTCCCTTCCCTTTCAAACTCTCTCCATCCCTCGTAGGAATCACCTATCTCCAAGACTCCCTTCTCTATTCAGGTTTGGTATCTCTTCTCTTTTATCTTCCTAACAATACTTGTTCATGCTCAAATAAAAAACACCCTCTTCTCTGCCTCTCGAGTGGCTTTTACCAAGTTGTTTTCAAATCTATAGCTTTCTCTTTAAGTTTCTGCAAATCTGCAACTTTCTCGTTCTGCAAATCTCTTGATCTCATCATCACCATCTGATGCGTCCAAATCTGACCTGCAAAACAAATGTTAGGTTGCCAAATACCACATTTTTTGTAGCGGAAGGCACTCCGACGCTTAAGTCAATTAATCTGTGGGAGAAGACTACATTTGGACAGGGTTCAGTTAAAATTGCATACCTCTTGTAGAATGTTCCCTTTACCTTATATAATGTTCGTAATTAATTCTCCGCGTGACTAAGCATGTTTGGCTTGATGAGGGAAAACGTTTTCTGCAATGATTTCTTTTTTTACAAAAGCATGTCCTTGGGGGAGTGATTCTCACCACAACTTGTTTCCTCTCTAACGTCTATTTTCTCTTAAAGGAAGAGATCTATTGGGCGTAAACTCAGGCCCTTGATTACGGTCTATTATCAAGACTTCTTTTCGGACCTTTTTTATGTATGGGCTTTTCTTTTCGAGCCTAGACTGAAGTGCTTGTTTCTTGTGATATATGTTTTTTGCCACATGTATGGTCGTAATCGAATGCTTATTTGATGTATCATCAGCTACTCCCCCTAGTTAGGAGCATGCTTGCATGGCCACTAACTCTTCAGCAGTTGGCTTTTCGACTTCCTCACAGTTTTTTATGCAGAGCATTTAATGCCGTTAACAACTGTCGATACGGTTGCTATTGTGATGTCTCATTCGCTTGTTCGTTTCGGCGCAAATTTTGGGATTTCGTGCTTCATCATAACTCGCACGTCTCCCCATTAGTTTTTTCGTTACCAAACCCTATAAAGGGGTTAGGAGATTTGTATTTCTTTCTTTACGCTATCTCCATTATCAAAGCTTGTTTTTTATTCCTTTATTTTCTACTTTGTGCAATTTCTTTCTTATGGCAGTTAGCAAAATTCTAAGTAGGGACGTACTTGACTCCTGCGAGGCGTTTTTCTTGCCTAAGCAGGCGACGCAGGAAACTTTGGACATTGTTCGTCGGGAGTTCTCACTGTCGTCTAATCTTGAGGTTATCTTATCTAGGACCGATGGCAATCCTTGTCGTCCAAGGCCTGGCTACATTGCACTGTATGTTAGCATATTCAAGTCTGGTCTTCGACTTCCGGTTCTAAAGAACTTTTGGTCTTATTTGGACATTTTAGGCATTGCTCCTGCTCAAATGGGTCCCAGCGGCTGGAGGGTGATGGTAGCAACCATGGCGAGGGCCATTCTATCTAGAGTTTCTTTGAACAATAAGACTGTGCCTGTCGTGGTTGGGCTTAAGGTAAGCAATAGTAGTATTTGCTTTCTCCGTTCTCCTGGTTGTTTTAGGAAGCTTAAAGACGACTACATGGGCTAGGCGAAGAAGGTCTAATCCAACTCGTAGTGCTTCTTCTCATTTCTCATCAAGAAAGTCTAATCCACCCAGCCCCTGCTTGATCGAAGCTTTTTCTCATTTCTCATCAAGAAAGTCTAATCCAACTCGTAGTGCTTATTGTTTATCCTCTATTCAGAACTCTTCGGTTCTGAATATTGGCATGCCAATTTTGACTGGTACCATTGCCTCAAATTCGTATGCAAGGGCGAACAATGTTTCTCCGGTCGGAGTTCTCTTCGTTGTTTTGTAGGCCCAAAGGTTGTTTGGCAGTTCGGACACCCACAATCCTTTTGAAGCTTTGAGCTTCTTTTTTATTGTTTTTAGGTGATAGGACTTAGATCCTATATAGAACAATTGATCGATTGATTGGCCGATCTACCACCTTCGATCTTTTGATTAGAAGATCTAACTACCAAACCGTAAGGTTTAAGAGATTAATTGATTCCTCCCCAACGTCTTACACCTAGCCAACCTTATATACTGGTTGTTATTTGCCTATTTTATGATCCTACTACAATTAGAATTCTAACATAAGGAATTCTACTATAATTAAAATTCTATTCTAAGGAATTAACTAAATAAAGATATGCCTCCACAATAAGCTAATTACGGCGGCTTGCACGCATTGACCTAGTGCTCGGTGTACCGGTTAGGTTAGGGTTCCCAACATCCCCTCGCCCTTGAAATGAGGCTTGTCCACAAGCCTTGAAAGCAGGATAACAAAACTGGATAGTCTCGGCATCTTCCCACGTAGCTTCGTCCAAAGAGAAACCCTCCCACTGAATCAGCCAATGTAGCTTTGAACCTTGATATTTGTTGTTTATAACTGTCTTAGGTACCCAATCGATCTTATCTGTCTGCACTGGTATGTCGGAAGAAATTTTTGTTCGTGCTCCTAAGAATTGCTTAAGTGCTGACACGTGAAAGACAGGATGGATTCTGCATGTAGATGGTAGTTCCAACTTGTAAGCAACTAGACCGATTCTGCTGATTATTCTTAACGGTCCATAGAACTTTGGTAAAAGCTTGGAGTATGCCTAGGTTGCTATTGTGCTTTGTCGATACGGTTGAAGCCGTAAGTACACCCAATCGTTCACGGAGAACTCCCTTTCTGTCCGCTTAGTATCTGTGAGTGTTTTCATTCGGTTTTGAGCATCGAGCATATTATGTTTCAGTAGTTGCAGTGTCTGATCTCTGTCTCATAAGTTGATATCGACGGCGTGAACTGCTGTGGACCTGGAGCGTGTGTTAGAATTGTTGGTGGCGGACGGCTGTAGACTGCCTCGAATGGAGTCATTTTGATAGCCGAGTGGTAAGTGGTGTTATACCACCACTCAGCCCATGGCAGGCATGCCACCCAAGTGCTAGGACATTCTCCCGCAAAGCAACGCAAATAGCATTCCAAAGTTCGATTTGTAACTTCTGTCTGTCCGTCTGATTGAGGATGATATGCAGAACTTCGACACAGTTGTGTTCCTTGTAGTTGAAAAAAGGCTTCCCAGAATGTGCTGATGAAAATTGGGTCTCGATCACTTACTATCGAACGAGGTGGTCTGTGTAGTTTGACTATGTCTCGTACAAAAACATTGGCGATAGATCTTGTTGTATAAGGATGTGCCAACGCACTAAAGTGTGCGTATTTACTAAGTCTGTCTACCACTACCAAGATAACCGTTTTGTTGAGATAACGTGGCAGTCCTTCGATGAAATCCATAGAGATGTCGATCCACACATCATCAGGGATGGGTAGTGGATTGAGAGTGCCCGGAGGAGAGATAACTTCTGCTTTATTCTTTTGACATATAACACATCGGGCTATGAAATTCTTCACTGTCGCTTTCATTCCCTGCCAATAGAAACAAGTTTGTAGTCGTTTATAGGTCCGCAAAAATCCCGAGTGTTCTGCTGCTGGTGCGGCATGGAATTCGAACAAAATCTTCTCGCGCCACAATGAGTTGGGTGCAACCACTATGCGTCCTTTATAGCGTAAAATATGTTGATCGAATGTAAAAAACTTACGTGCTGTAGAGTTCTCCTGTAAAGCTTTAATAATCGCGCCCATTGATGGGTCATTATTGCATTCTGCAGTGATCTCAGCAATGCCCTCGAAGTTTGGCGCAGATATGGCAAGCAAAGTGTTTTCCAGAGGAAGTCTGGATAATGGATCAGCTGCTTTATTGAGAATACCCGCACGATAACAGATTTCGTAGTCGTACCCAAGCAATTTTGAGACCCATTTTTTTTGTTCCATGGAGGACAACCGCTGTTCTTGAAAGTATTTCAAAGTACAATGATCAGTGTAAATTTTGAAGTGTCTGCCTAGCAAGTATGGTCTCCATTTGTGAACGACAGCGATTACGACCATCATTTCTTTGTCGTAGATGGGTAGGTTTAGGTGCTTTCCTGCCAGAGCTATGCTGAAATAAGCTAATGGTCGTCCCTGTTGCATAAGTACCGCGCCCAGACCACAGCCACATGCATCACACTCAATGTAAAAGTCGAGTGAAAAGTCGGGAAGTGCTAAAATTGGCGTCGTTGTGAGTGCGACTTTGAGCTTGCTGAATGCCTTAGTAGCTTCTTCGTTCCAGTTGTATGAATCCTTATTTAATAGTTGTGTTAACGGAGCGCTTATCTTCCCATAATCTTTGACGAATTTTCTGTAATAACCGGTTAACCCCAAAAATCCTCGCAGTCCTTTAATAGAAGTCGGAATTGGCCAATTTGTAACGGCACTGATTTTATCGTTGTCTACTGATACCCCGGACGCTTCAATAATGTGCCCCAAGTAGGAAATAGACGTCTGGGCAAACGAACACTTGGAGGACTTGACAAATAGCGCGTGTTTACGCAAAATTTCCAGGACCAATGTGAGATGATGGATGTGAGATTCCAAAGATTTGCTGTAAACTAGGATATCGTAAAAAAAGACGAGAACAAACTTCCGTAGATATGGTCGAAACAGCTCATTCATTAAACTCTGGAAGGTAGATGGTGCATTTGAGAGTCCGAATGGCATTACTAAAAATTCATAGTGTCTATCATGAGCTCGGAATGTTGTCTTAGGTATATCTTCCTCGTGTACCCTGATTTGATGGTACCCCGCTCGTAGGTCTAGCTTAGAGAATATGGATGCGCCATTAAGTTTATCTAACAATTCATCCACTATAGGAATAGGAAAATTATCTTTGATGGTGATGTTGTTTAAAGCTCTATAATCAACACATAGTCGCCAAGACCCATCCTTCTTTTTAACTAGCAAGACTGGCGACGAAAAGGGACTCACGCTAGGACGGACGAACCCTGTGTCTCGCAGCTCTTGCACAATTTTTTCGATTTCATTTTTTTGAAAGTGTGGATAGCGGTAAGGTCTAACACTGATAGGATTAGAGTTGTCCACCAGTGGAATCCTATGATCATGTGATCTTGATGGCGGCAGTGTTTGTGGAGTACCAAAAACATATTGAAAGCGTAATAATACTGACCTTATAACTTCATGTTCAGAGTGTGGTAAGGTTTCCCCCGTGTTTGCCGGATCCGCTGCATGCAAAGATAATAGAAATCCTTGTTGTTCCTGCTGTAGGGCTTTACTCATAGACGGTCCGTCAATCAAATTCACTATTGGTGACCCTGTACCAATGATCGTGTACACTTTCTTTTGACTCGTGAACTGCATAACTAATTGCTTGAAGTCCCATGTAATACGCCCCAGCGAACACAACCACTGTGTGCCCAAGACGATGTCACACCCCTTGATGTCCAAAATAGAGAAATTTGTTATGAATTGATAGCCCTGCAGGGAGATCATGACATCCGTACAGGATCCATGGCATTGGAGAAATCCGCTGTTCGCAATCATCACCTTGAAATTATGCGTATGTGTAACGGCAAGACCGCATCTACGAACCACGCTTGGGTGTATGAAGTTGTGCGTAGAACCTGAGTCCATGAGAACCGATAAGGGATGATTTTTACAATGGACTGTAGTTCGCATAGTCGAAGAATTCATGATGCCAGTGAGGGCATGTAGTGAGATTTCCATCGTGTCTTCGGTTGAGGAATCATTTGTGGATGCCTTGTGGATCTCGTCCTCGGAAACATGTTGTGCAGCGTCCATAAGCAGTAGCTGAGGTTTTTGACAAGTGTGACCTGGTTTATATATTTCATCGCAGTTGAAACATAGGCCCTTAGCACGTCGTTCCTGTTGATCTGCCTAGGAAAGTCTTTTAACTCCTGTAGGAAGTGAGCTTGTAGCGATATTAGGTTTTGTGGTTGGCTATGGTACCGGGGGTCGATGGTAAAGACGGTTTGAAATTCTGTTGGTGTTGTAGCCTGGTGTTGCCTTGATTGCATCCTCGTGTTTAAGCGCGAGGTCAATACCATGACCTAGGCTTTGCAGGTTGTGAATACGAACTCCTGCTTGAATATCGGCTTTTAAGCCGGACACGAAGATGCTAACCTGGTGGTGTTCTTGAATACCCGGCACCAGATTTATAAGATTCTCAAAACTTGTAATATACTCACGGACAGTACCTTGCTGCGTAAGTTTAGACAGAGAGCTCATGGGATCGACATGCTTCCTGGAGCCAAATCTTTTGCACAGGGATGTAGAAAATTGTCTCCACGTAAGTTCACCCATGGATTGATTTAGCCATCTATACCATGCTATCGCATCATCTTTAAGGTGAATAGACGCCATTGTTACTTTCTGATCTTCTGACATAGTAGGGTAAAAAATTGCTCTGCTTGGAAGAGCCAACTCTCTGGTTCTTCTCCCTCAAATCGGGGAAAACAAGGCGTAGCGGCCGGCCTTGGATGGTACCTTGCTGGTGTGGTTGATGTTGTTGTGGATTAGGGTCGGGGCAGTTGAGTAGGAGTTTCACGTTGTTGGACAGTTCGTGAAGGATATTGGTGTGGTCGGTAAGAGTCGTTGTATTGGCGGCGATGGCGTTGGCGTGCTCACGGAGTAGATCTTCGTGGTGGCTGGTAACATCCTCCAATTCTTTCACTGTCATGATTTGCGAGGCGCACATGCAGAAGAAATTTTTTTTTTTTGGATTTCGTAACTAGGCTCTGATACCAGATGATAGGACTTAGATCCTATATAGAACAATTGATCGATTGATTGGCCGATCTACCACCTTCGATCTTTTGATTAGAAGATCTAACTACCAAACCGTAAGGTTTAAGAGATTAATTGATTCCTCCCCAACGTCTTACACCTAGCCAACCTTATATACTGGTTGTTATTTGCCTATTTTATGATCCTACTACAATTAGAATTCTAATATAAGGAATTCTACTATAATTAAAATTCTATTCTAAGGAATTAACTAAATAAAGATATGCCTCCACAATAAAGCTAATTATGGCGGCTTGCACGCATTGACCTAGTGCTCGGTGTACCGGTTAGGTTAGGGTTCCCAACATTAGGATTGTTTTGTTAGTCACCTATGCTTGCCCGTTTGCTTGTGGGTGGGCGGGTGCTAAAAAGTATTGTTTGATACTTAAGGTTTCGCACAACTTTTGGACTTTCTTGCCTTCGAATTGTTTTTCATTGTCAATGACAATTACTCCGAGGATTCCAAATATTCATATTATATCCTTCCAAAGAAAGTTTTTAATTTGAGCTTCTTCGATCTTTGCCAACGGCTCTACTTCTACCCATTTGGTGATAATCTACTGCTACGATGAGAAATTTCTTTCTGTCAGACACTGAAATTGGTCCCACGATGTCCATTCCCTATTGTGCAAATGGCCACGGACTACTCATTGGCATTAGGTTTTGGACTGGCATGTGAGTATATGGAGCAAATCTTTGACATTTGTCACAAATACGAACGACTTCATTTGCATCCATTTTCATTGTTGGGCAGTAGTATCCCAATGTTAAGGCTTTGTGGGCTAATGTTCTTCTTCCTAGATGGTTCCCGCATATGCATAAATGAATTTTTGGTAAAACATAGTCGACATCACCGAGTGAGAGGCGTCTTAACAGCGGACCTGACCTTCTGTAGAGTCTGTCGTTAATCAGTGTGTACGGTGCTGTTTTGTTTGGTAGTTTACGAACCATCATCTTATCCGCTGGAAGTGTTCCGCTCTGTATGTACGTCAAGATTGGAGTCATCCAATTGCTCTCCTGATCTATTGTACAAGTTTCTTGCACTTAGCTTTCCAGTATTGAGCTCTCATGTACTGTGACGAGTGGATTAGTTTATTCAGCTCATGATGCCTCATTGGACAATTTATCAGTTCTATCATTTTCTGCTCTTGCACGATGTTGAACGGTTGCAGTTTTGAAGCTTTCGATCAATACATTTGTCTTCTGGTGATAAGCTTTCTTCCGAGCGTTTTTTACTTGGAATTCACCGTTCAACTGGTTGATCACCAGTTCGGAGTTAGTGAAAACGTTGATTTCTCTTATTCGGAGGTGTTTGGCCAATTGTAATCCGGCTATCACTACTTCATACTCGGCTTTGGTGTTTGAGGATTTGAAATTGAATTTTATTACCTTTTCCAACATGACGTCTTCAGAGTTGTACATGATTATTCCTGCTCCACTCCCCTTCTCGTTGGATGCTCCGTCTCAGCGCATGATCCATTTGTGAACAGTTCGTTCGGTGTGTTCTTCTTCTTGATTGTTGTATGGTCGATGTTTGTTGACGCTCGTGAATTCAACAATGAAGTCTACTAATGTTTGAGCTTTTATTGCAGTCTTAGGAGCATAACTAATGTCGAACTGACCGAGTTGTATTGCCCACTTCACCATTCTTCCGGATAGCTCTGGTTGTGCAGCACCGACCAAAGTGGTTGGTCGATCATGAAAGGGCGAGTGCCAGCTTCTCCAAAGCTGGGTAGTTAACTTTTGCATCCCAAATTTCTTGCTGACGTAGTAGATTAGAATCTATGCGTCATTTTCTTCTTGTATCAGTATTGAGCTGACTGCATGTTCGACACTGATAGGTACAAATACAACGTTTCTCCTGTGCTTGGCAATGATAACAATTCAGTACTTCCCATATACGCCTTCAGACTTTGGAAAACCTTTTCACATTTTTCACTCCACTTGAACATTTTGTTTCCTTTCAAAATTTTGAAGAAGGAAAGGCATTTATCTAACGATCTCAAGATGAATCTGTTCAAAACTGTTATTCTGCCATTGAGGATTTGCACACCCTTGATGTTAGTGGGCGACTGCATGTTGAGGAGTGTTTGTATTTGTTTTGGATAAGCTTCAGTTCATTTCTGATTGACCATGTACTCAAGGAATTTCCCTGATTCTACCCGAATGTACATTTTTTCTGTTTTCAGCTTCATTTTTTACTTTCAAAGCTGAGATAAGGTTTGTTCGAGGTATTTGATGTGTTCGTTTTTGTGTAAGCTCTTGACTAGCATATCATCGATGTACACCTCCATGGTCTTGCCTATCTGATCCTTGAACATCCTGTTTACAAGATGTCGGTATGTGGCTCTGCATTCTTTAGTCCGAATGACATCACTCTATAGTAGTATGTACCTCTTTCTATTATGAAATTCGTCTTTTCTTGGTCGGGTGAGTGCATCTGTATCTGGTTGTAGCTAGAGTATGCGTCCATGAAGCTTAGGAGTTCACATCCAGCAGTGGCGTCCACTATTCTATTTATTCATGGGAGTGGAAATTGCCTTTTGGGCAAGCCTTATTCAAATCCGTGTAGTGTACACATACTCTCCACTTCCATTCTTTTTCTTGACCAAAATCGTGTTGGCCAGCCAGTCCGCGTAGTGGGATTCCTTGATCATCCCTACATTCATTAGACGATGCACCTCCTCATTTATTGCTTGGTTGCGTTCTGGGGCAAATGATCTTCTTTTCTGTCGGACTGGCTTCTAGTCCGGGTTGACTTGCAACCTATGAGTGATGATGGAGGGATCAATGCCTACCATTTCTTTCATTGTCCAGGCGAAGATGTTTCGGTTGTCTTTTAACAGTTGGATCAGCTGTTTAGTTAGCTCTGGGTGGATTTTTGTGCCAATCTGGACTGTGTTTTCCTCCCTTTTCACCGTCCAAATAGACTGGTGTCGTTTCTTCTTTTGGTTGTCCAATATTTGGTCGGCCTCTCAGGCTGATTGGACCTACATTGTCCTCTGGGAGGTCGGGATCCATTTGCGATTGACTAAGTTGTTGTAGCGGCTCCTTTGGTCATGATAGTGGTTGCTATCTCTTCGGTGCCTTCATTTTTGCGTAGTGGCATTCACGTGCAGCTGGCTGATCTCCTTTGATGACCCCGACGTCATCAGCAGTGTGATACTTCAGACATTGATTCATGGTTGAGGACATTGCACCCATCTCATTTATCCAAGTTCTTCCGAGAAGCATGTTGTAAGTGGATGGTGCGTCGACAACAAGGAAGTCCATTAATAGGACTCCTTGTTTATCTAGCTCTCCTACTTTGATTGGTAAACAAATCATTCTGAGTGTGTGCGACA
Organism: Berberis vulgaris; assembly: GCA_963556465.1. NCBI lineage: Eukaryota > Viridiplantae > Streptophyta > Magnoliopsida > Ranunculales > Berberidaceae > Berberis > Berberis vulgaris. The sequence continues at coordinate 53,386,170 of OY747124.1, read as the reverse complement.
CTGTTCTCCGCTTAAACCTACCATCAGTTGGTCATTGGGTGTAAGCATATCTTTGCTTAATTGCATCTTGCAAAATGTTGTCAAGTATAGAAGGTTGGCTGAGCTACCCGTGTTGACTAGTACTCTCTTGATCTCCCATCTGGATATCAATATTAAAATCACTAGGGTGTCGTTATAGGGAAAATTAACTCCTTTTGCATCCTCTTTGGAAAAGGTCAGAGTTCATTGAGTTGTTCTGGAGCATTGTTAAGAAGGCTTTAGGTATCGGATCGTCGTCCATAAATCTCGTATTGCTCGCTTCAGTGATTGGTTAGATCGTTCCTTCTCTCCGGCTACACCATGTAGGACATATATCAGTTCTCTTGGCTACTCGTTTGACCCCGTGGTATTGTTCGCCTACTCTTTCCCTTTGGACTACTTGTCCTTCAGCCCGACGAATTCTCCGAGTCATCCTCTCTGGACCCAGTATAGGATTTCGTGCTTCAAGTTGTAGCAGTCTTACGTGTCATGTTTGTCGTCCTTGTGGAAATAACAATACTTGTTCTTATCTCGTTCAGCCGGATCTCTTCTCAGCTTGAGTGGCTATTTGATGTCCTCCCACTTTGCCATGGACTTCAGGACATTTGTTCGACTTGTTTTCAAAGTCCTGAACGATAGGTATGTTGTGTTGATGGAATTTGTTGAGCGTTCATGTCTGGGTCTTTCGGATTGCAGCTTCTCGGGTTCTTGTTTGTTGAATTCGGACTTGCCATTTGTCCAATGCCTTTGTGACTGTCCATTTTCCTCCTGTGGCCTATCATATCTTCGTCTCTCCTCTTCCGATTTGTAGGGAAGGATCTTTTCTCAGATTCGTTCTTCTTCTTGGCGGCCAACATCTCCTCGAGGGTGATATATTTTTGAGCGGTCTTCAATAAGGTCACCATGTTTTTTGGGGGATCCATGTTTAGAGGGTTGTAAAACAACCCTTTTTTAATTCGGAAGTGAAAGTGGTTATGGTCGTGTCATCGTTGCATCCGTTGATCATGGTTAACTCATCAGTAAAACGAGTAACGCACTCCCTGATAGTTTCTTCGGATTTTTGCTTGATGTGGAGTAAATAGTGTGGGCTCTTTCTGATCCGTTGGCTGTCAATGAACCTTGTGATGAAGGTCGTGGCTAATGCAATGAAGGAGTCTATTGACCTGGGTGGTAGACTATTGAACCAATTCATCATTATGGATGTGAGGCTAGTTGGAAAGGTTCAGCACAAGATAGACTATGTGCTTTCCTTCAGTGCCATCATGTGGTGAAAATGTCGTAGATGGTCTGTCGTATCAGTAGTGCCATCATAAGTTTCAAACTTTTGGGGAGTGAACCTTTTTGGCAGAGGGGTTTTCATAAGTTTGTTTTGGCCAACTCGTAAAGCACATTGGGATCTGTGACTCCGTTCCTGAATGGAACTTGTGATTGAATTCCATCGCTCTGGGAGCCATCTCCTTGTGGTTCACTACCTTCAAAGTTTGTTCATCGAAGTTCGGTAGGAGCTTTGTGGTTCTCTCGAACGTGATTAACGAAATTTTGTTGAAGTGATGTTTGGATGTGCTCGACAGAGGCAACACGCTCCTGGGTGGGCTTTTCAACCACTTTGACCAGATAATCCATCTGGACCAAGAGTTGGTCCATACGGGGATCTGTCATTGTACCGTCAGACGTCAGAGATGGTTGGGCCAACATTCCATGTGGTGATACTAAATTACCTGCATGACTAGTTCTCTTGGCATCAGATTTGGAACATGCCTGATTGGTAACTCAGTTTCACTAACGGAAGGGTTTCCTTGATTATTGAGCTGAGAATTTGTAGTGTGTTCCATTTGCGCCATGTCTTTCTGTTACTGATTCGTGCTAAGGAAATTACCAACAACAAACTCTCTTTTAGAAAATGAAAACCGACGTTCCCTATGGACGCCAAATTGATGCGCCCAAATCTAGTCTCCTAGAGATCTGGCCTACAAAACAAGGTTAAATTGCCAAATACCACCTTTTTGATGGCCAAAGGCACTCCGATGCTTAAGATCCAGTTAAAATTGCATACCTCTTGTTAAATATTCCCTTTACCTTATATAATGTTCGTTATTAATTCTCTGTGTGATTTAAGCTTGTAGGGCGTGATGAGAGGAAAGGTTTTCTGCAACAGTTTCCTTCTTTATTGAGGTACGACCTTGGGGGAGTGATTCCCACCACGACTTGTTTCCTTCGTAACATCTATCTTCTCTTAAATGAAGAGATCCGTTGGGCCTAAATTCAAACCCTTGATTACGGTCTATTATCAAGACTCATTTTCGAGCCATTTTTTATGATTGGGCTTGTCTTTTGGGCCTCTTGGGTTGGGCCTAGACTGAAGTGTATGTTCCTCCTGATAGATGTTTTTTGCCACGTGTATGGTCGTGATTGGATGTTTATTTGATGTATCTTCAACATAAACCACCCATTTTCTTCTTAAACTTTCCTGCAAATCCCCACCAAATCAATTAGTTTAATCATCGCCACCAATAGAAACCTAACCCTCTTATTACTCAAACAAATTGCAATGTACATATAATCCATCTCCAAATCTATTGAGGGTGTCAATGTTTTCCGTATTTCAGGTGAAACCTAACCCTCCTATTACTCAAACAAACCACCATATACAGATTATCCATCTCCAAATCTCTTGAGGGTGTTTATGTTTTCCATATTTCAGGTGAATTGAAGGTATTGTTGAAGATCCCGATTCAGAGAATTTTATTTCCATGGGTTTACTCCAACATTGAGGAAGGTTGGGTCTGTGTTTGGGTTTTGGGGGTGGGATTTGTCTTGAGATTTGCATGTTTTTTGAAGATGAAAGGTGGATGTATTGAGGTAATTGGTGAATAAATACATGTGAATTGCATGTTTTAAGAAACTTCGATTTAAATAAGTGAAAATAAAAATAAAAATAAAACAAGGAATTTTTGTTGTTTATAAAAGTTCAAAATAGTCACAGAAAGTCTCTTGATTAAATCTAGGCCTTTGGTTTATTCCTAAATATCATCACTAGATGATCTTGAACATTTTTTGGATCATAATCTCGAGATGCACGAGGTGATAAACACAATCTGTGTCATACATGAGAGACTCTTTGTTCATGAACTGTCCTAATACCTCAGGGAGGGAAAATGCATTTTGATAGGAAGATGTCCCATTTATTTTGTTCTGGGTCTTTCAATTATGAAAAACCATTCTATATTATTTTAGAGTTTGGGGTTTCACAAGTTTTTTTTTTTTTTTTGGATTTTTATAGGATAATATATGTGGTGAAGTAATGTCATTGTTGTTCAATTTTTATATTGAGTTTTTATTTATTTATTTATTTTTCATTTTGACTTGCAACAACATTGTGTTTTGATATCACACAAATTCTAAGGTCATGCGGCAAAGACAACATGGGAGTGTGTGGTCGTGCCATTGGCACAGGTAATACACCAGTCTATATGACAAATCAGAATGGTGTTTGGGATTGGATATAAAAGACGGTTAGGATTGAAAGTTGCGGAACATGTTGATGGTGAAGATTCATTATCAACAATGACATGTTTGTAAATAAGTTGCAAGTAGAAGGGCAAAGGAAATAAACAAAAAGATGAAAAAGTTTGTAGAATGCATGTGGCGGAGTGAGAAAATTTGAGTTTTTTAAATGAAAATCGTCATAACTATCTACTTAGTTGTCGGATTTTAGTAATCTTGGTATAGTTGCAATACATTTTTAAAGATCTTTCTAATGAAACCAATCACTAATACAAACGCTTAAATTCTAAAACAATCATTAATACAAACGCTTAAAGTTTTAAACATGCATTTCACACCACATGCATTTTTTCAAAAAAATAATAATTATAATCTAATGCACTTCACGTCGTAAGTATTTTCAATATTAAATTAAAACACATTCAAGCAAATGCCATGATTCCATATTTTGGAAAATCAAGGTTTGGGGAAGATTAATTGTGGCGGTTTTAAATGTGTTTTTTTCCTAATTGTTTAGAATTTTAATTGAGTTTGACCTATTGCCACGACCCACCTTCTGTCGTGTCAACGGCACGGGAAATACACTAGGTAATAACATGTAAGAAAATTCATAATTAGGATATAAATGGGTAAGACAGTGTTCCCCGATATATCTTTATGTAAATATCTTGTAAATTAACTTAGGGGTGAAGTCTCTTAGCTATATAAGGGAAGGGGAAATTTGAATATTAGGGTTGACGAATTACTTTGCTGAGAGAGAGTGAATCTTTTGTGGAAAGTGGAGAAGTAATTGGGAGCCTTGAATATACTTCATAATTGGCACCGTCTGTGGAAAATATTAATACCACTAAAGGCTCACATCACTTCTCTAATCTTCTACAAAATAATGTTACCTTGACCTACTGCTTCAAGAACTGCACATCTTGTGCAGCGTTATCAGGCAGTCGAGATCAGTGGAATGAGATTAGGTGATGATGCACTCAGAGTTTCCTCTAGGCTCAGTCCTTCACACAAACAACTAATACAAAATTCAAAAGTAAGCATACTACTCTAAAAGGACTCAAGTTGCAAATGTTCATCCTACCGAACTGACTTGGCTTGAGAGACAACTAAAGTCAGCTCGTCATGATAAGGACGAATTAAGAAAAATGACTATTGGTAGAAAGGAGCCAAAGGAAGATCGTAGCTCTAGCAGGGGGCATGATGAGGAGGACATGTCTAAATCCTCCGACAAAAGAAAACCACTCCCATTCCTTGAAGGACAAGTGTCTTTGACGATGGAAATGGTCAGAAAATCCAAGAGGTCAAAGAAAGAGGGTTCCAAAGACTCTCGTCTCAGTGAGTAATGGGTTGGCGGATCTTCAACAAGATAAGCCCTCAAAGAGCTCAGAACTTCCCCATTGTCAGTTGAGATCAAGAGAACTCGATGTCGTTTGATTTTAGGCGCCCCCAATTCGAAATGCACGATGGAACTTTTGACCCAGTGGACCAGCTCATCCATTTTTGACATATGAAGATACCTTGGAGTGCACCAAAATTTCAAAACCTCAGATGACTGCTTTCTCTTTCGAGTTTGAAGAAGAAAACTGCACTAGGTTTCTATCTTTTCCGCCAAATTCCATCCAAAGCTTTTTTAGGATTTGGAGAAAATATTTGTCACTAATTACATTCATCAATAGAAGAGAAGAGCTAATGGTACTAACCTTTTAGCTTTAAAACAAGGGAGAAAAGAGATATTCAAGAACTATCTTACGAGATTCAAAGTAGACGTAGTTCGAGTACATGATCTAGATGAGAAAGTTGCAGTCTATGCACTGAGAACTGGAGTCTTGTCAAATTCTAGAGCCAATGAATGGCTGATAGAGAGATACCTTCAACATTTAGAAGTGGCCTATTCCATTTTAGAAGGCGCCATTAAAATTGAGGAAGGCTGGCTAGCACAGAGAAACGATCAGTTAAGGCGAATCGAGAATACATCTATTATTATGGATAATGCAAGGAAAGAAACTTTTACTCCTAACTGGAGGGAAAATGAGGGGAAGATGTCAACTTCTCATGATACCCGGAAATATGGGCAACTAGATAAGATAAATTAGTCGAGAAAGAGGACCGAAAGGAGGTTTGACACTCTCCATACCTCTTCCCGACTTAGAAAAATCAAGAATGAGCCATTTTTCAGAGATCCCTAGAAAGAGTTTACGCTGGATAGGGTAGGTCGACCATATTCAGTTATCATTCCATTAGAATCATCTGACAAGTAATTACTTTGAACTCCAACTCTTGGTTCAGGATCTAATTGAACGAGGTTTATTGAAAGAATATGTTCAAGATAGATCTTGATAGGAGAAGCGGTTAGCAAATATATTGTCCCCTCCACGTCAGGTCAGATCAATACAATTTATGCTAAACCGAAGGAATCGTGAGCAGAAGGAAAGAGGAAGATTCGTAAATGTATGAATGTGTAAGAGGTACTCCACACCTCTTTAGCTCCCAAGCCAGTGAAGTGTTTTAAGACAATATTTGGTTTGTTAAGTCAATCTGTGGTATTTTCAGAGACATATGCAAAGTCAGTCATTCATCAGCATGATGATCCTTTGGTGGTTACTCTTCAATTTGGTGACCATATGTGAAAAGAGTTCTAATCAACGAAGGCAGCTCATAGGAGATTATATTCCAAGAAGTTTTTTACTCTGTTGTTTTGAGTGAGGAATTCAATTGCATTGCACCTTCTTCGAATGATAGTGGATAGGTGGAAGAACTTTGTGTTTAAGTCCAATGTAGTAAGCCATGTGACTCTAGATTTGTGCTTCCACAAGTCGTGAATGGATTTGCATTGAAGCCAAGTAACGCAACCATTTATGGGCTCAGTGGGGCAACATCTACCTCTATTAGAGAGGTAGAGTTGTTGTGGTAGTCGGTCCCAGATGTGTGGTATTGAGTTTTCCAATAATTGAGGGCCCTTACACTTTAATATACTACTGAGGAAATGATAGATTAGGGCTATGACAGATGTCGCCTCTATTTACTATAAAGTTATCAAATTTCCTATTGATTGATGCAAAAAATCGATATTATTTTCGTTGCATTATATTCAACATCAATAAAAATATATATATAAATTTTGTTTGTTTTCCTTCGATATACAGTACACTTTAACAATGCATGGTTGAAGTAAGGTTATCAACTACTTCACTTTGATTAGAAGATAATACTTGACTCACAAATTAAAGAATAAAGGGAAAAATGAAATTTAAAAAATAGAGGATGAAATGTTAAGAGATGATGACATTTAAAACAAAATAATTAACTTGTGAAATAAGATTGAAATGTGGAGAAATCTCAAGGCCATGAGAATTACCTCATCCCTACATAATGATGTACTAGAATGTATTTTCAATTTCTTCTCAATGTTCTCAAATCACATAGTTTTTCAACCTACATGGCTTGAATTGTGAGATTTAAGAAGTTAAAGTATTTTCATTTCCCTCAAACTCTAACCAAATTCATTGTTTTATTTCTAAAACAGCATTGGATTTTGATTATGTTTTTAATTGAAAAAAATTCGTAAAAGGCATAGAAATAAATTTACTTTTTAGAAAAAAAATATTATTTATCTAAAAAATGAAATCTTCTTTTAAAATACTTCTTACAATTCATTGTTCTACTTTACTTTATAAATTAAATACAATCTAAGTATAATTATATCTTCATGAGCTCAATCTCTTCCATTTAATAGGGGATAATATCTCTCCATGAATGATGAAAGTAAACTAAATATTAAAAGGGATAGTTGAGAAAGATGAACTATTGCTAAAAATAAAGACAAAAAATGATCAAATGAAAATGAAACTTACTTTTACATCAATGGAAAAAAAAAATTTGGAATACAAATTAAAACTTTCACTTCTTTACACTTTCTCAAAAAAATAAAACCTAAAAATAAAGATTTCAATCTCCAAAAGAATGAGAGCATATTTATAATATTCTCCTCCAAAGCTAGAAATGGATTAAAAAAATCAAAAATAAAAAATCCTTTGATTTCGCTCCAAATCATATCATATAAACTCAAGGGAGTCATAATTATGGATAAATACATTAAGGGAGTATTAATTGAAGGTAGATACATTTCACATGTGTGCATTCTGAGACAAAACTCAAGGCAAATGAAGTATTATTTGATTTGATGATTTATTTGCCTTGGAATATGGTTTGAGTTGATGCTTTATTTGTCTGATGATTGCATATTCCACATTCGAAGTTTTTATCTTAAAATTTGCTAGATGTCTCCATTATAAATCTATTAATTGAAATCAAATCTTGACTTATTTATCTTCAAATGAAACTATTGATCCACATGTGCTATGAAAATGCCCAAATGCCTCAAATTGATTTCGTACTTTTCAATGATTCCGTAATTTCTCCATTTGCTTCTCATCATGCAAATTTATGGTAGAATTTCTCGAGTTTTTCGCATTTCTCAATTTCCTACAAAGATTATGGCAATAGTCAAATTCGAGATAAATAGAGACATTTAATTAATTTTAAGCACAACTAGAGACTAATAAAATGCTAAATGAGATGCAAAAATCAATGTTTAGGGTACTTATCACACCACCCCTAAACACTTTTTGCTAGTCCTCTAGCAAAGAGACGAAAAGAAAGATAAGCTCACAAAACAAATTTTTTATTATACCTAAATTTCACAAAGAAATAAAGGCGACGTTCGCTGTTATGTCCCGATTGCATTTACAATGTGCAACAATGCTTTGAACCTCTAGCATAACACTAAAGGATGAGTTTTAGCCTTCTGAAGGGTTATCCCGAATGAACTCCCACAAACATGGTTTTGTTTATTTAAAAAGGAAAAAAAATTAGTGTTTCCCCTATTTCCCTCAGAGAATATCCTTGTTATTCAATTACATAGAAGACAATAAGCATATGTAGTTAGTTACTAAAATGCACATTATAATTGTGCAACTTTGGAACGTGGAGTGTGTGAATAACCAATAACATGCAAATTTTCCTGTCAAAGCAAGGTACATCCTAATCCACATTTGGAACAACCGTCTTGACTTCAAAACTCATTAGTTATTCACTTTGAAACAATGTTCTAAAATTGTTAGGCGGGTGGCGAGTAGGGGACTAAAGCCTAGAGGCCTAGGCGAATTTTTTTTGTATTATAATTTATAATTTTATAAAAGTTAAGCATAATAACATATAAATTATTTCCAATTCAATGCCAAGATACATATGCAAAATGTATATAAAAAAACTAGAGCTTTATTTTTTTTATTTTTTTAGAATTGGAAATAAGTAAATAAATAAAAGTTCAAAATCCTGCCCAGTCCGCCTAGGCGACTCCCAACTGCCTAGCGCACCACACTTAGGCCAATTTTTAGAACACTGCTCGAAAATGACCACTGTGAGATTGGTTAAATATTTTCTCTCTTGCATATGAGGAAAAAAGTAAGTATGAAAATTCAAACGTCTTATATGCACATAAAAACAAGCAGACATGAAAATGAATAATAGTCTCATGGAAGGAATGTTGATCACTTGCGAGAATGTCAAGTTACCCGCCATAACGCCTTCTCATCTACTCTCCACTTTTCACCATACCTTACCATTGGGTTATTTAGGACTTCTCTAGAAAAAAAAAAAAAAAACATGGCTTGATTTTTTGTTTTTTGGAGAAGGAATGAGATAGATGGTAAGTAAGGAAATGTTTCTGAAAAAGTTAGAGTCTTCAAGTAGCTTAATAGGGAACTCATCAATCACTTCCTTTTATTTTCCTTTATTCTTCACAATTTTTTTGCTATTATTTTATTGCTTTCTCATCTAAAATACCTTGGACCTTAGATTTTCACTTTGCACTCGTCCCCTTTTATTCTCAAAACTTTCTAACACTTTTTCATAAACATAAACGGGCAATTTTTTTTTTATTTCTAATAAACCAAGACAAATACTTACATTGGTTTTTTATTGAATAGTTAGCAAGGTGGTTTTGAGATGGTATAGAGAGACAAGAGACGCCTAAATTAGCTTATAAGGTTTGGTAATGGTTATAAGTCTCAAGTAGACTACAAGACCTATGTTTCTCTTAACTCAAAAAAGATACCACCCTCAGTAATAAACAAAAAACAACAATAATGAGACTTCACAACAAGTTAATACGAGATCCAATTAAATTTGAGTCATCATGTGACTCGGAGTTGTGTAAAAATCCTTTGAATAAATGAAAGGTTTAATAGCTCACAAGGTCTCCACAATTATTCCTCTAGATTCTCAAGAAGTTACTTACTAATCTATTCCAAACTACATCTGTGATCATTGTGGAAAAAAATATGTTTGTTTTTTAATGCTCAAATGCAATTTTTATCTAGTAATAAACTTCCAACATCTCTTTGCATAAATATAGTGAATCAAATAATCCAATCTCATCAAAGCTGGGATACCACGCCACTTCCAACATCTCATGCAAATATTTTTTTTTTTTTTTTTTTTTTGAAAAAGATTTCAAAAGAGGTATGGATTTTGATAAATCTCTCCACCCCAAACAAATAAAACATTGTCTCCAAATGTTAAAAAAATGAAATGGAAAGTAAGAAAAAAAATTTGGAACATATTACCTATGGTGATTTGATGAACATCTGTACCGTCCCTGCAATGAAAAAGATCGAGTTGGTGGGGGTGATGTATTAACACAAAATACATCACCCCCTAACAGGCACTGGCAGTATTTTTTTTTCTCTTTTTTGTTGTTGTTAATGAATGAATGCATAAACTGACTGGGTTGCCTCCCAGTAGCATTAAGTTTAATGTCATTAGCCACATGCAATGAGGGCGGTATTCACCACTAGTATGAATGTGTGAGCATGACTAATCTTCATACTTAGGATCGATCCACTAAATAGTTTCCACTGACTTTGTGGGAAGTTCATGGTACGACTTCAACCACTATCCATTACTTAAAAGAAACTACCATTAGTAGGTTTTCTATGGTGATGGCACCATAGTATTTAACATTACGAACAATAAATGGACCAAACCAACAACTTTTTAACTTACCTGGAAAGAGGTGAACACGAGAGTTGTAGAGTAGGACTTTCTAACCAAGATATAACTCTTTTCTCATGATGAATTTGTCATGTACCCACTTCATTTTATTTTTGTAGTTATTAGATAAGTCATAAGCATCATACCTCAATTCTTCTAGCTCATCAAGCTTAAACTTTTTTTGTTGACCAACCATATCGAGGTCAAAGTTTAAACAATTTGTAGCCCAATAGACTCTATGTTGGAGTTCAACAGGAACAAGACAAGGTTTACCAAAGAACAATCTATAGGAGATATCTCTAAAGAAGTTTTGAATTCAATATGCCTGCAAGGCATCCAAAAGACGTAAATACCAATTTTTCTTATTAGGATTGATAGTCTTTTCGAGGATGTTCTTGATTTGACGATTTAAGTCTTTAACATGACCACTTTTTTTAAGATGGTAAGAAAGGGCAATTTTGTGAGTAAGCCCATGTTTTTTAACAAGATGTTAAAAACACGGTTACAAAATATTTACCCTCATCACTAATGATACCCTAGGGGGTACTAAATCTACTAAAGATAAACTCCCTTATGAATGAAACGACAAATTTGTAATCATTGGTTTTAGTGGAAATTACCTTTATCAATTTAGAGATGTAATACACCACAAAAAGGATGTATTGATACCAATGGGAGGATGGAAATGATGCCATAAAATTGATGCCCCAAACATCAAAGACTTCAACCACTAGAGTATGACTCTTCAGCTCAGCTACCTTTTTTTTTTACTTTTATGAGCTACAAATTTGAAGTGTTTAGCTTTAGCGCGAGATTTGGCCAAGGACTATCGATGTTCTACCATAATACTTCTTACCAACGAAAGGGAATAGTTCAACTGGGAAACAAAATAAAAAAAAATAAAATAATATGAAAAGCAGTAAACGTAGAAGAGCACATGGGAAGCCGAGATTATCAGAGAAAAACCATAGGCCATTTGATGCAAAAATTTCAAAGAGGTCGCTAAGGGAGTTCACATATTTCTTATCTTGGCCAAGCTGGCTAGATGAGTATTCAATGTAGAGCCACCTTGGCAAAAAACTATGGGGTCATCAGCAACAACACTGATGCAGACGATTTCGCTCCGTGCTTGACCTTGACTTGCACAAGGAATTCATGTGAGCCACAGACCACCGTTGTGGTGGCCGATGACACTCCTATGCTAAAGTCAGACAGGGATCTGAGGAAGGTTTAAAGTTGTAACCAAGGAATTTGTAGCGTACCTTTGTTCACCAACCTCTTGTCTTATTTATAGTGTTCGAGTCCTGGTTCGACCAGGCCACCCGTGGCGTAGTTTAGGGAAAGAAATCTTCTTGGAGATCTTTCTCTAATTAGGAATCGTCTTGAGGAGAGAAGTTTCCCTATTAGACCTGTGCTCCTAAATATGCGGGAGATAGTTCCCAATTGAAGTGTTGCCCATAGATGGAAGTTTCCACGTATGATGTATATTTTGGTATTTGCTTCCTAGTTGGAGACCAAGTGTTGCTGGCTTGCCCGTCCTAAGCTGATCCCTGAGATACTTGCTTTAATAGGTCTTACGGGTATTGGGGATAGCTGTGAGATGTGTGTACTTAGCAGGTTGTAGTAATTTGGGTCCGTCTGGCGAACTGCGTTGCGCGAGCTTGATGCTGCTTGGGCCGGATCAGTGCTAGGCTGACGCCTGGGCCTATTATTCCTTGAAATCATCATGACACATGTACGGTGTAAATGAAAAGACGCTTTGGTGTATCATCAGTTGTTCCCTCCGAGTTAGTGGGGCGTCTAGTCGGTCCACTAAATTTCTGAATAGTGATTGTACCATCATGATGATTGATCTCAAAGCGTCGTCTCGAGCGGCACATAACATTAATGAATACGTGACTGCTCAAGGAGAATGGGTACGGTTTATATTCTTTATAAATAGCCTTTGTTTCAAGGAAGATCTTTTTTGTTTTTCTGTGGAGTCTTCTTGTCTCTGCCTTGTGTTTTCTTTTGCGCGAGTGTTCGTTTGTAAAGTTTATTTGCACTTTCCTTCAATAGCAGCTAATGTCAAACTTACTCCCAGACAGAAGTTGTCTTATACTTGCCACAAGCTTTTTGAAGAGAGCTTAGTCGATGAAGCCGAGTTAATTAGGCTTCGGAGACTGTACCATGTTCCCGGAGATTTGGAGATTGTCCTTGTGTTCATAGCTCAGACTCCAACTACACCCCACAGGCAGTGGAGAACATTAGTTAAGGGAGGCGAAACGACAAAAAATTATTAGTTGATAATTGTACTTATCAACTGCGGAGCCAAAAAAATTTCCTACCCGAGCTAGTAACTAATAAAAAAATACAACTATCAAAAGTACATTGCAATACCAAATTGAATCTAGTATAGTCCAATTTTAAGCCAAAATAAGGTCACAATATCGATAACCTTAGTAAGGGCAAATAAACTTAATAACTAGAATATATAACTAAAATCACAAAATAATTAGGATAAATATCTAGTTGAAGCTTTAAAAAATCTGAAATTTTCGAACATAATAAGATCCTAATACAATTTTATAGAAAAAATGGTCTATGTGAGCCTCAAATTTTGTATAAGTTTACTAATGGTATATATTTTCGTTGAATTATATAGTTATTATTTTAGATATTTATTTCAATTTATTTTTAGGTTTTATACCACTTGTGAATAGACATTTAAAAAACTAAATGTTTGCAATTACATATATAATTGCATTGAAAACAAAAATAGAGGGGCGTGTCACAACGACAAAAATAGTAATTGTCTATAACCATAAAAAAAAAAATCACACGCTCCAAGAGGACTAAAAATAAGTTTTTATTAAATTAAATAATTTTTGTTTGCAATTATTAATAGGTTTTTTTTAGTTTGACACTCATTAGTTTATACTTATTAGAGTTTAACCCTCATTTTGAAAACTAATTGAGTCTAACACTCATTTTTTAACGGAACGGTTAAGTCCATTCATTGACTAGTCAAGACTAATTTTTGGACTATTTTATCCTTATCTTGGGTTAACCTCTTCCCTTAATTTGCGCGCCTCACGACCACACACCACGATATCCCCTCCCCTTCTTTCCATGATACCAGGGTTTTAGCTAGTAATTAAACCCATCTAGCATGACACGCTACTTGTAACCAATGTTCTAAAAATCGCTAGGCGCTGAGCGGGCGGCGAGCAGGTGCCTAGCGCCTAGGCGGTCTTAGGTTTTGTATTATAACTTTAATAATTTACAAAAGTTAAGCATAATACTTTATCAATTACATCCAATTTAATGCCAATATACATATGCAAAATTTAAAAACATGAAAAATTAACAATCGTGAACAAAATTTATTAAAACACAAATGACTGAAGTTGGTCATGATGAGTACTTTATATAAATTTGAATTTGTGTACTCTTTTATTTTTCTTCAAATTGCATGAATAACCTCAGTTATGTTTGATAAAATCTACATTAGTAAAATTGGTACCGGCAGATCATTTGAAAATTCCATTAAGTAATCATCCTTTGCTACATTTAGACATATATTGAATAAAAAATAATTAAATAGTTTATTTCTAAAAAATAGGAAAGAAAAATAAAATAAGAACACAATCAGCTTTATTAAAAAATAAAAAAATTAAAAAATTAAAAATTAAAATAAAATCGCCCAGACCGCCTAGAGTCCGCCTAGGCCGCCTAGATCCCGCCCAGACCAGCCTAGACCCGCCCAGACTGCCCAAAACCGCCCAGACTGCCCAGAACCGCCCAGATTGCCCGCCCAACCATTAATCTGGGCGGTTTTCCACCTTCTAGCGCCTAAGCGGCCGCCTAAACCGATTTTTAGAACACTGCTTGTAACAAAACAGGCAGCACTCTCTTTCCCTCTATTTCCTTCTCCACCATCATGTCATCTTCTTCCATCGTCACAGCCAACATCACCCAAATTCATCTCCTCACTTTCATCGACAACCCTTTAACGTTAAAATCAACCTCTTCAATTGTCCAAACTTCTTCCATTCGAGTCCTTAAGTGGGTCTTAGAGCTCTCACCAAACATGAACAATGACACACGTGTGCGTCCTCCATATGCGATGTTCACGCCATCCATTGTTGTCTCCCAGTATATGCTCTCCACTCCAGATGTTTTGATTCTGAGGAGATGAAAGTCTTCCAGTTGGACAAGCAAACCGATTTTCTGGCTGAAGTATCTCCAAATGGTGTGGCGAATGATCTCTAATTATTACTGCAATGGATTTCTCTGCAAAAATACTTTGAGCTCATTTGGAACATTGGGTTTTGTCACATCTATGCTCTCATACCCAAGAAGCTCTTTTTCCATCTTCGCAAGGTTTGAATTCCTGCTTCTGCTGCTGCTCTGGAGCTCCCTGACATCATCAACAAAGAGGAACGAAATCAGGAGAGCTGAAACCAAGTTTTGGAAGAACCCCACACAGTCGTTTTGTCTCATGTTTCCACTGGTGGTGGTGGGGGCGGTGGTGGTGAACTCACTGGTGGTGGTGGTGGAGGTGGAGGGGGAGGTAGAGAGAAAGTCGGTTAAAAATTGTGATTTTTTTTTTCAAATCCACAGATCTGGACCGTCCATCAGATCTGACGGCCCAGATCTATGCGCAGGAGCTCCTCCTGCCCTTTGTGCGCAGGAGCCCCCCCGGGTCCCCTGTTTTTAATGTCGATAGCTCTGCTTCCACCTCGTCATCTCTTCAACACCACATCTTCTCTGTCCAAATCAGCACATACCCCAATTTGCAACTCATTACGTACCAAATTGTATACCCATTTACATACCAAATTCGGCACGCTAAGCATGAAGGCTAACAATCCTCTTTTTGGTTCATCCCCAATTGAAAATGGTCAAATAGAACAGTGGATTGATTTTGCTTCAGTGGATTGATTTTGTATGTAAATGCTGTAAAAGTTCAAATTAAAGATAGGAACGAAGGTACCAATTGTTCTTGGGTTGAGTCGCGGACTAGGTCGCTCTCTTTAAGACGTTTCGCGGCTCTGCCCAAAAATGTGCAAGCAGTCTGGTAGCCCCGCCGTCCCCAGGATACAACAGCCCAGAATCTTCTCTGTCTCGTTCAAACAATTGCACTGTTCATGAACGAAATATTTTTCACCCTTAATCTCTTGTTTGCTCGGAATCACCAATGCATTGTATAAAAATCAACAACAAGAAAAACTCTTCTTTGATTGAAATGCTAACCGAAAACTAATTGCAAAACGAAAATGTTTTGTTCTCTCTGATTGTAAAAGAAGAACTCTTGTTTTTGCAAAAATGCTTTGTTTTTCTCTTATTGTATCTAAATTCTAAGTTTGTATTATATTCTAGATACATGGACAAAGTCCTGTCTAGATGCATTCAACCAATCAGCAAAAAGAATGGGTTGCTCTCTAAATGACTCGACTCGACTCGACCCGACCGGACGGCGGCGGGCGCGAGAGTCTATCTCTCCCCTCCTCACAAAAGTGTGGTACCCCCAAGGGGTCCAAACCCAAGTCCTAACAATCTCCTTATAAACTCTTTCACAATAAGTTGTATAGAAGATGTGAGACTAAAATTAGAGAGAGATCCAGAGACTAAAATTAGAGAGAAATCCAGGGATCAAAACCAGATACACAACCATTTTCTTTTATTTTAAAAAGCCATATTTCCAACAATCCCCCACTTGAATTTTTAAAAACAATTTTCATCGAGCAATCTAAAAATATAAAATTGTGCATAAACAAAAGTGTCTTTCGACTTGAACTCTTGCGTAGTGTTCATGCTTTAGATTATACTAGAGTAACTCGTAGTTTTGAACTCTATCTTTAACAGACATTACACGCACAACCTTACCAGGGTGAAGTCTTAAAAGTCTGTGTCTTACGGCCATGCACGTATATCCCAGTATAATGAAGGCTCTAGGAATTTTGCCCACAAATTCCATAGGAAGCGGCCAAACTTCCACAATCACTTAGGTGAGTCTATCAAGAGTACTCTTGTAGCTAGGTACTCCACTCCACATAGAGTATAGATCTCATTAAGAGTTTTTAACTCATCCTACTATCGCTTCAGGAACTCATGCTTTACTCTAGGAATGAGATTGCTATTTTGTCAGCATGATTCACATCATATCATTCACGACTTGTTATTACCCATTGAACCTATTTCTTGGGATCTCCAGTCTATAGGTTGGGTTACCGTCATGAATAACTCATTAATCTAAGGGCATTAGTCCCATTCCTTTCGAGGTTTTTAAAACCTTCTCTCTAGCTAATCCTTTCGTTAAAGGATCAGCCAAGTTCGCATCAGTTCGTACATGATCCACTATCACAGCGCCAGTAGATAGAAATTCTCTAACAGTACTGTGCTTACGACGTATTTGTCGTCTCTTGTCGTTATAATAACGGTTCTGTATTTTTGCAATAGCCACGGTACTATCGCAATGGATCAAGACAGCTGGAATCAGTCTTTCCCATAAAGGGATCTCTGCTAGATGGTTTCTCAGCCAACCTGCTTCTTCACTAGCCGTGGCTAGTGCTATCATCTCTGACTCCATCGTGGACTGTGCCAGAATGGTTTGTTTCTTCGATTTCCAAGAAACAGCTCCACCAACTATACTGAAAATATAGCCACTGGTGGCTTTGGAGTCATCTGAGAGGGAGTTCCAATCAGCATCACTATATCCTTCAAGGACAGCGGAAAACTTCTGATAATGTAATCCTGGTAACAGGAGAATATGTATCAAAGAAGTCAACATTTTCTCTCTGTCTATACCCTTTGGCTACAAGACGAGCCTTAAACTTTTCAACATTACCATTGGGTTTCAAATTCTTCTTAAATTTCCATTTACATTCTATTGTCTTGCAACCTGGTGGCAAATCAACTAAATGTCAGGTTCTATTAGACTCAAGAAAGTACATTTCATCATCAATAGCCTCTTCTCAAAAATTGGCATATATAGAGGATAAGGCTTCTTGAAAGCTAAGGGAATCCTCCTCAACTAAAATGACATAGTAGTCGGGGCCAAATTTTTTAGAAGTTCGTTTCCGTTTACTTCTCCTAGGCTCAGATTCTGTGGCTTTATCAGTTTCATTCATCCTGATCAAAGGCACGTTATTTGAGGATGTACCCCCACTATTCCTCGAAATAAAAGGAAATTTATCTTCATAGAAGTCAACGTCGTTTGATTCTATAATAATGTGATCTTTAAGATTATAGAATCTATAAGCTTTGATGTTCATGGCATATCGTATGAATACACATTCACATGCCCTACATGGACAAAGTCCTGTCTAGATGCATGGACACAACATTTGCATGAAAAACGTGGGGAGAAAATCACGCTACTATTGGCGCAACGCATGGAGAACGTGGAGGACAGAGTCAGCCAAAATTCCGTCTAGATGCATTTGACTCAGTCTCCCTTCTCAGCAATTCAAAATTTATTTTTGTTTAAATAAATTTTCAGCAAAAATAATGGGTTGCTCTCTAAATGACCCGACCGGACGGACGGCGGCGGCGGCGGGCGCGAGAGTTTATCTCTCCCCTCCTCACAAAAGTGTGGTACCCCCAAGGGGTCCAAACCCAAGTCCTAACAATCTCCTTATAAACACTTTCACAATAAGTTGTATAGAAGATGTGAGACTAAAATTAGATAGAGATCCAAAGACTAAAATTAGAGAGAGATCCAGCGATCGAAATCAGATACACACCCATTTGCTTTTATTTTAAAAAGCCATATTTCCAACAGAGATTGATGCCAACATCGCACGCTGGGCATATCCACGACATGGATTTGGCGGTGTTACATACCCATTCCTTCCTTCGTCTGAGGAAGCTGCCATTGGCACGCATTGAGGGCTTTGAACACCCATCCTTCTTCAAACAGTTACCTTGCAGGGCACTCCATAACTCTTGGTGAGGTAAAGCAAGTGGACATTGTTCCTCCCCCTGCATCTGGAAAGTAGCCTGCTCAGCCAAAGCAAAAGCAAAGGAGGAACCTAAGAAAAAGCATGCTAAGACTAAAGCAGAAGAACTGGCTGAGGAAGAAGCACCAAAGCCCAAGCCAAAGAATCTTCTCGACCTCTTGCTCCCAATTCGTCACAAGGTCAATGGTTTTATGCAAGGTATGTGTGGATGCAAATTTTTGTCGGATCACGTGCTGATCACGCAGAGCAATCTACATAAGGAACTCTTCTACGGTGCCTGGTATCAGGCAACCAGGCACCGTAGATGAGCATGGAGATAGGATATAAAGCCTATCTCCATGCACATCTACGGTGCCTCGTACCATTAGGCACAATACCAGGCACCGTAGAAACGAGGCTGCATAAGATAGGATCACGTGCTGATCACGCGGAGTAATATGCACAAGGTAGAAATTAATTCTTGACACCGATGTGGTGTCTGCCACGGAAACTCCGATGCCAAAGTTAGAATAATGTTTTTAGGAAAATGAGAAATATCTCTATATTTGAATAGAAAATTGTAAGTCCAGAAAGTGTTACCTCCAGAAGGTTTTGCATTTGACTATTTATAGAGGCTGAAATAATTAATTGTTGGCTGATGAGTGAGACACGTGGCTGATGAGTAAGACGCGTGGCAGATGAGTAAGACGCATGACAGATTAGTAGATTATCTACTTGCAAGCGGTTGCAACTTCTTTCAGGCAGTTGTAACTTCCATGATTGGTTATAACTTCCTGTTTTGAGATATCTCTTCTGCAAGCCCATGTGCTCAGCTGGGCATGGTGGTTGGCGCCGAACACTTCTCCTCTGCTGAGAAAATAGTGTTCTACTGATACTGAGTTTGTATTGGGCTCGGGGCTCGAGCCTTCTATACTTGTAGCTTTCGTGGATAATCTTAGGAAATGTCCAAATCATTGGGCTTCTTTATCCAATTGGGCTAAAGATTATTTTTGCTCCCACAAATGCCCCTCATCTCCTTTTTTTTTTTACTAAATAAAATAAATAATTTTTATTTATTTATTTATTTTTTAAAAAACAAAGGAGATGTGCCTAAAGAGCGTGCCAAAAAATGAAGTTCCTTCTGTACTGAGACACTTCCACCGAGGAGTTTCATCTAGACCAAAAGTCTTCTTGTATTTAAACATCTTCAATGAAGAGTTCTATCTAGATTAGAAGTCTTCTTGTACTTAAACATCTCCACTTAAGAGTTCTATCTGGATTAGAAGTCTTCTTGAGATAAATTATCCTTTCAAAAGGGTTATCTTATTCCCTTTTTATGAATTTACCGATCTCTATTTTTTTTATTCCCCACAAAAAAAAAAAGTTTATTCTTTCTCCATCATATCTGTAGACGGTAAAGCACAGGAGCTTGTACTTCTTATTCTTTCGGCTTGACTAATTGCAAAATGAGATTTTCTTTTCTCTCTCTGTTTGTTTTTTTTAACCATAGAAATACAATCACCGGGTAATAACGTTTAGGAGGGGTTTAAATAAAAAGTAGGTTTTCGTCCATCACTGTTTTTCTTTATCTGGGGATGTGCAATGAGCGCGGCAGTCATACGCCTGTCGACGATGGTGAAAGAAATATTTTGGGTTTTCCTTCTTCTCTTTCTGCATCACTAATGAACATATGCACACTTGTCCAGGATGTCATCTGCTTCATATGCCGCATCCTTTGGCTCTTTCAGCCAGTTTTGGACTGTCAAGTCAACAACTTGCATCTCCTCTGCATCATTCATAACATCTTTGATTGTAGATAATGTTCTGGAAAGTTTTTTTTTTCATCGCCTTCTTGACACCCCATACCAAACCCAACTCCTCCTTGATAAAAAAAGATGAGGTTCTCATACACCACTCCAAGTAATGGAGAGACTACCACCTAAAGAGCTGTGTCTGCCATCTCCTTGTGCAGAAAGAAGAAACCAACTTCAATTAAGGATCACTGATTCTCTTCTTGCAAGTTAAACTGTTACAGCAATGATCTTTCTCTATTGGATCTCAATATCCTTATTGAGTGGTCATCGACTGTCGACGGGGTGAACGGAAGAGATCGCCGGCTGTCGATTATCAACCACTGGTCGATCTTTCAGATTTTGCCCGTATTTTGCGCAACACATGTCCATGGAGGATGGTACAATCTCCCTTTCTTCTTGTATCTGCCAACCAATTGTTATGCGCAATTGAGAACTTCCACCATTTGAACCAATAGGGTGCCAAACTGAATATGCTTAAACAGAGTCTCATATGGATTCAAAATTGAAAGAGAAGAATACCTTGTTTTGATCAAACTCTCACATGGATTCAATATCCAAATTGGATTTCATCAAGATATGGGTTCAAAATCGAAATCAAACAGAGTTTCTCATATGGATTCAAATCCAAATTGGATTTCACCAATGTGTGGATTCAAACCCAAAACAAAGTCTCTGTAAATTTGACTTTTTTTCCCTTATCCGGCGACGCAGCGTAGCGATGATAATCCGCTATCCACGGTTGTGGAAATTTCCTTCGCCCAATTTGGATTTCATCAACTCATCAAAAGATTCAAACCCAAATCAAATTTGGGTTCATTGTCACTATAATTGCAAAGAAAGATGTTCTTCCTGTTGATTATCTTCAATTGGAAAAGAAAGTTGCTTTGTGCACACTCCACTAGCTCCCCACCGGCCACCTTATCAATTGCCTTCATTGCATAACACATTTCTCGCCCTCCACAAAACCAGCTGCAGCCAAGAGAAGCTCCCCTTGTTCTTCTCTGCAAACTTTTTCACAAATGAAACCAGCAAACTCTTTCACAAATGAAACCACTTTATCATCTATACACACAGCCACCATTTTTGCTATGTACCACCGTCACATTTTTTTTTTCAAATACATTTGCCTTACCCTTGTAATCGTGTTTCTTTGCTAATCTGCAGATGGGTTTTTTCTCTAATTTTATTCTGTATCTGAATACCATGGCCTCTAAGAAGAAATCTGGTAATAGCTCTATCTCTTATGACGAGGAACCTTTGTACCGCCAAGGAGGTTCCATTTCTCATTTTGGAAGATTCGTTCCTAACTTGCCTAATTTGGAGAACAATGATTCATTTTTGAAATGGTTTGAAGTTAATCGCTCCGCCTTTCCAGAAGGAGTGCATGTAAGACTAGTTGACCCGAGGAGTGGTAAAGAACCTTGCATTGTTCCTGATAATAGAACCATAAAATTTCATCCATTCATTATCTCTTTGCGCTTTAAGTTTCCCATGCCAAAATTATTTAAAGAAGTGCTCTGTGAAATGGGGTGTGCCCCTGCTCAGTGTTGCCCAAATGTATATAGGGCAATCATGTGCTTTTCCAATCTCAATACTTTTTTTGGGCTTGAGTTGACTAAAGAAGAATTTTTCTTCTGCTTTGAGGTGAGAAGGCATGGTGATTATGCTCAACTTAGAGTAAAAAATATCAAACTCTTTGATGAACTCAGCGCCGGCGACCATGACTGGAAGAAGGACACTTTGGAGATCAGTGGTGCCTGGGAGGGTGATATGGCAGATGGCCTTCTTGTGCCTATCCTCTTCTGCCCATGTATGCATTTTTAACCCCTTTAATCTATAATTGCATATACATGCATTTTTGTATTCTGCACAGACTGCTTACTTTGTCACCTTTGTTTGCAGGTGTGGAGATAGTAAAGAAAATATTTGTAAAGCCTGACATGGACAAGATTTGAAGGGCGCGTGGCATACCATTTGAATATCGTGAATGGAGGTGGTTGTTGAGCCCATTGAGAAATGAAGAGAGAGGTCTTCCTCTAGATGAAAACATAGAAAGTTGGAGGAGGTGTTCCTGATCTTATTTGCTTTTCCATCTCTACTAGTGAGGCTCCTTCTGAGGGTTCGTCAAAGAGAAAGAAAATTCCCCAGGAATCTGCTAGAGTTGAGGTCGACTCCTCTACTGGGGAGGAAATATCTATTAAATCTCTTAAAAAGAAAAAACTTATAGGCTATTTCCCTTGGTTGCATAGGGATTATCAGCGAGAGTTGGAGTTTCTTATGAAAAATCTCTTTCCAAAACGAACAATTTGAAGAATGTAACATCTCCTCTGTCTGGTCATCCTCCTATTCCAAATACTAAGACTGTCCAACACTGTTCTGCCTCGACCAATAAATCTGATAGCCATAAAGTTACTTCTTATCTTCCCCAGAAACTTGATTCTACCAAACATTGTTCTGCCACGACTGAGAGATCTGCTAGTCGAAGAAATGTTCTTCCTCCTCCATTGGCCATGAAGGTTATTCCTTCTCTTGGTGCATCAAAATCTAAAGTAACTAAAGATCGTGTAGCAAGTTTAACTCGTACTCCTCTTGTGCTGATATCTAGAAAGTCTGATCTTTTGAAGCAGAACAGAGTTGACACTCCTGATATAAAACTGAAAAGTCTTGGTTCTGATACGCATGCAACAAATGTTCCTTCTAAGTTAAATATTGTTCCAGGACCCTTTCTTGTACAGGAAAACGTTGTCTTGTCTCCTCATATATTAAAAGCTAGTGTGAACACTTCAATCGAGGTATCCACTTTCAAGGTATTGCTGATTTTTTTTTTGATTTTTTTTTGTAAATATATTTTCTGCTCGGTTATCTGCTTTTATTGATATGTAGATCATGCCTTCACCATCTGAACCGATGTTGATTGATAGCGACGGTGAATCCAGTTCAGCGGACATTGTTCCCTTAGCCGATCTACTGAAAAAAGATCTTCTAGCTGACAAATCTGGGTATACTAACTTGAATGAACGTCTATGTAGATCAGCCGACTTCAGTAAGTTTCAAACGAGTTCATCCGTTGAGCTATGTGAAGAGGCGTTCTTCTCTATTTTGAGAGGTATCATTATGGCTAAAAAGTCTATGAGACATTTATCTTATGTGTCTGAATCTGCTACTTTCACTGCCCCTACTGCTGATCAGCTGAAAAAGTTGGAGGAAGACAATGAGAAGTTGAAAGTTGACCTTGGAGGTATTGAGAGGGTTCTTGAAGCTGAGTAGCAGTTACACCAAGAAAAGAGTATCCAAATCCTCAAATTGGAAAATAAGTGTGTTGATCTGCGAACTTCTTTGTCTAATAAAAACTCTGAGCTGGTCTCTCTGAATCTCAAGTTTAATGATCTTACCTTGAAATATGAAACTATGAAACTAGATATGGAAGAGTTGGAGACCTTAAAAAGAACCCATGAATTACTTGAAAAGGAATGCAACGAATTCAAGTTGGAGGCAATTCAGGCAGTTGAAAAGCGTGCAAAGGCTGAAGAAGACTCCTATAAGCTCGGTTATGTTGAGGGTAAAGGAGGATGTGCACCTTTTTTTTACAATAACTGATGAAGATGTTGATTTTCACCTGCAGGTTATAAAACTACCATCTACTCCCCCCGAGCAGACTACTCCTACCTCTCTTGGCGAGGTTGATGGTTCTTCTACTCATGGTGAGCAAGGAGATATCGCTGCTGCTAATGACCTTGGCCATTCAGCTTTTTCTAAGAACATGTAGTCCTTAAAATGTTTTTGTTTATCAGTTTTGTTTTGTTTTGTTTTGTTTTTTCAAGTATTTGGATTGTGGTCTGCTGACCGACTTTGGTTATTATGAATCCAAGCTTTCTTTGTTTTTAGTATGTTCAACTGTCGTCTCCCATACCAAAAATAATGCATGAGTAATAAACTTAGAAGATATTTTCATAAAACATTTATCATATGTGCATGGATGTACCTTTCATTTATTGAGAAGAGGATGTGCCCTTCAGTTGAGGAGAGGATGCATCCTTTCGTCTGCCAATGAGTGGTACTTTACCCTTCACCCACTAAGGAGAGATTGATCTCATGTACTTGCTGAGTAGGGTTTACCTTTTGCCTGTTGAGGAGAGGTATTTTATTCTTTGCTTATAAGGAGAGATGTCCTACCTTCTGCTTATCTGAAAAAAATAGTTGTTCCATACATTGTTGTACAAGAACTTCAAACTGAAGTTGTGAGTGAGAACTAAATCTTGGGTTGTATCGTACATACTCTCATCGGCTGAAGAGAGATATGATTTTTATTTGAAAAATACATGTACAACCTTTTGTAGGGCTTTTACATTCCTCGACTGAAGAAAGAAAAGTGCAGTGCTTACACATTTCCAATAGGTATGTTCTTCTACTAGAAAGGGTAAATACAATCAAGTCTTTTTAGTATGTACATTGCATTTTATTTCTAAAAAACTAAAATACTATAATTTTTTTGATAGGTAGTCTGCCGACGACAGAATGATCTGCTTGTAGGGTCCTCTGCTGAAGATGAGTTACACATAATACTTTCTGAGGTTGTTGGCATTCCATTGTCTAGGGATTTCTTTGCCTTCAAGCGTGTCTAGTGTATAGCTTCCCCGACCGCCAACTCTACTCACTACATACTCCATGTAACTCTTCAACCCATTTTCCTTTAGATTTATCTAATCTTTTTTTGATGCAATCCAGAATAGTTTTGTTGGATGCTTCAGCTTGACCATTTCCTTGTGGATACCTAGGAGTTGAATTCTGCCACAATCTTTGGGCTTCTTTATCCAATTGGGCTAAAGGTTATTTTTGCTCCCACAGTATGGATCTTGTACGCAAGTATGCATTTGGAAAAATGCTTGTGATCGACTTTAGAACCCCCATCAAAAGGTTATTTTGTTTTGTTTATTTAGTGCTACTCTTTTATGTAGATCGTTAGATATTAACTTAGTGGTGACTTTTGAAAAAACAAAACAATTGCACGTCATATTTTTGTTGGGTGAGTTTCCTAATCAATCAAAATTCTTATAGAAATAATAAAACCCCAACTTAAGAAAGGAACAGTGGGATAAATTTTTTTGTTCAAAATGGTAAGGGCAAAATAGTCCAAAAATTAGTATTGCCCAGTCAATGACATGGACTTAATGTTTCCGTCAAAAAATGAGTGTTAGACTCAATTAGTTTTCAAAATGAGGGTCAAACTCTAATAGTTATAAAATAATGAGTACCAAACTCAAAAAAACCCTTATTAATAATATTGCATCGAAAAATAAAATAAAAATTAGGTGAGTAAAGAGTATTGAACTCGGGCATTTACTAAAATCGTTAAACTTTCAACCAATGCACCAATGAGACATGAAAATAGTTGAATAAACAATAATCATATTGTATTATACATAATGTAATTGATTATTTTGTAATGCTAAATATTTTGACAGTTTGGGGGGGGGGGGGGGGGGGGCAGCTGCCCCTCTGGATCCTTAGTAGATCCGCCCCAGCCCACAGGGGTATATAGGGTTGCAACGAAGCATGTTTGAATCCGAACTCCGTTTCCCAGTGCAAGGCGACATTTGGTGTTTCTTCATTTCTCTCCGTATGCCTCCCGCTCTATTGGCCCCGAGCGGGTTTAAGATTTTGATTGCGACCCTTATCAGAGTGCATGATGCTGGCATTCGCTTATCCCTAGCAATAGTTCAACGTCTGACCCCTGCTCGATTGGATTCTATAGGTATCTGTGTATTGAGCACTCTCAATTGCTTGCATTCTTGAATGGATGATATTGAGCATCGTCAGAAGTACTGGTTTCTGGCTTCAGCGGATTCCTCATACTTCAGGTTATGAGGACGTCGGGTCCCTAGATTCTTCCAGTTTGATCTTAGTAAGTGCTATGTTGATGTCTCACCGTCTTGGATTTTGGATGTAGCGCTAACTTGATGTTTTGTTTCTTTTTTTTTCAAAAAAGTTTGCGACTTTGATCCTCACTGAGGAGGAAGAGTTGATAGAGAATGAGTTTAATGAACTCCCATTGATGTTTGTTGTGGAGGTTATAATGTCGAGCAACGTCGTACGGAATGGGCTGCTCATATGTTCCCACGAGGCATCTGCTGCACTTAGCTCATCGACTAAAGAAGTCGGAGGTCGACATTCGAAGAAATGGAGCCCAGTTATGCCCAGCCCATCTAGGCTGGCTAAGTTGGAGGGGAGCATGCCTTTTATAGTTCTTCCTAAAAGGAAGCGACCCACTAATTATGTTGCTTCTTTTCCTGAGCCGCCATCTTTATTAGATAAGGAAGCGGCTGTTGCGAAGTATGAGTTATCTTCATTTGCTCAGGAGGTGGTCCCAGGGGATCATAGTCTCTCACTGGATCTTGTTGTCCCCTCATCGACTTAGTGGGAAAGCGCACTGGACCAAAGGTCGACGTCGTGAATCACCATGGGTCCCTGGAGGAGGCTCACACTACAGAGTCACATGATTCTATTATGCTGCATCCCGATGCTCGTGGGAGAGTGATCACTTTGGAGAAAGCTTTTGCAGACTTACGGATGTCATATTAGGATGCTCTCCACCGGGTGGATTCTTTGACTAATCAAGTGCAGGATTCTAGTGTTGTTGCGGACTTGGGGGGCATGCAAACCGTGACATCTGTGTCTAAAGCAGAATTGGTAGCCATAAAGACTCAACTGAAGTCGACTTGGCTTGTACCCTGGCGGAACTGGTGCGGGCCCGTGCTGAGTTGAAGCGCTTAGAAGATATTGTGGACAAGAGGTTGTTTGATCTTTAGGCTCAGATTGCTGAGAGAAAGCGAGCCGAGACCGAATGGGCTGTTGTATGGCGACATCTCGAGTTAGAAGTTGTTGAGGGACTTTGCCGCATTCATGAAACAGAACGCTTATTGACGGAAAAGCGTTCGTACTATTGCTGAGAGGATGGAAGTTTCAGGTGTCGTCGGAGGTTGTTCAGGGCAGGCTAGAACTTTTGGAGCTTATTAAAAAAGAATGCCCTAGTCTTGACCTCGATTTCGCCTATTATAGAAAGGCTGCTTTCGAAACTATAATGCTGGAAGAAAGTCCTGGCTCTTTAAGACAGGCTATTGAGGAAGTTGTTTTGTCCCCTGCTATTAAAAAATTGTTGTAATCTCTTTCTCATGACAAAAAAAAACTTTTAATGAAAGTTAATTTTTGTAACTTTGCTTGTCTGTCTTGCATTGTCGTGCCATTGTGTCTTTCTTAGAAGCTTTCGACCCATGCTAAAGGCCGTAAAATTAGTATTTTTGAGCCCTTCATGCTAGCAAATGGTCTATGTTGTCAATTGAGTTGCATTGAAATAGACTGCGTTATGCAACCTTTGTCAATAGTTGAGTTGCTATGGTCTCTGGCGAGTCACCGCCACGAGTTTTGGAACCGTCGAATATACTCTTACTCCCTAAGCCATCGTTGTCCGTGCACAGTGGATTATGCGTTTGGAGATCATTGTTTGTAGGTGATTCGTCATCAGGCATAAGAGCGTTGACTGAACTGTAATTAAATTCGGCGACCTTGGTCTGTAGAAAAGCAGTGGTCCCGTGACAAGCTGTCGACATCAATCGGAACTGACAAGGCTTCCACCTTCCAAATCATTTACACCCGCGCAGGGCGAGCTACAGATTTGGGTGTTGAAAATTCGGCGACCATGGTTTGTAGAAAAGCAGTGGTCCCGTGGCAAGATGTTGACATCAGTCAGAACTAACTAGACTTCCACCTTCCAAATCATCTTACACCCGCGTAGAGTGAGCTACAGATTTGGACATTGAAAATTCGGCGACCATGGTATGTAGAAGTGCAGTGATCCCGTGGCAAGTTTTCGACATCAGTCGAAACAAACAAGGCTTCCACCTTCGACATCATCCACATCGGCGTAGAACGAGCTACAGATTTGGGCGTTGACCAGAAGTTGTCGTTGTTAGTAGTCACTGACTAGGCTTACCTGATCGGGTTCGAAGATCATTGTATGTAAAAAAGCAATGATCCCTTAACAAGTCGTCATCATCAGGCGTGAGAGCGCTGACTAGACTCCCACTTCCTAGGCCATCGTCATCCGCGCGCAGCGGATTAGGCGTCAGAGGCACCAGAAGCCGTCGTCATCAGACACGAACTAACTAAGCATACCTGGTAAGGTTTTGCAATCATTGTCTATAGAAGAGCAATGATCCCTTGGTGAGTCATCATCGTCAGGCGTGAGAGAGCCGACTAGACTCTCACTTCTTAGGCCATTGTCATCCGCGCACAGTGGACTAGGCGTCGGGCGCACCAGAAGCCCTCGTCATCAGTCGCAAACTAACTACGCTTACATGGTAAGGTTTGGCGATCATTGTCTGCAGAAGAGCAATGATCGCTTGGCGAGTTGATGTCGTCAGGGGTGAGAACATTGACCAGACTCCCACTTCCTAGGCCATCATCATCCGCGCGCAGTGAACCAGGTGTTGAGCTCACCAGAAGCCGTCGTCATCAGTCACGAACTGACCAAGCTTACTTGGTAAGGTTCGACGATCATTGTATGTAGAAGAGCAATGATCCCTTGGCGAGTCATCGTCTTCAGGCGTGAGAGTGCTGACTAGACTCCCATTTCCTAGGCCATTGTCATCCTCGAACAGCGGACTAGGCGACGGGCGTACCAGAAGCCGTCGTCATTAGTCGCGAACTAAATAAGCTTACCTGGTAAGGTTCCGCAATCATATTTTGTAGAAGAGCAATGATCCCTTGGCGAGTCATCATCGTCAGGTGTAAGAGCGCTGACTAGACTCCCATTTCCTAGGCCATTGTCATCCGCATGCAGTGGACTAGGTGTGTGACGACCCCCTCCCGCACTATACCGATACTGTCCGCTTTGGGCTACCATCCGGCCCTCACGGCTTTAAAAGGCCTCAATACAATGGGGAGCTAACCCCGCACATATAAGGATCATTCTCCTCCCCTACCCAGGCGATATGGGACTATGATTCCCCTTGTAGCTCGACCAACCTCTTTCGACCTATTGGGCCTCCAACCCTCACCCTCACCTCATGTCCGCCCACTTAGGGTCTCACAATCCACCCCCCTTAAGGCCCAACGTCCTCGTTGGCCACACAGGCACAACATCCACGTTGCCCGAGGGCCCACCTTCACGTGGCATACTTTCGGCTGGGTCAGGCTCCGATACCAAACTGTGACGACCCCCTCCCGCACTGTACCGATATTGTCCGCTTTGGGCTACTATCCGCCCCTCACGGTTTTAAAAGGCCTCGATTCAATGGGGAGCTGACCCCGCACATATAAGGATCATCCTCTTCCCCTACCCAGGCGATATGAGACTATGATTCCCCTTGTAGATCGTCCAACCTCTCTCGGACTATTGGGCTTGTTGGGCCTCCAACCCTCACCCTCACCTCAGGTCCGCCCACTTAGGGTCTCACAAGGCGTCAAGTGCACCAGAAGCTGTCGTCATCAATCACGAATTGACTAAGCTTACCTGGTAAGGTTTGGTGATCAATGTCTGAAGAAGAGCAATGATCCCCTGGCGAGTCGTTGTCGTCAGTCGTGAGAATGCTGACTAGAATCCCACTTCCTTAGCCATCGTCATCCGCGCAACAGACTAAGCGTCTGATTAGATTTTTTGGATCTGGCTACGATGGGATGATTGGACGTTGCGTTGGTTGTAACGAACAATGGTGGAAGTTCAGTAAAAGTAAATATTTTTATTGATAATATTTTTTTAGTTGCTCTACATTCCATGGTTGTTTAAGTTTATCATCGTTTACCTCTTCCAACCAGTATGAACCCGCCCTATTGACCTTGGTCTCTCTATAGAGCCCTTCCTCATTTGGGTTCAGCTTTTCTACGCCCTCTCATTTGGTGTTATGCTAGGTTTTCAGAGTACCCAGTCTCCCACTCGTAACTCATGTGGCTTAACCTTCTTGTTGTAGTATTGTGTTATTCATTGCTGGTTGGCAGCTATCTTGGTGGAAGCTTGATCCCGCTTTTCCTCAAGAAGGTCTAGTCTGATGCGCAAGGCTTCGTCATTATCATATGCTCTAAACTTTTTCATTCAGAAGGTAGGCACTTTGAGTTCCACCAAAACCATGGCTTCTGACCCATCGGCTAGGGCAAAGGGTGTTTATCCGGTTGGGATCCTTTTGGTTGTCCGATACGCCTAGATTATTCTCGGTAGCTCTGAAACCCATTTTCCCTTAGCTGCGTTAAGTTTTCTTTTGATCGCTTTCAAGATCATTCGGTTAGTAACCTTCGCTTGGCCGTTGGCTTGTGGATGCCCTGGCGAGTGGAAATGGTGAATGATGTTCAAACTTTCAAATATTTTTTAACTTTGCTACCTTCGAATTGAGTTATGTTATCATTGCAAATGACAAATACTCTGGGGATGCCAAACCTGCAGACGATGGTTGCCCATATGAACTTTTCTATTTGGATTTGTCGTATCTTGGATAGGAGCTCTGTTCGACCCACTTGGTGAAGTAGTCGGCTGCCACAAGAAGGAACATTTTACCAATTGATGTTGAGAGTGGTCCGACGATGTCCATCTCCCATTGTGCGAATGGCCACAAACTGGGTCATTGGTGTTAGTGCTTGGACATGCATGTGCGTGTATGGCGTGAACCTCTGACATTTGTCACATTTATGGACAGTATCTTTGGCATCTCGCTGCATCGTCAACCAATAATATTTGAGGGTTAGAGTTTTGTGGGCAAGGGTTCTTTCACCCGGATGATTCCAAATACCCTGTCGTGGATCTTTTTCAAGACCTGATCTGCCTCGGGAGGGGACAAGCATCAGAGCAGAGGTCCAGTTGCTGATCTCCTGTATTGTCGTTTAGGAGAGTGTATCGCACTGTTCTGCTTCTGAGTTTTCTAGCTTCAGCCTTCTCGGCTGGCAAGGCTCCACTTTCGATGTATTTGAGAATCAGAGTCATCAAACACGCCTATGTGCTTGTGGCGCAAACATCGATGGGCTCTTATTCGTCAAGGCTTGATTGCTCTTGGTATTCGATGAGATCGTTCGAGACTTCGGTGGAGGTTGAGGCTTTCTTGGCTAGCGCATCAGCTCTTTTATTGTCATTTCGGGGGATTGTAAGAATTCACATCTCTTGAACCCACTTATTGCACGGAGTACCTTTTCGCAGTAGGCTATCATGCAGGGATCTTTGCTGTTGAATTATCCTTTGACCTGATTGACTACCAGTCTTGAGTCGATATACGTCGTTAGCTAACCTATCCCGATCCCCTTTATTAGCTTTAGGCCGGATAGGAGGGCCTCCTATTCGGCTTCGTTATTTGTGGCGAGAAAACTGAACCTGACGGCTTTCTCGAGGGTGAAGCTGCTTGGGGAGTGGAGGGTGATTCCAGCTCCGCTTGTTTTTCCTGTTGATGACCCATCAAAACGCAAGGTCCATCCTAGATTGTCTAAATTTTGGGCTTGAAAGTCTACCCTTGGTTCTTCTCCGCCGGTAAATTCGGTGATGAAGTCCGCCAACACTTGGACTTTGATGGCGGTTATTGAGGCATATCTTATGTTAAATTGCTCGAGTTCTACCATCCATTTGACCATTCTGCCAGATAGTTCCGGCTTGTGCAGTACCGTGTGGAGCAGGTGCTTGGTCAGAACTGTTATAGAATGGTCATGGAAATAAGGCTTCAATTTCCTCGAGGATATGACCAGTGCCAGAGCTAATTTCTCCAGATCAGGGTAATGTGCCTCCACTTTCACGAAGGTTTTGCTGGCATAGTACACTGGTCTTCGGATTCCTCGATCGTTGCACACTAGGGTTGAACTAACGACATGCTTGGAGATGGACAAGTACAAGTAAAACGTTTCTCCTGTTATCGATTTTGAGAGCAGTTTGGGGCTCCCCATGTATGCCTTCAAGATTTGGAAGGCTTGTTCACATTCTTCATCCCATGAGAATCCTTTGTTTCCTCTTAGTATTTTGAAGAAATGAAGGAATTTGTTGGACAATTTGGATATAAACCTGTTGAGTGTTGCCACCCTCCCAGTTAGGCTTTGAACGCTTTGATGTTGGCGGGGGGTTTCATGTCGAGAAGAGCCTGAATTTTCTTTGGATCAGCTTCGATTCCCCTTCGGTTCACTATGTAACCTAGGAATTTCCCTGACTCGACTCCGAACGTACACTTTTGTGAGTTGAGTTTCATCTGATACCTTTGGAGTTGACTGAATGCTTCGATGAGATCTGCTATGTGGTCGGGGCTATGGAGGCTCTTGACCAGCATATCATCTATGTAGACCTCCATGTTCTTGCCGATTTGTTCTTTGAACATTCGGTTCACCAGTAGTTGATACGTTGTACCCTCGTTCTTCAAGCCGAACAACATCACCATGTAGCAGTATATTTCTCTCTCAGTTGTGAGCATGACTTTTTTTATCTGGGTTGCATTAATATCTAGTTGTGCCCCGAGTAGGCGTCCATGAAGCTTAGGAGGTTGTGCCCGGATGTGGCATCCACAATCTGATCGATGCATGGAAGTGGGAAGTTGTCCTTCGGGTATGCCTTGTTCAAGTCCGTGTAGTCTATGCAGACTCCACTTCCTATTTTTCTTCCTTACCAGTATAGTGTTTGCCATCCAGTCCGGGTATCGCGCTTCCTTGATCGTGTCCGCGTTGAGTAGCCATTGTACCTCCTCATTGATGATTTTATTTCTTTCAGGTGCCAGGACCTCTTATTCTGCCGTATGGTTTTGTGAAACAGGAAACAGAGTGAAACAGGAAACAACCTGTTTTGTGAAACAGGAAACTGTTTCACAAACAGGAACATGAAACTGTTTTGTGAAACAGGAAACGTTTTTGAACAGGAAACAAATTCTAGGAAACAGAAAACTGCTGTGAAACAGGAAACTGTTGTTCCTATATATACTAGGAACTGTAGGTGTTTTTTATTATTTATTGCACGTAGAAAAACTGTGAAGCACAGGGAATAGAAAAAAATAATTCCTTGAATTGTTTCATCTCTTGTTGAGAGATTGTGTGAGAATTGTCATCTTCTTGTACCTTGTTCTTGAATATAGTGGAATCACCTCACCGTGGACGTAGGCGCAATTCGCCGAACCACGTAAACTTTGTGTCTCTTGTGGTATGTTCTTGGTTTTCTCTAATTACTTTCATTACTAGTTGCTCTATTTAATTGATTGGATCCTTGTGGTACTTGTGTGCAATTGTTGGTGTCTACCCGCTTCCGCAATAAGACGCAACAATTGGTATCAAAGCACTAAGGGAAATTGATCTTGAATTGTTCTACTCAAGATTGTGAAGATTCAAAAGTGCTAGGATTTGTTTGTGCACAAGTTGTTTGAAGAAAAACCGTAGTGAAGCTTATTGTCTAGAAAGTCACAGGTTTTGTTTGCAATGGCATCCAAGGTGAGCAAGGCATATGTGGGGAAGTATGAAATCGAGAAATTTAATGGTAAAAATGATTTCGGATATTGGAGAATACAAATGAGGAATTTGCTTATTTCTCAGAAATTACACAAGGCATTACTAGGGAAGGATAAAAAGGTTGAAACCATGTCAGATGATGAATAGGAAGAATTGGATTTGGAGGCTCGTGCTGCTATTTGCTTGTGTCTGGATAGAGACATAGTTTTTTTAGTTAATGAAGAGACTACGACAGCTGATGTTTGGTTGAAGCTTGAGTCACAGTTTATGACTAAGACATTATCAAACAGGTTATACTTGAAAACCCAATTGTACAGACTAGCAATGGATGAGGGTACTCCAATTGGTGATCATATCGCCAAGTTTACACGGATTATCTCAAATTTGAGAGATGTGGATGTGAAAATTGAGGATGAAGACCAAACAATTATATTGCTTTACTCCTTGCCGCAGTCACATGAAAATCTTGTACAAACAATTTTGTTTGGGAAAGATGAACTTACATTTGATGAAACTACCGGTGCACTCTTTTTCAATGAGATTCGGAAGAAAACTTCATCAAGTGGTAGTGGGAAAGATCAAGCTGAAGGGTTGGTTGTTAGAGGAAGGTCTCAAGTGAAATCATCTTCAAATAGTGGAAAATCTAGATCAAAGTCTAGAGGTCCACAATGTCACAAATGTAGAGAGTGGGGGCATATTAGGAAAAATTGTCCAAATCAAGGTAAGAGTAATTATGATAACAGTTGTAAGGGCAAGAAAAAACAAGATAAGGGTGATACTAGTGAATCAAGTTATGCATCTAGTACGAAAAATGATGAAGAATGTTATTCAGCTGCGGGGGAAAGCACAGAAATCTCTGGGAGATGGATCCTTGACTCTAGGTGTTCTTACCATATGTGCCCAAACAAGGAGTGGTTCACTACCTATGAGCACATTGATGGTGGTACTGTTCTGATGGGTAATGATTACGCTTGCAAGACAGTTGGAATTGGAACAATGAGGATTAAGATGTATGATGGTGTTGTGAGAACCTTAACTGATGTGAGGCATGTCCCAACCTTGAAAAAGAACCTTATCTCACTTGGTGTTTTAGACTCCAATGGTTGTAAGTTTACAGCGGTATGTGGAGTTTTAAAGGTTGTCTGTGGGTCTTTGGTTGTCATGAAAGGGATCAAACAAGGTAACTTGTACACCTTGATGGGTAACACGGTAACAGGAAATGTGGCAGTGGGAACTTCTTCATCGGAAAGCACTAGGTTATGGCACATGCGACTTGGGCATATGACAGAAAAAAGGATTGTCTCTACTGAGAAAGCAAGGGTTACTGAAGGGTATGCAAAAACCGACTATGGAGTTTTGCGAGCATTGTGTATATGGAAAACAATGCAGGGTAAAATTCAGTACAAGCAAGCACAGGAGCAGAGGTATTCTAGACTATGTGCATACAGACGTGTGGGGACCAGCGAAGGTCGCCTCTAAGGGAGGTTCCAGGTACTTTGTCTCCTTCATTGATGATTATTCCCGTTACACATGGGTATATTTTTTGAAGTCTAAGAATGAAGTATTTGAGACATTTAAAAGGTGGAGAGCAATGGTTGAGAATAGAACTGGAAGAAATGTGAAGACTTTGAGGTCTGATAATGGTACCGAGTATACTAAGGGTACTTTCAAACAGTTTTGTGATCAGGAAGGAATTGTTCGACATTGGATTGTTAGAGACACGCCACAACAAAATGGAGTTGCTGAGAAATTGAACTGTACTATGCTTGAAAGAGCTAGGTGTATGCGCTCCAATGCTTGTCTTGGCAGAGAATGGTGGGCTAAATCAATAGCCACCGCGTGTTTCTTGATTAATAGATCGCCACATTCTACATTAGACTGCAAAACACCTTATGAAAGTTTTCGGTTGTATTGCCTACTACCATGTCAAAGAAAATAAGCTTGATGCTAGGGCTAAGAAGGCCATTTTCTTGGGGTATGCAAAAGGCGTGAAGGGTTATCGTCTATGGTGTTTAGAGGATAATAAATTTGTGATCAGTCGAGATGTTACATTTGATGAGAATTCCTTGTTAGCTTGTACTAAAGCTAAGGAGTTGGTTGATAGTGGTGGTGAATCTAGTAACACTCAGAAAGTGGAAGTTGAAGCGTTTGTGGATGCAGCAGATGAACAAGTGGTTGAAGCAGGCACACATGATCTGAATTATGAGCCTGAAGACCATGAGGAACAACAACCAGTTGAAGATAATCAATCCCAGCAGCAACCTTTGGCCTTAACTAGGTCAAAACGATCGGTTAAGCAAGTTCAAAATGTTGGCTTTGAAGAACCGTTGAAGCACTATGGTCAGTTGAATACAATTGATTTGGTTGCATATGCACTCTCTGTGGAAGATGATGAGCCAACTAATTACAAGCAGGCCGCTCGTCATTCAGATAGTTAGAGTTGGTTAGTAGCTATGCAGGGTGAGATGGAGTCTCTCCAGAAGAACCATACTTGGGATCTAGTGTCGTTGCCTAATGGAAGGAAAGCAATTGGCTGTAAGTGGGTGTTTAAGAAGAAACAGACTACTCTAGAGTCTGGTACTCAGTTCAAGGCAAGATTAGTAGCTAAGGGTTTTTCTCAGAGGGAAGGCATTGACTACAATGAGATATTTTCGCCTGTGGTAAAACACACTTCTATACGTGTGTTGTTGAGCTTGGTAGCTCATGGTGACCTTGAGCTTGAACAACTTGATGTGAAAACAGCTTTCTTGCATGGAGACTTAGAGGAGGAAATTTATATGCATCAGCCGGAAGGTTTTAAGGTTGTTGGAAAAGAAGACCATGTTTGTCGTTTGAGGAGATCACTTTATGGGTTAAAGCAGTCACCTAGGCAGTGGTACAAACGGTTTGACACTTTTATGTTGAAACATGGGTTCACACGAAGTAAGTATGATTGTTGTGTTTACTTGAAAAAACTTCGTAGTGGCGATTTTATTTATCTTTTGCTCTATGTTGACGATATGCTCATTGCCTGTAAGAGTATGGTGGAGATAAATAAATTCAAGTCTCAACTTGCATCTGAGTTTGAGATGAAGGATATGGGTGCTGCAAGGAAAATACTTGGTATGGAGATAAAAAGAGAAAGGGAGAATAAAAAATTATTTCTTTCACAAAAGGGGTGCCTTGAGAAGGTCATATCACGGTTTGGCATGGAAAACGCAAAGCCGGTTATTACTCCTTTGGCTTCACATTTTAGACTTTCTCGAAAGTTATCTCCAGTCACAGTGGAAGAAAAGGAATACATGTCGCATGTTCCTTATGCTAGTGAAGTTGGCAGTTTAATGTATGCTATGGTGTGTACACGCCCTGACATTTCACAGGCTGTTAGTGTTGTGAGCAGGTATATGGAAAACCCTGGGAAGAAACATTGGGAGGCAGTGAAATGGATGCTTAGGTACTTAAAAGGTACCTTGGATGTGGGTTTGGACTTCGATGGAGATTCATGTCAGGTTCGTGGGTTTG
This sequence comes from Berberis vulgaris, assembly GCA_963556465.1. Lineage (NCBI taxonomy): Eukaryota > Viridiplantae > Streptophyta > Magnoliopsida > Ranunculales > Berberidaceae > Berberis > Berberis vulgaris. The sequence continues at coordinate 53,348,915 of OY747124.1, read as the reverse complement.
TTGATTCTGATTATGCTGGTGATCTAGATAGACGAAGATCTACTACTGGTTACGTATTTCAGATATACGGTGCTCCGGTTAGTTGGAGATCTATGCTTCAGGATACAGTGGCTCTCTCTACTACAGAGGCAGAGTATATGGCATTGACAGAGGCTGTAAAAGAAGCATTGTGGCTTCAAGGTCTTGTAAATGACTTGGGTGTGGAACAAGATAGTGTTGAGGTTCTCTGTGACAGTCAGAGTGCCATCCACTTGGCTAAAAAATCAGGTTCATCACGCAAGGACTAAGCATATTGACGTCCGATATCACTTTGTTCGAGATGTAATTGAGGATGGTGATGTGTCTTTTGTGAAAGTACACACAAAAGACAACCCTGCTGATATGTTGACAAAGGTTGTTCCTGGAGTTAAGTTCCAACATTGTTTGGACTTACTCCACATTGACTCATGTTGATTGAGGGCCCTTTGGGGCGTTGCCCTTCGAGGCAATTTCGTGAGGTGACAAAGCTATGGTGGAGTGTTGATCAGTTTATTCTTATGCCTTGTTTCGGCTCATTTTTTCCTTAAAAAAAAATTCGCCGAGGTGGAGAATTGTGAAACAGGAACAGGAAACGTTTTTGAACAGGAAACAAATTCTAGGAAACAGGAAACTGTTGTTCCTATATATACTAGGAACTAGGGGTGGGCATTTAGGACCGAAAACCCGGACCGAACCGACAACCGGACCGATCGGGTCGGTTCGGATCGGTTTTAATTAATTAAAAAAAATTCGATTGTAAAAGCCCGGCCCGGCCCGAAGTTTCTGGTCCGGGCCTCGGTTTCCATTTCTAAAGCCCGTCGGATAACTGGCCCGGCCCGAATTAAATAGTCAATGCAAAAAAAACCAAATCAGCCTATTAAAAAGCCATACAACCAATGCAAAAACAAACATAAATACAAAACGAAAATTCTAAATGTCGAGGAAGTGGAGGCTGATCTCTTCTCACAGCGAAACTGCGGACAGGCCGATCTCTTCTAACAGCGAAGCCGCGGACAAGCCCATCTCTTCATAGGCCGATCTCTTCACAGGTCGATCTCTTCACAGCGGATGCCGATCTCTTCACAGGCCGATCTGAGGCGGAGGCGGAGGCTTACAAAATCTCAGATCTGATGATGTGTGATGATAGATATGATCTGATCTTGATCTGATCTGATCTATCTGAGGCGGAGGCGGAGGCTTACAAAATCTCAGATCTGATGATGTGTGATGATAGATATGATCTGATCTGATCAGATCTGATGATGTGCCGATGATAGATATGCATCTGTTTGTAGTCCCTCTCCCCTCCCTTCCCCATTTTTGCAATGATTAGATCTGATCTCAAATCTTGATCAGATCAGATCTTTGATCAGATCTGATCTCAGATCAGAGATTGAGAGGTCATTACACAGATTTCCGCCTTCATCTTCCAGATCTCCGCCTTCTTCTTCCAGATCTCCGCCTTCATTTCCAGATCTCAGATCTCATATTTTTTAGACCGATTTTTTTTTTTGTAATTTGTTGTATGGTTTTTTTTTGTAATTTTTAGATATAATTTTTGTACATGAATTCTACTATATGTATGTAATTTTTAGATATAATTATTGTAGAAGGATTTGGGTTTCAATTATTGTCTGAAAATGTTGCTCTTAGGACCGAGACCGGCCCGTAATTCTGTTAACCGGGACCTCGGTTACTCGGTCCGGTTTTGGGTCTCATAAACACGGGCCCGAATTTTTTGGGCCGGTTTTCGGTTTTTAGCTTTTGGGCCGGTTACCCATACTTGCCCAGCCCTACTAGGAACTGTAGGTGTTTTTTATTATTTATTGCACGTAGAAAAACTGTGAAGCACAGGGAATGGAAAAAGATAATTCTTGAATTGTTTCATCTCTTGTTGAGAGATTGTGTGAGAATTGTCATCTTCTTGTACCTTGTTCTTGAATATAGTGGAATCACCTCACCGTGGACGTAGGCGCAATTCGCCGAACCATGTAAACTTTGTGTCTCTTGTGGTATGTTCTTGGTTTTCTCTAATTACTTTCATTACTAGTTGCTCTATTTAATTGATTGGATCCTTGTGGTACTTGTGTGCAATTGTTGGTGTCTACCCGCTTCCGCAATAAGACGCAACAGGTTTTCCTCGTGGGGTCCACCTCTAGGCGATGAGTGATTACTGACGGGTTGATTCTCACCATGTCTCGCGTGGTCCAGGCGAAGACGTCCTGGTTCTGCTGTAGTAGCTCTGTTAGCTGCTCCGCCAACTCTTTGCTTAAGCGAGAACCTATCTAAACGACTCTATAGTTGAGAGGGTTGTCGAGGTAAACCGTGACGGTTTCTTCCTCCAGTTGACCTAAATTTGGTATGCCTCGAGGGTTCACTCTGCTTCATCGTCTGAGATTGGTTGCTCTATCCCAACTTCTTTGGCAATATTAAGAGACATCCAGGCCGCGGGATTAGTTGCCAGCTGAAAATTATCAGACTGTTGTGGGGTCATGTATTGGCATTCTTTGGCCGCTGCTTGGTCACCTCGTATGGTACCAACTGTTTGATTGACTGAGTACTTGATGCACTGGTGCAGAGTGGAAATTAATGTTCCCATTTGGTGTAGCCCGGATCTCCCCAGAACAAACGTTATAAGTAGACGGTGCATCGATCACTATAACTCTTGAAACAAGATTTTTTGAAATGGTGGCTCTCTCGCGACTACTGTTAGTTGCATCTTTTCCACCAGGAAGCATATTCGCCACTGAAATCAATCATGGGACGACTATCAGGAGTTAGGACCTCTTCCTTTAGTTGCATGTTGCGGAACGTGCGGAGGAATAGAACGTATAATGAGCTTCCCGTGTCCACTAAGGATCTCCTTACTTCCCAGCTTGCTAGGGAGATCGTGACTACTAGAGTGTCATTATGTGGAAGTTGAACGCCCTGAAGGTCTTTTTCCGTAAAGTCTAGTAATATAGAAGGATCATGGCTCGAGCGCATGACATCTATCGGTCGCCGCATATCACTCGGACCCTCATCTCCCTGAGGGCTTTTTTTCTAGACCTGTTTGATTGTTCGAATTTGGAATGTGCCCCATGGAGGACGTGTAACGTGCTTGTCGATTCATCCCTTACTCTCCTCGGATTTTTCCTTTTTCCTGGCGGTCCGCTCCTCGTCTAGAGCGATGTAATTTTGTGATTTCTTTACCTGATCCGCCATATTTGCCGGAGGATCCAAATTTAGGAAGTTATAGAACTTGTTGTTCCTCATACCGTCGGTGAAAGCTTCGACGGCTATCGCGTCGCTACAAACGTTAACGAAAGTCAACTCGTCATTGAAGCACGTGACGTATGTTCTTAATGTCTAATTTGGCTTCTGCTTCATGGATTTGAGTATCTTCATCGTTCGCGAGATCTGTTATATATGAGATGATTGCAGATCCATCCTGGGGTTTGTTGCTGCTGCCGCTGCCGCTGACACGGGGGTGTGAGCATGTTCCCCCTGTGTTGTCGGTACCGCTAAAAGTGGTGATACAATGCCAGTCTGAGCGTTCGATGTGTCCCCCTGATCTCCATAGTTACGGGATCTGTTATATATGAGATGATGCCAATGCTTTGTTAGGAACTTTGTCGTCTCCACGGACGACGCCAAACTGATGCAGTCATTTTTCACTCCCTGCCTGACCTTGACTTGCTGACCTGCACAAGGAACACACGGGAGCCACGGACCACCGTTGTGGTGGCCGATGGCACTCAGATGCTAAAGTCAGATAGAGATCTAAGGAAGGCTTAAAGTTTTAAACAAAGAATTTGTATCGTACCTTTGTTCACCAACCTCATGTCTTATTTATAGTGTTGAAGTCCTGGTTCAACCAGGCCATCGATGGCGTAGTTTAGGGAAAGATATCTTCTTGGAGATCCTTCTCTAATTAGGAGTCGTCTTGAATGAGAAGTTTCCTTGTTAGACCTGTGCTTTAAGATACACGGGAGATAGTTCTCAATTGCAGTGTTGTTCATAGATGAAAGTTCTTACGCACGACGTATACTCTGGTATTTTCTTCCTAGTTTGGAGACCAAGTGCTGCTAGCTTGCCTGTCCGAAGCTGATCCCCGAGATACTTGCCTTAATAGGTCTTACGGGTATTGGGGATGGCTGTGAGACGTGTGGGCTAAGCAGGTTGTAATAATTTGGGTTCGTTTAGCAGACTGCGCTGCACGGGCTTGATGTCGCTTGGGCCGGATCAGTGCTAGGCTAACGTCTGGGTCTGTTATTCGTTGAGATCTAATTTGGGTTCGTTTAGCATACTGCGTTGCACGGGCTTGATGCCGCTTGGGCCGGATCAGTGCTAGGCTAACGTCTGGGCCTGTTATTCCTTGAGATCATCATGACACGTGTACGGTGTAAATGAAAGGATGTTTTGGTGTATCATCAAACACCTACATGTAAATAATGAATCAATTTGAATGAAAGAAAGGAAAACAAAACAAACAAATAGATATGCTACCTTTGGAATGACTGACAAAGGAGAAACTTGGGTGGTCTTAGAAGTTGGAGCAGCAACTCGAGTAACGGTAGTCTTGTTTTTTCTTCGAAGATGCAACTTATTTTTTATGTTTCTTAGATAGCGGGGACACGACAAAGACATTTTCCTCATCATCAGAAGGCTCCTGATACTTCCACATATCATAATCTGGCGAAGATGGAGGGGTTACTTGAGATGCATCATTTCCTGAAAAAAAGAAGACAAAGGAAACAAATAGATGATTAAGAATTTCGAATGAAAATTCTCGAGTAAGAAATTTATCTCACTTGAGCCGTAATCAGCGTCCCTCAAAACTACATCGATAGTTGGAAGTCGATATCGGCTTGTTATCCCATGATGAGTCAGGCCAAGAATAGCCTTTATTTACACTCTTAAAAGGGACGAAAGAGGTTGGGATAGGATTAGTCAGGGTGGTTAAGTCGGCATGAGCAGAATCATACCAATGATCAGGAATCAACAACCAGAACTTGTCTGTATCAGCGAGTTCGGGAGTAGGAGGTTTAACAAGCCGTCCCACTATTCCATGTTTGACAAGTTCTCGAAGAAAATGAAATCGCACGTCTATGTGCTTGCTGCGACCATGCATGACTGGGTTATTTGAGAGTTTAATGGCCAAAACATTATCACAATAAACCATTGTTGGACCAGAAGGCCTTATGTGCAAACTTCTCAAAATTCTCCTTAACCATACCACTTGACATGCATTTGAAGCTGTAGCAATGAATTATGCTTCAGTAGTGGAGAGTAACCATTGGTTGCTTCTTCGAGGACCATGAAACTGCTCCTGAATTCATCATAAAAACATAACCCAAAGTACTCTTCCTATCATTTTGATCACCAGCATAGTCACTGTCCGTGTAACCAACAAGCTCTTCGCATCCTCCCTTCTTGTAAAGCACCCCAAACTCAGCAGTACCTTTTATATCTTAAAATCCTTTTAGCTGCCAATAGATGAGTTTCAGTAGGATGCTCCATATACCTGCTGATTAAACTTACAGCAAACATAAGATCGGGTCGTGTGGCTGTTAGGTACATGAGGTTCCCCACCATTTGCTTATAGAGAGTGCTATCAATTCTTGCTCCTCCTTCATCACGAGTGAGCTTAAACCCAGGCACCACAGGATTATGTACTGAGTTGCTTTGATTCATACGAAACCTTTCTAGCACCTCATGAGCATATTTCCTTTGAATAATGAATATACCATCATCTGCTTGTACTACTTCAATGCCGAGGAAATACCTCATTTTCCCGAGATCAGTCATATCAAACTCTACCATCATGGATCTTTTAAATTGCTCAAACAACATCTCATCATTCCCAGTAAATATAAGGTCATCAACATAAAGACATGCAATCAAAATTTTACCTTCACTTGTAGTCTTGATGAATAATGTATGCTCATGAGGACACTTGGTAAAACCTTCCTTGATGAAATATGATTCTATGCGATTGTACCAAGCTCGTGGAGCTTGCTTGAGTCTGTTTAGTGCCTTCTTGAGACAATACACCTTGGATTCACTTCCCTTCTTTTCATAACCAGGTGGCTGTGTAACATATACTTCCTCATTAATCTCCCCATGTAGGAAAGCAGACTTGACGTCGAGTTGATAAATCTTCCAACTCTTTTGAGCAGCAATGGAGATAACCATTCGAATTGTATCCAATCGAGCCACAGGTGCAAACACTTCAGAAAAATCCACTCCATACTGTTGATTATATCCCTTAGCAACAAGCCGAGCCTTGTACTTGTCCACCTCTCCATTTTCATTCAGTTTTGTATTAAAACCCCATTTTACTCCAATGGTTTTTCCTCATGAAGGTAGATCAGTTAAATCCCATGTATCATTCTTCTCTATGGCCTCCATTTCTCTATCCATTGCCTATCTCCACTGCTCACTCTTCACGGCATCATCATATGTGGTGGGATCACCATTGGTAAACAAGGCAAGATGAGCCAAGTTCACATCTTCATCAGATAAGCCTTCACCAGTGTCATAATCTCTCATCCAAATTGGTGCCCTTCGAATTCAACCTTCTTGAGTTGCACTACCTTCATTTACAACATCTCCATCTGCTTCTGTCGTGCCACTACCATCAGATTCATTATTCCCCATCTCTTTATTGGCTTCAAATCCCTCTCATTCTCCTTCATCTTCTGTGATTGTCTATTCATCAGTTTCCCACTCGAGGTCAGCTAATATAGATTGCTCATGACTGTTATCCCACCTCCATTGTTGATCTTCTTCAAACACCACATCTCAGCTTAAAATGACTTTCTGAGAAATGGAATCAAACAGTCTATAAGCTTTAGACTCTTCACTTACCCCCAACAGTATGCATTTGAGGCTTTTATCGTCAAGCTTGACTCTCTTGCTATCAGGCACATGCACATGAGATAGGCATCCAAAGATTCGAAAATGATCCATTGATGGTTTGCGCCCACTCCAAGCTTCTTCAGGTGTCTTGTCTTTCACAGCATGAGTTGGGCTTCGATTCAGCACATGGACTTCCCAGTTCACTGCTTCTGGCCAAAAGGTCTTTGGAATTTGCTTATCTGACAGTATGCATCGAACCATATTCATGATGGTTTGATTTTTCCTTTCAGCGACGCCGTTCTGCTGAGGAGTGTAGACAGCCGTCAAGTGTCTCTGAATGCCATGAGTATTGCAAAAATGTGTGAACTCATTTGATGTGAATTCACCTCCTCGATCTGTCCTCAAGCCTCTGATGAATGCTCATGTTTCCTTCTCTACTTTAGCCTTGAAGATTTTGAACATGGCAAAAGCTTCTGATTTCTCCACTAGAAAATAAACCTAAGTTTTTCTGCTGTAGTCATCGATGAAAGTGATGAGATGTCGCTTCTTGCTGTTCGAGCTTGGACTGATTGGGCCACATAGGTCAGCATGGATTAATTGTAGTATTTGGGAAGCTCTCCACGCACTTTCCCTTGGAAAGGGGTGACGATGTTGCTTTCCTACAAGACAGTCTTCACACACTCTCTGTGAGTCTTTGATCTTTGGCAGTCCCTCAACCATTCCCTTTTGTTGGAGTTCTTTCAGCCCAGTCCAACTTAAGTGTGCAAACCTACAATGCCAACGATGTTCTTGATTTGTGATTGTCATGGAGAGACAATTTTGTCTCTTTAATGAGCAGCGAGCAACCAAGGAAAACATCATATTGTGTGCCATCTCAATATCGAGCATTAAACCTTTCTCATAATGAAAGATCTTATACCTTCCATGTTGTATGAGCACTACAAGGCCCTTCTCTTGTAGTTGACCGATACTCAGCAGATTGTTTTTCAGTTCTGGGACAAAAAAGACTCATGTAATCACAAGCACAATCCCATGCACCTCCATTCGCACCTTGCCCTTGCCTTGTACACTGAGGCTTGAATTATTTCCCAGCTTCACTGATTCTCAGAAATCCTCATCCATTTCGATGAATGCTTCTCTTCTACCACACATATGGTTGCTACAACCCGAATCGAGAAACCACGTGAACTCCATCTCATCTTCCTCGACATCCACCTGCGCCATTAGTAGCATTTCTTCATTTGTTTTCGCGAAGTGAGCCTTAGAGTCACTAGGCTTTTTAGGGCACTCCCATGCAAAATGCCCTAGGTCATGACAATTGTAGCATTCTTCCCTCTTCCTCTTCCACGATAAGAGCCACGACCACCACTTTTTTCTCCCTGTTGGACTCCAGTAGTGACTTGGAGAGCTTGTTCATCCACGACATGTCTGCTAATTCTTTGTTCATGCACTAGAAGGCTGCTCTGAAGTTCATCAGTGGATAAGGCATCCAAGTCATGCGACTCCTCAATCGAACAAACAACATAATCAAATTTTGACGTCATAGACCTCAAGACTTTTTCAATGATCATCACATCTTCCATTTTTTCTCCGTGAAGTCTCATCTTATTTGCTATGATGAGCGTCCTCCCAAAATACTCATTGACAGTTTCCCCAATCTTCATATGTAGTACCTCAAATTCCTTTCGAAGTGCCTGCAGTTGAGCACGCTTCACACGTGTCGTTCCCTGATACTTCTGCTTCAAGGAATCCCATATGTCCTTTGCAGTATCCTTCTTCAAAATCGTTTCTAGAATGGAACGATCAATCGCCTGGAATAGATAGTTCTAGATAGTTCTTGGCCTTCAAATCTTTCAAGCGCTGCTCTTCATGTGCCTTCTTATGCGAATCACTCGCTTCAGCTCCCTCTACTTCAGGGATTCCTATCTCCACCAAATGCCAGTATTCCTTGGAACGCAGAAAGTTCTCCATAAGCATACTCCAGTGATCATAGTGGCCATCTAACCTCGGAATGGGCGGTTGCACAAAACTGTTCTCAGATGTCATGTTTCTCTCACGCTAGAAATATGTCTGCAAGCTTGAGTCAGGCCCCTTGAGGGTGCTCTGATACCAGATGTTAAAACTGGGACAAATTAATGAAGAGTTTTGTGAACACAACGTAGGACTTCACTGATATACTCAAAGGAGAGTTCTTATTCAATGCAAACAACATACTCGGCTCTTTAAATAGTCGTACATCAACTAAGGAAAACAAATAGCAGCCCATGATTTTACAGGTCCTATAATCATGGTAGTGGACTAAATCAAAAACAGAAAACAAACTTGCTCCTCAAGTATAGGAGGATTATTAGCACGACTAAGAGTGATTCCTAGAATACAGGAATCCTAACAAACAACTTTGACAACTTCAACAATATCGAATTCATGTGCTCTCAAGCTCCTAGCAGTCTTTAGAAGTTTCCAATAGTTTGTTCAGGGGTAATATTATAATAGGAGAGAGTTTTAACAATGAGAGAAAAAAGGAGCATGGGCACTCCAACTTCAAGTTGATCGAGGGTAACGCAGATAACATCATCCTCTACTAAATGATTAATGTATCGCGTTTCGCTGTTGATCCATTCCAAGGGAATGATGGGTTCTATGTCTCAAAAGGAACGTTTGACTGCTAGATTTGGGCGAGCATAATGTTTGACCGAGTTTCTAGGGTTTTGATGTTTGGGTTTGTGTCGTCCTATCGAAATCATAAGAATAAGAAAGGGAGAGCAAATGGGAGAAGCTTTACCTGTATGGGATTAGAAATGCAGAGGAGAGCCCCAAGGTCGTCACAAGGAATAATTGTATAATGGAATCACTAGATCTTTAAAGATAGAAATACTGAGAGGAAGATGAATCATGCCCTAGATTTAAGAAGGTCGATTAACACTAACTTCCTTTTTCTAACCATACCAAGTAACTGCTACTTGGAATACAAAGGATTGACCCGAAATGATCAACTACTCTTTAGGAATGAAGTATTACTTCACAACAAAAAGGACGATTGTGGGTACCGAATCTGGTACCTGAGTACCACCACATAAAAGGATGATGATTTTTGGGCTTAGCAAAAGACGGGAGGCTGAGGATAAGATGCAACAATGAATTCGACCCATGGGCCTGAATATGGAAGTCGGTTCGTAGGCTCGAATAGATAAGAGGAAGGAAATATCTTGGATCATTAATAACATATAAGAAAAGTCATAATAGGATATTTATGTGTAAGGCATTTTTCCCCATAGATATTTATGTAAATATCTTGTAAATTGACATAGGAGTGAAGTCTCCTTAACCCAAATGAAAATTGTTTTACCCTCAACAAAAATTTGAACTTTTCTCCAGAAGTTTGAATGTTTTTGTGATGGTCAAAATGTTTGTTGTGTTACTTCTTTGGTGTGCTTAATTTTTTTTCTTTTTTTAATCTCAGCGAATGTCATTGTATGTAAAGCGTTTGCTTGCTCCAATTTCTCAATTATTGTTATTTTTTTTTCAATAAATGTAATTGTAAGTAAAGTGTTTACTTTTATACTTTCTAAGTTCCAAGTAAAGACTTTCTATTAGAATAAACAAACAAATGAAATAGCTTGTCATAGTAACTATATGATATGAGTGCACAAGCATATCCAAAAGTATAATCGTTGAATATTCTGCCGTCGAATCGTCCACACTTTTGGCAATGAAGACATGCAAATCCATTTTGTTGTCATGCCTCCCTTAAATACTCCCAATCTTCTTCCCTTGCAACAAATAAAAAATTTATTTGTGTGCTTCATTGAAATCTTTAATGTCTCTCAAAGCCATCCATATCTCTGATGTGCCTAACCTTATTCAGGTATCGACGAGGGCCACCATTGTTATCTATTCTGACAAGTGCACCAAATGTATCAATACAACATGAAATCTCGTGAAATCAAAATTTTGGTGATGGACATCGATGAAGAGGTATGAATATATTGCAATTCTTTTATTGTATAACAAATGATATCAAGGAAAATACCTTACTATCATTCAACAATGCTACAAAATTATGTTGAACTTGATGTTCAAGTGACCAAAGATGATCATCCGATCATTTTCCATGATAATTTCATCCTTACTAAAGAAAATGGCATGATTTTTGAAAGAAGAGTCACATAACTTACGTTAGTTAAATTTGTTATCTATGGAGCACAAAGAGAGCCAGGAAAGATGGGAAATCTCTCTTTAGAAAAAGTAAAGATGTCCTAAGAAGGAAGACTATTCATGCACCTTAAAGAAACATTTAAGAAAGTTGAGACTTCTTTGGGATTCAATATTGAGTTAAAGTTTGATGATCACATTGTATATAAAGAGGACGATATAATTCATGTTCTCCGAATAATTCTCGAGGTAGTCAATATTTATGCTAAAAAGAGGCTCATTATCTTCTTAACCTTTCAACCTAATGCAGCTTAGATAATAAGGAAATTTGATACAACCTACCATGTCTATTACCTTACAAATGAAGGAAATAAACTTTACTCAGACATGTCGAGGAATTCCTTGGATGAGGCAATAAAATTAAGTTTGGAAAACAATTTACAAGGGGTTGTTTCAGAAGTCGAAGCAATTTTTAGAAATCCAAAAGCCATAACAAGGATAAAAGAATCCAATATTTTCCTCTTAACCTATGGGAAACTAAATAACATGCTAGGTTTAGTGTATATGTAAAATTTGATTAGTGTTGATGGGGTGTGGTTGTTCATTTGGTTCGAGAAATTACAGAAGCAGTTTCTAATTTTGTAAAGCCAACTAATGAGGATGAAAATGAAGGAGTGGCTAAAGACGAAGGGCATATTAGTATCAAGGCCCAAGCTCTCGCAACATGAATTACTTTTTCATTTGAAACTCATACCCAAAGTAATACAATATTACGGGTATAATATAACCATCGACAAAGATATAATATCATAGTTTTCCTTTTTTAACCTGTCTGAAGCCTTGTCCATTTATGATTAAGACATGAAATTTTTAGTTTTTTGTTTAAATTCATTACTTTGATTCATAGAATAATCAAATGATATAAATCATATTTTGATCAATTTAAAAAATAAAATAAAATGGTAACTACTTTTTCATTTTCATGGTCAATAAGGCACAATTATTTTAAATCGGTTAGATAACAACGTAAATACATTCTTACTCATCGTCACACCTAAATATAATACAAATAAGGAAATATCACCCATTACTAATTCATTTTAGCTTTCATCATGAATTTCGATAAATATCAATATTCTGTTATAGTTTTCTTTTTCCCTAAACTAGTATGCAATCACCAAACTCTAGAAACCCGACGACACAAAAAACAAAAATAACTCTCATATATATATATATATATATATATATATATATACACGTTATGTTAAATTCTATACATATTCATGTTACAATTATAGGTTCTTAACCACTATTATTGATCCACTCATTTTGTACTCATCAAACTTTGATGTTGATGAACTAAAATATTAATTGGTTTATTTGTTTGTTTACATTTATTTGTGATTATAAGATTTTTAGATCATATGTTTATCATATAATTCCATTTTTGGTACCTTCCAAAAGGCGTATTACCTAGGAATAGCTAAATGTGTTAGACCATGAGATTTTAGTTCAAGGTATTTTGAAAGTGAAATTTGTGAATTGTAGCAAAAAGCAATGATAGGTTGAATTTATAAAAGCGATAAGTTGAGAATATTGTGAGACGACTGATTTATAAAATTATACTGGGTTTATGAGTGATTGAAGAAATGAACTTATTCAAGTGCTACCAAGCAGACTCAATCGAAGGTATGAAATCAAATGATAAAATCAACATTAGTTATTAGAAATAAACTTATATTTCAGAAACGGGAGTCGGTATTAGTTAACCAACGTCAAAATCATAAAATCACTCAATCGAAGTCAACCTCCAAAGAAAAGCAAAGTCTAAGAATGTGAAAAGTCCATGAATGAGAATTAAAATGGGTGTTAGAAAACAAAACAACTTAGGCTAAGGAATGACAAAACTCAAATGGATGGCCAAAACTCAAATTGGGCGATAAAAAATTCAAAATTAGCCATAGTGCGAGTGTAGTCGAGTACCCTATTTGGTCAAATCAATCGTTATGTCGAAAAAGGTCATTATAACTCTAGATGGTGACATTTGGGTCAAGATAGTCGACTAGACCTATAAACCTCCCTAACTTCAGCCTATAAATAAATAGATAAAAAGACATCAAGAGAGAAAGATTTCGGCTTCCAAGAACAATTTTTCCAGCAAGTTCGAGATAAAGTCTCTCAAACTCTTCTTTCCATTGTTTAGTGAGCTTCAAAGATAAAATAAAATAGAGTTCTGGGGCATTATATGTGATCTTAAGTTAGAACAAACAACTTTTTTATTTGAGTTCATGCCTTAAAGAGACAACCCTTTACCCAAACTTCCATACTTGTAGTTTTGAGAGCAAAGTTCTAGTTAGAACAAACTTTGTACTCTAGCTCATGGGAATATAGGCTTGTAGCTCGCATTCGTCCTTCCATCGAAAACTTAGTAACAATGTGGGACCAATCAAACCCCAATTAGGTGAATCTCATCATATATCTGTCTCGTGTTATTTATTCTCTTACTCTTTCTTTGCTTTCACTTATTCATGCTTGTGTATTTAACTACTTAAGATTTAAGTTCGATTGGCATGTTTTAAAATATGATATTTGGGAGTTTTCCAAACTTAGCTTGAATAGACAAGTTTTTCAAGCAAAATATGTCATTGAGTGTTTTATGGGTGTTTGATCTGAGGAGAATCAACCAAATACAATAACGAATAACTACTTCTCTTCGAGAGTTGCAACATCGTTCCATATAGTGTCTAGGTGACTATCTTTGAATCAGACATTTTGCAAGGTTTTCAAATATCGAAAGGATTTTCAAAAAGACTTTTCACATTTCAACTTCTATAAACATAACAAATAAATAACTAAATAATTAAAATGCCCATGTTCGTGTAGAGTTCTCAGTTGCTTGAGAATATAGGAATTTGTGCTGTTACAGAATCCACACAACTATTAAACTACTTACCGATGCCCAATTTTATGTCGAAATCCCCGCTACTTGAGCACATGTATGAATTATTGTTTTGCCCCGCAAACTATAATTCTCTTGGACGGAGCCGAAGATGTGTAAGTAAAAATGATAAAGATTGATTATCTTCCATGTGGTCATCACTACGAGTGTTAATTGGTTCACAAAAATCGATCAATCCGGATAGAAAAAATTCGAACCGAAATGCATTTTGGTTCGATTTCGGTTTTTTTCCCACACCCAAGTAAATCGAACCCGTATAACCATGTTTTCCCCATTACCCCAGTCTCTTCAGTCCATGGATATCACTTGTCAAACATAGAGAGCAGCAGTTTTGCTCCGCTTCCTCTCCTGCTCTGCCTACACTTGCCTCTTCTCTCACTCTTCTCTTCGAAGCATTTCCTGTAGATCCTATCTCTCTCATTCCTCCTCCTCTTTATCTCTCACTCACAAGAAATTCTTGCAAACCACTCGTCGCTCTTCGTCTTCACTTGGCACCAATTCCAATTGGATTTCAACCTCTCCCTTGCAAAACCTCAAACGCGGCTTCTCCTTCGTCACTCAAGCAATCATGATCTCGCCTAAACACTTCTCCCCAGGTCAGTCTCTTTCATTTTTCACTCCCTCTATCCCTTTCTCTAAAATTCAGATCTAAAACGAGAGATCAGTCGAGAGTGAGTTCAGATCTGACCTCTTTCACTCGTCTGAGTTGATCGATCAATCTTGAGTCCCTTTTGGTTCCAACTGACGTTTTCAAAATGCATAATAATTGAAGATATTTAAGTCAGTCTCCTCAGTCATCTCTTCCTCTTCTTATTCTTTCTTCTTTTCACCAGAGTCTGCTTCTGCGATCGATCAATCTAGGTTTAGGTCAGTTTCCTCAACTTTTTTTTTTTTTAATAATCTTCTTTCTTCTCACTAGAGCATGCTTCTTCTCTACAGATTGTGATGGCAAAAATAAAGAAAAAAATAACAATCCGAAAAAAATGATACTGAATGTTTGGTTTGGTTTCAAGTTTTTGTTCGAAAAATAAAAAAATCGAATCCCTAGTTCGGTTCTAGCCCAATTTTGAACCGTTTGGACTGATTAACATCCCTGATCATCACATCCATGAATTTCCAAAATTTTAGCTTGGGTAATTCCCTTAATGTGATATAGCGAGTCTTCGAAGCTATGCAATCATGGCCCAGCCCAACGGTCATTTGGAGTAACATTGGTTAGGGAGGATAATCCGTAGCATATGCTCAATCAATGATTAGTCCACACTCTGTGATCAGAAATTCTAATTGTCGATGAAACCAGCTAGGGAGGGAGCATCGCGAGGGGGATGGAGGGTCCTCCCTCACTGTTTTCGTTGCTGGTTTCCTCGCTAATTAGACAAACTCCTCTAAGATTAATGAGTTTGTCTAAATGGCTAGAAAACCAGCGAGAGAGGGGGGTGCAACCCTTCATCCCCTTCGGGATGCACAAAAGCATGCATCTCAAGGGGGGAGGGAGGGAGGCCCTGCCTCTTGCTGATTTCCTCGCCAATTAGAATTCCCGATGATTAATTAGCTGTCAATCAATGTTGACTGAGTTGGTTATTGTTTGTGGGGTTGTATGTTCTGGGCAGCAAGGAAACGAATGAGGAAACGAGCGCGGGAGGAAGGCAGGGTTTGACCCCTATCCCCTCGAGATTCATATAGGTGCGCATCTCGAGGGGATGAAGGATCACACCCCCTCCTGCGCCATTTAGAATCACCGAACTTAGAGATGATCTTGCTCATTATGTCTCCCATGCACGCCGGGTTGACACGGTTCACCCAATGTTCAAATGCAATACACATGTGAGTAACTTAAGAAAAACATGAGTTTAACAAATCCATTAAACACCAACCAGGTTATGGCCTAATCTTGTCAAACATAACCTAAAGAAAGAAAAACTTAAATGAGAGTTTGTCTAGGCAGTCAAGGTTTTAAAGCCATTTTTTTTTGTTAGGATTTATGTATTTTACATTTTTATTCTCTCTCTTTAAAACACAATCACAAATATTATCTATAAAATGGGTAAAAGTGTAAAAAGTCCAAAACTTAATAAAAAATGGCTATAAAGCCTAACTGCCTAAAATTAGGGCTTAAATGGATGAGGAGGATTAGAAGCCAAACAGTCCAATTTTGTCAAAGTTTTGTCTTAATGCTTCAGAGTCCCCCCCCCCCCATTTCTTTGATTTGTTCAGAAATTTCACAGGACCCCCTCATGTGCATCAATTACAACAGTTAGAAACAGTTCTCCTCTCTCTCTCCATTAAATTACTTTATCTCTCTCTCGATTAAATTACAAATAAAATCACTTTCTCTCCACATTAAATTACAAATTAAAACACACATCACTTATCTCTCTCTCTCCACTAAATTATTACAAATTAAACCACATTTTTCACTTAATTTTTTACCAAAATCTACAAAATTCAATACACATCTCGAAAAAAATCAAATGATCCAAATTAAATAAAACACACATTTCTAAGTAAATCTAACGGTCAAAATTTAATATTACACTAATCTCGAGAAAAATATAATGGGTCAAATTTAATGGAACACACATATTAAGGTAAATCTAACAGCTCAAATTTAACAGTACAAACATCTCGGTCCAAATTTAATAGTACATACATGTCAAATTTAATTATGCACTCATCTCGAGAAAAATATATGATTAAACACGTACCTTGAGAAAATCTAACGATTTTGCACGCATTTCGAGAAAATATATATTGTTCGGCACTCATTTCAAGGAAAAATAAACGATCCAAATTAAATAGAACACACATCTCTAGGTAAATCTAACGGTCCAAATTTAATAGTACACCCATCTCGAGAAAAATCTAACAGTCCAAATTTAATAATTCACAGATCTTTAGGTAAATCTAACCGTTAGATTTTGGTGAAAGATCAAACTAAAATCTAACGGTCCAAATTTAATAATTCACACATCTCTAGGTAAATCTAACCGTTAGATTTTGGTGAAAGATCAAACTGTTGCGAGATGAGTGTACTATTAAATTTGGACGGTTAAATTTACCTAGAGATGTGTGTTCTATTAAATTTTGATCGTTTATTTTTCCTCGAAATGAGTATTGAACATCTATTTTTTATCGAGATGCATGCTGAACTGTTGGATTTCTCGATATACGTGTTGAATCATATATTTTTCTCGAGATGGGTGCATAATTAAATTTGACATGTATGTACTATTAAATTTGGACCGAGATGTTTGTACTATTAAATTTGAGCCGTTAGATTTATCTTGATATGTGTGTTCCATTAAATTTGGCTCATTATATTTTTCTCGAGATTAGTGTAATATTAAATTTGGACCATTAGATTTACTTAGAGATGTGTGTTCTATTAAATTTGGATAATTTGATTTTTCTCGAAATATGTGTTGAATTGTGTAGATTTTGGTGAAAAATGTGGTTTAATTTGTAATAATTTAGTGAAAATAGACAATAAATGATGTGTGATTTAATTTGTAATACTTTAGTATATGGAGAGATAACTGATGTGTGTTTTAATTTGTAATTTAATTTAATTTGTGATTTAATATGTGGAGAGATTTAATTTGTAATCTAACGAAAAGAGAAAAGAGAGAGTAATTTAACGGAGAAAGAGATAAGAAAACCATTAAATTGCTCTAACGGTTGGAATTGATGCACATGAGGGGGTCGTGCACATGAGCCCCCTCAATCGTAAAAATAGACATTTTCTCTCTCTTTTTCTCTGTTTCCTACCCATTTTGAACAGAACACCCAAGTCACTTTGACGAAATCCTTGCGCGTTTCGTCTTCGTTTCCTAGGGGAGAGAATTTGTTACTTCCGAGCCAGGAAGCAAACCACTCTTCGTTTCCTAGGGGAGAGAATCTCAGGTACCCCACTTTGATTTCTTCTCTGATTCCGTTTGTTTCTGGCTTCGATTTCAATTTCATGTGTTGGGCGTTCTGTAGTTGTTCATTTTAGTTGATTAGAAGAAGTTTCGAAGCAAACCCATTTCTCTGTTTGGTCATCACAGGTACCCATTTTTTTCATTTGCTTCAATACTTTCCCCTCTTTTCTCCTTTTGATTGTATTTGGTATTGTTGTTAAGTTTGGTTTCATGGTGGGGTTTTGATGCTTGATCTTAAAAGGGCTTTCTTCATATTCTTTTCTTTTTACAAAATTCAAATACCTTTTGGAATATTTTTTTGGATCTTTTTGCTCGTCTTATTTCCTGATTTTAATTCTCATCTTGTTGATTTTACATTAGTTTCTGCATAAATTCTTTCAATCCTGGTTTCAACTTGCTGGCCTGGCCTTTTGAGCTTTCCAATATGTTGTTTTTAGGTAGTATTGAGGGATCAGATTTTGGGTTTAACCCATTTACATTTGAACACCTGATGTCGAATTCGATGGCTTTATTGTTTTGCCGTTGAAGTATCTTGAACTTGAGTGAATTTTGTCGATTAACATTATCTCACTTATCTCTGTTTGTGTTTTCTAGGTTCCTTATCCATTCACAACAATTTCTTCAATCTTTAGCCTGATTCCAAAATGTTTGGTTTCATGAAATCACCCCTTAATAAGGTTTCGAAGCAAAATTCAGTTGACCCTGGATTCCCAGGAGCTTCTAGCAATAACCCATTTGATTCCGATTCTGATTCAGATGCTAAACAAACCCTTAAGCCTGCAAGAAGAACATCTTCAGAACCTTCCCTTATTACCCCCGATGTAAAAAAGGGCCTATTTGTTGATGATGGCACAAGAGGCACATCTTCTTCTTCAGCTTCAGATAAAAACAGGTATAAAAATGATTTCCATGATTCGGGGGGGTTAGAGAATCAGTCAGTTCAGGAGCTGGAAGGCTATGCTGTTTACAAATCGGAGGAAGTCACTAAAACAACAAATAACTGCCTGAAGATTGCTGAGGACATTAGAGATGACGCTACTAAAACTTTGGTCACATTACATCAACAGGGAGAGCAGATCACCAGGACTCATAACACTGCTGTGGACATTGATCACGATCTTAGTCGGGTATGCCTCCTTTATGTTTCTTCTAATCTTTTTTGTTTTTTGAGTGGGCAAATCCTGTTTTGATGAATTAGTAATTATGCTTGTTTGCCAAAAGAAAATAGGGCACGACTTTGAGAACGATGCAGTTGCGAAATTTCTTTTCTATGATAGAACATCTGTAGTTTTGTTTACTTAGGTTAAGGAGTTGGAGATTTCTTACACACATTCATGGTTACATTACATGCGATGTCAAATTCAGTTGGATTTTAGGTGTATGGAGCCATTGTCTTGATGCTTTGTATAGTAAACCTTCTTAGGGGTGTCCCAAGTATTCTAGCCCTTTCACCTTTTTGGGGGTTACACGCACAGTTTGTTGACAAGACAAATGGAAATGAAGGACCGTCAATGGAATTAAACATTAGACTGAAGAGCCAAAATGTCTGAAAAGCTTAATGACATGTGCCATTGGTGAAGAGACTAGAGATCTTCATTATTAATAAATCTGATCAAACGATGCAGAGATTGTTTTTATCAGATTGCAATATTGAATAGGGAACAAATTAAATAAGGCCAGTACACCAGGTTAGGATGTTGAGATGTATTGTGCAAAGTCTGTAAGGAGCAGAATCGAAAATGATAACTGCACTCGAGGAAGTTGGACCAGCCTAAAAATATTAGTGTACAAATAGTGTCCAATTGACATGATTTGGCTGTGTACAACATATCCAATGACAGAAATAGTAGTCTTGCTCCTGTTTTCTTCCTGCTATTTGGGTTGGCAATATGAATCCATCTTTCCATTCGGTTTTATCTGTTGGAATTTATTGAGCGTAGGCTATCTAGTACACTCTTTTTTAGATCCAAGTAGGAACAAAAGGTTTATAGCTACTTTCCTTTTGGAAGATATAACTCAAATACATTAAAATGATAATGGTTCAGTGCTGGGAAATAAATGATGATGACGGTTGCCTGCATTTGGCAAACTATAATAAATGGTACATTTTTATTATATGCAAACAAGTTATTTGGCGTAAACCTTTTTATTTTTTTTTTGCTATTACTCGCTTTCATTGGAGAAAGCCTGTCAGATCAGCTCATGCAAATGAAGATTAATGAGGAAATGATAAAATGTTAATGTTATTACGTGTCTACTACTAATTCCTTGAGATCCATGTATTGGTTTCCTCCTATCATGTATATGGAACACATTCAAATTTGCTTCAGTATCTAGCAAGTATTGCCTCCCCACAGAAGTGTATGTTGTGCTAATTTCTGGTATTATCATATTGATTTCAGGGTGAGAAGCTTCTTGGTAGTCTTGGGGGTATGTTCTCTAAGACATGGAAGCCAAAGAAGACCCGTTCAATACAAGGGCCAGTTAGTACACATGGTAATGATACAAAGCACTTATATTTTTCTGGAGTTAATTTGTCGAACCAATTTTTCGGTATTTGATTTATTGATTGTTGGCAGATGAAGGAAAAACTAAAGCGGCTCACTTGGAGCAGAAGCAAAAGTTGGGCATATTGCCTCCTAAGGGGTCGAAGGCTCAACAATCATCTTCTCAACCCACAAATGCTCTACAGAAAGTTGAGGTTGTTTTTCTTTTCCTAATCACTGGGATAATCATGTGTGTATTGACGGTCTGTGGAACTCATTGTCCACCCTCATTAATGGTTCTTTTGAAACAGGCTGAGAAGTTGAAGCAAGACGATGCTCTTGGTGACTTGAGCAACATTTTGGATGACTTGAAAGGAATGGCTGTTGATATGGGATCTGAGCTTGAAAGGTCAGTTCCTCTGTATAATTGTTGCCAGAATCTCATCTTTGTTTTGACTTTTGTTAACGAAATTTGATTGATATGCTTTCATTTTTGTGTTGACTCAGACAAAACAAGGCATTGGATCATCTTCATGATGATGTAGAAGAGCTCAATTCCCGTGTCAAAGGTGCCAACCAACGTACGCGTCGGCTGCTTGGGAAATAGAAGGGAGGCCATACAACTCTTGACTTTCAGCATGCTAACTTTGTGGTCTCTTATGCCTAGGGTGGGTGCTCTCTTTTTTTCATGTTTTTCTTTGTTTCATTTTACTATTACATTTATGGACGCCTCTTTGGATTTACATA
Source organism: Berberis vulgaris (assembly GCA_963556465.1). NCBI lineage: Eukaryota > Viridiplantae > Streptophyta > Magnoliopsida > Ranunculales > Berberidaceae > Berberis > Berberis vulgaris. The sequence continues at coordinate 53,327,790 of OY747124.1, read as the reverse complement.
CTTCCATTATGTACTGTTCTGTAACTGATGATAAAACAATACACAATTCATTCACTATTTAAGAGGCTGCGATCATTTTATATTTTCTAGAAGCTACTCTCTATTCATTTAATTTCTTTTTTTGAAAGGCATTCATTTAATTTCTTATTATTCAAAGTTCAATGTGAATAATAAGAAATTCACATTACGTCCTAGAGAGTAGGCCCTCTAGGACGTTTTTTGGGTGCTGCAAGTTGCAACTCTTAGAATGTCTCCCTAATCTATTATATGTTACAGCTCTAAAATGCAATGACATTTGAGAGTTTGTTATACCACAGAGTAAATTGTCGATTGGTTTGAGTTGTTTTTGAAACTGAGTTGCTTGGATGAATTGTCAAATATCAGAATACCTAACTTGGCCACATCCCTTCTTCCAGGTTTATTCCGACAACTTTGATAAATCCTCAATTTATTTTAACGCCAATGTCCACAACAGACATGCTAAAAATGACAGAATAGGATTTTAGGATCCAAAATCTACAACCCCAAAGACAGCTCTTTTTTTTTTTTTTTTTTTTTAATTAAACCTCCAGTACGGAGGGGCAGCTATGGGATGCCAGATCTTCATTACTAGGAAAAAATTATGTTACACGTGTCGGGGGTACATGACGACTTTACCCGAGAATGGAACCAATGAAAATACATTCTTAAAATCAATAGAAAAAACTCTTCTAACGCAACACATAAAACTTCATATTGCATTGCCAACAACATGATAGTACAAAATGAACAGCATGCATCAACCATTGTCGAGGTCCCACCAAAAGCAGATTAACACCATTATCAAATTGCAACGTTGCAAACCATCAACGAACACACACTGTTAGAACAGCAGGAAGCTCCCAACCATCAGCTGCAGGAAACAGGGAGCACTCTGTTTTGTAACAGAGAGCACTCTGATTTGCAGCAGAGCGCACTCTGTTTTGCAACAGAGTGCACTTTGTTCGCCGCCCTTGCATCCGCAATCCAGCCAGCTCCACACCATCCTGAAAACGCTTCACCCCAAGACCAAGACTGCATTTTCTCTTCCCAGAAACAGCTCATCTCTCCTTTCTAAAAAGAAATCACATGATTTTCAGGTTCCTAGTTAACAAAGTTAATAACAAATTGGTTTGGAAATCCAAAGTTCTCTCTCAGGCGGGCCGAACGATCACTCTGTTCGTGTTTACACAATGCAATCCTTCCTCATTCCTTGTGCGATGACCACTCGACACATGACTTTTGGTGGAATGGCTCTGTGGATAGCAAAACTCGACATCTATGCAAATGGAGTTATATAACCCGAAACAAACACCTTGTCTGAATCCAGGAACAAACACCTTGCCTTAATGGCAAAAAATATCTGACAAACTCTTATCTTTCCTATCAACCCTAGGGTTCTACAACTCAAGGCTATCTACTTTCACAACAAAAGCCTTTCTCAACTCACAAAATCTCTGGCCGTGGCCTTTTTCGCCTGGCGAGGCTGCTTCTCAGCCTTACTTAAAATGAAAAAATGGTTCATTTAGCAAATTGTTTTTGGTCAGCAAATCGACTTGTGGCATGATAACTGGGTTAAAACCGGGGATGGTTCTGTTTGATTGTGATCTGGCTCACAATGATCCACCTCATCCTTTGTGGCCAACTATTATCATTGATTTATGTAATTTGATTTCCCTCAGAATGTCCACTAGAACGACGAACTTTTTCGCTCTCTTTTCCCTGCTCATGTGGCACAAGATATCCTTGATATTATTATCCGACTTTCTTCAAACCCGGATAGACTTGTGTGACTATTTGATGAAAAAAAAAAAGGTGAATTCTCGATTAAAAGTGTTACTAAAGCTTTTATCCAATACCAGATAAACAATTCTACCTCCTTCCACAACTACTCTCACATGTTTCAACCAACTTACTTTGGCATATGTGGAAAATAAAAACTTCTCCCAGAGCTCTTATTCTGTTGTGGAAAATAACTCAGAATATCATCCAACCCTCACCAACCTTTCTCGCATTCACATTCCCATCGAGGACAGCTACACCTCTATCACAAATCTTTGAAAATTGCAACCCATTTATTCTTCATCTGCTCGATAGTCAACCAACGGTGGTCGTTGTCCCCACTGCCCATTGACTAGGCAAATGGGAATTTCCCCCTAACCACTATCCAGTTCTTCTTCTCTTTCATGTGGGACACTGTCAAAGCCCATGCATTAGAAAGTGAAACATTGCTTTCCCAATTTATGACCATTATTTATTTTTCATCTGCCCGATTGTCAACCAATGGTGGCCATTGTCCCCACTGCCCATTGATTGGATAAATGGGAATCCCCCCTATCCACTATCCATTTCTTTTTCAAATTTCAGGTGGACACTGCCAGAGCCCATGCATTAGAAAGTGAAACATTGCTATCCTAATTTATGACCATCATTTTATCTATTTGGACCATTTGAAACAATGATATTTTCTACAGAGCTAAACACCGCCCTCAGATGTTTCTTAACACCTTCAACCTAACTTGGTCCTCATGGAAGAAACATTGGTTTCACCTGAAAAGATGCTCTTATGAATCCCTCACCCCAATCCTTGTACCAAGTACTAGAAGCAGCAACTACAACTCACACCTTGCAAAGACAACCACTCAACCTTCCCCTCTCCGATGCCTTATTGAATCCCAGATCCCCGATGGCCACTGATATATTACCAAGACTCAGTCTTATTAAAGCCCAACTTCATGTAGCCCAACATCATCATTTGAATAAATGGACTTTTGGCCAAACCAATTTTTCAGCTCATTTGGATCCTTCTTTTGTTATTGTTCCTTATGAGACCAGTTTCTATGATATTTCCAAACAGTGAGCAGCTGATGTGATAGCTGTTGATATGCAAGGGAGAATTTTGGCGCATGTGGCTTTCAAAATCGCAAAGAAGGTTCTAAATAATACCATGACAGAGTGTCATGGAGTGGAAGCAACTCTTTTCTTGATTCAACCCCACTAGAGGAGGCGGAGCTTTGTTTTGAGAGACTCAAGTGCCTTGTTGTCCATTATCCAGCTGAATCTACCAGCTAGCAGCTTTTTATATGAAGACTTGATCTGAAAATCTCTCATTGGTAGTATTATGAGATGTTTAGCTATGCACACTAGGTGGGAATGTAAATTTATAGGTCGAGAATTCAATACTGTGGTTCACCAACTTGCTTTTGACATTGGTATAAAATTGTGTACTCATTCTAATTAATATAGTAGCTTATAAGCTTTACCAAAATAAATAAATAAATAAATAAAACTTGGTCACATCCCTATTGCTATATTTTGAGGAATTTTTGTGGCCTTCGAGATGTGTGTGGTGGCTCTTATCTAAAGAGTGGGTGGTATTAACAGTAGCTCCTTCATTCACATGTCCAGAGGATGAGATTCCTTTTGTTGAAAGAAAAAACAGAAAAAATAAGTTGCACTTTACTCTCTCATTCGCATTTTACCCTAAAACACCTTTCCTCTCGTCTGCTGCTATTGCGGCTCACTCTTCCTTCCTCCCTCTAATGGCGTCTCACTGCCACTGCCTCCACAACCAGCAGCAGCAGAAGTACAAGCACAACCACTATCAAACCTCATCCTCCCCCTCTTGCCACTGCTGTCACTCTACTTGTTGCACCCCTCCATCTCCTTTTTCTTTACCTCATAACAACACCACCATAGATGTTCCTATTCTTCTTCAAACCCTCGCCACCTACATCCTCCAATCTTCTTCTTCAAACCCTCACTCTCCTCTCTCTTACTCTTCTTCACCTCAACCTCACAAACAAGAATCCCATTTCCATTACGACCAACAACAAACCCAAACAACTCTATTAACTTCCCTCATTCGTCGAATCGACGCCTTAGAGTCCTCTCTACACCATCTCTCCACCTCTCCTCCACCTCCACCTCCACCTCCACCCCCAACCCCAACCCCTAAACCTCCTCTTACTCTTAGAGACCTTGCTGCTCGTACCATCCAAAACCATTTCAGAGCCTTTCTTGTTCGTAGATCACGCAATCTCCGTCACCTCAAACACCTTGCTATCATTAAATCCAACCTCACTCTCCTCAAGTCTTCAACCCATCTCACTTCCCAAGCTCTTTCGCACAAAGCCATGGATTTGCTTCTCACCCTCCACTCCATTCAGGTAATTCCTTCATTTCTCACTTATCTATAAATTTTATCTTAATCACAACAAATCTAATCTAATCTCAAAATGTTTGTTTGCAGGGCAGTGATCCGATGATAAGAGATGGCAAAAGGTCCATAAGCAAGGATCTGCTTCAATTCTTAAAGTTTGTTGATGCTGGGGTTTCTTCTGTCACACTGCAGCACCACCACCACCACCACAATAAACTATCATCTTATCTTAAACAACAACCGAGTGAGAAGAAGAATGTTAGATTTGCCGAAAACATCAGTGAATCCAGGGGGGTTTGTTCTGATCCACCGGACCACCAGGAAGAGGATGTGATCCACATTGAAGATGAACAAAGAGTTTGTAGTGATCATGATCATCAACAACAACAACTTGAACTAGTGAAGAATCTCCGCAGAAGACTTGAAGAACTGGAAGGGTGTTCTAGGGATTCAGAGAGAAAATTGATGATTGAAAATAAAGAGGAGGAATATGTTGAGCCTCCCAGAAATGAAGTAGTAGGAATGAACAAGGTTGGAAATGGAAATTTGTTATTTTCGGCCCCATTGCCTGTGCAGATGGAGCCTAGTAGATGATGATGGAGGATAATAGTGGAAGTTTGTTTGTTGTAGGTTTTTATTTTGATGTCATCTTTTAAGGTTCAAGATTGCTTGTTGTCAAGTGATTGATGCTGCTTGTTGGCGCTCTCTTTGTGGTGTTATTTTCTTGTGCAACTAGTAGCTCCATTAACTCTTCTTGGCCCGCTTCTCACTCTGATTTATGCTAATACTAATAAAAAGGAGGGGGTGGTTCGAGGCCACCATTTGGATCACAATTTCATAACATTCGAAATCAACTTAACCCCGGGTTATACACATGTTTTTACTAAAATCACATAAATCATGTATTGCTAGGAAAATAACATTTAAATTTTTTTTTTTTTTTAATTTATTTGATTTTATTAAAACATGTTCATATGATTTAGATTTAGGTTTGTATATAATTTTTGAGCTTGGCTAACTAGCGAGGAAAACAGCGAGGGAGGGAGGGGGACCCTTCACCCCCCTCGCGATACGTGCGTCCCATCCCTTGCACGTATCGCGAGGGTGATGGAGGGTCTCGCTGGTTTCCTCGACAATTAGAATTCCCCATAATTTTTATATTGGCACTCATCTTCATTGTTAAAAAAATTAAATAAAAATAGATTCAAATGCTATTTTTCTAGCCATTAGATTTAATAGGATCATCAGGCAACATGATTTATGTGATTTTAGTAAAACATGTGCATATGATTTAGGTTTGTATATAACTTTTAATTGGCACCCATCTTTGTTAAATAAATTAAAATAAAAAATAGATTCAAATGTTATTTGCCTAGCCGTTGGATCAACATGATCATCAAACAACATGATTTATGTGATTTTAGTAAAAACATGTGCATATGATTTAAGTTTGTATATAGTTTTTAATTGACACCCATCATCTTTGTTAAAATAAATTAAATAAAAATATATCAAAATATTATTTTCCTAGCCGTTGGATTAAACATGACATCAAACAACATTATTTATGTGATTTTACTATTTTAGTAAAGCATGTGCATGTAATTTTGGTTTGTATATTGGCACTCATCTTCTTTGTTAAAAAATTAAAATAAAAAGTAGATCCAAATATTATTTTTCCTAGCCGTTGGATTAAATATGATCATCAAGCAACATGATTTATGTGATTTTAGCAGAACATGTGCATATGACTTAGGTTGTGTATAACTTTTAATTGACACCCATCTTTGTTAAAAAAAAATTAAAATAAAAAATAGATTCAAAAGCTATTTTCCTAGCCGTTGAATCAAACATGATTTTGGTAAAAAAAAAATGTGCAAAAACACATGTAGGGTAAGTTGATCTTTTTGAAAAAAAATTGTATGGAGTTTGTTAGTCAAAGTAGTTGAATACACAGTCATATGTGTTAGACTAGAATACAAAAATTAAGCCAAAGGTGTGATGACTCAGTGGTTGAGCAGTGACGAATGGTATCACTAGATCGCAGGGTCAAACCCAGCCGGCGGCATCTAGGGTGAGAGGGGTTAATGGATAAAAAATTAATTATAAAAAATAAAAATAAAAATTAATGAGGGCCAATTATGAATAGCTATAAATTAACGTGTGTCAAATGGGAAATAACCCAAACAAAAATTGCATGCTTTAAAGAAGCGAAAATACTAGGAAACCAAGTTTTTGCAACCAGGGTGACGTGACATGATCTTGAAAGAATGATGAAATCCCTAAAGTATTTATTTATATCTCGAGGTTGTAAAATAAATCCTCTGATCCTGGTTGCAAAACCTAGTTCCCAAGCCTCACTCAGTGAAAATACCAGGAAACAAAGTTTTGGCAACCAGTTTGATTGTTATGAGAAAAAAATGTACACGTTTTAGCTCGACGTAATGACAAGTGGCTTGTGGACGCCTATATTGTCAATATTTACCTTTTAGCCCCCATTAATTCAAGTGAAATCCTACTTGGGTGCCACTGGTTATTTTAATTCAGTCTAACCCCCATTTTTGCGTTTGACCATTAAGTCAACTCGTTTGACTACCAAAAAACATTAATATTCTTGAAATACCCCTCATGTGCGAAGCACGTGCCACTTACACTTATCCCTTTTCTTTTCTCGAACCTTAATTAAAGAATTTTTTTTTAGTTTGGGAGAGAGGGAGAAAGGGAGAGGGGGGGGGGGGGGGGGGTGAAGGAGATCTCTCAATTCACTGTGACGCTCGAAGGGAGGCAGAGGAATAAGCTCAAGGGTACTGCAATCGCTCGAGGGGAGGGGAGGGGAATGTCTTCGCAGAGAAGCATTGTGGAATTAAAAAAACTACCATTACATGAATTTGCTTAATCCAAGTTCATCCAAACCATTGTTTGATCCTTCAAAAAGGAAGTATATGGTCTTAGATCAAATTCAATTTGGAAGAATTCTAAACCAATTGTAGGAGCTGGAACATACTTTAGTAACCCTCTTATTCTTTCTGATGATGAACTTGAGGAGGTGCATCAGGATGAAGACATTAAGTAGGTGCATCGGGATGAAGACATTGAGGCTGACCTTGGTGATGTAGATGGAGACTTTGGGGACATTAGGGACATTGGTGATGCAGGTGGTGGCTTTGGGGATGCTAGTGTTGACTTTGGTGAGTTTGATGAGTCATTCATTGATGCTTGGGAGGATGACAAAAGAGAAGCTCCATAACCATTGCCATTGACTGACTTTGAAGGTGTACTTGTAAATATTGACCAAATAGATGTTGAAAATCACTATGATAGTGATCATGTTGGTAAGGGATTAGATATGAATGCTGAAGAGGATAGTGATCATGTTGGTAGGGATCAGATGATAACTATGAGGTGGGTGCTGAAAACCCAGAGAGTTCTGAAGATAAGGATAGCCTAAAAGAAGAAGAAGAATATGAATTCAATTCATTTGCAAGGAGAACCTCATCCATGAATGAAGAGGGTATGAATACCCCTATTTCAGATTTACATGAGAAGATGTAATGTGATACCATGAAGCATTGTAGGCAGTGGATGAGAAAGTATGCAATACTTAACAAGTTTGAATACAAGCAAGCCAAGAATGACAATCTGAAGATTGATTTGAGGTGCAAAGATCTAACTTGTAGCTGGAGAGTTTATGTGAGAAGACTGCCTAGGGAACCAACAACCATGTTGAGGTCATTTCAAGCCACACACATGCAAGGGTGATGAAAAGGGAAACAAATTGTATGGTTAAATCTCCTTGGGAGAACTAAGTGTATGGTTAAAAAACTGTAGTAGAACCTACTGTGAGAACTAACCAGAAGGTCAAACCTAGTGACATTAGGCATACCTTTTGGATGAGCATGGTTTGAAGATCAGTTACAAGTCTGCTTCCAATTTCAAGTTGATCTGTAATGAAAGAATCTATAGAAGTTACAAGGACAGTTTTACCAAGGTCCCTGAACTATGTAGGCAGATCTTGAAGGACAACCCAGGGAGTATTGTTGAATGGTTGAAGGATCCTACTGATGACAACTTTGTGGGGTTATGTGTAGCTTTTAGAGCAAGCTTGGAAGGTTTTGTGAATGGTTGAAAACCTATAGTAGGTCTAGATGGGTGTTTTCTGAAGGGAGAATAAGATGGAGTGATGTTATCTGCCATTTCACTTGATGCAAATAATAGGTTATTCCTTATTGTCATCTACATTTGAAGGGGTGAAAACTATGACAATTGTAACACATTTCTGACAATTATAGGCCCATATCTCAGAAAACACCCAAGCAAACTTACCTTCTTTTCAGACAGGCAAAAGGGTTTGATCAAGGTTGTGTATGAAGTCTTCCCGGGTAGTTATCACGGGTACTGTTTCAGAAACATGTACCCAAATTTCAAGAAGATCCATAATGGTCATCGGATGGAGAGTCTTGGGCTGCTGCTATTGCCTACAAGGTTGAAGAGTTTGAAGTAGATATGAGAAAGATTGAGACTAAGGATCCCAAGGCAAAAGAGTGGTTGGTGAAATAGTGTTTTTCTCATTGGGCAAGGTCACACTTTGATACTACATCAAAGTGTGAACACATTACAAACAATTTTTCAGAGTCATTCAACAAGATGATGTTTGAGTTGAGGGAAATGCTCATTGTTAAAATGGTTGAGAGGTTTCAACGGATAGTGATGGGTATGCACTATACAAGGAAACTTGAGGTTGAGAACATGAAGGTAGGTGATGTTGTGCCTAGGGTTGAAAGAACTTTGATGAGACCGAAAAAGAAGTACCATAGGTATAGGACCACTGGTTGCAAACAAGGATTGTATTGTGCTATAAATAGATGGGGTGTGGGGTGGACTCTGGATCTTGAAAGCCATTCATGCTCTTGTTGTGAATGGCAAGTCACAGGTGTCCCATGTGAACATGCATGTGCTGTTGTGATTCCAACAAGGGAAGAGTTTCCAAAGTAAGTTTAATCTATTTTAAGTACTTTGTTGTTTGTCATGCTCTTGTTTGTTATTATTTAAAGTTGTTTGTGTCTCATGTAGGTACTGCAGTCCATACTTCTCAGTTGAAGCCTACAAAGCTACCTATGACTTGTATGTACACCCACTTGATAATCCAAGTTATTGGCCTAAGGTAAAATACATAATTTCATTGTGTTTTCATATCACATTTGTATCTTATTCACTGTTTGGGGACTTCAAGTTATTAACCTCATGTACCTTATTCATTGTTTATTTTGTTGTCATAGCCACAACATGTTGTTAAGCCTCCCCCACTTCATAGGCATGCTGGAAGACCTAGAAAGAACAAAAGAAAGGGTGAAGATGAGGGGCCTAAGGGACCAAGAAGGAACTCAAAGAAATGCAATAAATGCAAACAATATAGGCACAACAAGACTACTTGCAAAGGTGTAGCTGCTAGTAGTTATGAGAAAAGGCCATGTGCTATTGACTTGGGCAATATACTTGGTGATGATGGTGGTCCACAACAGAGGATGAGGATGGAAGAAAAGGCAATGCTATGTACCCCATCAGCTAGTGGAGAAGATCTGATCATGATTAGTCAGAATTTGACTTAGTCCCAGGGTTTAAGGTAAATGTTGGTGGCTTTTTCCCACCTTTTTGGTATAGTTAATACATATGACAAGAGTTGGTAAATACATTTGCTATTTGTAACCATGGCATGTCAGTTTTTTTAGTAGATGTTATGTGTATGTTAAAATGAATGGTTACAAACAATGTTTTTGGGTATAGGTTTATATTTTTAGTATAGATGATACATACAATGGCATGTCAATTTTTGGGTAGATGTCATGTATGTGCAAAAATGACAATGGTTACTTGGTTTAGACAAATGGATATCTAATGTTAGACAAGAAACAATAGTTTCATAGGTTGTGCTGTACTAATTTGATGGAGTGACAAGAAACAATGGGGAAGTATGTAAACAATGTAAGACTAATCTTAATTTCAACATTTTCAGTTGAGCAGGTTATTCATTTCATTTGAGAATGGCGGATTCAGTGAATGTTAAGCAAGTTCTATGAATGTTAGTTTCATTTCAGAATGGCAGGTTGCTGGTTCATTTTCAGTTTGAGCAGGTTATTCATTTTCAGGTAGCTGATCATTGCATTGTGTTTTTAGTTTGATCAGGTTATTCATTTCATTCAGTCCATTCATTTCATTTTCAGTTTGAGCAAGTTATTCATTTTCAGGCTGCTGGTCATTGCATTGCATTTTCAGTTTGAACAGGTTATTCATTTCATTTGACAATGACAGGTTCTATGAATGTTAAGCAGGTTCTGTGAATGTTAATTTCATTTCAGAATGGCAGGTTGCTGGTTCATTTTAGTCTAGCAGGTTGGTGGTTTTTCATTTTGTGATTTCTAGCAGGGTCATTGCATTGCATTTCAGTTCAGCAGGGTCATTGCAATGCATTGGATTATGTTGGTCATTGCATTGATCATTTCAGTCCAAGTCATTGCAATGCATTTCAGTCCAGCAGGGTCATTGCATTGATCATTGTTACTGCATTGCCATTGGTATCCATTGAGAACTCAAACAAAAATATTCTGGCCATTCATAAACAAAGCAAGTCAATTATATATAATTTTCACATAATCTATATATAAAAAAAACAAATATTTCTTTTTGACCCTTACATAATTCATACATTTACCACTTGATACCCATCTTCTCCATACAGATTTTCGCATCAGTTCAACCAACAATGAATTGAACACACAAAATACAAGATTTTCCTAAATTGATGACCATATTTTGATTGTCACCTTTAGACTGTGGTTCTCTCTCCCTCTTCAACAAACTGTGTTTTGTTGGGATAAAGAGGGAAGAGGAATAAGAGGGGAAGAGGGAATAAAGGGAAAGAAGCACATGTTGGCATGTACCGGTGAAGGGTAAATGGGGGTATTTCAAGAATATTAATGTTTTCTGGTAGTCAAATGAGTTGACTTAACGGTCAAAGAAAAAAAATGGGGATTAGACTGAATTAAAATAACCGGTAGCACCTAAGTAGGGTTTCACCTGAATTAATGAGGCGAAAAGGTAAATAACCCATTTATTTAGTGATTTTGTAAACAACAACAAGAGCACAACAAAACTAACATTGCTTACAATCAGGTTTATGACTTGACATCCCAGTGTCTACTGGTAAATTACCCGATGGATGTTGAACATAGCCTAAGTCACTTGAAACCCGTTTCACTGATCTTCACAGAAAGGGTTCAAATCATAGGGAGAGTTCCATCTTTAAATGTCAGTGAAGATATGGCCACGTAACTTATGGTTGTACCTTAAAAGGATGTATAACAAAGATGGAAGGGAATGATATTGATGGGGTGGAAGGAACAAAATCAAGAATGGAGTGATTTGAGCTCGTTCAAGGGTGGTGCATTCCATGATAATTTTAAAAATACTTCGCCTCTAGCTATGATCGCAAAAGTTGCTGAATGGTTTCTTGGCCAGGCTAAAAGAATCTAAACATATCTGAGTTTGTATTGCTGCAGGAGTTGTTTTCAAGCGGGCCATTAATGAAGTTGCAACACTTTCCACACTATCAATCCAAACCAATATAGGTTACCCCATTGTTCAAAATTATTCCTAGTTGAATTAAGATTTGAAAAAAAAAAGAAAAGAAGAAGCATTTCCTAGCTTAACCATTCGAAAAAAAGGAAGAACTCGGGGGGGGGGGGGGGAATCTGATTAATGACCTCAAAAACACTCTTGCAGGTGAGGAAAATATACTGATCATGAAGATACATAGCCAACAGTAATATTGCAATAATAAAATAATGTCTGCTAGAGCAAACCCCTTGTCAGAACATTGCTTGGATAAAACAAAAATAAAAATATTTCAAAGTAGGTTAGTTTACAGGTAAATTAGCGATTAACAGGTTAAAGTTAAGGAAATGTCTAATGAAATCTACAGACACCTTTCACATGGCTACACATAAAATAAGCTGGAGTCCATGAGGGTTGCATGCAAATACAACATACGCTTCCGGCAGTTTACTACCCAGCTTTATATAGCCGACAACAAAGCAGTAGGTGAAACATACCTCAAAAACTTCAAATAAATCAAAACATTAGAGTTGCAGAGAGGCTCAGCCACCTATATAGGTAGGAACTACGAACTTTTTCTTGCCTCCCTGTTCCTCGTACAACAGAACATCGCCCACTTTTTTAATCAGCTCCTCTAACCCATGCACACCAAAGCTTCCGTAATCTAAACCCTTCTTGTACCGTTGCTTGTAAACCTCTTCAAAATTGCTCAGAAGAATTTTCCATGAACAGCTTACTAGGAGTTCTTGAACTTCATGCCTGAATTGTTCAAGACGCTCCTCGAGTTCATCAACACCATCTGAAGCAGCCTCTGCACCTCGCTCATCATCTGAGTACTCGTCAGAAGAACAGCCACGGATAGTACACATGGTAATATCATTACTCTCCTCTGGAGACCCCTTCCTCCTTTTTTCCTTCTTTGATATACTTGGAGTGGCAGTGCCTGTTTTGTCCTGTTTGTCAATGGAGTTCCTAAGGTAGACAAATTTCTTGTGGCCTTTCCCCTCCACAGACATCACGTCCGCCATCTTCTTGAGGAGGTTTACAAGCTTAAACACCCCATACTCAGCCATGTACAAGGGCCGTCCAAAAAGCTTATGATACTCCGCAGGGACGCGTACAAGAGGTAGACTGCCTCCTGACATCTCAATCAGCTTCACTAACTGACATTTTAACCCGTTGATGTCCCCTGGCTGGACCCATAATAAGTGGTCTTGCACTTCGTTTCGGTCAACACTAGGTACCACTGGAACTTCACTTAAACCAGATGGTAGACTATGAGACCTAGAACTGGGAAAACAAGGCATCACAAGATGATTGTTCGCTTCACTTAATGATTGTGAAGTTCGGGAGTAACAGTATATCTGGTTCATGTTAGCTCGAGCCGTGCACTCACTTTGGGAGATGCCTCTGTAAACGATTGCTTCTTCCTCATTTTGGTAATCCCGGCTGTCACTAAGTTTGTTTCCCAAGAAATATCCTGCCATTTCAGTTGATCCACGGGAGATGAGTGTCTTAGGAGGCACAAAGCCTTCTCCACGAGCCACACTTGGCCAGTCCCAGACAAACCTCCCAGCATTACTAAGAGCAGATGAGACACCCACACCAGCAGGGATAACAAGGATGACAGTGTACCCGCGTTGGCCGAGTATGTGCAAAGCTGGAGCGAAATCTACGTCTCCAGAGATCAGCAAGATCGAGGATGGAGGAGGATTGTCCAGTGCAAAGAGAAACATGTCAACTAAGATGGCCTTATCAGCTGCATCCTTTCTCCCATTAGGGACATCGACAAGTTTCACTCCAGTCCTCTGGCAACCCTCTCTGAGCCGTCTGGGGAAGGCATTGAAATCTCCATAAGCAGAGAACAGCGTAACAGCACCTTTTATTATAGGATGGACACGTAGAGCCATTCTAATATTGCCAGCAACATCTTCAGGGCGTACATCACTTGGGATGGGGCAGTTCTCAATGTCCCATAGAATGGCCACAGGACCATATGATGAGGATCTACTTTGCTGGCTGGTAGATACTTGAGAAGGAACCTCACTTGAGGTCATAGTACTCGTTCCACTAAGATTCAATGATTCCACGGACAATATCATCGAAGAAGTACTTGGGTTCTCCATTATATCTAGGCAATAATTCCTCAGGTTTCCTGCATATCAAAGAAATAAACATGTTGTGATTAATATCTTAGACGAGACAATCACAAAACATCATTCAATTCTCCATAGCAACTTCTACAAATGGAAGTTGTTCACAAATCCAGTGGTCAGTTAACTGTTGATGGATGATTCCATCCAACCAGATCAAGTTAGCTATGATAAAAGAACACATGCTACATATTCAATCCATCTTTAAGCAATATGAAGTCTACACTGAGTTCCAAATCCGGAATCCAAAGCTGGAATACATATTGATTAGTATTTTGGTGAATTATGAAAGATCTGTTACATAAATAAAACATTGGGAAATTAATCATTGACAGAAAGTGTAATCCAACAAAATCAAGATTGAGGTGGAAAAAAGATCAGATGAAACAAGTTTCAGTCCATCTTGTTAAGTAACGCCAGTCTATGATGAGTTCATTAGAACCAGTAATCTACGAGTTTGAGATACATATCAATTAGAATCTTTAGTATTAAGATTACAATTCTATTAGAAGGTTACGTGAACCGTAAATTTGTACAATAGAAAGTCTAGAAATAAAGCATCTAGTTCTGGTTTGGATCTAAGGTTGTATTTGGTTGCATGTAATCCATTTGGGAGGGGGGGGGGGGGGGGGGGGGGGGGTGTTATTCATTGTCTTAGAAGATCGACTTCATCATTCCTATGCAGCCAGATGGGTGTTTTATAGACGTCCACACATCCAAGCATTGCTGCACATTAGACATACACGTGCAAGGAGTGAAAGGGGTACCCCTCGACACTCGAGGTTCTTGACGGGTGTGTTAGTGCTTGTTTAGCAGGTTCCTTGGTGGGACATAATTTTGGCTTTTAGGAAGAGATTGGCTTTAAGGAAGAAAGTTCAGCTTGGCTAGGGGGTTGGGGATTTGTTTGATTTTTGTGGCAATAGTTGAGTTGCTTTTTGTAGTTGGATTGGATCGCTGAATTTTTCTCTATTTTTTCGTGGTACCATTCTATTTTTTCTCTATGTTTTTCGTGCTACCATTCTATTTTAGCGATCCTAAAAGGAAAAGGAAAAGGAAAAGAAAAAATTTGATTTTATTCTAAATGAAATGAGACTAAATAGTGGTGTATGCTGTAACAGCCCTTGATGGTGAACCACTCCATGTGAGTTTGAAAAGACTTGTAGACACAATGATGAACACCTGATGATGGTCACAATTAACAAGGACACAATGAAGGAGATTTTGTTATGGGTGTCCTATAATTTTGAATTGAATAAACTCAAACCAGAGAGTGTCCATGAATGAGAAAGTCTCAAATGTGTACATCTGCTTGGGTTGATGCTGGTCCATCCCAAACTTGATGTATTTTGATCTCCACTTTACAACCCTCCAACGGAAGATCGGGGGCATGGGATATCAAATATCGCCTTAGCTATGGAAAGAAACATGATGAAGGCAATTACAAGATAAAATTTTGAAAAAATCGTCATCTGAAAATGTTAAGAAAAAGGGTGCCAGAACACTAATAGAAGGTACACAAAAGAAAAATGTTGTAGATAAAATCAATGGATCTCTAGTAGTATGTTCCAGTAGCAAGGTGGTACTTTCTTTACAACAAAGAATTACTTCCAAGACCTGCCTTTTCCCTTATGTGACATGGATACTTAAAAAATCATAAAAAATAAAATAAAAAATTTCGTACTTCCAAATGTATCACATAATCTGACACTACGACACTCGATTGGACACTCCAATGGGTACTCCAAACTATGTTATTAAAATCGATAATCTCTTCTCGCTAGTAGAGCGTTACGATATTTTAAATTAATCGTTTGAATAATTCTTTGGTCGGGTAAATTGGCGATTTTTAGTTGATTATCGATTAATCACAATTATTCGCTTTCAAAACTCACGGATTAATCGGTACATGACAATGTGTTATAAACAACTAAGAAAAAATCAAGGTTTTTGTATTTATTTTTTTGCATTAACCTCTTGATTTTTGTATTTATTTTTTTGCATTAACCTCATCAATGCATACCCAGGCAATGCCAAGAGTGTGTGAAGAGCCTAGAGAAAGAAAAATGAAATATATATATAAGAGAAGAGAACGACCAAATGAATAATAAGCAAAACTAAAAAGTATGGAGTCGTACCTTTGTTTGACATTGAATTCTTAATTTTGTTATAATTTGTGTTAAACTGTGATAACTAATATTTGAACTTCAATGCATAATAAATTTTTTTCTTGAAGTAAACATATTACTTAGAAGAATGAAGAAAATATGTTTATAAAAAAGGTTTTTTGAGTTTGGCATTCATTAGTTTATACCTATTAGAGTTTGGCCCTTGTTTTGAAAACTAATTGAGTCTAACACTCATTTTCTGACAGAACCGTTAAGTCCACGCCATTGGCTGATGAAGACTAATTTTCAGACTCTTGTGCCATTACCTTAGGTTAAACCATAGTTAATTGAGTCTAACATTCATTCTGACCCATCTTCTCCACCCTTAAATTTTTACCCATCTTTTCCACCATTCATTCTTTTGCAAAGCCACCATCACCAATCAACCCACCCTCCTTCACTGCTACAGAGCTAGTGTAATTTAGGCAGATGAAACTCCTTTACCATGTTATTGAGTCCCACAACTTAGTCTAATTCCTCTTGTGCTTTTTAAATTATCAGTGGTTATTTCAACAACTCTACCATCGCCCATTATACCATGGTTGATGACGTCTTTGTCCTAGCTAACATCATGTTAAATTGTTGAAGAGTTTAATCAGTGTTTATACTATTTATACTTTATAATATAGGTTGCTTACTTGGTTTAGGTTTCAACTATTTCCTCACAGAACTTTACAGTCGTATGTTCATTTTTTATCTAAACTATATCTTGAATTAACAATCAATTCAATTTAGCTTCCTTCTTCAAAAATTTGGTAAATGACACGCCATAGATTGTCGAGTGGATTCTTGACATATGATCCAATTTGTTTTGTTTGAATTTTTTCCTCCATAGGTTTGAATGTTGTTAACTTTAGTACTTTATTTAGTCACTTTTTACTGTCATTTTTTATTTGTATCCCAATGTAAGGGCAAAATGGACTAAAAATTAGTCTTGAACAGTCAATGACGTCGACTTAACTCTTCTGTCAGAAAATGAGTGTTAGACTCAATTAGTTTTCAAAATGAGGGTCAAACTCTAATAGGTATAAACTAATAAGTGCCAAACTAAAAAAAAAAAACCTTTAAAAAATACAGGACGATTAATTCTGAATAATCTTGATTAATCTCATATCGCTCCTTAACCGATTAGGATCTGATTAACGATTTAACTACGTAGACTCCAAGCTTAGATATTACAATTGTAAGAGGGATACATAGTCATGTGAAAGCATGATTAACAAAAGAATAAAAAAAAAAGAAAAGAAAAAAGAAACAGTAATATGGTATCATCGCAGGCAATAAACTGCCCACTTTAAATGGTATTAGAATCTAATCTCTCTTACAGGGAGAAGCTACGTAACAACATATGCATGTCAAAGGCAACATACGAGTGTCAGAGGCTACATAACAACGATACATATATGTGCATCGGTGAGGGACACGGGTATGAGATGTTGACAGGAAAGTATTGCATATTATGTTCACTTCCATAGATACCTTAGAGGAAAACGGATAAGGGATCCCACGGTTCTGAGTCATAGAATTAGAGGATTAGCCATAGGGTTAGAGTAATAACTTTTAACCAAGAAACTACTACTAATATTTCGATCCAACATTCCGATTCCATAACTCAATCTTCCCACAAAATTGATGAAAAGTTTCCAAATCACTGTAATATGAGAGGTAACCATCCATCTCCAACTGTCTACTCTTAAGAGCTATGACGGCTGGTATCGTATACTGACAAAATACAAATATATGATGGGGTTTTAAATCTAGGACACACACACAAGTACATGTTCCTTACACTATATATTTGTTAGTAGAAGTTTTATGTGCAAATCCAATATAAGATCAAGTGATGTATCATGCAGATGGAGCATTCAAGTATCATATCATATCAAACATGATAGGTCAGGCAAAATGAAGTATCCAGGTACCATAGCTGCCTTCACTCTCGAACTACTAGTCTAGTACGAAACTCGGAAACATAATATTTCTGCACAAATCCCCTAGCCATCCACATTGATGTTTGATTCATATGGCAAAGAAACTTTCTGTCCCATATCTTTCTCAAAGTTTACCCTGTCCCATTTTATATCTTTATTAAAGAGACTATAAGCTGATGGGACAACTTTACTCGCATACATGTTCTAGATTTCTAAAAGTCCCGTGTTGTAACTTCGTATCTTTTATCAATATGCGTCATTCAAAATCTCCAGATACATGGGGATATCTTTCCATATTTTAGATGAAGATATCCAAATTATCTCTGATATCCAGATATATCCTGATACTAAACGAAATATCCACAATCTTTGCCATTTATTTCCCTTTTTAAGGACCAACATATCCTGACTGATAACGATATTTTGAACCGTGTGTTTGTGTATCCATATATAGGATTATGGATGAGAAATGGATAGGTCACTGTTTCCTATTCCCATCCATTCAAGTTCCAGAATTTTTCAAACTTGAGGGAATCCTACTCCCCATCTTCCACTAAGAAGATGAAAAGTGGAAAAAAGGGATCAACTCGTTTTAAACTAGGCGAAAAATTTACTATTTGCAACCCGTCAATCAAGATCAAGAATGGCATAATCAAGATCAATTTCCTTATCAATCCTCTTAAAACAAATGTTTGAAACTAGACCACATTAACCCTAAAACTACCATGATACATGGTTTTTCACCTTATCCCCATTCAAGCTTACGCACAATGTTAAGGGGTCCCCTTCTATGAGTGACTTCAACGGCATTTACAACCTCAAGTCCTCAACCAATATCTATTTGACACAAAGCACCTTGTTGTGGTATTAGTAGATGGGAAATGGCCACACTTTGGTAATATTCTTTACACACTTCTCCTTAAACCAATGCATCTCAACAAAGATGCTCGCAATATCTAGGATTAATGGGATCAGATATGAATGTGTTGTTTATGTGGTAGATAAGAGATCTGGTAAAGTGCAAAAAGAAATCTAGAATGGTGTTTAACCAACAAAAATATATTTTCAATTCAGATAACAGATGTCTCACGTAATGTTAAGTTTCAGTTAACGGATGTCTTACATGATGTTAAGTTTCGGAAAACTGAGTGTATTAAAAAGGAATTTCAGATATGTATCTATGTGCATGTGAGTTGCACTTCAATATGCTAAACTTGTTTCTTATGTTGGAATGTTCCACACTATGTACTTTTTACATTAAAATTACTTACAGTAATAGTACTAATATGTAATTAGTGCTTGTACACATGTACTGTTAAATGAATAACTAAAATAATTTTAAATTAACATTAAATTTGTCAAAAAAAAGTTAATCCCAACTGGAAATTACAACACTAAGGAACATGTTAAATTTATGTTGTCCAGTCTCCTTTAGTAATTTGTTACATACGATTGAAAGGTAGTGAATTTAAACAATCATTTCTTTTACTTTGAAAATGACTAAAAAGCCTTCATCGACACACGACTGGCCCTCGAACTAGAACCCATGCTCAGATCATCAACTTTTCACATATCTTTTGTAATGCTCGAATTTTTTATACATGTTAAAAGTATATTCATGGTGAACCTTTTGGAAACTATTTGCATTGATAGTAGAATAGATATTATATCTCCAAATTGAAGGTCGATATCAGATTCAACAACCGTCACTTCTTTATTAGAAGATGCATGTCAGGCCGAACATGCATTTCATCCGGTTTATTCCATTTACATAGAAACTTTCAAGAAGTTTTCTATTTCACCCTCTAGCAATCAAGGAACCTAAAAAGTAAGTAAAAAAAATATTACTAGAGAGTATGAACTACAACATAGCCTCCAAAAAAGTCTAAACTGGGGAGTACAGACCAACTAAAAATGACGAAAAAAATGCTGCTCAAACTTAATCAGGAAAAACTCGCTGAGAAGATCTTCATTAAAAAGAACACCCTATAAGCCAACAATCTTCTTTCTCTGTGTCCCCAAAGGATGAACAAATCAAAATATCATAAAGTTAAACCAAACCCTTTAATCAAAATCCTAACTTTATAAAGGTAAATCGATAGAGCTGATTCAGGGAGCTTCAATTGACGAAAATCTACTAAATTGGAGAGCTTTTGAATACCCAGTTCCACAAAAACCAGTTAAACTGTCGAAATCATCGAAAATACATCCATAAAAGAACAATTCCTAAATTGATCAAGAACTAGCTGAATTGCACAATAAATAGGAGAAAGTAAGATGAGTCGAGACTGACCCAGAAGAGAATCGAGCTTGAAACGCTTGAGAAACTATGTGGAAGATAGAATTGTGAAGAGACACGCAGCGTATTGAATCTCAGTAACACCACCGACCTTTTGCAGATAAAATGTGTTTTTATGAGAAATCCACCCAAATCGTTCCTTTTGCAAGGAAGTCTCACGGGGGAGGGGGGCGGTTTGGGAACAAGAAAAGAAAAGAAAAGAATATCAAGGGCATTTTTGTAAAATTCATATTGCTCCAATTTCATGTTTTTTTTGGCAAGGTTTTTTTTTTGGTAAGGTGATTATACATTAATATAGAAATACTTAAGTTGATTACAAATAAGACGGCTGGCTGTCTTAGCCAAGTGATGGGCCTCAATATTGAGATTGCTTACAAACTTACATTCCATGATGGGAGTAAAAGAAGCAAACATCTAATATTGCTAATAATTGGCCGTCGGGCCTAGTCCATAACAAAAGAAGGGAAAGGGCTAGAATCATCATCTTGAAGAGTGTGAACCATATTTGCCGAGTCACCAAACAGGAAACCAGATTGCCATTGTTGAGCCTGTTTGGGAACAAGACAAGAAAAGAAAAGAAAAGAATATCAAGGGCATTTTTGTAAAATTCATATTGCTCCAATTTCATGTTTTTTTTGGCAAGTTTTTTTTTTGGTAAGGTGATTATACATTAATATAGAAATACTTAAGTTGATTACAAATAAGACGGCTGGCTGTCTTAGCCAAGTGATGGGCCTCAATATTGAGATTGCTTACAAACCTACATTCCATGATGGAAGTAAAAGAAGCAAACATCTAATATTGCGAATAATTGGCCGTCGGGCCTAGTCCATAACAAAAGAAGGGAAAGGGCTAGAATCATCATCTTGAAGAGCGTGAACCATATTTGCCGAGTCACCAAACAGGAAACCAGATTGCCATTGTTGAGCCTGTTTGGGAACAAGACAAGAAAAGAATATCAAGGGCATTTTTGTAAAATTCATATTGCTCCAATTTCATGTTTTTTTTGGCAAGTTTTTTTTTTTGGTAAGGTGATTATACATTAATATAGAAATACTTAAGTTGATTACAAATAAGACGGCTGGCTGTCTTAGCCAAGTGATGGGCCTCAATATTGAGATTGCTTACAAACCTACATTCCATGATGGAAGTAAAAGAAGCAAACATCTAATATTGCGAATAATTGGCCGTCGGGCCTAGTCCATAACAAAAGAAGGGAAAGGGCTAGAATCATCATCTTGAAGAGCGTGAACCATATTTGCCGAGTCACCAAACAGGAAACCAGATTGCCATTGTTGAGCCTGTTTGGGAACAAGACAAGAAAAGAATATCAAGGGCATTTTTGTAAAATTCATATTGCTCCAATTTCATGTTTTTTTTGGCAAGTTTTTTTTTTTGGTAAGGTGATTATACATTAATATAGAAATACTTAAGTTGATTACAAATAAGACGGCTGGCTGTCTTAGCCAAGTGATGGGCCTCAATATTGAGATTGCTTACAAACCTACATTCCATGATGGAAGTAAAAGAAGCAAACATCTAATATTGCGAATAATTGGCCGTCGGGCCTAGTCCATAACAAAAGAAGGGAAAGGGCTAGAATCATCATCTTGAAGAGCGTGAACCATATTTGCCGAGTCACCAAACAGGAAACCAGATTGCCATTGTTGAGCCTGTTTGGGAACAAGACAAGAAAAGAATATCAAGGGCATTTTTGTAAAATTCATATTGCTCCAATTTCATGTTTTTTTTGGCAAGTTTTTTTTTTTGGTAAGGTGATTATACATTAATATAGAAATACTTAAGTTGATTACAAATAAGACGGCTGGCTGTCTTAGCCAAGTGATGGGCCTCAATATTGAGATTGCTTACAAACCTACATTCCATGATGGAAGTAAAAGAAGCAAACATCTAATATTGCGAATAATTGGCCGTCGGGCCTAGTCCATAACAAAAGAAGGGAAAGGGCTAGAATCATCATCTTGAAGAGCGTGAACCATATTTGCCGAGTCACCAAACAGGAAACCAGATTGCCATTGTTGAGCCTGTTTGGGAACAAGACAAGAAAAGAATATCAAGGGCATTTTTGTAAAATTCATATTGCTCCAATTTCATGTTTTTTTTGGCAAGTTTTTTTTTTTGGTAAGGTGATTATACATTAATATAGAAATACTTAAGTTGATTACAAATAAGACGGCTGGCTGTCTTAGCCAAGTGATGGGCCTCAATATTGAGATTGCTTACAAACCTACATTCCATGATGGAAGTAAAAGAAGCAAACATCTAATATTGCGAATAATTGGCCGTCGGGCCTAGTCCATAACAAAAGAAGGGAAAGGGCTAGAATCATCATCTTGAAGAGCGTGAACCATATTTGTCGAGTCACCAAACAGGAAACCAGATTGCCATTGTTGAGCCTGTTTGGGAACAAGAAAAGAAAAGAAAAGAATATCAAGGGCATTTTTGTAAAATTCATATTGCTCCAATTTCATGTTTTTTTGGCAAGTTTTTTTTTTGGTAAGGTGATTATACATTAATATAGAAATACTTAAGTTGATTACAAATAAGACGGCTGGCTGTCTTAGCCAAGTGATGGGCCTCAATATTGAGATTGCTTACAAACTTACATTCCATGATGTGAGTAAAAGAAGCAAACATCTAATATTGCTAATAATTGGCCATCGGGCCTAGTCCATAACAAAAGAAGGGAAAGGGCTAGAATCATCATCTTGGAGCGTGAACCATATTTGCCGAGTCACCAAACAGGAAACCAGATTGCCATTGTTGAGTTTGTTTGGGAACAAGAAAAGAAAAGAAAAGAATATCAAGGGAATTTTTGTAAAATTCATATTGCTCCAATTTCATGTTTCTTTTTGGCAAGGTTTTTTTTTTTGGTAAGGTGATTATACATTAATATAGAAATACTTAAGTTGATTACAAATAAGACGGTTGGCTGTCTTAGCCAAGTGATGGGCCTCAATATTGAGATTGCTTACAAACTTACATTCCATGATGGGAGTAAAAGAAGCAAACATCTAATATTGCTAATAATTGGCCGTCGGGCCTAGTCCATAACAAAAGAAGGGAAAGGGCATCATCATCTTGAAGAGCGTGAACCATATTTGCAGAGTCACCAAACAGGAAACCAGATTGCCATTGTTGAGCCTGGATAAGAATCAGTGTTGCCTCTACCGTGTATCCCTCACCATCGTACTATAAAAAACCTACTCTGTAATCTGGCACACAATAGTGGCAAGCACGGTACCACGAATATCCATTGCAACCACTCCAATAGCTCCCTGTTTGGAAGACTAAAAAAAACATCAAAACTGACAAGGATAGTGTTTGGGTTCAAAACCAGGGGCATGGACACTAGCTGGTTTGATTTGGTATTGAGTCTGTGACGTATGGCTGATTGAAATTGAGCTTGGATAAGCGAAACTGGGTTGTAATTTTCTCAGATTGGGGGCCAAAACTAGTGTCCTGGGGAATTGTAGGAGATGAGTAGTTGATCTGATTATCTGTAATATTTGTTTCAAAGATGCTGGGATGGATGGTAAAGTCAATAGAAGTTCCCTTGAGTTGGTGGTGAACCATTGCTTATGCCAGGAAGACCAAGTTTGAAGTAACAGGGAGATAAAAGTTTGACTACAGACATTGGCTCTGTTAAAGATAGCCTGATTGTGAATCCTCCAAATGGTAAGAAGAATTGCCGTGAATTGTGAAAACATTTCATCTCTCTCACCTGGATGGTCCTTGGCAGTTTCCACATAAACTGAAAGCATTCCAGCCCGAAGGCCGGATTGAATTTGGGTTTATGCCAATCAATAGGAAGATTGGATCATATCCAAAATCTAGATGTGACAGGGCATCGAAAAAAAGGTGAACGCCATCCTCAGGTTGGTTGTGGTAGAAAACACAGGCGTTCTCGATAGGTGTGCAGCCTGACTAGATTGGTCATAGTTGAAAGTAAGTCCTGGCTAATATTCCACAAAAGAAAAGGAGCACTGGGTGGAGTTTTGATCTTCCATAAGGCTCTCAGCTGAGCAGCTCAAAAGGTGCATGAAGTTGTGGAAGTTGAGGTTTCGAATTGTTCCAAGGCGAAAGCTTGGATGGCAGTTTTAACCGAGAACATATGCCAAAGAAGTTTGTCAAGAGTCGAGGTAGGTCTGATCACGATGTTTTGTATACCCAGGAGACAGGGGCTGGAAAAATGGAGTTGAGAAGCTCCACACTCCAGGAGACCGTGTGACCTTGGGGGGGATATCCATAAGTCAGCAATAGACTTTGGAAGAAGAGGTTCCAAATAATTGGGAATACAGTCTGATAACAAAAAACCCGGTTTGACCCAGTAATCATTTCATATGTCAATCTGATTACTAGATAGGACTTTCCGGACCAGATAGCGCTTCATTTTACCTAGAGCAGAAAAATTTTCTCTCCAGGCGAAGGAAGCCAACAAGGAGGGTTTGGAAATATGGAAGACGATCTTGGTATTGAAATAAAGAGCTTTGAGTTGGCAAGTTCTAGGATTAAAAGGATATGAGATAGCATTCCACATGTTTTTGCCATTAAAGCAAGATTTGTGTTCCTGTTTGAAGGAATGTTGAGCCCTCCAAATAATGGGGCTGAGAAATTTTATCCCAGGTACACAAATGTTTCGACTTGCTAACGTCAGCTCCATTCCACCAAAAGTTCCTAGCAAGGTGGTCAATTTTTGGTAGAGATGGCAGCTGGTAGAAGAAAGGTTTGCTATAAACCGGGATAGAGTTGAGAACAACTTTAATCATGATAATCCTCTCAGCCTGTGACAAAACTTTGGATTTTTAGCTTGAAAGCCTTGCATTGATTTTATCGGTAAAGAATTGAAAATCACTAGCTTTCTTTTTGGAGAACAATAATGGAGATCCAAGGTATTCATCTTTAGGGTTATAAAATTTAGACCCGAGAATTCTATTGATCATTTTGGAATGTTTATGATGAACATTAGAACTGTAAAAAATCTAGGATTTGTCATAGTTAACTGCTTGTCCCTAGGTAGGGCAATACTGCCGAAAGATGTCCTTGACAGTGTGTGTTCTGTCAAAGAAGCCCTACAAAACAATATGAGGTCATTTGCATACAATAGGTGACTAATGGAGGGCGAGTGTCTTTTGATCTTGATTTCTTTGATAAGACCATCAGATTCAGCCCGAGCCAGAAGTTGGGAAAGAGCTTTGGCAACCGATAAATAGGTAGGGGGAGATGGGGTCGCCTTAGACGAATACCCCTAGTAGATTTGGTAGGGGGAAGAGGCGAACCATTTAGAAGAACTTTGAGGGAAAAAGTAAAGATATATTGTTCAATCATGGTAATCCAACCCTCAGAAAAAACCCAATTGTCTAAACATTTGGATCAGAAAAAGGCCATTCAACACGGTCCCAGGCTTTGGCCATGTCAATCTTGATAGCTATCCATTATTGCTTCTTCCTGTGAAAATGTTTCATTTGGAAGAAGGATTCATGTGCTAGGCTAAAGTTATCAGTGATGTCGACCTTTCAGGAAGGCACCTTGATTTGGGGAGATGATGTTATTGAGCAGTGGTTTGAGCCTGTAAGCCAGGATTTTAGAGATGACTTGGTAGATGATATTACATGGCCCTATAGGTCGAAACTTGTTTGGAGAGATGAGGTTACCCAGCTTAGGGATAAGGGCTATGAATTTCTCATTGAGCTTAGGGTTCATCTCCTTAGTAATGAAGAATTGTTGTACAACATCAATCACATCATTCTTCACAATATCCCAGTAATATTGGAAGAAGAAAGCATGGAAGCCATCCGACCCATGAGCTTTGTGTTTGCCCATTTTGAATATGATGGTCTGGATTTTAGTAGCACTAGGGATGGGTAGAATGTCAGTATTGGTCTCGGAAGAAATGACAGAGGAGAAAAGGAAAATGATATCATGATTAGAAGTTGGGCCGGAAGATTGGAAGAGAGTGCTGAAATAGCTGTTGAGAACATATCCCATACCATCTGGATCCGAATGCCAAGTATTTGCTTCATTTTTAAACTCATAATCAAATTTCTCCTTTTTTGAAGTGTAGATGTAAGATGGAAGAATTTGGTGTTTCTATCACCTTTGTCAAGCCAAGAGATACCCGGTTTATTCTGCCAGAACATTTATTCCCGGAGGTGAGCTCAGATAGGTGTTCTTCCAGTAAGGAAATAGCAATGGCATTATCATTTGAAGGTTGTTCATTTTGGAGAGCATCTAATGCTTGTTGGGTTTCAGAGATACAAAGCTAGATATTTCTGAAAATTTAAGTGTTCCAGCGAGAAAGGAAGTAACTCAGATTTTTGGTGTTAAGGTGAAAATGATGTGTTGGATTAAAGTGTCGGCGTTGTGTTCATGAGGGCTGGACAATCTGATGACAATGAGGGACTATGGTCCACATATGGAAGAATTTGAAAGGTTTGGGTTTTGCGGATACAGTGGAAACGAGTTGGAGTGCTAGGCTCTATGGTCCAAAGAGAAAGTATGAATGGTTTTGGCCGTGGCAAAAAGGGAACAACGTCAACAAGTCCGTGGACACCAAGATACAGTCCAATTTAGCCTTGATCACATTTCTATCCTTGCGTTTGTTGTTCCAGGTGAATTGAAAGCCATTGAGAGGGAAATCTATAAACTAATGGTGTTCTATGAAGTTGCGGAGATGACTCAGATTTGAGCTAGTAGGTTTGTTGCCCCCATTTTTTTTCTCCAAATTAAGAATGACATTGAGATCCTCAATGATAAGGCCCCGATAGAGTTTGAAGGCTAAATAAGTGTGACATGTTGTTCCATAATTGACTTTTGTGGGCTGGGTTTTTCGTAAACAAAAATGTTCGACCAATAAGAAGTAGTATAATAGTCATCAATGATACAGTTGAAATAATATTTATAAGAAGACAAGATGTGAAGATGAATACCTTCTTCCGATAACAGGGCAATTTAGCCAGAGAGTCGTTGAGTTAGTACTGAATGTCCATGTTTGAATCTCCGTCTCCGACGTAAGCGGTCCATCCTGGCACAATAGGCTTTGGTTTCAGAAATGAATATGAGTTTAGAATGGGACTGTTGGGACAAGGTCTTTAGTTTTCAGAATGCCCAAGAAGACCCCATTCCTCGAACATTCCATGAGAGCATCATATTGACTGTGGTGACGTATCATCGTTGGTCGCCGCTGCCTCACTGAGTGAAAATGATGTGATGGTGGGAAGACTGGAATTGATATTAGAACCAATGGCGTGTGCATGCACTGTAGCCGCAGGAATACTATGTTTGGCCAAAGTTATCAATTCATCTTGGCTGTTTCCACTAGCAATAGTCTTTGGCCATGAAGGAATGCAACCCTGAGAATTCCCTTTGAAGTCCACAGTGGATTTTTTCTTCTTTCACAAGCTTAAAGCTATATTGTTTTCCTTACTAACATGAACATGCAAAAGCTCAAAACCCATGGTATCTATTTTTCATTTGCCCAACTTGAGAGCAGCTTCTCGCCTGCTAATAGCTTTGTGACTTCCTTTGATTAGCTTTTTATGAATTCGTGTAGTTGATAGAGTCATAGTTGGCGAGCTTTTGCTGAAATCAATAATCATTGATGGATGGGATTGTTTACTGACCCATGAAGAACTAGCCACCATCACCGACCTAGTGGTACTAGTGCTAAGTTGTATTGTTCACTATGAACTTCTGAGCTGGGCAGTTGAGCACTTGAACTGATAGCATAGCCTATTGAGGCTTTTTGTATGCAGTCTTACTAAGGTTGTAAGGCGGTAACATTAGGAATTGGGGACTCATTGTCATCCTCAAATGATTCAAGCTGGACCTGTGAATTGCTCAAAATTTAGATAGGATTGGAAATGGACTTAATTTGGTAATGTATGGCGGAAACATGGGGAGTGGTGATGGTATTAGTATATTGGAGGTTTGAGTTGAGATAAGCAAGGAGTTGGTTTAGAGATGGGTTGAGAGAATTGACAATTGACTGTGTTATTTGATAAGTATGGTGCTTGGGGAGTGAGGAAGTGTATGAAGGAAAAGGGGGGAGATGAGAAGATATAACGGGGCCATAAATTGGAGTATTTGAGGGGATGAAGTTAGTGACTACGATCGACTGGAGTGGAGGTGTGGGAATGTTGTGTTGCAGTGAGTTGAGATTGTGAAAGAGGAATTCAGTATGGGGAAGATGATGGCTGTAGACTGAGGAAAAGGGTTATTGGTATAAGAAGTGGATAAATGGGTATTTGGGTTGGGTTCAAAGGGCTGGGTTGGAGTGTGGGCATCTGATATGGTGAATAATGTACCTGTGAGTGACCCAATGGGCTGAGAACAATAAATTGAGTTTAGCCCAAAGTCCACTAGCTGAGGAGTTGAGTCGTGTGCACCCGCTGTAAAAATAGTGCTAATAGTAGCAGAAAGAGGCTCCATTGGATGATTGAATGATATAATCATCTCGCTGGAGTGGCTGGGATCCAAGCCGTTAGATCCCATGTTTGAGAAACAATGGTCACCATTGGATGTACTTGGATGAGAAAAAAGTGGCAGAAAAGTTGTTGCATTTAAGTGGCTAGAAAACTAAGCGCTGACTAGCATTTGTTGTAGTATTGAATGAGGGTCGGTGGAGACGGAGTTAATGAGGTAGGTATGGCTTGAGTTAGGTGCCAAACACTGTTCATCTTGCTGAGTTACTGTAGCAATTGGGGATGGAGGAGATGAACGAAAAGAAGCATCACCTGGGGACCGATAAGTCAGGCCACACGAATGATTGTAAGGGTTCGCCGGCAAGAAGCTATTATCATTATCCTTCTTTTAGATTGGCAATTGAGTAAATCGGGATAAGATTGATGGTTGTAATGAGGGTGTGTTCTTGATTTCCCGTCAGATTTGGTTTTAATTTGAGAATGTCTAGAGAAAGGAAGATTGAAATTAGCTTTTGCTTGGCTGGTCCAAAGGAGTTTGATGGAAGTGGAAGCTTTGGAGAATAGAGGACAGTCTAAGCCGAAAATATGTCCTATCAAACCACACCCAAAACTAAAATTGGGTGGGTCTTCAAAACATAACTTAATGGTGTAACTGCGGTTGTTCTAAATTCCATAATCAATATCCATGGAACATGGTAATGGTTTGGAAGTATCCAACCATACCTTAAATCGAATGTAGGGGATTTGGGTATCTTCAAGGGATTGAGTGTCAATTTCCATTGGTTCACCAATGCACATTGCCAATGTCTGAAGATCTATGAATGAGAACTTTTGAGTTGGGTACTCATGGATTCAAATCCAACATGGCACCTTAGAGAAATCGATGGATAAGTATTCTTCTATCAAGGTTTAATGGATACTAGCCAGCCAAACAACGACCACGAACCGGAAGTAAGAACCTTTGTCATATCTTCAATGTTTGTGAACTGGATGAGATAGAAATTGCTGCCAGTCACTTTTTTACGTGGTAACTGTTCTACATGAGAAGGATGGGATGTTTCCCATTGAGAGGTCATCTTCTGAGCAAAAAATTTTGTCCGAAGCTTTTGATGATGACTGTATTTAGCAATCTTCTGTAGTGTCTATCTTCATTGTGATTTTCTTGACATGTTTCGAATGTTGGTGCGGGAAGCTTTAAATTGCTAGCCAGTTGGATCTCTAAATGTTTTATCAAATGCTCAGTGGAAGGCAAGCAAAGTGCTAGAGCCAAAGATATCTATACAAAGTGCATGAAAAACGAATCTTAATTGAAGAATTTTTCAGAGATTTAATTTTAAATATTTTTTTAGCTTTTTTTAAGGCAAGCAAGGTTTTTATTCGATCCCATCCCATAACCGTTAAACGCCTTCGACAGGGTTCGAACCCTAGACTTGTGATACCATTTGTCATAATTCTACCAGGGGAAAAGAACATTGTATCTTTGGAGCAAAGGACCGGGAAGCCTTCATATCTTTGTAAGTTCATTTGATTCAATAAAAGTTATGTTATACTTCTTTTCAATGTGTGAGTAGATCATTGCTAGGATTGTAGACAAAATCCTGTCCAAGTTATGTGTTAGATTCTAGACATCTTCATCACTTATAATGTTTAATGAATAAGGTTTCGCTTCTTTTATTGTAATTTTGGCATGATATGTAGTATAATCAATTGTACAATTATATATACTCAAGTTTGACATGAAATATTCAAGTTAAACTTTTGAATTCACGTGCTTATAAGAGATATATAACGTTTATAACTGATACTTTTTAAGATGGAGGAAGTCAAATTTTTAATGTGGTGTATAAATGAAATATCATTTGAAATACTATTTTCATAACATTATTATTTTGAGTTATGCAAGATGGAGATAAGAATTAACACGTATCAAGACTAGGGTGGATTGAATGCCCTTGTGTTTTCCCTTTATTTGAATTAAATTTTTTGTTTTCATCATTCATCGTTAAGTGATGTCATTCCTCTAGATTTAAGATTTTAGTTTATTATTTTTTAAATTCACAATTAATCAAGTCTTCTTGGGATGGACCCTTTCTGCTTTTATTTCTACACATTCGACTTTGTACACATGTAAGAGGGTCTTCAAAACATAATCATGTTTTTGGCGCCATTGCCAGAGACCTCATTTTTTTTTTTGTGGATTTTAGAAGTTTAGAATAGAATTTTATTATAGTTGTAACTACAAAAAATAAAATTGTTTAAGACTTTTTGTTTTGTTTTGTGTGTTAGTTTAGGTCATCTTTGCATCAAATAACTTAGGGAAAAAACCATAAACAAGATAAGGTGGGTGTGGGAACCAAAAATAATCCTTAGCCCAGCAGGATAAGAAAACCAAAAATTCTTGTCGTTCCCAAAAAACCAGCCCAAATCGGATATAAGTCCAGAAAGCCCAAATCTATGCCCAATGCAACTCGACGGAACACTCTTTTTCAACAAATGAATAGTATTCGACGCCGACCACCATGCTCAGCTGAGCATACGAACCTGCATGAGTGGTCTTTTCTATCGGAAAGTTATAACCATCAAGTTACAGCCATCGACAGAAGTTAAAACTATCTATAAGAAGTTACAGCCGTTTTTGCAGAAGTTACAACAATCTACGGAAAGTGACAACCATCAACAAGAGATTACAACCATCAATGGCTTCTGACCTGCTACGTGTCTCATTATTCTACAAGCAATTGGCTCCTGACCTGCCACATGTCTCACTCGTCTATGCAGTTAATTCCCGACCTGCTGCGTATCTCACTCGTCTACGAGCAGTTGGCTCTCGACCTGCCATGTGTCACGCCCCGATTTTCAAGAAAAACGAAATCCTAAAATCCACGTAGGATTATCCGTTTCCCCAAAACCCGGGACGTGAAATTCAATAACGACAGAAACATTTAGCAGCAGTGACAAAAGTATATTTTAGAAAATAGGAACAAACTAAAATTTTTAATAAAACTCTAACCAGAAAATATTGATGTTGCTAGCCCCACTAGCGAAACTCCCGTATCGCTGCTCAAAAGTCTCTGAACCTGAAAAGCTAATCGGCTACATTCCCAAAGGAATGTACCCAAGAAGCAAAAGCTCACTTGGGTCAGCAATAAAGCTGGTGTGAGAAATCTTCATCCCAAAAATCAATAAAATCGCACGTGATAAACATCAAGCTAAACACAAACAACAAACCATCACACCAATAGGTAGTTCCTCAACGAGGCAAAGGTGTGATGCAAGAAAACACAGTTCCAATAATTTAGTTCCTCAACGAGGCAATCATTTCATCATCCTAATATGTAAATATGCGTTTACCTGTACTTACCCTATAGGAGTTGACTATGGCAAGTCGGACCTGCAGAAATATTAGTGGACTTGCCATCCTGCATAAAAGGAGTAGAAACAATGCAACGTCATTTATTTGAATTAGGTTCATCTTTTTAACGGATTGATCACTTAGACGATACCACATTCGCACCACCTCCGTGCCGAACATACATGCCCGTATGCCTCTCTTATATAAAGGAGGACTACTCCGTCATCCATGCCCAAGTGGAGACATCACATACATGCATGCATCGCGGATACTCCTAACTATATGAGTACCAAAAGCCACCCTTGGGCTATCAATGCGCATAAACTCACGTCACATTTTTTACGGATAAATATCAAAGCCTATTTTAGGCATACAAATTCACCACATTTCCGCAAGACTAACCCGAAGGTTATTTTAGTTTCTCTAGTAAGAAATGGGTGCCCCAACTCCGCAAGACGACCCTCTGGTCATTTAGTTTCTCTAGTAAGAGAGGGAAAATAATAAACAAAAGAGGTGTGGTAGTTCTAAGTGATACAAGTCCAAGTGGTTTATATTTTCAAAAATCCAGGTTTACCAATATCATTTATTTTTCATAATTCAGAATTCTTCCACAATGACATTTTGTCATACATGAATTGATTCACAATCTATTCACCCACATTTTTGGGGAAAACATAGCATATTCATTAATCATGCTATGTAACAATATGGCAATCAAGCCACTCCTTGATTCAAATATCCAAATTCTTCCTAATGCATAAACAAGTCAATATGCATACAAATCTCCAAATTTATCACAGTGTTAACGTTAATATTCATCAACCATTCAAACACCAACCAAACAAAGTCACACCCAATCAATAAAATGGTAAACATGGGTGACCCCAAACATGAACCCAACAAGCTAGGAAAATCTCACACATCAAACAGATCAAAAATATTGGAGATCAAACGTTTGCAGCACAAAACACCACAAATAAGGCAACCTCATTCTCAAACATGTCTAAAATCTCACAATTGGATTACCTGAAATGAAACCCGTCATTTCCATACAAGCAATATACATACAGTATACAAATACACCAATTAAAATGACCAGCCCTAAGATAATCCCCCTTCCAATGTTAACATGAAAATTCTTTACAACAGTATGGATTCAATTTAATCCTTCAATGTTTCCTATCATCAAATCCTCACAAATACAATCACTAATTTAGTCAAGAAACAATGATTTGCAAAATACAGAGAATAAGAAAACTCACAGTAAAAGAGGAAGAATGAAGAAAACTCACAGATTTTAAATCTTATGACGTCCACACCATTCAACAAGATTAATGTGCAACCATGAGACAACTTCAAACCAGCATTGGACCCTTTTAACCACTTTTATTGAACTCGTATGGATCACAAAGAAAAATGGTATCATCTGAGTATTGTTGGTTTCAAGATTGAAACATTATTGTGTATACCCACCCGAAAACTTCTATAAGACCAATTTGTTAGACCCACTCCACCCATGATAAAAAAAAGTGGGGATACAGGATCACTCTGTCAAATACCATTGGAGCTTTTAAAGAATCCCTATACTCCACCATTGACAGTCACTGAAACTCTCATTCTAGATCTGTCTGTTTGCACCCAGGCCATCATTTTCTCAAAACCCCATGCGCTGATCCAAATTGACATTTCCCAACTCATCAAGAATTCATTAAGAGTAGCAATTTCAAAAGAGATAGAGGGAAACGCCACATTATCTATCTTCAGTCAACAGTTTGTAAAAATTTATAATGTGAGACGAATCTTCTCCTCACTGAAAACCAGTTATTCCCCAATTGAATTAAAGAGCTGCCATCTTTTGGAAATATTTAATGCTGAAAACTTCTCCCAACATGTTCTCTGTAATAGTTCTCTTTGTGGAGAAAATATCAAAACTCCATTAATAGGAATAGCTTTTGATCAGACTAACTCTCATAAATTTGACCAAAAATACATATCATTCATTGTCTTTTCACAACACAATCCACAAGATATAAATCTTCATCGTTTCAAAGCAAGCAAACAGCACAATCGCAGCACAAAAAGTTCGAATTCAACTCATACATGTTAACCTACAAAAAAAAAGACAAGAGAAAACTCACAGGAGATGAAGAAACTCACTGGTTCAGTTTCTCCATCCATCACCACGACACTGTCATCGATCCATCTAATAACATCGCTCAGCTCGGTGGATGGCAAGTCTGGCCATGACAGCAGCAGCAACCTCTTGGTTAAATCTAGAACAGGCTGGGAACCTCTTTTCACCATGTCCTGAGACAAAGAGAGCATCCACCATTCATCTCTCCATCGCCACCATCGAAGAAGAAAACATAGAGGAAAAGATGAAGGAAGAAGGAGAAAAGAAAAGAAGGTTTTCTCTTTATAGGGTGGGTGGTTATTCGCCCCCACTGAACTTCTGAAAGCACCCACCTTCTAAACTCACCAAATAAAACCCTAAATTTCGAAATTCACATTCAATTAAATTTAACCCTATTTTATTTAATTCAAAATAAAATAAATTAGTTTTATGAAATTCAGGGGTGTTACACCATGTGTCCAACTCATCTGCGAGTAGTTGGCTCCTCCAGCCTCTTTAAATAACCAAACACAGTTATTTTCGGGTAACTCTTTTTTGATTCACAATTCTCTCTTAAAACACAGATAAATAAATATTTTTATAAAGATATTATTCTAACTTTGGCATTGGAGTCTCTGTGGCAGACACCACATCAGTGTCAATAATTTATCTTCATCTTATGCAAACTGTTCCGCATGATCAGCACGTGATCTGGTGGAAATTCGTATCCACAAATTGGTGCTTTCAATGAGAACTTGAATCAAACTCTTTGCATGTTGTCTTCCTTTCATAAATGTTTTTTGTTCATTCACTTGAATTTTCCTTCACACACTTTTTCAGAGTTATTTTTCAACACAAAGGTGGGAACTCGAAACCAAACTAGCAAAAATAACATTGCGCACTCCTCTGCCCGAACCAATACGCCATCATCGCCATGGGTTCCGGCCAGACAACCACTAGTAGTAGCTTTACCGCCGCCGGCTGATTATCAATTGGAAATTTCTGCCCAACATCCAAGCCCAATGGAAATGAAACAACAATAAAATCTTGCAAGTCAGATCGCCAAGTTGGCTAAAATATTGGAGGAGCAAACTCAAGTGGTAGAGCGATTGGTGAGTGAACAATCAAGATAGAAAAACACATTGTCGTTTGCCAGCAGACCCATGTGCATGGAAGTAGAAGTAGTCAGCCGTCAAAGGAAATAATCCCTCTAGAAGCATTCATTCGAAATTAGGGTCACGAGTAAGTGCACTCTAGCGTCGGGCCTCAAATGGGAGTCTTCTCATGGTTGGGCCCACAAGCAACTGTGCACTCAAGGAGATTTTGATCCTGAAAGACACTTGAAACATTTTTGAAGTATCATGACTCTACACAAAAATGATGTCCCACTTATGTGCAAAGTACTTGTTATGACTTTACAAGGAGCAAGCATAAATGTGTGTGATGACCAAATTGCATCCTTAGCTTTCAAGAAGGGTATGCCTGTAAATCACCGATTATATGGCGAACTGACCATGAAACTGAGCAAAACTCTTGCCGAAATCTTCGCCATTGAAGAATGCTATGCATTGTGGGATGGCGGAAAAAATAATGCTAAGGCACCAGATGTACCTGAAAAAGATAGTCAACCTGTACTAACGAATGCAGATCAAAAGGATAAAAAAACAAAGGTGACAAGCGTAGAACACCCTCCGAACAAGAGAATCCTCAGCCAATAGAACATACACAGAGTTAACTATTACGATCAATCAAACTCTCCAATGCAGAAGAATATGATGATTGGGGCAACCACCATTTCAAAAAGTAGATTGAAGCTGAGGCATCCTACTTTTTTTTAGCTTATAGAAAAGAAACAAAAAAAGATGCAATGTACATATAAGAAAAACTTGATTGTATTTTATCTCTTCAACAAGAAACTTCTCTTCAGGTAGAACACACACAGAGTTATTGTTTTCGATCAATCAAACTCTCCAGCGCAGAAGAATATGATGATTGTGGCAACCAACCAATTCACAAAATGGATTGAAGCTGACTCGTCCTAGCTTTTTAGAGAAAAGATGCAATGTACATATAAGAAAAACTTGATTGTATTTTATCCTTTCACAATATTTTATCTCTTCAATAAGAAACACCTCATTCGGTAGAACATACACAAAGTTCTCCGTTTCGGCCAATCAAATTATCCATGAAATAAATAACCAACCTTGGCTGAAGAGACCATTACCAATGAAGGGAGATCCTGCACAAAAAAAAAGATCTGAACAAATATTTACATATACCTCAATAGATGATATGTTATTTTGCTCATCAGTAGAGAACACACTATCTTCAGTTGGAATAGTAAAATACAAAAATTCATTCCATATGTCCTGTATCAGAAGACATTCAGAAATACAATCATTATATACACCTAAGTAGAGGATGACACACTCCGAGAGTAGGTAATTCAATGCGTACACGCATCTTACTCAGGACTATTTAAATCCGTTTAAGTTTAGTCAAGTTATCAACAAACCACACGCAAAATGCCTCAGTAGAGGATCACACCTCAATAGAGGACGACACATTTCGTGGGTAATTCAATGCATAAAAACGTCTTACTTAGGACTACTTAAATTTGTTTAAGTTTAATCAAGTGGTCAACAAACCACACGAGCAAAATGCCTCAGTAGAGGATGACACCTCAGTAGACGATGACACTCCGTAAGGGGTAATTCAATGCATAGAAGCATCTTACTCAAGACTACTTAAATATGTTCAAGTTTAGTCAAGTGGTCAGCATACTATACAAACAAAATGCCTCAGTTGAGGATCACACTCTCTGTGAGTGGGTAATTCAATTAATCAATCATTGAGCATAGAAGGATATTACTCATAAGTACTTAAATCTGTTTAAGTTTTGTCAAGTGGTTAGCAGATCACACAATATTTCAATGCAATTTCCAAGATAGACAGATTTTAATCCATGATTAATTTCTAAATCCTCAAGTTATGCTTAAGTTTCGCTTTAAAATATTAGGAACTCATGAAAAAGGCCAATCAAGCTTTTGCGCCCTCAATGAAAATATTTCTAAGTCAGCAGATTAAAAGCAAAGTTGAATGAAATACAACATTACTTCAACATATCAATAAAAAGGGCAGTTTTAAATGTAGCAGTTAGCTCAACCCTCATCAGAGAAGAGCTGGGGGCACAACTTCCTCCGAGATGCTTGTCAAAAACTCATGAAATTAGTGATAGAGGCTAGCCAATATGACTTGATCTATCGGCCGAGGACAACTATAAAGGCTCAAGCCTTAGAAAATTTTAGCAGAATCCACTGCTTCCTCAACCAGGGAAATAAAATCAGCCAGCAGATCAGTGTCACGTCCTTCAACAAAGGAGGACTCCTCAACTTGTGCTGAAACAGGGACATGACAACCCAAAGATATGTGGCATTTATGTGTGGATGAGTCGTCAAATCACAAGGGTGTTAGAGTAGGACGTTTTATTTACACCCAATGGAACCATTGTAAAGCAAGTCACCACACTTGGTTTCAAAGCCTCAAATAATAATGAAGAATATGAGGTCTTGTTTGTTGGTCTATGACATCTGATGGACACATGCCAAATCATCTAAGGATGGTTCTATACTTAGACAAAGTCCAAAAGCCTTAGAAAGTACTTTGTGTAAGTCATCCAGTAGATCACTTCGTCTTCAACAGAAGACTCTACACGTACATCATTTTGTCCTCAGCATACTACATTTCAACAACAGAAGACACTTCAAGTCTCGCAGATAGCTCCTTCATGACCAATGAGGCTAATCCAAGAAGTTTTTTTTTTTTTTAACTTTTAAGAGATATTTCCTCCCCAACAGATACGTCGACCTCAACTCTAGCAGATTTCTTGAAATTTTACTTTGTCTTTAAAAAAAACTCTCGGAAGAAGCCACATCAACAGAGACGAATAAGTCAGAAAGATCAGGGGCATTCCACTTCTATTTTTTGCGGGACTCCTCAATGAAAATGCACCTCCTCTGCTTTTAAGTAAGAAGAAAAAGAAAAACGATCAACTTAAAAGCAAAGAAGATGAGGGGCATTTGTAGGAACCAAAAATAATCTTTTGCCCAGCAGGATTAGAAAGCCCAAAAATCGGGATTGTTCCCAAGAAGCGAGTCCAAATCGGATATAAGTATAGAAAGCCCAAATTTGGGCCCAATGCAACTTGGCGGAACTTTTTTTTTTCCAGCAGAGGAATAGTATTCGGCACTGACCACCATGCTCAGCTAAGCACACGAACCTACAAGAGAGGTCTCTAAAAAGGGAAGTTATAACCATCAAATTACAACCGTCAATGGAAGTTATAAGCATCAACGGGAAGTTACAACCGTTAACAGAAGTTACAACCATCTATGGGAAGTTACAACCATCAACAAGAGGTCACAACCATCAATGGGAATTTTTTTTTGAAAGGCAACCGTGCCGCCAGTGGGTATAGAATCCAAGACGTGGCATCAAAGTCCTCAATGCAACTTGGCAGAACACTCTTTTTCAGTAGAGGAATAATGTTCGACACCGACCACCATGCTCAGATGAGCACACGAACCTGCAAGAGAGGTCTCTAAAAACAGGAAGTTATAACCATCAAGTTACAACCGTCGACAAAAGTTACAAGCATCTACAGGAAGTTACAACCATTGACGAAAGTTACAACCATCTACGTGAAGTTACAACTATCAACAAGAGGCTACAACCATCAATGGGAAGTTTTTTTTTTAAAGGCAAGCGTGCCCCTAGTGGGTATAGAACCCAAGACGTGGGGGTTAAACCACCACAACCTTAACCATCCAACCAGGCTACCGTTGGCCATCAATGGGAAGTTACAACCATCAATGGCTCCTGACCTGCCACATGTCCCACTCTTCTACGAACAGTTGGCTCCTGACCTGC
Organism: Berberis vulgaris; assembly: GCA_963556465.1. Lineage (NCBI taxonomy): Eukaryota > Viridiplantae > Streptophyta > Magnoliopsida > Ranunculales > Berberidaceae > Berberis > Berberis vulgaris. The sequence continues at coordinate 53,288,616 of OY747124.1, read as the reverse complement.
CACATGTCTAACTTTTATACGAACAGTTGACTCTCGACCTGCCACATGTCTCACTCGTTTATGAGCAGTTGGCTCCCAACTTGCCAGGTACCTCACTCGTCTACTATTAGTTTGCTCCCGACCTACCACGTGTCCAACTCATCTGTGAGCAGTTGGCTCCTCCTGCCTCTATAAATAGCCAAACACAATTATTTCCGAGTAACTCCTTTTTTATTCACAATTCTCTCTTGAAACACAGAGAAATAAATATTTTTCTAAATACATTGTTCTAACTTTGGCATCGGAGTCCTCGTGGCAGACACCACACTAGTGTCAATAATTAATCTTGATCTTATGCAGATTGCTCCGCATGATCAACACGTGATCTGTTGAAAATTTGCATCCACAGTGGGGATTTCATTACTCTTCCTTGGCCAAAAAATCATCATCCAGGCATATGAACCCAAACAAAATTTTAAATTAAAAATAATTAGACAATGGCCTTAAGAATTTCGAGCTTATTAGGACAAAAGTGGTTGTTAGTCATTCCAGTGAGTCTTATCCATAAACGAATGAGGACAGTCTTTGTCTAAGGAAAGGGGTTGAACTGGCATTAAGTAGGCCACATGCCTCACCTTCTTACATGGGAGACTACTTTTGTCGTAAACTGACAAAATTTAACCGGTACTTATTCAGTTTAATTCAGAACAATTAGGAGCTGGTCTAATAATTGGAGATTAGGTTCTTCTAAAAGCTACCACCCAAAATTAGAAAGGCTATGTCTAATTTGTGCTTTTGCTTGGTTTTGCCCTCAAAGTTAAAGTGGGTTGATTAGGTTTTTAGAGTATTTGTAGCTTAGAAATTTCACTTTTTTTTTAGGAAGCCAGGTCTTCATTTTTTTAGTTGCGTGCATTGTGCACACGTAGTCTTTATGGCTATTTGAATATAAATCCTCCAACGAAACATCTATCACCTTTGTGGGACATATATCATTATTTGTAGAAATTAGAGACATTCAAGATATTGTTGAGGCCCCTGCTAAAACCTTGAAAGGATGCATGTATCCATCTAGGTCCAATCAACCTTCATGTATTCGATTACCTGCATCCAATGAGAATTTTGAACTTAAGACTAGGGTTGAACAAAACACTTATCACATTGACAGATCAAGCCAAATTGATAATTTCGGTTATTTTTTTTGTTTTGATACGGTATTGGAAATTTGAGAACTGACTAAGTCGGTTCAATTTTATATGTTTGGAAACCGATTGGAAGTGACCAAACCAAAACTACTTCACTTTGAAAAAAAATTGAAAATTAAAAAAAAGAGGATAAAACATAGCTAAAGTTTGACGTTTGAGACCAAAATTGGAACCGAATTCCTTGATTTATTTAACGTTTGAGACAATAAAATACAAACATGCATTTATGACGCAAGAGTGGTGATCATATACAACAACACTAAAGATAAACCATTAGCATGAGCCCATACCTAAATAGGATTACAGTCCATTCCTCAATTTCTTCGCCTTCTTCAAAATCGAACAGATTCTCTTCTCTGCAATCGAAACAAAGAGACTCCATACAACTCCATCAACAACAATTATGAAGTTCACAGACTCACTCCCCAGTGATCGATCTCCAAGTCCTAAACTCCCATTTCTCAATCCAACAAGACAACGAACGGTTCAATGCACGTAGGCACCTCAATATGGCCATGTTCACTCGTCCTGGTCAAGTTCCAAAATGTTGGTATCTCACATCCACCACCACCCCCAACAACTCCAAACCCATACAACCCACTCCTAATTTTTATTCCTCACAATTGAATCTCCCCCCTCTCTCCCGATCTCGCTTGTCATCAATCTCTAACTCCAAGAGCTCTGATTTGACTGAATAGAAAAACCGATTCTATATTCAGGTCTGAACTCCAACTTCTCAATCCCCACCTCTCCATCAAACCCACAACTTCAATGGGTATCTTGTTTACTAAAATGTTTTCTTCTATCTTCGGCAACAGAAAAGTTCGGATCCTTATTCTTGGGCTCGACAATGTTGGGAAAACCACAATTCTCTGTGTATCCTTTTAGCTTTTCTGATTTCAACTTTTCATCATTTTGTTCATCTTGTCAAGCCCTTAATTTGGTTTCTCTTCAGATCATCTGCAAATGGGGGAAGTTATTTTCACAGTTCCAATTATACATCGTTACGTTGGAGAAATCGTTTGGCTCTCATCCTTCTTCTCCTTTTTTTTTCTTCTACATAAACCGATAAAACTAAAAAATCGAGCAAATCAATGCACTTCGATTCGGCTCGGTTTGTTAAAAAATCTGTTCGGTTTCAGTTTAAACGTCTTCGAAAAACCAAATCGTTGGGTCGGTTTTCAAATGGTTCCAATTTTTAGAGGGTGAAATCTATAATAACATGAAGTTTAATCAACTGATTGAGGAGTCCCTTAAATTGAGGTTAATCCTTTTTTTTAAAGAGAAAGTTGAGAAAGTGTTGTATATTTTTCAACCCCGATCGATTACATCTTGGATTGGACTGAGTAGGGGTGGGCACGGTTCGGATCGGTTTCAAATTTTGAGGAACTTAACTCGAACCGTTTAAATTTAACGGATCCGGTTCGGACCGATCCGGATTTTCTCATTTTAAACATTGGGACGGAACCTAACTCGAACCATTTGGAACGGTCCGGTTCATACGGTTCCAGATTGCATATCTCTTATAAAAAACCCGCCTACATTTTTAACGCGGAAAATATAATTCTTGTCACTGAATCCTATTGCAATGAACAAAATCTATAACTATAACGATTGAGTCAAAGGAATGGTGTTGTAGTACATCATGTAGCTTGGATATCATCAATAACACAAAAAAGATAAAAATCACAATTCTGAATCAGAACTCATCTAGAAATCTCAGATTGCTCTTCATGATAAAGATAACACTCAACATTACTGACATGCCCTTTTTAGCTATTATACACATTACAGATCTCATACCTGAACTTATCAATATATACAAAAGAAGAACACATTTGATGCAAGGTGCAATCAGCAGCAGCAAGCTGCAAAGAATGATCAGCTATGTCCTTGAAACAAGGATTAAATAAAGATGATTGAGATTGTGGCATTGTGGCGTGCATTTGAAGTAGACACTGGACAAAAATGTTCATCAATCAAGTTTAGTCATCTATCTTTCTTTGAATAGACCAACCCACTTACTCATAGGAAGCAACCCCACATGAAGATAGAGAGACCTCCTTGTGAATGTGGCTCTGATCTCTACTGGTGGGTTTCTGATCATAGGAAGCAACCCCACATGAAGACAAATCTTTTACAAGTAGCAGCAACAACAAGCTGCAAATTCAACATCTATTCCAGTGAAGCAGCAACACGCAGTAGACTATGGTTTCTGCTCTTTCTCTTCTTGTTTCGTTAATGGGTATGTTGAAACTCGGATTTAATCTCGACCCTTTGATCCCTTTCGCCCCACTGAACCTCAACAACAACCCCTCCAACCCCACCGATCCGAGATGGAGAATTCAGCTAGTCAAACTTTGATTTTTCGAGAATCATAGAGAAGGGAAGATGTGGAGGATGGTAAGGAAGAGTTTTGGAAGCAACCAGATGGTTTGGGTTATCCTCCTTGCTTGCATTTCAATTGGGAGAAAGGTCAATCGAGCTATCTGTTGGTGGACGGCTGGTTGGTCTCTTTTTCTCGGTTGTGGCTGCAGAAGGAAGAAAACTCATAACTTTTAGGGCAGAATTTCTCTTTTAGGGTTAAAAAAAATGAAGTAATAAAATATTAAAAATAATAAAATCTTTTTAATCAAACGGGTCGAAACCGGACCGTTTGATTTCAGATTTTTGGAACCGGACTCGATCCGTTCTATTACCGATCCGGACCGTTTCCTAATTTACATTTTAAGGAACCGAACCGTTTTCCTCTAAACGGTCCGGTTTGATTTGAATCCGCGGTTCCTTGACCCGTTTGCCCACCCCTAGGACTGAGCATTGTTTTTTTTTTTTTTTTTGAAAAAATTATTCCCTAACCATTTTATCTAATTAAATGGTGAATCTTCGTGGAAGTACATGGAAAAGTTTAATGACTTTTTGTTGGAATGTCCTCACCATGGTTTTGAACAATGGAGGTTAGAGCAAATTTTGTATGAGGGTTCAAACTATAACCATAGGATAATGGTGGAGTCCCATGCGTAATGTTGATTTCACATATAAAAGTGCAAAAGAGGCATGAGATTATTTAGAGGAAGTAGCAAAAAATCCCAACAATGAGATACTATGAGGGATACCAAGAAAACAACCAGCATAAGTGGCATGTTTCAATTGGAAAAAAAAAGTTGATGATGAAGCTAGATGGAGTGCAGTGAATAGGAGATTAAACGTTTTAAAATAGAGATGAAAAAAATCCCTAGTTATCGAGAATCGGTAATATATGTAATTTGTGTGAGGCTTCTGATCATTTAGCAGAAAATTCTCCAGATTTGGCAATGTGTGAACAAACCCATCTATCAATTTCCACCAGAAGCATAATGATAAATGGAAGGGACCCTCTAACTCCTCATGATCACAAGGGCATTAACAAAAATCCATGTTTAGGAACTCAAATTCTCATAACAATTCCAATCAACAATTTGCCCCTCAAGCTCAAAAGTCGTCCTTGGAGAATACCTTAAACTAGTTCATGCAAATGACATAACATTTAGAGGATTGATGCCAATGTTGGCCAATTAGTTAATTTGTTGAATGAAAGGGAAGATGGACTTCTCCTAGTCAAGTCGTTCCTAGTCCTAAAGGACAACCCAACCCTCTAGCACCTCCTAGAGGCCAATTTGAAGCTTCTACAAGCACAAAATCCCACTTAGGAAGTGTCAAGTCTATAGTGAGACTTAGGTCAATTTAGCAAGTGGACAACAAAGTCCAACTTCCTGTTGAAAATAAGGAGAATGAGAATGATCAGTCTAAAAAATCTTCGAAAGATTTTGTCCTAGGACCAAATGCACCCAAGGGTGATGTTTTTCTCCCTACTTTTTCCCAAAAGGCCCCGTTTCCTTAAAGGTTAGCTAAAAAGAACACACATGTTTCAAACAATTTAAAGGTCTTTAGGAATGTTCCCATTAACATTACATTCCTTGATGCCATAACTCAAATTTCATCTTATGCCAAGTTTTTTAAGGACTTGTGAACTATTAAGAGAGGGATTAATGTGCTTAAGCGTGCATTCCTCACTGAGCATGTAAGTTCAATTTTGCAATACAAAACCCCTACCATGTTTAAGGACTCATGATGCCCTACAATCTCTCGTGTTATTGGTAATCATAGGATATAGGAAGCCTTGTTAGACTTAGGAGCCAGCATGAACTTGTTACCCTACTCAATGTATGCATAACTTGGTTTAGGTAATCTCAAACTCACCAGGGTGATAATACAACTAACGGACTGATCAATGAAAGTTCCACGTGTCTTTGTTGAAGATGTACTCATCCAAGTAGACAAGTTTTACTTTCTTGTAGATTTCATTGTCTTAGATACCCAGCCTGTATTTAATCTAGCATTCCAGATTCCTATGATCCCAGGCCGTCCATTTTTTCACAACATCGAATGCCTTGATTAATTGTCGAAATGGAGTTATGAAAGTCTCATTTAGGAACATGACTCTTGAACTGTATATTTTCAATATTAGTAAACAACCAATTGAGAGTGAGGAACTCCATGAGGTGAATATGATTAAGGATATCGTTCATGATTATGTTGCATCATACTATTATGAGGATCCTATGGAGGCATGTTTAGCTCACTTTGGAAGAGATATCAATGTTGATAGTGTTTATGATGATCTTAACTTATTGTAAGATTATGTTCTCGTCTTAGTCACTGTCAAACGAAAAGCTAAGATAGGACACCTCCCTATGTCTACCATTAAGTCTATACCATCATCTAAAAGTGCACCTCAGCTGGACTTGAAACCTTTCCCAGACAATCTTAAGTATGCCTATCTAAGTCCTTGAGAACACCCTTCCTATCATAATTGCATCTAATCTTGAAGTGGAACTAGGGAAAAAGTTGATTGACATGTTGAAAGAGCACAAGTCAGCTTTGGGTTGGACCATAGCCAATATAAAGGGCTTAAACCCCTTCGTTTGCATGCATCATGTTTACTTAGAAGAAGGTTGTAAACCTTTTCGTGGGTATCATTTACCCCATTAGATAGTCAATGGGTGAGCCATGTACATGTTGTACCAAAGAAGTCCAGGATTTCATTAGTGGAAAATGAGGACAATGAACTTGTTCCCACTCGTGTTCAAATTAGGTGGCATGTGTGCATAGATTATCAAAAACTGAATTAAAAAACTAGGAAGGATCGTTTTCCACTTTCGTTCATGAACCAAATGGTCTGGAGGATGACTGGATATGCATATTAATGTTTTCTTGATGGTTATTCCGATTACAACCAAATTCTCACTGCACCTAAGGATTAGGATAATACCATCTTCAATTGCTTTTGGGACATTTGCCTACCATCGTATGCCCTTTGGTTTGTGTAATGCTCTTGGAACTTTTCATTGATGCATGATGAGTATGTTTTTTGATATGGTTGAGTGTTTCTTAGAGGTGTCTTATGGGTGATGTTTTAGTAATTGGGTCATCTTTTGATGAGTGCTTACATCACTTGTCCTTGGTACTTTCTCGATGTGGTGAAAAAAACTGGTTTTGAATTGGGAAAAATGTCATTTTACGGTGAAGAAGGAATTGTTTTGGGTCATGTCATTAGCAAGAAATGAATTCAAGTTTGACAAAGCTAAGATTGATCTAATAACTAGTCTTCCACTACCACGTATTTTTAAGGAAATTAGATCTTTTTTAGGTCATGTAGGCTTCTATAGGAGATTCATCAAAGATTTCTGAAAAATCTAGCGACCATTATGTCATCTACTTATGAAAGATTATGCTTTTATCTATGTAGTTTTTGTTAAGCTAAAAACCTTACTTGCATCCGCCCCTATCATCTGCCTTCTAATTGGGAATTGACATTTGAGATCATGTGTGATACATCCGATTGTGCAGGTGTGGTTTTAGGGCAACATATTGATCAATTACGCTATGTAATTTACTATGCTAGTTGGACTCTTACTGATGCACAACTCTTAGAAAAGTTTAGATCATACCTAATTGATTCAAAAGTCATCATTTACTCGGACCATGCGGCGCTTAAGTATTTTCATTCCAAAAAATATGCTAAGCCCCGCTTAATTAGGTGGATTTTGTTGTTACAAGAGTTTGATCTTGCGATTCAACAACAAAGGTTCTAAGAATATAGTAACTGGTCACTTTGTAGGCTTATCTTATCATATGATGAGTCATCTCCAATTCAGGATACATTTCCTGATGAACAATTGTGTGTTGCTTCCCAAGTCCTCTGGTTTGCTAACATTGCTAATTACCTTGACACGGATCAAGTTCCTAATCATTGGTCAAACAAGTGAAACATTTCTTTTGGGATGATCCTTATCTGTTTAAATATTGTCTTGATTAGATAATCAAGAACACTAGAGTGAGATTTCCTTTTGCCATGATCATGCATGCGGAGGGCATTTTACTGGAAAAATATAGTTGCTAAGAATTTGCAGTGTGGATTTTATTGGCCATCCATTTTTATGGATCAAATGAGTATTGTAAGAGGTGTGATTGTTGTACAAAATTTGGGAGCATTGGTCTTCAAACTATGATGCCCTTTAATAACAATTTGGTTGTTGAGATTTTTGATGTGAAGTATTGATTTTTTATGAGACCATTTCTCAATCCTTTGGAAACCTCTGCATTTTGGTGGGAGTCGATTATGTTTTAAAATGGGTAGAAGTAGTGTCTTGTATGACGAATGATCACAATGTTATGACACAATTTTTAAGAGAATTTTTTTTTCTTCTTCTGATTTTGGCTCCCCTTGAGCAATTACAAGTGATGGAAGAACACATTTTAAGGATCGGTCTTTTGAGGTTTTGATGACCAAGTATTCTATTACACACAAGGTTGATTTATCCTATCATCCATAAACCAGTGGCCAAGGTTAGGCATTTAATAGGGAGATTTAACTTACCCTTGAGAAAATGGTGAATCCAGATCGCAAAGATTAGTCATTGAGGTTAATGGACGCGCTTTGGGCATATCGTACAACATTTAAGACCCCTATAGGAATGTATCCATATCAGTTGGTTTACAAAAAGACTTGTCACTTACCTGTGGAATTAGAACATAAGGCATATTGGGCTATTAAAATCTTCAACTTCTCCATGCAACACGCTGGGTCACATAGGAAGCTTCAACTCAATGAGTTGGAAGAGATTAGAAATGATTATTACCATAGTGCAAAAATTTATAAGGAATAAAAATCAAAGCATTCCATGGTAAGAAGATCCTTAGAAAATCTTTTAATCCTGGTGAGAAAGTATAGTTTATGACTCTAGGCTGCATCTTTTCCCAAGAAAGTATGATCTCTTTGGACAAGTCCTTCATTCATTAAGCATCTGTATCCTCACGGGGCAATCGAGGTTGTAAATCCACGCAATGGAAACTCATACAAGGTTAATGGTAAAATGTTGAAGTTATATTTGGACATGCGGATATGACTTTCGCCAAGATCTTGTGTATCACGATTAAACATTACTAAGATGTGTTTTTTTTTACCTTATTGAGTTTTTGTAAAAGTAAAATTTATTTTTGTTTTAGGAGTGAATCGTCGAAGTACAAGTTTTTGACCTTCATGGATACATTTTATTAGCACTTGCATATGTGATTTTGCTACTGGCATGGGTCTAATAGAATTTAAGAACAATAATCGAAATAAACAGAAGAATAATTAAAATAAATGGAACAATTAAAAAATAACAATGATACAAAGAGAAATAATTAAGAAATCAAATATTCTTTCAATAATCAACCAACTAACAATGGGCATCCTGCGCCCCTTTTATAACTTACCTAATTTCTAAAACAAACCATAAACCTAATAGGAAACCAATGTCCTATCTGTTACCTAATTACAAAATATTATAACTCATGCTACTGCTAAAATACCCAATTACATCAACCTTCCTGGGTTGAAGAAGCTCGTCCTCGAGCTTGAAGCCAAGGAAGTCATACGAGCGCAAGCAGCAGCAGAATGCGAAGTGTCCAAGTAACAAGTCGACCTCTAACATTTCCTTTGTAGTTGCTTTGATCCCAAACACGTAAATCCAAAGTGAGCCAACGCATAAAAAGTCTAAGAGAAGTCACTAGCTCGAAGGAGACCCATTTCAAAATTGCAATTATGTGTGCAAATTTCTTGAAATTGGCTGCAAAAAGGTCCCAAAACTGATCAAAAAATTTGTCATGTGGTGTTAAGTGTACTATCTAGTGGTGGTAAATAACCGAATAAAAAACAACAGCTTGAGATGGTACTGATTTACAGTGTGGGAGAAAATAACCTTAGGGGTCCAGGGGTTTAATTAAAAATTGAAGACCAGAGACTACTGAATAAAAAATAAATGGGTAGGAACTTAAAGAAAATTTGGTCTTCTTCCTCCCCTCGACTGAAACAAGGGGAGGGTATGTAGGAGAAGGATGGAGGATGTGCTTATAGCCAGCTGAAACTTGGGGAAAATGAACAAAAGAGGGCTGAGGGAGGGACATGCAAGGTGGTGGCTGATCGATTGATGCGGTAAGGACAATATGGAAGCAATCGAAAGCGGCGACGGAGGTGGGCGGCTGACAGACGGAGATAGTTCGATCGAATGAGGTTGAAAAATGGATCAATAGAACTGTTGTGGTGATGGCTAGGGTGGATCGCTCGATCGGCGAGCGAGTTGTTTGAGGGTTGTGGCAGCTAAGATGGAAACTGAGGGTCGTCCATGGTGGAGGAGGGGTTTTGTTCGAGAGTGGTGGCAACCTGACCTGGGATAGAGGTTTTGTGGTCAATGATACAATCATCCGTTCCATCCTCTGTGATGGCCATGGTCCCATGATGTGTCGCCATCAACTGTACAATCATCCATTCCATTGTCTTAATTGTTACATAATTACAATAAATCGATAATACTATAACTCATAGTATTGCAAATAAATTATTGTTGCTAAAATATCTAATTACATCAGGGTCCCATTTTAGATATGTGTTGAAGTTGATCACATAAGGCCCCGCGATAGTAGTACATTTCCCTGTTATATTTTCGTTGGGGACAATGTAAGGTTTAGATTTTTTAATTTTTTTTTTGGGGGGGGGGGGGGGGGGGGAGAGAGTTTAGTCAGTTTTCTGATGAGTAAATTGATCTTTTAGAAAACTGAAAGAATACTAGTGGAGACTTAACCTAATGAGATTTTGAGCCATTCATTTTTTTTGTTTTTTTATTAAAATGCTAATTCATATTTCGTCGGTGTATATTCAATGAATAGTCTCATTATTGCTCATTTCTATCAAAAGCTGAGAATGGCATTAAAACATGAAATATTACACTTGAACCTTCTTTGAAGTTTATGCAAGGTATGAGATAAACTATATGAACCTTTGGAAATTATTTGGGCAATTTTGAAAGTTTTAGCCTTTATAATCTACTTATTAAGCTATTATCTAAATAGTAACTACAATGAGTCGTCATTAGCCTTTTGTCGTAAACCAATAATACAATACCTAACTATGTTCAAGAGTGGGAATTATCCAGTCATAAATATTATATTCAATACATATTTCTTGTTAACATGGGGATGATATCGATTAGGGCCATAAGAGATCAAAAGTAGTGGTACAATTGATGTATGGTACAAAGGAAGTTGACCAAAAGTTTTTCTTTGAAGAAATGTGAGTAGAGAAGAATCAATTGACAATATTAAAGAAAAATAAGTGATTTCAAGTTCGCGTTGAAGAATAAAAAAAGTAGTGCTTCAAAAATAAAGTCTTATTATCACTTTTATAAGAACCATGTCCTCAGTTTACATTTCGTTCCAATAAAGTCTTATTTGATCCAAAGGTGAATAAAAGGTTCACAATGCAGAAAATAAATGAAAAGAAATTATGGTGACAAATTAGACGATTCTTTGTGATTGATGTTTTGTCCATGAGACTATATGCATTCCATTCTATATATATGTTAGTTATTCATTGAAAATTATATGTGAGATGATTGTTCTCCAATGTTTACTCTTTACCTCACATATGAAATTGAGTGACAAGATTAGCCATTCTCTAATTGAATTATTTTTTAGTACAATATCAAGTAAGAGTTTTGAAGTCAAAGAGCATTTTCAAGAAAGGGATTTAGAGATTAGTTTATTCTGACATGAAAGTTACAAGAATAGTTCTCCAAGTGCATAAATATCCCGGAATTTAAGTGAAATGGTGTAAACGATATCTCATCGATAATATCATTTTTGTTCACTCTTGTTGATATGTGATGATACACTGAAACGTCCTCTCTTCTAATATGTACACGTGTCATGATGATATCTAGAATAACAGGCCCAAGCATCGGCCTATCACTGATCGAGCCCAAGCGACATCAAGCCCGCGTAGTGCAGTCCACTAGAGGGGCCCGAATTACTACAGCCTGCTAAGCCCATACATCTCACAGCCATCCCCAATACCCGTAATATCTATTAAGGCAAGTATCTCGAGGATCAGTTTCGGATGGGCAAGCTAGCAGTACTTTGTCTTCAATTAGGAAATAAATACCAGAGTATACGTCATACGTGGAAACTTCCACATATGGACAACATTCCAATGGGTAACTATCTCCCGCGTATCTAGGAGCACGAGCATAACAAGGAAACTTCCCTCTACAAGACGACTCCTAATTAGAGAATGATTTTCAAGAAGATCTATTTTCCTAAACTACGCCATCGATGGCCTGGCCAAACCAGAACTCCAACACTATAAATAAGACAGGAGGTTGGTGAACAAAGGTACACCACAAATTCCCTGTTTACAACTTTAAGCCTTCCTCAGATCCCTGTCTGACTTTAGCATCGGAGTGCCATCGACCACCACAAGGGTGGTCCGTGGCTCACGTGTGTTCCTTGTGCAGGTCAGCAGCTCAAGGTCAAGCAAGGAACCAAAATCGACTACATTAGTTTGGCGCCGTCCGTGGGGATGACAGAGTTCCTAGGCAAACATTGATATCATCTCTCTTCAAAGTTCAGGAAGATGGTGACCACCCGATCTCGTAACAATGGAGACCAAGGGCACACGTCGAACACGCAGACTGGCGCTTTACAACTGCTTCCAGCGGTACTGACAACATAGAGGGAGCGGGCTTGCACCCTCGTACCAGCAGTAGAGGCGACAGACCCCATGATGGATCTGCCATTATCCTAGATACATCAAATCGCTAAAGCAGTGGAAATCCTCACTCAATAAAACCCTCCACCCACCGATGGAGATCAGGAGCAGCACAGACCTCAATCTTCATATGACAATAGAGAGCAGGCACAAGAGAGTCAAGCCCCCGCCAGTTCTCACTGGACTAGAGGTGGTGGTGCAGTCAACGACGATCCAACTTTCAGGGCAGACAGACCCGCCAAGCAGAACCCCCTCCGCCGAGGAGCTCACGATCCAGACGTGCTTTACAATCTTTCTGTTCCACCGTTCATGGACCACATCATGAACGAAGCTCTGCCAAAGAAGTTCAACCCTCCGAAGCTTGAGTTCTATGACGGGACTGGTGACTCATTTGATCACTTGCGTCATTATCAGCACGTGATGGCACTCAAAGAGTTCTATGACGGGACTGGTGACTCGTTTGATCACTTGCGTCATTATCAACACGTGATGGCACTCAAAAAAGGTTTCGAATTGGTGATGTGCATAACGTTCCCTAACAGCTTGAAGAAGTTAGGGCTGGCATGGCTCCATATCCTTTTGCCAAAGTCAATCGACTCATTCAAGACACTGGCCAAAACATTCCTTACACGCTTTGTTGGCAGCCAGTGGACCAGGAAGGGCCCGCACTATATACTCTCTTTGAGGTAGAAGTCAAATGAAACACTAAGGGAATACGTCACGTGCTTCAATGATGAGATGACGCTCATTGACGGCTGCAGCGACAATACCTCCGTTACAGCTTTTACTGTGGGGCAAAGAGAGGGAAAATTTTATGACTTCCTCACCCTAGAACCCCCTATGGATATGGCAAAACTCTTGAAAAGCGCCCAGTGGTACATCACCTTGAAAGAGATGAGAACGGCCAAGAAGGAAATTGAAACAGAAAAAAAACTTTCCAGTTCTAGAGACAGAAAGGAGGGAAAAAGACAAAAAGATAAAGATAGGAACAAATGGAAGCGCAATGACAGCAGGTCAGACTCTGGTCGTGCCAGGCTGGAAAAATCTTCCAACTATGTCAGATCCAGGACCATAGCCCCCTCTAAACTCTAGCTTAACAGACGACCTCAATTCCATGAATAATTGGCAGGATCTAAAACGACCCCCGAAGCAGCACGGAGACCCCTCCAAGTGCGACATCAACAAGTATTGCTCGTACCACAAGGAGGGTGGCCACGACACCAAAGACTGTAATGGTTTGAGGTACGAGATCAAGTATTGGATTCGAAAGGGCAAGCTGAAGGAGTTCCTGGGCTTGGAAAAAAGGCAAGATCGAGCCAGGGAAAGAAGATAGGCGGTCAAAGAAATCGAAAAGGAGGCTCCGAGCATTATATATGTCCTTCACGAAGTCAGATCAAAAGAATAACAGTCAAACAAGTCCCGAAAGCAGATACCCCTTGAGATGCAGACACAACCCACCAGCAAAAATTGACACGTGTATCACTCGCGAATACATAGCCCAATCCCGATCTTGACTTATACAAATAAGGACCTCGAAGGTGTCCAAGCACCGCATAATGATGCTCTTGTCATTTCGGTATCTATTGCGAGGTGGCAAGTAAAGAGGGCCCTGGTGGACATGGGAAGCTCCTTCAATGTCCTATTCTACAACGCATTCCCAAGCATAGACCTCAAGGAAGAAAACTTAACACCTTTTGGCTATCTGCTGATTGGGTTTAGCCGAGAAAAATGCTTTCTGACCGGGAAGATAAAGCTAGCAGTGGTGGCAGGAGATCCAAAATTGAGGAAGATCCTGTTCCTGGACTTCATGGTGGTAGACACACCGTCTACCTATAACCTCATCTTGGGGAGGCCCTGGCTTCATCAGATGGAAGTAGTGGTCTCTACTCTTCATCAGTGCGTTACGTATATGGCCTACTACTCAGAGGGAACAAATAGCGAGGACCAGCCAATGGCACGAGGCTTCCACTATGTTGCGCTAAAGCAGATAGAATGTTCTCAGATACAGCTGGAGCCACCAAACAATTTGAGCAGAAGCTAGACGCAAAAACTATGGAGGAACCGCTCTTCCCAGATGGGGACAAAGAGCCAACATCAGTGGCTCAACTTAGCTACAGAGGACAGTCCAACATTACAGGAATGGTTCGCCTTCTAGACTGATGGGACGTCTGGCCAAAAAAATAAGTCATTGCAAATGGGAGCACAATCCCACAATTTTCAGCGGGTGCGGAAGGACCCTCCCAAGCAAGGTTTACTCTTCAGTAACCTCAATGGCATCAACCAAACTTGACAATTCATCGAAGGTACTTACGATACAAGCAATGGCCATGCAAATTTACTTCAGGGCTGGATCAACCTCTCTCTGCCAACAGTCAATCTATCTAGTCGTTTAGCTTTCTTTCAGTAGTTAGTTTAGAGGTTTAATTCTTAGGAACTTATGTGATTTGCACTCATTTGAGAAATAAAAGAGAATTATGCAAACACACTCTATCGATTACTTGAAAGATGTTACAACGTTTTCCTAGATGGCGGGTGCAAAAGATTACAAACTACAAGCATCCAAATCCGATGTAATGTATAGTAAATATTCACTTAACAATCCGACTTCATAAGAGGGCTCAGATAGCAAAGGTACCCAAGGTAAACTACGGTGCCCACTAAGAGTTTATGCTTTGCGATTTCTCTGGAGAAGATGATTTACGAGCAAGGGCAAATGTGCAAAAAGAAGTAAGAAAGAGTGCACTCATTTCAATACTTCGTCGGACCCACCTCACAAGGATGACCTGAGGTGGTACAAAATCAGCAATTGGAGGCCCCGCTACACGCCCGCTGAAACTACAGCCAACTCACACGCTCGATCCACCTAGTCAGCCGAACTTGGGATAAGAATCATGTTGAAACAGATCGAGTACACCCTTCCGTTGAGGGATGAAAGGGGCGTCTAAGAGTCAATGGACCACTCCGACAAGCCATGTCCAACTTCACTCCGCCCCACAACTCTGAGTTCCAGCGCAACACAACATATAGAGGCTAGCTGAGGAGGGAGGAAAACAACCGCTAAAAAGTTGGATGCTGGTGTTATCTAAAAAATTATGTCGTTTGAAGCGCTGACGGGGCACCAGGACATAAATGATAGACTCGATCCTTGAAGGGAAATCCATACTTCTTTACAATACAAAAAGAAACTACAAGGTCTCAAACCAATCTGGTGCTCACCAAGAGCGGGTGACCACACACAATAGCGAGTCTTCTCAAGACTCCTAGTCCTCGCTGCAAATGTCAAAACATTCAAAGATTCAAAGAAAAAAAACGCTCCATAAGCCTTTGGAAAACCCAAAGCATATTTTTTTAGTAAAAGAATCTGAAGAATGCACTCTGCAAAAGATAATGCCTACAACAGTGAAGAAACACCATTGTATAGATGTAGTGGCTCACCAACCAGGTGCATCAGCATTAAATGCCAGCATTGAATACCGTATGGGAAACGAGGAGGTGACGGTTCTCATGAAAATCGCACAGGTCCACGTTCAATCAATTAACAAAGTTGCACATAACCCCATTAATTGGGGGGAGTAATCGATATTCTACCGTCTCGCAATCATCGTAAACGTGGCACCATGATCCTGCGACAAGACCTAGTTTTTTCTTATACAGGCCCACCAGCTCGACCCATTATCCGAGCAACACTCCACCACGTGCACCGATGCAAGCATTAGAGTCCCTAATCCCCCTTGACACATGGAGTACACCTACATATCACCAACTGATTTAAGGTACCTCTTTTTAAATAACTTTCATTGAAATTAGTGGAAAAAAATCCGCACAATGCAATCCAATTTCGGAAAAAGGCTCGCATGCCCGTAATAGGTGGAGCCCCAACCTAGCTAGGTAAGCTTAGTCAGTTTCGGCCGATGATGACAGCTTTCGGTTCACCCTGACGCCTAGTTTGCTGCGCGCAAGTCGATGGCTTAAGAAGTGGGAGCCTAGTCAACGTTCTCACACCTGATGACCTTGACTCGCTAGGGATCATTGCCACCTCCACGGACAATGATTATCAAACCCGATCAGATAAGCTTAGTCAGTGACGACTGATGACGATAGTTTCTAGTCAGCTCCCAAACCTGTAGCTTCGTGCGGGTGTAGATGGTTTGGAAGGTGGGAGCCTAGTCAGTTCTGATTTATGTTGACGGCTTGCCACTGGACCACTGCTCTTTTACAGACCATGGTCACCGAATTTCCAACTCCCGAATCTGTAGCTCGCTGCGCACAGGTGTAGATGATTTGAAAGGTGGGAGTCTAGTCAGTTCCAACTGATGTCGACGGTTCGCTATGGGACCACTGCTCATCTACAGACCATGGTCGCCGAATTTGCTCAATCCAAATCTGTAGCCCACTCCGTGCGAGTGTAGATGGTTTGGAATGTAGGAGCCTAGTAAGTTCAGATTGATGTCGACGGCTTGCCACAGGACCACTACTATTCTACTGACCATGGTCGCTGAATTTCTCATCCCAAATCTGTAGCTTGCTCCGCGCGCGTGTAGATGGTTTGGAAGGTGGGAGCCTAGTCAGTTCCGAGTGATGTCGACAGCTTGCCACGAGATCACTGCTCTTTTATAGACCTAGGTCACTGAAATTTCTCATCCCAAATCTGTAGCTTGCTCCGCACGGGTGTAGATGTTTTGGAAGGTGGGAGAATAGTCAACTCCGACTGATGTCGACGGCTTGCAATAGGATCACTGCTCTTCTACAGACCATGGTCGCCCAATTTTCTCATCCTGAGTCTGTATCCCGCTTTGCACGATGTAGATGGTTTGGAAGGTGGGAGCCTAGTCAGCTCTGACTGATGTCGACGACTTGCCACGGGACCACTGCTCTTCACAGACCGTGGTTGTCGAATTTGATTACAGCTCAACCAACGTCTTCATGCATGCACGGGCTGACATCCCTTTATCGACAAACGACCACTTGAGCCGAACTTAAAACTAATCCGCTAAGCGCGGATGAATGCTACACGAGAGACCAGCATGAGCTTATGAAACCTAACTCGGGCCAAGTACTCTTGCTCAATTACAGACGACAACGCATGTGCTCGACTATAACAGTTCACTCATGCCAACAACCGCAACCGACGATCCAATTTATAACTTGAGCCTCTTACGTTCTACCTTGAGGTGAGCTGCTGTCTAGGTAAATTAGGCCGCTGCCAAACCATCCACATCATACAGAATGCTCACTATTGTGCATAACTACATGATGGCGACTCTGAGACCTCATGGAAGTACAAGTCAAAATAAAATGACAAGGCGAAATGGAAAACATACAACAGGGGGATCAGATAGAGCATATACGAAGTATACTAGAAAGAAAC
The DNA here is from genome assembly GCA_963556465.1 of Berberis vulgaris. Taxonomy (NCBI): domain Eukaryota; kingdom Viridiplantae; phylum Streptophyta; class Magnoliopsida; order Ranunculales; family Berberidaceae; genus Berberis; species Berberis vulgaris. The sequence continues at coordinate 53,270,942 of OY747124.1, read as the reverse complement.
ATGTTTTCATTAACAGCCTAAACAAAATGTACAAATGTACAACATTTACTCCTCATCAGGAGAAGATACAAATACAAGAGAAGAAACAAGAATTGTGTCCGCGCGCGCTTCTGCTTGTGTGCCATGATCCAGATCGTCCTCTTCCTCTGACATCTCAAAGATCTATCTGAAATCTGCAAAGGACACCTTTTTGTAATAAGCAAGGTCCTAATCCGGATTCTCTTCTTTCATCAAGGCCAGCTAATCCAATCTCCCATGCACGATCCTGCAGAATTTAAATGTGCCTTGTGCCTTGAGAAGCTCTTCCTCGCGCGTCTTTGCTTTAGCAAGCTCACGCTCCTCTCCAGCTTGCTTGTCAGTGTGTCAGTCTGAGACTGCTCAATACTCAGGCTATCTTTAGCTGTGCTAAGTTCATGCTACACCAGGAGAAGTCGATCCCCAGTTTTTCTCGCTTCCCAAGTGTTGAATTCAATGTCGGCCTCTAACTGTTGTCTCTAGACAGCTCGCTCAGATTTTTTCCTGGTATTCTCCTCAGTAAGAGACTGCAACTCAGAGCGTATTCTAGCCACAGTTTCTTGTGCAACTTCTAAATCATGGCGGACCAAGTTCACCTTTTCTCTGGATCTGTCCCTTGCAGACACCAACTCTGCTAAATCGAACTCAAGGGCTTCCAAACAAACCCTCTGGGCCTCAACATCAACTGCTGATTGTTCCAGCCTCCTCTTATCAAGTTGTTTTCTCAGCGATTCAATCTTGAAGAGTGCATTCGAATACGACTTCTGCATATTTTAGAAGACATGCTCCATGGTGTACACCCTCTCACGAGCCGCCTCAAGTTCCGTCCCAGGGACGACCACTTGGCTCAAATGTGACATCCCCAACATAAGATGTTTCAGCCCCTTATCCATACGCTTTCCTAGTACATCCACCTCTGGCTTTGAAGTGCGGTTCACCAGCCAGCTATAACGTCTACTGATATGCTTCCCCAAATCATAATTAATATCAACCTCCTGGTGCCAAGCCTAGTTGCTCATTTTCACTACATCCGGAACAAACTGAATCATCCGTGCATTCAGATGAAGCTATCTTAGATGCAAAATTACACTAGCACCGCCTTTACAGTCTTCATCGCACCCGGGCCCTCATCTACCGCCTTCCCCTTGTCACCATCAACCAACCCTTTATGTGAGTCGTCTTAGTAGAATCCGAAGGGAGATAAGGAAGCGAATTGTCTCTCAAGCCTTCCATTATCTCTAAATACAGCATGGAGCAAGACAGAGGGCAATGCAGACAGCAAGAAGAAGGGTCTATGCCGCAATGGCCACTGTCAGATGATCCATCAACCGGACGATTGACCTCAGGGACCACAGGCAAATCTTTATCAATACCTTCCAATAAAATAGGGCTAGATTGGTCAGTACTAGTAAAAGCCACCATAGCAGCTAGCATCAGCTTCTTATTCAAAGCTTCTGTCTGCTCGGTACTCAGCTTCGACGCGTCATCAACCCCTGCTAGCCGCAAGTGGTCATTTTCTAAATTAGATGCTACAACCTCCACCTTTGCGGAAAGGTCAGAATCACGCTCTTCCCTCAATGGAGCAGATTGTTTGGAAGCAGTCTCAACCCCAGTGCGAGACCTCTTTGAGCCTATGAAGGAAGCATGTGTCTCAAAAATCCCCTCCATTTCTGACAAGTTGGAAACCTTACCTTTCGAGGATTTCCTTTTCTTGGAGGATTTTTACCATCTGACTGAACCTTCGAAACTTTGAAAAGAGCGGGAGCCACATGCCAATGGGCCCATAACCCACTGCGACTAAAATTTGAGGTGTAGATAACATTCTCCACTCTTGTCCGAGGCATACCACGTAATGCCTTCACAATAGCTTCCTCTTCTGAGGAAAGATGAGCAGTGGGGAACATCTCTGCAGAGAACACACACAATGATCAACCTACAATCAACACAATGGAATCAAAGGACAAAATTATACTTACGATGTGGTCTGAACTCCCATTCAAGCGGGCGACCATTGAACTGTTTCAGCCAAAACCTGAAGTCATCTAGCAGTTTTTCGAAGCAAGCTCGTAACTTCATCTCACACACAGCATGATTGTTTAATCGAGGAAAAGTTAACTACTAAATCACCCTTGGAGTCACTCGGACACCAGCGTCCTTTGCCCTAATCAATATAAGGAGAACAATCCTGTACCCATTTGGTACCAATTGGGCAGGAAGGATACCAAGGAATTCTATAAAACCCCAAATCTCATCGATCACAGAAAAATGGACGCCCGTCTGAAGCATGCCACGGTGCAAATAGATGAATCCTTCCGGAGGAAACATTGGCATATAATCAACACTAGATGTTTAGAATTGCAGGTCTTCAGGGACGCATATGTCTTCCGAATCTCAACCAGGCTTGATTCGAAAGCCGACCTATCTTCAAAGAACTGGAGGCCTCTAGCAAAATCACATCGTCAAGTTGATTTTGGTGAGCCATGGAAAAAGTGAACAAGCTTTCAATTAAAAGCTGAACAGAGGGGAGGCCAAATGTGTACTAGCTGAGTTGGTAGAGGTGTGGTGGATGGTATCACACGTCACAGGTTCGAACTCGGTCGGCGGCATGGGGTGGGGAGGGTTAAGGGTAAAAAAAAAAAACAGAGCGGAGTCTCTAAAAATGAAGAAATGAAAGAGTCAATCTCTGCAGAAAGGGGGATCTAAATAGATATTGATTTCCCACCTTTTTTCACTGAACCAACGCACACTTAATTAATGAAGCGCGCCGCTCAAGTAATAGTTCAGACTCAATCATCAAGAGCGGTGTATCTTTTCAAGATGTGACTTAGTGAACCGATACGATGACACACTAACTCGGGGGGGGGGGGGGCAGGTGATGATACACCGAAACGTCCTCTCTTCTGTACCGTACACGTGTCATGATGATCTATAGGAATAACAGACCCAAGCATCGGTCTAACACTGATCTGGCCCAAGCAGTATCAAGCCCGCGTAGTGCTGTTTGCCAGACGGACCCAAATTACTACAGCCTGCTAAGCCCATATATCTTACATCCATCCCCAATACCAGTAAGACCTATTAAGGCAAGTATCGCGGGGATCAGGTTCGGATGAGCAAACCAGCAATACTTTGTCTTCAACTAGGAAGTAAATACCAAAATATACGTTGTACATGAAAACTTCCACATATGGACAAGACTCCAACGGGTAACTATCTCCCGCGTATCTAGGAGCACATGTATAACATGGAAACTTTCCTCTACGAGATGACTCCTAATTAGAAAAAGGATCTACAGGAAAATCTCTTTCCTTAAACTACGCCATCGATGACCTGGCCGAACCAGGACTCCAACACTATAAATAAGACCGAAGGTTGGTGAACAAATGTATGCTAAAAATTCCCTGCTTACAGCTTTAAGCCTTCCTTAGATCCTTGTCTGACTTTAGCATCAGAGTGCCATCGGCCACCTCAACGGTGGTCCATGGCTCACGTGTGTTCCATGTGCAGGTCAAGGTCAAGCAGGGAGTGAAAATTGACTGCATCAATATGCTATGTGAATGAAACTAATTTGTTTTGTAGGATACATGAAATATGTATTAATTCCACGAAATCAAATTTTAAAAAAAAAGTGTGCATAGATTAACTACAAACCCTCACGAGATTATAAGGCCTCGTTTGGTACCCCGATGAAATTGTAATGGTAATGGAAATGGAAATGGAAATGGTAATGGTAATGGTAATGGAAATGGGAATGATAATGATAATGTTATGTTTGGTATACCTATGAGTCACAATGGTAATAATGTATGACATTATTTGGTATGTGAATTTATGGTTGGAATGGAATAGAATGAATTGTGTATTTACTGGTTTATCCTCACTTATTATAATCATATAACCATATCAACAAACCCACTATTTATTATATTTTATTTCAACAAACTTGCAACACATGATGTTTGGTTGGGCTTATAATATCTATTTCTCTTCCACTCATCTCACATTTTCTCTTTCTCTTTCTTGGACTCCCTCCCCCTTGGTTCATTCTTTCTCTTCCACTCATCTCACATTCTCTTCTTATCTCTGTAGAAGAGAAAAAAAAGGTTGGGTTGGGTTCAGTTAATCCAAAGAAGATGGATAAGCCGTGCGGGGTGGGGGCAGAGCAACAGGGGTGTAGGAATGTTGTTAGCAGTAGTGGATGCAAGAACTATCAATATTTAGGCTCATAGAATTATGTAAGAAAGAGATTGTAAGGAGAATAATAAAGGAGTTTGGTCAGGGGCATTGATGGAAGCTACGATCCAAATGTGTGTGGTCTGCAACGGAGAGAAAAAGAAGAGAGGGGTCGATCGGTGGTGTCTGGTTCTGTTGATGCATAGGGGTCCGATTGAGAGAGAGTTGTCTGACAGATAAAGCCGTTGGCTGCTGGTTTGGTGATGGAGTCGTTACTCTTCATTTGTTTGGTGAGAGTGATAGAAGAGAAGAGGGCAAACAAGTCATTACGCTTATCTTGACCATTACAATGGAAATTGTAATCACCATTCATAGGGTGGAAGGTATCAATGGCCATTACAACAAAATCTGTAATGGGAAGACCATTACGATGGTTTTATGTGATACCAAATGAAGGAGTGCATTTAACCCATTACATTACAACGGTCAATCATTACATTACAATGGTCAATAGGGTAACCAAACACGCCCTAACTCGTCTACTTGAGGTAATCTAGGGGTTCAAAGCCTTGTTGCACTCTTAAGGTAAGTGTAACCAATGATTCCCGCAAAAGTGAGTTAAGATTTTTTTTTTTTTTTTTTTTTTAGTTTGTCAAGGACTAGAAAAATATAGGTTTGGGGGTGTGATAAATTTTGAATGTTGACATTTTATAATATTATTTATCGACATTTATTGCATTATTATTTCCAAAAATGAACACTTATACACAAATTCGTGTTTCACTTGATAATATCGCATAATTCGATTTTTTAAAATTGATATGATTTTGTATTAAATCATAATATGGAATACAACGAGTTGATAAACAAAATTTAGTGAATTGTGAAAACCCCAAATTTATTGGTTGTGGTGTCTAGATCATTTTTATTAAATGGACTAACTCATTTTAATTTTAGGAAAAATATGCAAATATTCATTGTTGCAAGGTGTAAAGAAGGAAAACTAGTATTTCAAACAAGATACATTAATGTACGGTACAAAAAGAGGTAGTTGTTGCAAATGTGTATACCCATTTGGACATTCGTACAAACCCACTACCCAATTGATCCACAACCCAAATTTCATATAAAATCAAATATTAGACTTTATCCTGATAACCCATTTAATCTCAAATCTAAACCATGCCTTATCAATTCTCATATCCAATATTTGGTTTTACCTTACCGCCATATCTCCATAATTTTAAATATGGAGATTGTGGATGCAAATTTCATCGGATCACGTGCTAATCACACAGAGCAATCTGCATAAGATAGAACTTAATTCATGAAACCAGTGTGGTGCTTGCCACATGGACTCGAATGCCAAAGTTAGAACAATGTCTTAATAGAAAAAATGTTCATTACTCTGAATTTTAAGAGAGGATTGTAAGTCTGGAAGTGTTACCTCCATATGGCTTTGTGTTTGGATATTTATAGAGGCAGAACAAGTCAACTGCTGGCAGATGAGTGAGACACGTGTAGATGAGTGAGTCAGCTGCTTGCAAGTGGTTGTAACTTCTCTTAGGTAGTTGTAACTTCTCTTAGGTAGTTGTAGCTTCCGTAGATGGTTGCAACCTCCCGTTGGTGGTTGTAACTTCCTTTTGGAGACACCTATCTTGTAAGCCCGTGTGCTCAGTTGAGCATGATGATTAGTGCCGAACACTACTCCCATACTGAGAAAAGAGTGTTCTACTGAGTTTGTATTGGGATTTAACGACCCATCTACATATAAGCTCGTGTGCTCAGCTGAGCATGGTGATTAATCATCCTACTCCGGCACCTTATGATTTAACGACCCATCTACATATAAATGTCATATATCTTTGGGCATACTTGCCCCAGTTTCAGCTTGAACTGAGGAATCTTCTGCTGTTGAGGGGTGCGACACTGATTTGCTGGATGATTTTGTCTCATCGACTAAGGAGGGTGTGAATTCTGCGATGAAATTTGTTAAGGCTTGAGCCTTTCTAGCCATATTCAGTTGGTAGATCAAATCATATTGCCTCAACTCTATGGACCATTTCACGAGTCTTTGAGAAGCATCCGGGCTGTGGAGAATTAATCGTAAAGGGTATTCCGTCATAATAATCACTCAATGGGCCTGAAAGCAAGGCCTTAACTTCTTTGTTGAAACCATATGTGCCAAAATTAATTTTCCATTTTTCGGTACTTGGTCTCAGCATCGAGAAGAGCTTTAGATATGTAAAATACGGGAGGTTGTGCCCCCAACTCTTCTCTGATGAGAGTTGAACTAACTACCACATTTAAAACTACCAAGTAGAGGTACAAGTCCTCTCCCGATTGAGGTTTTGACCGTAGTGGAGGCTAAGATAAGTAACTTTTCAAATTTTTAAATGCAGTTTCACACTCTTCATCCCATTTGTCTATTTGTCCTTTTTTCAATGCTTTAAAAATGGTTTACATTTGTCTACTCAAGAACCAATTCAAAGCTGCTGCCCTACCTATGAGACTTTGGATTTCTTTTGGAGTTGATGGTGACTTCATGTCAATGATGGCTTTGATTTGATTTGGATGTGCTTCAATTCCCTTTTGGGTGACTAAGTATCCAAAAAATCTTCCTAACGAAACTCCAAAAGTGCACTTCTCTGGATTCAACCTCAATCGATATTTCCTTAGAAGTCCAAATGTTTTCTCAAGATTTATGATGTGATCTGCCCGCTGAGGACCCTTGATTAGCATGTCGACTACGTAGACTTCCATGGTTTTGCCAATTAAATGCTTGAAGATTCTTTTCATTAACCTTTGATAGGTCACTCCAACATTTTTTTTAAACCAAAAGGTGTTACCTTGTAGCAGTAAGTCCTCCTTTCGATGATGAATGAAGTTTTGGATTTTTCGGGTTCGTACATCGTAATCTGATTATAACTTGAATAGGCATCTAGAAAGCTGAGCAATTGGTTATCAGATGTAAAATCTACTAACTGATCAATGCACGGTAGATAACAGTTGTCTTTGGGACATGCTTTGTTGAGGCCAGTGTAATCTACACAAACTCTCCATTTTCCTTTTTTCTTTTTTCTTAACTAATACTATATTTGCCAACCATTCGATGTAGGATACCTCCTCGATGAAATCGGCTACCAAGAGCTTGTCTGTCTCATTTTCAATGATTGCTACTTTTTTGGGCAAAAGTTCTGCCTCTTCTACACAATATGCCTTAAGGTTCGATCTACATGCAATTTGTGGTAGATCACACTTGGATCAATTCCAAGCAAACACATTTTTGTTGCTTTCAAGCAAACTAGTGAGCTCTAGCTTTTCATTTGCGCTGAGGCGATAGCCAATTTTCGCCTTTCTTTCAGGCATATCAGGATCAAGAATCACAAGTTCTACATCTTCTTCAGGTCTCCATCCCTCATCAACTGTGAATTCGAATTGAACTTCTCCTTCCCGATCCTGGTTTTGTAATTACTATTGTGAGGTAGAAGGCTTTTTCCATTTCACTTCAACCGCAGTGACGAGAATAGATTCCTTTTGTTTCGTTTCCTTCAAGACTCGGGCTGCATACCTCCTTGCAATGGCTTGATCCTTCTTAATTTCTCCAACTCCACCTCCTGGGATTGGATATTTGATTTTTTGGTGTAGGCAAGATGTGACAGTATCAATTTTAGTTATCCATGGTCTCTCCAAAAGTTTGTTATAGGGAGAGGGCTCATCTATTATCATAAAGGTCTGCAAGTAGATGACTGGTGGTGAGTAGACTTCTAGAATCATAGTGCCAATCGTTACTAATGTAGCCCCATTGAAGGCAGTCAAGACATTTATCTTTTGGTGATAAGTGATTCTAAATTCATCCGTTTGACAGCCAAAAATTGAAGTATATTGACTGCACTTCCCTTATCTACATGAATTCTATCAATCATTAGATGGGCGATCTGAATGCTGATGACGAGTTCGTCTTCATGTGGTAGATCAAGGCACTCCAGGTCACTTTTAGTGTAGCCTATCATCTGATTTTTTATTGAGGAGCTAGTTGTGGGACCATCGACTGAGGAGGTTATTAGCACTTGGGCAACCGAAGTTGCCTGTTTGATATTTCGTTTCCTTTCATTATTAGTGAAACCATAGAGTTCGGATTCAACCAATTCCATTGATTCTTATGAATTTCTTTGGGGGTTCTTGGCTGTATCCCTCTCCTCAATTTGTTGAATGGTTTTTTTTGGCTACATACTATGTGCAATGCCATGCTTTGACTAACTCCTCAAGGTGGTCCTTCATGGTCGACATTCTTTTGTCAAATGACTAGTGGCTCCATGGAATGCACAATATTTATTCAGATATATTTTTGCATGATTTCCCTTTGTTGGTGGTGGTCTCTACAGCCAAGGTTGGTACTTTATCTCGTGGAGAACTTGATTGATTGGAACCAAGAACTATATATATGTTCTACTAGTAGAGGAGTCACTTGTTGGAGAACGTGTTTTACGCTTGTCACCCATGTTCCTTTTACTCTCCTTTTGATCTGCATTCTTTTATGCAGGTTGGCTATCCTTCTTGAGCGCATCAGATACCTTAGCACTGTTTTTTTCATCATCCCACAAGGCGTAGCGTTCTGCCATGGCGAAGACTTCTGCAAGAGTTTTGTCTGGTTTCTTGGTAAGTTTTTCATACAATGGGTGATTTGTAGGCATACCCTTCTTGAAAGCTGGGGATGCAATTTGGTCATCACACCCAACTATGCTCCTTTTTTCTGCCTTGAATATTTTAATGAAGTCTTCGAGCGATTCATTTGACTTCTTCATGTTGAAGAGGTGGTCAACATGTTTTTTGACGGTTCGGTAGGATGAATATTCTTATGTGAAGACAAGGGAGAGATCTCCAAAGTTTCTGATCGACTAGGGGGTCAAAGTGTGGAACCAATCTTGGGCACATAAGCAAATACTTAGCACATAAGTGGGTCATCATTTTTGTGCAGAGTCATGGCTCTTCAGAAATGCTTCTAGTGTCTCTCAGGTAGTGTTTTCAAAAATGTAAGGCGGTAGGCAGGCTGCGAGTAGGTGCATAGCTCCCAGGGGCCTAGGCGATTTTAGGTTTGTAGTATAACTTTTATAATTTACAAAAGTTAAGCATAACACCTTATCAATTACTTCCAATTTAATGACAAGATAGAAGATACATATGTAAAATTTATAAACATGAAAAATTAAGCTTAAATTCATAATAGCATAAGTTGCATAACATAGAGTTTCATAGAGAGAAAAAAAATTACATACTTGATGGTATGTACTCCAAGGGAAGCACTGCCTAACCAACTTCAGAGCTGCGGTCACCCCAAAGGTGAATATGCATTTGTACTCGTTGGGAGGTGCATTGCAATATTCAAGAACCTGGTTTTTTAATTAAAAAAATGTACATACTTTTTAGCATAAAAAGGCACTAATTAATTAGAACATTGAAGTAAAAGCTTTATATGAAATATTTCTACAGAAACTTACTTTCTGACGAGCCGATCGTATGACGTCGGAAGTAGCTGAGCCCACATCACTTTGGTTATCTATATTATCCCCAACTAAGGACTTAATTACAAATTAATTTAACCAAAGAGCAGTAGTGATAACACAAACCAATAAGCCTAAAGCAAACTCAAAACAGAGAAGCTGGAAAGATGGAAGGAAGGATACGAGGGTTTCCATAAACATTAGAAGTGAAGTCTTTGAGGATAGATTCCATTTGCAGTTCAGAGTAGAGAGTGGCACCAGCGTGATCCAAGTAAACCAGACCTAAAAATAATTAACCAAAAAAATACATAATTTTGATTTAAATCTTGCAAATTAAACGAAGGAAGAAACCAAGAGACCAACCTTCCAATCTCTTGAACTCAGAAGCTTGAATCTGGTCGATGTTCTTGGAAAAGTTGGAGTATCCGTAATATTGGCCAAATTCTTTCAAGAAGTTAATCTTTTCTTCTTCCATTTTCGTTTCGTTGGTAAAGAAGAATCTACGAAGGATTAGAAATGGATATGCAAGAAGAATAAATGTTGAAATGTTGGGTTGGACAAGAATCTTTTCTCTCTCTCTTCTTCTTCTTCTCCTTTTCTTTTCTTCTGTTTTGCAATTGGAAAAACCTAGATCGATGGGGGTGATATTATTTTTTTTTGTTACTTGCTCCCACTGTTGTTATTTGCACCCAGAAAAAAAAAACTCATCCAGATTTAGACCCACCCAGATCCGCCTAGAACCCGCCTTGGCACCTACCCGATTTTTCACCCCGCCCAACCATTAATTAGGGCATTTATCTAACTTCTAACGCTTAGGCCATTTTTTAGAACACTGTTCTCAGTATTAGAATCTCCTTTGAAAGGGGTAAAGTTTGGTATGGTAAACCTTGTCGGTGAAAGAACCCCTTTGATGTTATCTGTAAAAGATGAAGTGTTCACCAAGGCTACCTTTATGCTTAGAGCATCATCTGAATTTCCCATAACTTGTAAGTTCCTCAATTGCTCCTTAACCATTTGTGCCACATCATCTACCCCCAAGGGCCTGGATGTATTTTGTTGATCGGTCATATGGTGGTTTCGGTTCCGATTATCTATGGTAGATGACTCCTCATATGCTGAATTTGACTGTGACTTGCCTACATGTTGAATGAGGTAGAGTCTCAACGTGATTCGCCTGAAAGCTCGTCTAGATTTGACGATCCTCTAAATGTGGTATGTGTGACAAATTAGTGTAGTGATCTAGATCAGGTCCTCTGTGTTGTTCGCTTCAATCATGATTTTGTTTTCTGCTCGGACCACTTATATTTGGCGTTGTCTGTGGTCCTAGCCTTGAGTGCACAGTTGCTTAGTAGCCCAACTTTGGGAAGACTCGCGTTTGAGGCCAAGGCCTAGAGTGCACAATTACTCGTGGCTCTAATCTCGAATGAATGCTTCCAGAGGGATTATTTCCCTTTGATGGATGACTACTTCCACTCCCATGCGCATGGTTTGCTAGTAGATAACGTGTCATGTGCCTTGGTTGTTTGCTCACCAGTTGTTCTACCACCCGGGTCTATTCCTCTAATATTTTAGTCAGATTGGCGATTTGACCTGCAAGATTTTCTTGTTGTGTCATCTCCATTTGGTTTGGTTGTTGGGTAGAAGGTTGCAATTGATGGTCAGTGGGCGGTGGCAGACCTACTACCCGTGGTTGTCCGACCAGTAATGGTTGAACCCATGGCGATGATGGCGGCCTAGTACGAGCAGAGGACTACGTAACATTATGTTTGCTAGCTTGTTTTCGAGTTCCCATCAATTTTTTTATGAAAGGAATAGAGCATGCAATAAGTTTGATTCAAGCTCTCATTGAAAACACTAATTTGTGGATGCAAATTCCCATCGGATCACGTGCTGATCACGTGGAGCAATCTAAATAAGATATAAATTAATTTTTGACACCGGTGTAGTGCCTGCCACGAGGATTCAGATGCCAAAGTTAGAACAATGTCTTTAGAAAAGTGTTCATTTCTCTGTATTTTAAAAGAGGATTGTAAGTCAAGAAAGTGTTACCTCCAGATGGCTTTGTGTTTGGCTATTTACAGAGGTAGAATGAGTCAACTAGTAGCAGATGAGTGAGCCATGTGGAAAATGATTGAGTCATCTGCTTGCAGACGATTGTAACTTCTCTTAGGTAGTTATAACTTTTGTAGATGGTTGTAACCTCCCTTTGGTGGTTATAACTTCATGTTTGGAGACACCTTTCCTGCAAACCCGTGTGCTCAGCTGAGCATGGTGGTTGGTGCTGAACACTGCTCCCTACTGAGAAAAGAGTGTTCTACTGAGTTTGTATTGGGCCCTGCCGACTCGGGTCTTCTGTACTTGTAGCTTTCGTGGGTAATATTCAAGTTTTCTTGGTAATGGCCCAAATCTTTGTGCTTCTTTATCCTGTTGGGCTAAAGGTTATTTTTGGCTCCCTCAGAGATACAATGAGAAATCTTGTAAGACAAACACACAAATGCAGGCAATAATAAAGAGCCAAATATATCTACACCAAAATGGCTAATTAGAAACATTAATATTTTTTAATTTATAACTCTTCATTATGTTACAAATCTTGTAACAAAAAAAAATGTTACTAATTAGTAAGTTAAGTTACTAAAAATATGAATTAGTAATTTTAATAAATATTGATGATACATCAAAATAGACCGATCATCACGGCCGTGCACGTGTCATAAAGTCCCATCATGAGAATAAATCGCCCGATCTATTGGGCCAGTTCATAAAGCCCAGAAAGAATGAGGCAGATTATAGAGGCCGAGACTAGGCCCACCACTAAGGAGACGTAAATATGATTCAAATCCAGGCTCAGACGAATCGAAGCTCAAGTCCAGGCTCGATACGCCTTCTACGGATTGCTTATGGATTGGAAACTATCTCACGCGTATCTAGGAGCATGGAGCTAATAGGGAACTTTCCTCCTACAACACGACTCCTAATTAGGGAAGGATCTCCATGAAGATCTCATTCCTAAACAACGCCTACAATGGTCTGGTAGAGCCAGAACTCCTTGCACTATAAATAAGACATGAGATTGGTAAGCTAAGGTACGCTACAAATTTTCTGTTACAACATTACACATTCCTTAAAGCTCTGTCTGACTTTAGCATTGGAATGTCGAGTATCGAAGTCACCCACAAAAATCCTAACAATAAAAGTTGGAAATCTCCCAGAAATGTCATAAGTAAAAGCTACACATACGGGGCACAAAAATGTGAAATAACAAATTTTTTATTTATCTTCTAAAATAGAAGAAAACTACAATTAAGGAAAATCAGTATCGTGAACAACATCTTCAGGAAGCAGAGGGTCAGCAGGCTTAATGACATCTGGATCACCCATCGAATCCAAAACAACTTCCTCGATATCATCGAACTCCTGCTCAGCAAGGTTGCGGTATGGAGACATGTTCAAACCTTGCGTTTCCAGGAAGTTAAGGAAATCATGGCGATCTTCGACCACTCTCTTAAAATCCGCAACCTTCACTGCCTTCAACCTCTCTCTAGCAATCGACGGCTTGGGTTGACACCAACTCTTTGTCGATATCGGCAAGTTTAGCATCAACCGACGACTTGGTCTCAACAAATTCAGAATTTAGCTCAACGATGCGAATAGTAGCAGCCTTAAGCTTGGCAAAACACTCATTGATAGAACGAACAACCTCGTCACGTTTGGCCTTTCGGTCGGACAGTTCTTTCTCGGCAACATCCAAACGGGAAGCAACCTGCCCAATAACACCTCGGAGGTCTCGAAGTCAGAAGAGAATGCATCACGCGTAGCCTCGAGTTCCCTCAAAAACTCCCGTGCAGAGTCCGCAGCTCTCTCATGTTTCGTGCACTGCGTCTTCAACAAATCCAGTCGATGAAGAACATGGGAAAGGAACAAAATGTGTCCTGAAAGCTCCCGCTCGACATGTGCAACCTGGTCATGAGATGCCTTACAATCTGACCCCATGGCGGCTGCATATGTAAAACATGACATTTCTTCCATAAGATGCTGGAGGCCGTCGTCAATATGACAACGCGGTTGATGCACAGGCATAGGAGTTTTGTTAGCCAACCGCCCATGACAGCCACCAATAAGATTGCGAGCACAATCTTGCACATCAACCTCGAAAGGCTAGAATTTCTCACCGTGGATAGAAGAAGCAGGGTGAGACACAGAAGGAACAACACGAGATCCCAAAGTCCCAGCCACAATAGAAGAAACAATAAGCTTGCGGTCTCGAGAACGAACAATAACTTGATCCTCTACTGGCGGATCATAATCAAATATCATCCAAGGTCTTAGTATCCTTCGGATTATTAGATAGCCAAACACCTAGTTAAAACATTTTATTCTTGATAATGCGCGAAACATCAATCAAGAGGCCGACAAAATCCGACAAGCCATAAGAAGCAACACGATTTTTCTTGTGGTCATCCGGAGGACGAGAAACCTGCTTCTTACTTACCTCGAGGACTCGGTTTACCTCTTCGTCCTCACGGACAGAGGAATCATCACCCGAATCACGGACCTCCCTTCTGAAGAGAGGCAAGATGAGAGGGTGTCCTGGCGGATTCAAGGACAGAAGAAGCAAGTTTTTCCTCTTCGAGACACGGCCTAAACTGACGGCCAATATCTTGGAGAGGCTAGGAGGCCTAGGAACTTCCATTTTCTTAACAATTGAACCAGTGTTCATAGGACCTCGAGCAGAAATAGAAGCAAGGACTCCTACATCACCAGCGCACGCAACAATAACCTCAGAAGCGAGGCCTGCCCTACTCGGTGAATGTAGACCACCATGGACAACAACGTCCAAAGTAAGGAAATCTTTTACCGATACACGAGGAAGATCACAAAACTCCTACTCTTATAAAGTCAGTGACAACTCAACCATCTTAGGCTCCCGGAACGATCGCTGAATCTGGTTCCCGCGGAACCTAAAATGGTTGGAAGAAAGAGAGGTGTAAAATCAGGACCTCGACCAATCCATGTACTCCTCTAGCAGGGGGGAGAATGCAGGTAACAAGAGTAACTAGGGTCCACGCTAAACCCTACCAGGGAATGCCAAACCCTAAAATTCATAGGGATGCGAGCAACAACAACCCTCGCCAAGGTTGAAGTCAGTACCTTCAAACCATTAGGAATAAGTTGAACCGGAGAAATTCCAACCAAATCCAAGTACTTTGAGAAGATAGAAGGAGCCGGAAGCCTAAAACCATAATGGAACATACCTGGATACAAAACAATGTATCCAGATTGAGGATGACAAGGACTGTCATCATCTCCGTGGATAACAATCCCCAGATCATTTGGCAATGAGTAGTTGTGACGAATGCTGCCCAGAGTCACGCGTGTCGCCCTCAGGCATGAAGAAAGCTTCACAAACAGCAAGAGCATTGCCACCCAAAACTCTAGAGTTAGACATGACTACAAAACGAATGTGAAAAATCAAAAAGTTAACAATCAGAAAATAAGAAGATGCAAACGGAAGAAAATCATACACAAAGCTTTTCCTTTTTATAGGAATGGCTATGAAAGGACTGCCCTTGGAGAACGTGCAAGGTGTGACCACAACACGAAATCCCCGATATTGCGCCAAAATGAATAGACGGATAGAACAGCGGCGAGAAAACAGAAGTGACAGGTAGCAAGGGCACTAACCAAGCCGTAATGTTGCAATCAAAAGGAAAAACAACCACACAGTTAGTGGATACTTGAACATACCCACTAACTAAGGGGGAGTAGCTGATGATGATACATCAAAATAACCTGATCATCACAACCGTACACGTGGCTAAAATCTTATCACAAGAATACAACGCCCGATTCATTGGGCCAGCTCATAAAGCCCAGAAAGAATGAGGCCAATTATAGAGGCCCAGACTAGGCCCACCACTAAGGAGACGTCAACAAGAACCGAATCCAGACCTAGACGAATCGAGGCCCAAGTCCAAGCCGATACGCGTTCTCTCATAAAGAAGAAGAATGTTGCACCAAGAAAGAGTCGTGGAGGGACTTATACCTCCACAAACACATCTTCATTAAGAATGAGACTGTTACAGAAACATCTCCTTCCATTGCGCCTCACATGCTTAAGTCACGCAGAGAGTTAACCACGACTATTATAAATGGTAAAGAGAACATTCGTTAAAGGTATGCAACTTTAACTAAGTTTTATCCAAATTTACATCATTCTTCCAACAGAGTTACTGACTTAAGCATCGGAGTAACTTCGGCCACTAAAAAGGTGGTCATTGGCAGTCAAATATATTATTTATAAAAATAACTAAGGGGGGTGTATTGTATCTGGATTCTGTGGGCAATTTAATAAATTCCATGGATTCTGAAAATTCAAGTGTATTCAATTTGGATTTTAAAAGTCCACAAAAGTCTAGGGGTATTCAATCAGGATTTTAAAAAGTCTTTCTGAAATCCACAAAGTCTAGGGGTATTCAATATGGATTTCAGAAAGTCCACAAAAGTTTTAGGGTATTCAAAATATCATTCATATTTATGGATTTGGAAAATCATGGATTCTCATGGACTTTGTAGTGTTAAATATAAATAACAAAGTTCAATAGTTTTCCAGCCTCCATATCAAAGATTTCAATGATATTTTAAATATTTTTTGGTTCCATCTATGATAACACAAAAAAGGACTACTCCTCTTCTCATTCTCTCTGCCGAAATTCCTACAATCCCAACAAAACTAGAGCTGTGCTGAGCTGACAGAGATGTCTTTAGCTTCTTCACTCCCTTGCTACAAACTCCCTTCTCACACTTCTTCATCCTCTTCTTCCTCCAACTCTTCTTCCAGCCCTTCCTCTTCATCTTCTTCTTCATACAAGTTCATCACTATAAGGAGCTCCAATGCCGAAGGACCTCTTCGAAGACCCAGTGCTCCTTCTCTAAGACAACCCCCTTCACCCACTCTCAAGCCTGCTCCTTCCCCTTCTCCTCCATTTCCATCTCCATCTCCATCTCCATCTCCATCCAAGCCAGCTTCAAGTGTGGTGGAACAGAGTAATTCAGTGGTGACTGTTGAATTGCAGAGGAAAATGGCTAAGGAGCTTCAAGATTACTTTCGTCAAAAGAAGCTTGGGGAAGCTAGTCAAGGTCCCTTCTTTGGGCTCTTTGAGAAAAATGAGATTTCCAATGGAAGGTAACAATACCCATTTCTCTATTTTCTATGAATTTTACTAATCTTCAGTGTTTGAATAAAAATCTTCAATTTTTCATGTTTTGGGGTCTCTGATTTCACCTCACATAATGAACGAAAAATTGATAGTATGAACTGTTGATGACCTTCATTAGATTCAACAATAGTTGTGGGAAATTGATAGTAGAGTTTGATAAATCAACATACAATTTAAAATATCATTGGAAGGGAACCATATGTAGATGATAGAACGCATAAGTTTGGGATTGAAAGGGCTAGTTTTTTTAGCACATGTATCTCTCACTTTTGTTAATTATATGCGGACGTTTTTTTGTTTCATCACTATTTACCAACTTCTTTTTTATCTTGCAAATAATTAGAAATCTGTAAAAGTCGTTCATATAAAGTCCGTGGATTTTCATAAATCTCTAGAAAGTCTGTAGCAAAAGTCTATGGATTTAAGAAATCAGCAGAAGTCCGTGGACAATTTAAAGAGTCCGTGAACTTTTCAAATTATTTATCAATTTCATAAGAATCCATATACAATACACCCCCCTAAGAAATAAATTTATATCGTTAAGTTTTTCTTTTTACTGTTCGTTTCTTCTATAAACCCTACAGAACCATTACAAAACCTAAAAACAACAAACTTCACAAATTTCTCCCTCAATAGAAGATTTATCCGTCACTCTTTTGATCTCTCCATCGCTCTCGATCAAAGATCTTTGCATCACACTCTGTCGATCACTTCTTCACTCCATTGAAGATCTCTCCATCGATTTCTACATCATTGTTCTTTAGATTTCGCGAGGAATGGAGGAACGCCGATTTGTCTCTCAATCGATTGATCGAAGTCAAGAGAAGTTGGTTCGATTACATGATGCTTGCGAGACGAAGAACATTCTTAAGGTAATCTCTCTCTCTCCCTCTTTCAATCTTCAAATTTCATTTGAACTTCTTATTTTGAATTCTAGGTTTATAGTTTTGATGATAGTTTGGATTACTCGAGACTTTGTGCGATTTTCTCTAACGTCGGTTCTAGAACCCTAGAAATTGTTCAACAACACTTTGAGGAAGATCGAATCGAAAGCTTGTTCGTTTTTTATGTGCTTTTGTGCTTTTTTTTATTCAAAATTGAGAAGACATTCGATTTATTCGAAATCTGATTTGGAATGATTTTGATCTCCTATTATCTAATTTGGTAATTTTACTATTTGGATGAAAAAAAAGTTATTGTTTTCACATGATTTTGATATTTAATTATCCTATTTTTGCTTCAGTGGCTTATCTTCATTTCATGCTATTATGTGTGTTTGAATGTACCGTAGTAGTTTGCCATAGAATTTGATGAATTGGACTTTAGAGACACTAATGTTGTGCTTTGTATATGCATGATGAATTGTCCAAGTGAAATATTTGATGTTTAGGTATTTGTGCCCAAACTCTGTCGATGAAGCCATTAAGTAGTCTGAAGGCCATTGAATTGACAGAACAACTAGCACCTAACTTATTGGAGGAGAACAAGGACTTGCATTTTGATTTCTTGAGCCTTCATTTTGTTGAACTTGTCTACTCCAGGAAATTGTGAGAAAAATAGCAAAGTTTTGCATGACTTTGGTGAGTTATTTCCTTTTATCTGAAACTTAATATTTATGTGGCAGTACAAAAGCTCTAGAATTTACTCAAACCAAGTTGACGTCATTTGGGAAGGTTCTGAAATTTGGTGAGAAGCTAGAAGTATGTCTTTTGTAATTAACCACATTAAACTTTTCAACTACATGTAGCCACTTGCAAAACCTACAATCTCATTCTTGTTTATTGATCAATGAAATGAGTTTTCATGAAAATATGTGATACAACTCTGCAGGATTTCATGGCTTTACTTGCTTATGAAAAGCTAGAAAAATCTCCAATGTTTCATTTGCTGAGCTCAGAGTATCGGCAGCATGTTTTGGATAATTTTAATCGAGCCATTCTTGGTTTGTCTCTTTACTTCCCAACCTATTTTGATTTAGCTCTTCCTTTTCCACGTTGTTGGACAATTAGATTTTTTGCACTAGTGAATTTAAATATTTTTTTTTGCTAACTCCTTCCCATGATGATTGTCATCCCATTATAACCTGCCTAGTTATTCAACAATGTAAAGGCTAGTACATCAGACAAATGTAGTCGTTCAACGATTGCAACAAGAGCAAGGGAAGGTAATATGTGATTCTGAATCCTGATAACTTCTCTTGATACGTCCGCAAGCTTTTTTGTGGGATGCTACCATCAGTTTATCAAGAAAGTTAGCATACCATCAGTCTTATTTCTTTGTTTCAACTTTTGCTTCCTCCACCTTCTACCCACTTTTGAATGTGGTTACTCCTAAGATTATCCCAACATTTCTCAATCCTGAATAGAGTTTTGTACTTTTTTGTCAAGTGAGCCAAATGGGAACAAATCTAAGTTCCTAAGGGTTTTCATTTTCCTGTATTTGTATTGTACTGTCATGTTGTTACTCTACTGAATATAATCATAGATGGCCTAAATTGTGAATGTAGAGTGTACTGGGCAACCACCATTTTCTTTGAACTCTTTCCTCAAGAGCTAAATGGATAGGACTTTTATGACTTGCGTCAATTGGTACGTTGCATTCTACTTTCGATGATAATGCTTGATACGATATTGCTGTGAATTTACGGTTGCTAGATCCAAAGTCTGCATATTTGTAAAGTCTATTTATGTAGGCTTTCCAATGTATCTGGTAATTTGGTCAGTTGCTGAGTTTAGCTTCTACAATTGGCCAATATGAAAAGGGTGGATGATGGGGCTTTAGTGATGATTATGGTGGAAGATATAATCTTGTCAGGTCTTTTTATATTGAGGAGTTGATGAACAAATTTCAAGAAGATACGATGTCTTAATGTCAATAGTTACCCGATTATGAAGTTTATGGATTTGAATGGATCATATTGTGGAGTTTATGGGATTCCCTGAAAACATAACTAATAGTATATTTAACGAACTAAACATTTATGTTCTAAGAAAACATTTATTTGCCTGAAACTTGGTAGATCTAACATGTGACTAGCTTGATGTTGAGACTGGCGAAAAATAGGCCTTGGACGAGAGACCCAGCTGCTATGTGCTGCACCATGGGTGTTACTCATAGTCAAGTTTTGATGTCCCTAATATAGCTAATAAATCCACAGCATTTTAAGGCCTAATCATTGAGATTTTTCTGGAATGTACGTCATACCAAAATTGGTAAGTAGCTACCTGTAACAACCAAGCCCCCTTATTGATGGACAAAGACCTTATTTGGTTATCATTCTCATACAAACTATCTATGCTGGCATGTTCATGCTCTCTAAAGCTGCATTCAATCAAGGCAAGAACAACATGGTGTTTGTGTTTTATAAACAAGCAGTTGAAACCATATTTTTAGTCTCCATCTTTGAACGGTAAGTACTAATATGTTTTTTCTTAAGTATCTTTCTTTCTTCATATGCTTAGATTGCGTTAAAGTGTTTTGATGATCCTGAAATGATATTGATCTTACAGAAAAAGAGCTTTGTCGCTGTCATTGGTGGCCTTTTGCAAGATTTTTATGCTTTCTTTGTTTGGGTAAGTCTTGGATTGTTGTTTTGTTATGGTTCGGATAATTTGTGTTTGATATTGATGTGGAGTAATAAAGGATTGAGTCTTTGGGTTTTTAGGATTGCTGCAAGCTTGAATCTGTATGGGATTGCACTTGTGTATACATCTACAACTTTGGCTGCTGCAACATCAAACACTCTTCCTGTCATCACCTTCTTTTTGGCTGTTCCACTCAGGTTAACAGTTTTCCTTCAAATTCATTCAAAGTTCCTACGAAAAGAGAGTTTGCAATTTAATGGGAAAAAAATACTTGGTTTCTAAAATTTATCTAAAGGATGCTCGAAGCACGTTTGAAAGGGCGCACATTTCAGTACATATGCAAAATATTTCATATATATATATATTTCAATCGAAAATTCAATTGAAATGGCTTAGTAAATTTAGAAAATTAGACATTTGTTTAAGACTGAGTTTTAAAGACAGGTTGTATAGAATCTTATAGATGAGACAGATATCTATCAAATAATGTAGTTGGTCATTGGCAGTTAGTTATGTTGATATAACTTCTAACTGTTGCCGCATAATCATCCATGACTTTGAACTTTGTTTACAATTAAGTGTCAGGTGCTAACTGATAAGTAACCTTACTAATATCACTTTTTTACTAATATTGCTTTCATTTTTTTGACACTTCAAGAACTGCAGGATGATCACCATTCAGCACCAGCTGCCCTGTATTGGTGCCATCCTTTCTTTCGTTACGACATTTTACTCTAACCGAGGATTGGTTTTTCAGTTTCACGCTCTTCTGGTTGTTGATTAAGCGTCTCCTTGCCCGGATAAAGTGCTTCAATGGTGGCAACTGAGCATGGTGATGCCCATTGCGAGTACAATAAGTATACGGGCAGACCTTCATGACTGAGGTTCCTTCGGATTCAGTCCCCCCCAGATGAAATGTCACATATGGGGGAACTTAGAATCCTTGAGAGTTGATGAGCAGGTAGCTCTCTCAACATTTGTATCAGGATACACAGCTACCCCAGATTTCTTCTTCATCGAAGAATACGGTCTCCCAGCCTTGTTACTAGATGTCTTAGTTAAAGTTCTCACAGGTTTCAAACTAGATTTCTTTGTTAGAGTCTTCACAGGTTTGTGACTAGAATCACAAACCTGTTTTGGATATTTTGAATCCTTTAAACATGGGCTCTTATTAACAAAACCAGTATTGGAGCTTTGAGGACTAACCTGTGATCGCTCTTTCCTCGCGTTAGTACTGTTGGTGGTAGATTTAATGTAATTTGGCGATGAGTCTGGCAGCTTCACCGGGGTTGGCTTCATATGGTTTGGAGATGCTTCTCGCTGCTTTAGTGGTGTAGACTTCATAAAATTCGGCAATGTCTATGGCAGTTTTACCACGGCTGGCTTCTTTAGTGTAAAAGCAATAGCAACAACAGGTACATCTGCAGTAGGCATAGGAGACTTATTGATGGTATTGGCAGATAAAGGTTTGGTTCATCTCTTTGGAGTGGATTGTAAATCAGAACGCTTGATTGATCTCGACTTCTTCATAATTTTCCTCAGGTCAGACCCGGAATTTTGAGAAGAAGATAGTTTGATCGCTGGATGGAACTTATTCTTCTCATTTAAATTCCTGGTTGTTGCCTGGATACCAAGCTTGTCAGGGCTTTTCTTTTTTCTTTGGACCATCTTTGAAGAAAGACGGAGAGAACCATAAGAGAAGAAAGTTTTGGTTTTAGTCTTTCTTTGTAATGAAGAGTTTAAAGAAGTTGTGGAAATTTTTGTAGTTTTCTTAGTGTTAGCATACTAATGATGTACTTGATACATGTACTTTTTTTTTAAATACTAATCCAATCTGAGAAACGATGTTGTAATTGATTGCAATTATTTCACTTTGTAATGGTTGCAATATTTTAATTTGGGTACTAACATTGGTATTTGAATATTTGAGTTTTATAATCTCATTGGATGTCATTCATTTGTTGATACCTTATTTATTTATTTAATTAAAAATTAAATAAAATTTTACACGTCAAGGTGTTGTTAATATTTGAACATTGTAATATGCTACAATGCCATTAGCAATCTTGGACAACTGTTGCGAAATTTGAAGGTTGTAACACGTCGATGTGTTACTAATATTTGTAATGTCATGATTTGCAAATTTTTTTGTGGTGTTACAAATGTTTTTAAGAACAAAGCTAGTGTTATAAATTGTCATTTATGGTGTAGTGAGACTTGGGCCTTTTGTACTTGTAATTTTCGTTGGTAATTTTGGTTTTCTTAGAAATTACCCAAATCTTTGGGCTAAGGGTTATATTTTTCTCCCACAGAGATATAATAAGAAATCTTGGAAACAAACACACAAATGCAGACAATAATCAAGATACTCGCACTCTAGAGCCAAAGATATCTACATAAAGGGAATGAATACTGGAGTATGGATGTTTGTTGAAGATTTTTCTATTTTTATTTTCTTCCTCTTGTATCACTCTTGTAAAAGGAAATAACTGGGGAAAAGGAAATCGTAGCTTTTTAGCAAAGGAATGAGACTCCTTCATATCTTTGTAAGTTCATTTCATTCAATAAAAGTTATGTTTTATTTCTTTTCAACGTATGAGTAGATAATTGCTAAGTTGTGGATGAAATCGTGGACAAGTTATGTGTTAGATCCTAGACATCTTCATCACTTATCATTTTTAATGAACAAGGCTTTGCTTCTGTTTAATGAAAAATTATTTTGTTATTATTATGGCATGTTATGTAGTATAATTAATTGTATAGTTATGTAAACTTAAGCTAAACTTTTGATTTCATGTGCTTACAAGAAATATATAACGTTGGTAATTGATTTTTTTAAAACGAAAGAAGTCAAAATTTTAATGTGGTGTTGTGAATGAAATATTTTCCAAAATTAATAATTTCATAATATTATTGTTTTGAGTTATGTAAGATGAAGAATAGAGTTAACACATAACAAGGCTAGGTTGGACTCAAATGCCCTAGTGTTCTCCCTTTATTTGTTTTTGTGTTCATCATTAAGGGATATTGATCCTCTAAATTTAAGATTTAAGTTTATTATTTATTACATTCACAATTAATCAAATCTTCGTGGGATCAACCCCTCTTTGCTTTTTTGTTTCTACACATTTGATCATGTACACTTGTAAGAGGGTTTTTAAAATACAATTAGTATCATTAACAATTTGATGTATTTATAACCCAAAACTTTTTTGAAGGCCAATGAAGCTAAAGTTGAGGTTGTTTTGTCACTTATTGATTTCTAGCGCCCATGTGCACGTGAGGCACACACTAATTTAGATTTCAATTAATGGGGTACATTTGGCAATCAGCTATCGGAGATGAGACATATGCAATGACTTACCTTTGGAACAGACTGAGTGAAACAACTTAGGAGAAAGGAAAACAATGGAGCAAAAATGGGTTATTTACTTATTTTACCAAAAAGAGGGCTTATCATAAATTAATATAGACTCAAAATCCTATGAAAGGAACGTTCGGCACTCTCTACTACGAGAGTTACCTCACTACAATATGACAAACACTCTTCCGGAAACAGGGAACACTCCATATTAATGTCTTGCCCTTCGTTTATGATGATTACTCGCTTGTTAGCAGTAATAGTGGTATTTCATGAATTTACTTTTATTTTATATATAAATAGGATTAAGGGCAACTGTAAATTGATACAAAAGGAAAAAAAAACAACTAAAAGTTTTTAAATAAAATATTGCATATTACCTTTTTCTTAATAATAAGTTAACTTAAAGGTGTATACATGGGCTATTATGGTTTAAATTAAGGCACAATAACATACTCGTGAATTTGAACAATATGTAAGGGCAAATTTGGAATTCTAGAAATTGGTGTTATTGAACTCAGAGCAATCTAGAAATCAGGCTCTGCACTTATAATATTAAGTGTGTTGCATGTATTTATTTTATTTTTTGAATTTAATTTCAATTGCATTTGCAATTTTAATTCAATGTGATGCTATTAGTTGGAGTATTTTCAATGATATTCTTTATGTATTTGGAGTATTAAAATTTTCAATTGTATTCCTATGTATTTGGAGTACTACAAAATTTCAAGGCTACTTTATTTTCGATTTGATTTAAAATTTAACTTATTTTATACAAAATTAAATACACAATTATATTATAAATTATAACTATCAATAATGCACAATGACTACACTCCAAACAATACAAATATAAAGTCTAAACAACATGTCCATCAACTAAAATTACCAGAAGTATATCTAAGGCTCGTCCATGTCTTCTTTAGTTTCAGGAATGCGGTTTACTGAAGTATATCTAAGGTTGGTCATGCAGTTCCAACCCAAGGCCAACTCCATCTCCGCTGGAGATAAGTTGTACATGTAAGAGGCATGTTGGGTCGATGGAGAACGTAAACCCGTCGATAACTCAATACGGTGCATCTGAAGACAGTGGACTTGACTAGGTTCACACTCCTTCTCTCCTAGGGCCTCGTGAATGACTATCAACAAATCTCTTAGGGCAGCCCGGAGATGCACTAAAAGATGATGCCCTCAACCTTTGGTTATCGTTTCTTAAGTACTCATTGTAGCCATTCAATTCGTCATTCTCCTGTTGAAGTTTTGCAATTTGGTCATCTTTGTCTAGCATATGCATGTCCGATGATAACTAGAGCCACGTTTTGTCTTTCAGTCTCATAGATTTTCTGTTCTTGATCAAGAGCTCTGCCCATTGTGATGCACATATGAAAATAAGACAACTGATATTATATTATTCAATATTATAAAAATTAAAAGGGCAAGTATAAAATAATATTAATCGTTAATCTTTGAAATTAATTACCCTCAAAATCTTATTACAAATAGGCACGTGATCTAACTCCTTGGTTCCTGGATAAAAGTGCAGTGGTAAACTCTAAAGTACCACTCACGGATGCCCTAAGATATGATTAGAAAGACTAAGGGGGTGAATAGTCTATTTTTTAAAATCATTTTTCTTTGAAAAACTTGCAAAAGAATGCAAGGTTAGTATGCTATTTGAGCACTTCGTAAACACTTTGTGCTCACAATAATCTCTTAAACCTTAGCACCAATAAAAATGTTAAAAAATGGGTGTAGAAAATGAAATGATTCACCTCTAGGTCTTTCTGGTTTCATAAATCTTGAGATCTAAAACCCGATCTAAAAGAAATATTTTTGCAAAGTAGATCTAAGACTTGATACACAAATCCAATGAGCTAAACCATGATTTGGAAAAACAATACAGCTTAAAACATGCAAGATGAGATATCAAGAGAGTAAGATAAATAGATATGCAAAGTATGTAAAAAGAGGGGAAAGACAATACCACACACAGATTTAATAATCTTCACCTAGCCCGGGGTTTGATTAGCCCTGACCAATTACTCCATTGGTGGAAAGGGCTCATAAGCCTCAAGCTTCTATTACTTGAATAAAAGAGAGATGCACTCTCAAATGACGTTACACAACCTTGAAAGGTCAAATCTCCATGCTCCAGCAAGACTTACTGACATAAACCAAGTGTTTTGCTTCGCGAGTCTTACGAAGACCTTGGTGATCACGTGGGATGCAACCACAATCAAGACTTACGAACGTGTGTTTGGGACTATGGAGATATCACCTGGTCTTATGTTCGTGCTCCTCGAGATTGATGAATAGCCAAGGATCACACCATCTTGGAATGTAATACAACCAAGTCTTACCACCTGCTTGAGATCACCTGTGACACTTGCACGAACCCATTCCACGAATTTCAGAACCCACTCGGGGTTGGTTGAGTTTAGGCAAGCTAACACAAATAAGTTTCTCTAGTGATGTATCTCAAATAGACGAATGGGAGAAAGTTTAAGCTCGGATCTCTCACCCTTTTATAGAGTAGAAGTGAGATTCACCACTATAATTATGAAGGTTTTGGGGTAACAAATGAATGTTTCTTTCTAGAGCCTTTAGATCTCAAACAAAGAAGTTATTTTGTCTAGGTTAAGCTCTCAACTTGTACCTTAGATTTCTCTATTTTTTCTTTCAATCTCACTCAAATATGATATGTAGAAATGTAGAGATTTCCTATTGAACAATGGGAAGAAACTTGTTTTTCTTCTTACTAAATATGTTGCTCTTGAATAACTCTAACAATTTTCTCTTGAACTTTCAAAGTTGATGAAAGTAAATAAGGATGCAACTATTTATATATTGATCCTAGAGGCGTGAAGTCACTTCGCTATCTTTAGATCTGTTTTTCAGAATGTCTATTTGCTTCACCAAATGGACTTCTGTTGATAGTGACATTTTAGGGTGAAGTTGACTTTGTTATGGCCAGACAACTTTTTTTATAACAAAATTTTTTCTCTTGGTTACATGTAATTATATTTGACATAGACATCTTCTTTAAGCACAATGGGCATGTCTACAGTGAGAATATTCTCCTTAAAGAGAATATTCATTCTCATGTGAGACTTCATTTGAAATTTGACCATCCATAAGTTATTTTTGCTTTGTCTTCAAATACCCTTTAGCATTGTCTACCTTCTTGGACTTGTCTTTTTGAAGCTTTAACATTGATTGACTGATCTTCATATATATTTTTGATTTGGGTCTCTTTAAATGCATTCGTCCTTGCTTGACTTTGACTTTGATTGGCGCATGACTCGATTTTATTTTCTTGCATTGTCGCCTTTGGTTGAGCCTTCGCGATCACATTTGAATGATCTAATTTCATCGATCACTCACAACCCACTATGCATGAGTTATAATTCAGTCAATACATTTTTACAATAATGCTCCGCTCAACCTATATTAGTTTTATAAGTTTAACCAACATTGTTTATCCTCTTAATTTACAAATAACAGTTTCACTGAATGGCGTGTGTCTTAATTGTCCTATCTAGCCGATAAATTGCAAATTCTAGTTTGGCTCAAACCCGATGCATCAAATTCTGAACCGTCTTGCGAGGCATAATCACCATACAATAGGCTCATAGGTGGGACTGTGAGATGTTGAACCCAAGGTTCATCGTGCATTCAAATCCATACCCTTGCTGATATAAAGAAGGGGGATGGGCATGGTCTTTGGACAAATGTCGCCACCAAGCCAGATAAAGGTCAGGAGGCTGTGAGAAAACAAATTGTTCAGCCAACCACCATCCACTTTCCTTATAAGACTGTAATTTTCAAAATGGCAGGCAAACATTGAAACTGGTAGGTTATTAGGGACTGCAATCCCTCCAGTCAATTGTCTCCAACATATGGCTTGCAGAAAAATAAATAAATTAATCAATCCTGTCAATTAAAGCACGAGTTAATATAAAACAATAATTTGAAAACCTCCATATGATTTTTTTTTTTTCTTTTACAAAAATCACAAATTTATATACCTGATGTCTAAAATTAAGTGAATAGAGAAAACATTAAAACATCCTGATAAATGGGATTATTTCGTATGGATTCCCATGGGATTATTTTGAACTGATTTCTTGCATTTCCTAAGTTACGAGCGCCTTGCCCAGAAAAAGTGGCCAAACTTTCATTTCTCCACCTCAACATTTTTTAAAATACATCTTTATTGGGATCCAACAAGGAACAAGTATAGTTCCTAAAGTACAAGTGAAACTGATGCTGCATTTTTAACATATACGCATTAAATAATCAAATAAAAACATAAGATTTACTTTCAATTTTACATTCATCGAGGTTCATTACATTATTTTAATGTTATTTTAGCACTAAGCATTCAAATAATGTTACGTTATAAATTAAAATAGCATTAAAAATGCATGTAATCACATTATTTTAGCATTAAGCATTCAAATTTATGCATCCAAAAATCGTTCTTCTGTGAGTTTGACCTGCAAAACAATTGTTAGACCGCCAATGACCATCTTTTTGGTTGCTGAAGGCAGTCCGGTGCTTAAGTCAGTAACTTTGGTGGAAGAATGATGTAAATCTTGACAAAACTCAGTTAAAGTTGCATACCTTTATCGAATGTTTCCTTCACCTTTTATAATGGTCGTGGTTAACTCTCTGCGTGACTTAAGCATGTGAGGCGCAACGGAAGAAGATGTTTCTTGTAACAGTCTCCTCCTTTATGGAGGAGCGTTCAGGGAGGCGTAACTCCCTCCATGACTCTTTCTAGTGCAACGTTCCTCTTCTTTATGAGAGAACTCGTGTTGGGCCTGGATTTGGGCTCTGATTCGTTTGGGTCTGGATTTAGGTTCTATTTGTTTTTCCTCATTGGCGGGCCTCTGCAGTTGGCTTTATTCTTCCTAGGCCTCGTGAGCTGGCCCAATATATTTGGCGATCTATTCTCGTGATGGATCTTTATGCCATGTGTATGGCCGTGATGATCGGTTTTTTTTTTATATGTATCATCAACTACCCCCCCTTAGTTAGTGGGCATGCCGACGTGGCCACTAACTTTGTGATAGTTCACCTTTCAATTTCATAATTACCTTGTATTTAATGTTGTCAGTAACTTTCCGCGAGTTGGTGTATCGATTATTTACTTGCCCGTTCATTTTTGCACACATTTTTGGGATTTCGCGTAGTGATCATGTCTCGCACGTTGTCCCACGAGCTTCCCTTCATTCCTTGGCTATATAAAAAGAGATGTGGCGACTTCATTTTCCCTCTTCATGCTATCTTTGAATTTAGGGTTTGCTCATCCCATCGTCTTCTTCATTTTCGTTCCTTCTCACGTTGTCTGTTGGTGATAAGTTGCTAACTCTGTCTGAGGCTCATTATTCTCCCAACAGAGCTTCTCAGTTGACGTTGGACAGTCTTCATTCCGATTATAATCTTCCACCTGACCTCAAGATTATTCTGCCTGGACAGGATGATAGCCCTTGTAATCCGAAGGCTGGGTATCCCATTGTATTCGTGCATGTTTTCTTCTGGTTTCTGGCTTTTGGTTCTAGAGTTGTCCTGGGAGTATCTGAACTTCCTAGGTATTCTTCCTACCTAAAAGGGGTCCCAATGATTGGAAGGTGATGGTGTCTTCTTATGTGAGGGCTATTCTATCCGGCATTCCTCTGACTGTAAAGGTTTTGCATTCGGTAGTTGGTCTATTGGTGCACAGGGATATCTGTTTTTTCCGTTCTCCAGAGTGTTTCGAGAAACTTAGCGATGACATTCGTGATTGGTCGCGGTGTTGGTTTTATACTTCCGTGAATTCAGGTTACTTCCAATTGCGAGGTTGTTTGATTTTTCGATCATTCCGTTTTCCCAATAAACAGAAGAATTTGTACTTGAATGCTAGGGAGCAGAAGATCAGTGATCAATTCTTGAAGCTTCATCGTTTCCCTGTGGAGGCATTTCTTTTCAAGGGCATCCTAGAACGTAGTGGTTTGTACACTATGAGCAAAGTAGAACGAGCTTTACTCACTGATTCCCGTGCTAAAACCTTAGTTGTTCATGCTGGTGTTAGTGATGCTAGCATGTATTGGGAAGTTAGCTCGGATCGGTGCGTTATGGATCTCAATGCTCTTGTTGATATCGCATTCCTGCTTCAAGAAAGAGAAATATTGTGAGGTCTACGAGTCCGTCAAGGCGATTGCCAATAGACCTTGGTCGGGTTCCAAGAAAGAAACGACTTTCTAATCGCAGTTTGCTCGGATTGTGTCCCATTCGAGTCCTGTTCAGGATGTAATGAGGGTCGTGTCCCGCCCGAGTCCGTCTCTTGACGATGTTGCAAAAGGAGATCGTGATTCTTTTAAAGAGGCTGAAGAACTGAGGCTCGCGTTGGAAATGAGCGAGAAAGAAACTACTCGTCTACTAGATGACAACGAGAAGAAGCTTTTTTCTGCTTACAGTGTTTCGGACGCTGCTGAGTTGTCTAATAATGATCCCCAGGTCATTAAATAAAAAATGCTTCAGCTAGCGGTGGAGCAATCAAAAGACATTGGTGATGTTCGAAGTTTCATGGATCATTCTCCTTCTATTGCTTGACCCGTTTGATCACATTGACCACGATCTTGAGCAGATAATGGACGGGATGAATCATCTCGCCTATGCGGGGGTGATGGGCTCGATTTATCGAGATGGTCGTGATCAAGTGGCTCTGTTGGAGAGGATATTGGCACTGTTATTGCTAGTGTTCTCTCTCAATTTGATGTGTTGAGAATGCAATGTGCGAACTTAGAGAAAACTGTAGGGGCTGCTTGAAAGTCTTTGACGGAGGCGGTGGATATGTGGGATAGGTCCACTACTAAGCTTGACTCTTTAAAAGCCAAGTTAGATGAGGTTTTACCCGTCTACGTGATGTGGAAAACAAGTTATCCGCTGAGAAAACGACTTTCGATGAAGCTTCTCATTCTGAATTGGAGCAATCCATTATGTGTGATGTCGCTGAGGAACGGGTTGAACAGATAATTGTTGCGCTTAATGATGTCAAGGCAGATGCTTTCGGGGCAGCTTGTCCCAACCAAAAATAAACTCGCTACTGCTAAGGATAGGTTTTGTATGGTCAAAGCCAAGGATTGGAAGCGAGTTGTTGACAGATGGGTTGAGATTCTCGATTATATCGAAGGTCTCGGCAAAGATTTGTCTAAGTATCACCACCTGGTCGGTGAAGCTTTTGATGATGACGATGTCGAGGAATCTGCTTCAACAGCAAAGGAGCCATTGCTTCTTCTACCATTGAGCACTCTAAGGCCATTAACACTCTCCTCTCCTTAAAAGAGTTCTTCTTTTGTTTTAGCGAGTATTGATCCTGCAGGTGCTCCTATTTCTTTTCCCACTTCTTTATCACCTTCTCTGGATGTAACAGAGTAGTGTTATTAATAAAAATTGACTTTTGTTGTTTTTTTTTTCTTTTTGGTTTTGTTGTAGCTATCGTGGCTTTTGCGTCAAATTCTTTTATAACTGCTCTCGTACTTAGGCTCATCGCTCGTCTAATGGTGGGTTACTGTTGTCCTTTTTGATTTGCTGTAAAGAGTTGCTTTCGCCTATACTTTTTCGAATCGCATTGACTTGTTCCCTTAACTCTGACTTTTTGTCTGCCAGTTTGAAGTCCTCTTGTTAACCTATTTATTAAGCATTTACTTCATTAACTCGACATCTTGGTTGACTCGAAGTTTTTGTGTTTAGTTGACTCGGATGTCCAACCTTTACTTGGTTAACTCGACATCTTGGTCGACTCAAAGTTTTTGTGTTTAGTTGACTCGGGTGTCCAACCTTTGCTTCGTTAGTTCGACATCTCTGTCGATTCGAAGTTTTTTTTGTTTAGTCGACTCGGGTGTCCAACCTTTACTTCGTTAACTCGACATCTCGATCGACTCGAAGTTTTTGTGTTTAGTTGACTTGGGTGTCCAACCTTTACTTTGTTAGTTCAACATCTCGATCAATTTGAAGTTTTTTGTGTTTACTTGACTCGGGTGTCCAACCTTTACTTCCGTAGTTTGACATCTCGGTCGTTAGAAGTTTTTTGTGTTTAGTCGACTCGGGTGTCCAACATTTACTTCGTTAGTTCGACATCTCGGTCAATTTGAAGTTTTTTGTGTTTAGTCGACTCGAGTGTCCAACCTTTACTTCGTTAGTTCGACATCTCGGTCGATTCAAAATTTTTGTGTTTAGTTGACTCGGGTGTCCAACCTTTACTTTGTTAGTTTGACATCTCAGTTGACTCGAAGTTTTTGTGTTTAGTTGACTCGGGTGTCCAACCTTTACCTCTTAGTTGATCAAACCAGAAGGTGTGTGTGACCGACTTTTATCTTTTGATTGCTTTATACGACTAATTTATTGACATATCTATTTTGCCACTACACCAAAAGGCTTGATTAGCTACACGGAGATGGCCACGACTGAAAACCGTTATTTTATTTGCCACAGCCTATAAAACTGTGGCTAGATTAGCTACACGGATATAGCCACGGCTCAAATCCGTTGGTTTATTTGCCACGGCCCAAAACCGTGGCTGTATCCTAAAGTCAGAGGTCTTGCGAAAACAAAACTCGCATCCCGCCATTGCGAAAACAGAACTCACATCCCGCCATTGCGAAAACAGTTTCGCGGTATTGAGTGAACAAAATTGGCGCAGAGGAGAGAGGAGCTCCATTTTCGTTCAAATCAGAGTGTTGGAGAACTCAAATCAGAGGAGGGAGGAGCTCCAGTTTCGCGGTCTTGTTGTCGCTCTCGTTGTCGTTCTCAAATCAGAAGAAGAAGGAGAGAGGAGCCTCCAATGTTGAGTTTGGTGAGAAGAAGAAGAACACACTGATCTTTCCGTCCCTCCTTCGGTTCAGATCTCCTTCCAGGTAAGATCCTTCTTCTTCTTTAGATCTCCTCTTCTTCAGATCTGTTTCAGATTTAAATTTTTTTGTTCTTTCAGCTACTAGTGTTCTTTCGCCTCTATTGGGATCTTCGACTCGAGAGAGAGAGAGAGAGATGTTGAGGTTGAAGCGTTTGACGTCTCTTTACCAGCAGAACCTCAGACCTGCTTTCGCGAATCTCCTCGATACAACAAGTGCAAGAAGAAGAGGAAGATATGAACAAGACGAGACCTTTCTTCAGACTCTCCCTTCACAGAGAACAACCTATCGCTTCCTCGACATCTACCAGGTTCTTCTTCTTCTCCAGATCTCTTTGTACCCCACTTCATTTTCTCTCTCTGTTTAATCGAAAGATTCAATCTTTTCGTTTTGTAGATGGGTAACAAAGCGCCCATGGAGGGTATACAAAACCCTGGTAAGTACTGCTTATATGATTTTTGTGTTTATTGAGAAAAACAGATTTTAATTAACATATTTTTATTTTTTTTCTTTTGTGGCTGAGAGTTGCAAATGCAAACAAATACTACACTTTTGGTCTATTTCCAAGGTATGTTGCTAACTCTCATCTTTTCCTCTATCTTGTAGACTTAACAGGTGTAGGTTTCTAAAATACTTATCTCTTTGTTTGAGCACTAGGTGTTTGATAAAATGTTTCAATTGTAAACTAGATTGTACAAAAGCCTGGGTTATTTTGCTTCAAGCACCTCTAAGTATTTGTAAATAATAGACTTAATCAATGGAATGTGCAAACATTTAAATTTATCATGGAAACTGTCACGCCCCGACCCGCCACGAAAATCGCAGCGTGCCGATGCGTGAACTAACCCGTAAAACAGGCGGATCGTAACCGGCCACAACATCATAATATAACACATTCTTGATACGAGAATCAAACGAAAATAAAACTACGCTAAAGTTTGAACAAAATAAATATATTTGATTCGCCCCACCAGAGTCATAGCGACAAAACCAGTATACAAACATCTAGTATAACAATATAATACATCTGAAACACAGAGGAAGCAAAACATACCCCTACAGGGTGGACACAACCAAAAAGCACAAAACGCGCCTACAACAGAAACCGGGGCCTACGCTCCACGATCAGCAGAAACTCCAACACTGCCTGCACTCCAATAGAAGCACACCCCTTGCGGGGTCAGCAAAGCAGAAAGCTAGCTGGTGCGAGCTAACTAAATACAAATAACAGAATAATAAACAAGGAAAATTCATGCCACACAACAATGAATAAGCAACAAGTTCTAAAGTCTAAATCACACCGTGTCTCTAAGGATAATGTTTCTAAGTTCAAGCAACAACACAAACATTTCAAATTCAACAATAACTACAAGTCTACGATATATGCCAATCAGTACACGTAATTCAAACATGGTAAGTATCAAGCGATGGAAATGAATACAATCTCATAATTCTTCCAAGTCTCCTAAGTATAGCCATCAAGTTGAAACCAAAAATCCTGTAAAATTCTGTATAAGTGTCTCATATCGTAGGTATCCGCATACCCTACGAATGTGTCTCACCCAGACACATCCCACAACGTGCACCAGTACCACTTCGGGCTTGTTTGTATCCTAATGGGATGCCATCTGCCAGAATACAAACTCAAACATCCCGAACGACTGGCCTAACACGGCCAACCTAACATAATCAAAATCAAGCGCGCTGGGAGGGAAAGCGAGTAATCTCCAAAGCACGACCTCCGGGACCCGTCCTACTGGACTCTATAGTGGCAAGTGCGTGCGGGAGCTCACCGCACCTCAGCAAGCTTGCCACATGCAATAGCGTCCACAATGTCAGGTGCGAGTCATCTCAAGCACCATCCAACTCACGATGCGAGCGAGCTCCTAAGCATCGGCACAACAGGCATTATAGTGGGGTAAAGACACTTATACTACTATCCACATGCACAAATGACAAGTCTGTACATAACCAAATGTACAAACGTGCAATCATAAACAATTCGGCAATTTTTATAAAACCACGACTATGCCAAGGTCCCAACATGACCCAATTCACCACGATGAATTTATTCGAGTCAATTATCATACATGCTCAAGACTCGGCAATCCATGGTAAAATATGACATGTTATGCAAACTCGAAAACGAAGCATACAAGTCCAATGTCATTACACCAAACCTAATCACACCCAAAATTCATTCACTATTCGACTTTATTCAAGTATATCATGCTTTCAGGAAACCTAATACATACTTCATTCATAAATAACCAACATAATCATCGAAATATCTGAAACCCCGAATTTCGGATTTGAATTCAATTATACCCAATTGACGGTATAATGTAAAAATTCAATTTAGGATTTCAAATAATTATTTTCTCAAAATAAATATTATAATTCTAATCACCTGGGCGGAATGGATTTTCAAAACCCAAATCCTACCTGTCGAAGCTCCAACCACGCAAAACCACGAATGCGGGACCATGAAAATTCTAAAACTGCAAGGCGGCCTCGAAAATGAGTAAACTAGGCGAAAACTAGAATAAATAAATAAATTTAATCGGCGCGCGACTGAAAGAAAAAATTACATGCAATAGAAATTCGGCAACCACCCCGCCGAAATCCAAAGTTTGGCGAAAATGCGCTGAAACCCTCCCTACTCCGGTCTGATCGCCTCCAAACTGCACAACAGGCCGGAAATGGGTCTAAGAATCCTCAGAGTCACGAATACGAGGCTCACCCACGCACCCAAAGCCCGGATTCACGCCGAGGAACCCTCCAAACAAACATGCACCCAGATTTTTGAAAAATTTTCGGCCAACCCCAAAACAACCTTGCATGTCGGTTCTAAGGGCTCCCAAGGACTCCACCAAGGCCCCAACATGGCTGATCGGAGCTATGGAAACCGATCAAACCCCAAACCCAAATGAAAACTGATTTTTTTTTTTCGAAAAAAACAACCGAGAAATGAAGAGGGAATGCAGAGAGGAAGAAATCAGGAGGAGGAGGTGAGCTTGGGGGACGAAAATCAACCAAAAATGTCGAAGAAAATCGGCTGGAGGCGAAGAGTCGAAGCACTCTGTAAGAAAAAAGAAAAGGAAAGAGAAAGAAGAAGAAAGGGGAGGGGGTCAATTTCTTTTAAGTGGTGGGTGGCTATGTGCCCCCACCACCTTTGCTGAGTACACCCCGCCCAAAAAAAAATCTTTTTTTTTTTTTAAAACGCAGGTATCACATCATACACACCTTAAAAAAAATCTCGTCCTCGAGATCGGACAAAAGCCACGACAAGAAAACCTAGGCAAAAAGCTCGGGGTATTTCTGTCTCATCTGGTCCTCCAGCTCCCAAGTCACGTCACCCGCTCGGTGGCTCCACTGAACCTTCACTAACTTCACTATCCTCCGACGAAGATGTTTCACATCATCATCAACAATGGCTACTGGCCTCACTGGATACGTCAACTCATCCGCAATCTCCACCTCGGCAGGCTCTATAATCTGTGACGGGTCTGCCAAACACTTCTGCAACATGGATACGTGAAACACGTCGTGGATACCTGACATACTCTGTGGCAAAGCCAATCTGTAGGCCACTGGTCCAATCCTCTCAGTAATCTCATATGGCCCTACATACCTCGGTGCAAGTTTCCCACGACTTCGAAACCTAACAACTCCGCGCATCGGGGAAACTTTCAGAAAAACCCTGTCACCAACATCAAACTCTAACTCCTTACGCCTCCTATCAGCGTAACTCTTCTGTCTACTCTGGGCTGTCAACAAATGCGCTCTAATCAGTTCAATCTTCTCAGTAGTTTCTCTGATCACATCCGGCCCCATCACAACTGACTCTCCAATCTCTGCCCAACAAACAGGTGACCTACACAGTCGTCCATAGAGTGCCTCAAACGGTGCCATGCCAATACTTACGTGGTAGCGGTTGTTGTACGCAAACTCACATAACGGTAGGTGATCTTCCCAACTGCCCCCAAAGTCTAAAATGCATGCTCTAAGCATGTCTTCCACTACCTGATTCACTTGCTCAGATTGGCCATATGTCTGTGGATGATAAGCTGTACTCATGTCCAATCTAGTACCCATAGCTTGCTGAAAGCTCTGCCAGAAGTGGGCTGTGAAAAGCGGATCTCTGTCGGATACAATCGAAACAGGCGACCCATGAAGGCGAACTATCTCCCGAATGAACAACACCGCTAGACTGTCTGCCGTCCGATTCATACTAACAGGGATGAAATGTGCACACTTCGTCAACCGATCAACAATGACCCATATCGACTCATTACCTTTCCTCGACCGTGGAAGTCCATCGATGAAATCCATAGTGATATACTCCCACTTCCATGTCGGGATATCCAATGGATGCAATAACCCAGACGGTCTCTAATGCTCAGTTTTCACCTGCTGACAAGTTGCACACCGTGCCACAAACTCTCCAATGTCTTTCTTCATGTCATGCCACCAGACGGAACACAAAGCCGCCCACGAAACCGCAACCCTCCATCTGAGCCCACTGACCAATCGGTAGGGCACTCATCCAATGTGTCCACTACCAAATCTGCTATCTGCCTCGTAATCACTGGATCAGAGGTCTGTTTCTCCACCACTCTACTGATCAACGACGGATAAACCCGCTATCATGCTGCCCTCTGTACTGAAAGTAGGCTGAACTGCAAATGAAACTAATGTCTCAAGTGTTTGGTACTCCTGATTCATCATGGTTGCCATCACTGCATGTCGCCTACTCAAGGCATCTGCAACCACATTGGCCCTACCAGGCTGATATTGTATCTCGAAGTCATAGCTGCTAAGGAAATCAACCCATCGTTGTTGCCTCATATTCAATTCCCTATGAGTGAATAGGCACTTCAAACTCTTGTGATCTGTGAACAACTCAAACCTCTCACCATACAGATAATGTTTCCAGATCTTCAAAGCAAAGACTACGGCTGCCAATTCTAAATCATGTGTCGGATATTTTCGCTCGTGGGGTTTCAACTGTCGAGACGCATAGGCTACGACCTTCTTGCCTTGCATCAACACTCCACCCAATCCTGTACCGCAAGCATCAGTAAATACCACCAGTCGGCTACCAGGTGTCGGAATAATTAACACTGGTGCTGAAGTCAACCGAAGCTTCAAAGTTTCAAAAGCTTCTTCACACTTTTCTGACCATACAAAAGGAGCATTCTTCCTAGTTAACTGAGTGAGTGGTGCTGCAATCAAGGAAAATTTCTCGATAAACCGTCGGTAATAACCAGCCAAACCCAGAAAACTACAAATCTCTGTCACACTACTAGGTCGTCTCCAAGACTTCACTGCTTCGAATTTCTCGGGATCCACTGCAATACCTCCACTAGAAATGACATGCCCAAGAAATCGAACTTCAGGCTCCCAAAAATGACACTTACTGAAC
Organism: Berberis vulgaris; assembly: GCA_963556465.1. NCBI lineage: Eukaryota > Viridiplantae > Streptophyta > Magnoliopsida > Ranunculales > Berberidaceae > Berberis > Berberis vulgaris. Next base: position 53,232,766 of record OY747124.1, on the reverse strand, counting down.
TTCGCATACAACTGATTTTCTCTAAGTGTCTGCAAAACAATGCGAATGTGCTCTCTGTGCTCCTCTAAACTCCTCGAGTACACTAAGATATCATCAATGAAGATTACCACAAACTTGTCCAAGTACGGACTGAAAAATCTATTCATCAAATCCATGAAGAAAGCTGGTGCATTTGTTAATCCAAATGGCATGACTGGAAACTCATACAAGCCATAACGGGTCCGAAAAGCGGTAATTGGAACAGAATGTTCCTCAACTCTCATCTGATGGTACCCAGACTGCAAATCTAACTGTGAAAACACTACGGCTCCCCTCAACTGATCCAATAGATCATCAATCCGAGGCAATGGATATTTATTCTTGATGGTCACTTTATTCAGATCTCGATAATCTATGCACATCCTCAATGATCCATCCTTCTTGGATACAAATATTGCTGGAGCTCCCCAAGGTGAATTGCTCGGACGAATAAACCCCTTACGAAGCAACTCATGAAGTTGTACTTTCATATCTTCCAATTGCTTAGGAGCAAGTCTGTACGCAGATTTAGATATAGGTGCAGTACCAGGAACAAGGTCAATCCGAAACTCTACCTCACGACGAGGAGGGATACCAGGAATCTCCTGAAACACATCAGGGAACTCACACACAACCTCTACAGAACTGGTGTCGGGATAAGAAATCTCAAGAGAGCTAAGAAAACTCGACATCAAAGAAACCGAATCGGGCTCACAAGCCAACACACGAGGCGAAACATCAGGTGGCGCTAACATCACCGACCTATGTAAGCAATCAATGATCACCGGATGACTGGACAACCAATCCATCCCTAGAATCAAATGATAGCCCTCAAAACCCAAGACAATAAAGTCAAACACAAAGTTGTACCCCAACAAGGAAAACTCGAAACGGGGACAATACTCCCACAACCAAACCGAACTGCCCAAGGGAGACACAACGCACAAGGGCTCCGGCAAAGGCACTACCTCAAGGTTGTCTCTAACAACCAACTGTCTAGAAATAAAAGACCTAGATGCTCCTGTATCGAAAAGAGCCCTCAACAGGGAAGACGAAGAATGCACAAAACCTGGCACATAACACATGTATCCTGAATCACATAACACACTAACATGCAATTTTTCCTACGCATAATGCACATAACATAATCTTACTACATCTGGCACACACAAAACGACAATAAAAATAAATAAAATAACATACCCTCAACATTTCCCTGACCGGGAATAGCTACTAGGCGAACAAGCGGTGCTGGGAGAGGGACTCTCTGACCAATTCCAGGCGCAGGTGCTAACTGTCCCTGAGGCGCCCTCTGCTGTGCTGGTCCATCCCTATTATGAGGACAAAGTCTAGAAAAGTGCCCCAATTGTCCACAAGTATAACAAACTATATGATCCCATCGATTTGTCTGACCTCTTGGACAATCACGGGCTACATGTCCCTCCTGACCACAAGTGAAGCAACCGCTCCTAGTTCTTGTCTGACCACCCCACCTAGGCTGTCTCTGTTGCTGCTGTCGATGATCTCCTCGGGAATGTCTGTCGCCTCTGCGGTCTCTGCCAGTCCTAACTGGTCCCCCTCTACCAGGGTCTCTCTGTTGGACAGCGGCACGCTCTGGCTGCTGTGCCTGCTCAATTGTCTGGCTTCCTCGGCCAAACCTTTGACTACGTTCTGAACCTCTAGCTCGTCGAACCAAAGTCTCTTGTCTACACTCGGCGTCCACTCGCTCCTGACTCAAAGTGACGTCCACTAATCTCTCAAAAGGACGATCAATCATCACCATCAACTGTTTCCTTAGAAACGGGTTCAGACCACTCAAAAACTTCTTGTTCTTCTTCTCTGGAGTATCTATAAAACAAGTGGCATAGCGGCTCAACTGTGTAAACTCGGACAAGTATTTAGAAACAGATCTAGAACCCTGCTGTAAATGTAGAAACCTGTCCACTATCTCAGCTCTGGCAGAATCAGGAACAAAATATTGTTCAAACACCTGGCAAAATGTATCCCACTGCATCTCCGACACATCACGGCTCTGCCTCACTGAATCCCACCAGTACATAGCCTCTCTGACAAACTGGTGTGCTGCTAACTCAGTACGCTGTATAGGTGTCAGCACCATCCTCTCAAATATGAGCGCTACCTTACGGATCCACCGATCCGCAACTAGGGAATCTCAAGTGCCATCAAATCTTTCACCACCCAAGCTGACGAAATCCCTGTTGCGCCGAGTAAACGGATCCTCTGACTGACTGCCCTGCCTCATATTTTGTGCCAACAGGGTCATCATTTCCATAAAAGCCTGAGAGACATCCTCTCCAGCAGTGCCTGATCCCTCACCCTGGGATCTCTTACCACGCGCCATCACCAAACAACCTCTACGAAAAAGAAAACACACATACCATACATCAAACAACACAACAAAAGTCCTAACTCCTCTACCCATTTCACTCAAGAAAGTGGTATATGATGATGTTCTATGTGAACCGGTAAACAATGGCTCTGATACCAAGCTCTGTCACGCCCCGACCCGCCACGAAAATCGCAGCGTGCCGATGCGTGAACTAACCCGTAAAACAGGCGGATCGTAACCGGCCACAACATCATAATATAACACATTCTTGATACGAGAATCAAACGGAAATAAAACTACGCTAATTTGAACAAAATAAATATATTTGATTCGCCCCGCCAGAGTCATAGCGACAAAACCAGTATACAAACATCTAGTATAACAATATAATACATCTGAAACACAGAGAAAGCAAAACATACCCCTACAGGGTGGACACAACCAAAAAGCACAAAACGCGCCTACAACAGAAACCGGGGCCTACGAGCCACGATCAGCAGGAACTCCAACACTGCCTGCACTCCAATAGAAGCACACCCCTTGCGGGGTCAGCAAAGCAGAAAGCTAGCTGGTGCGAGCGAACTAAATACAAATAACAGAATAATAAACAAGGAAAATTCATGCCACACAACAATGAATAAGCAACAAGTTCTAAAGTCTAAATCACACCGTGTCTCTAAGGATAATGTTTCTAAGTTCAAGCAACAACACAAACATTTCAGATTCAACAATAACTACAAGTCTACGATATATGCCAATCAGTACACGTAATTCAAACATGGTAAGTATCAAGCGATGGAAATGAATACAATCTCATAATTCTTCCTAGTCTCCTAAGTATAGCCATCAGGTTGAAACCAAAAATCCTGTAAAATTCTGTATAAGTGTCTCATATCGTAGGTATCCGCATACCCTACGAATGTGTCTCACCCAGACACATCCCACAACGTGCACCAGTACCACTTCGGGCTTGTTTGTATCCTAATGGGGTGCCATCTGCTAGAATACAAACTCAAACATCTCGAACGACTGGCCTAACACGACTAACCTAACATAATCAAAATCAAGCGCGCTGGGAGGGAAAGCGAGTAATCTCCAAAGCACGTCCTCCGGGACCCGTCCTAATGCACTCTATAGTGGCAAGTGTGTGCGGGAGCTCACCGCACCTCAGCAAGCTTGCCACATGCAATAGCGTCCACAATGTCAGGTGCGAGTCATCTCAAGCACCATCCAACTCACGATGCGAGCAAGCTCGTAAGCATCGGCACAACAGGCATTATAGCGGGGTAAAGACACTTATACTACTATCCACATGCACAAATGACAAGTCTGTACATAACCAAATGTACAAACGTGCAATCATAAACAATTCGACAATTTTTATAAAACCACGACTATGCCAAGGTCCCAACATGACCCAATTCACCACGATGAATTTATTCGAGTCAATTATCATACATGCTCAAGACTCGGCAATCCACGGTAAAATATGACATGCTATGCAAACTCGAAAACGAAGCATACAAGTCCAATGTCATTACACCAAACCTAATCACACCCAAAATTCATTCACTATTCGACTTTATTCAAGTATATCATGCTTTCAGGAAACCTAATACATACTTCATTCATAAATAACCAATATAATCATCGAAATATCTGAAACCCCGAATTTCGGATTTGAATTCAATTATACCCAATTGACGGTATAATGTAAAAATTCAATTTAGGATTTCAAATAATTATTTTCTCAAAATAAATATTATAATTCTACTCACCTGGGCGGAATGGATTTTCAAAACCCAATTCCTACCGGTCGAAGCTCCAACCACGCAAAACCACGAATGCGGGACCACGAAAATTCTAAAAATGCAAGGCGGACTCTAAAATGAGTAAACTAGCCGAAAACTAGAATAAATAAATAAATTTAATCGGCGCGCGACTGAAAGAAAAACTTACATGCAATAGAAATTCGGCAACCACCCCGCCGAAATCCAAAGTTTGGCGAAAACACGCCGAAACCCTCCCTACTCCGGTCTGATCGCCTCCAAACTGCACAACAGGCCGGAAATGGGTCTAAGAATCCTCAGAGTCACGAATGCGAGGCTCACCCACGCACCCAAAGCCCGGATTCACGCCGAGGAACCCTCCAAACAAACATGCACCCTAATTTTTGAAAAATTTTCGGCCAACCCCAAAACAACCTTGCATGTCGGTTCTAAGGGCTCCCAAGGATGCCACCGAGGCCCCAACACGGCTGATCGGAGCTATGGAAACCGATCAAACCCCAAACCCAAATGAAAACTGATTTTTTTTTTCGAAAAAAACAACCGAGAAATGAAGAGGGAATGCAGAGAGGAAGAAATCAGGAGGAGGTGAGCTTGGGGGACGAAAATCAACCAAAAATGTCGAAGAAAATCGGCTGGAGGCGAAGAGTGCTTCGAAGAACTTCGCACTCTGTAAGAAAAAAGAAAAGGAAAGAGAAAGAAAAAGAAAGGGGAGGGGGGTCGTTTTCTTTTAACGGGTGGGTGACTATGTGCCCCCACCACCTTTGCTGAGTACACCCCGCCCAAAAAAATCTTTTTTTTTTTTTTTTTTTAAAACTCAGGTATCACAGAAACTTTATCTCACATTGCTATGTGGTCAAAATTTTGAATTTTTATCCAATTTAACCATCCTGTTATCCATTTCCATGCTGAACTCTCTCTCTCTTTTGCCAAATCAATGGAACCTGTGTCATTCAAGAAGTTATATCTTCCTGCTTAGTTTTCTTGTTTAGTGGTTTTGTTGCATGCTAGTCTTAGATTGAATTTACTAGAGTTTAATGTGTGGTTACATTGATGGTAGTTAAGCATGATGATTGTCCTTAATAGTTCCCTTTGGTGTTTGCAGACTACATAGTCATACTTTTTGATATACTTGTTTATCCTCATAACTTCAGTTATGTATGTTACCCCTGGAGTAGAGAGTGATTTTAAGGAAAGAGTAAATGGTATTGGAGAAGTGAGAAGTAACGTTGCTTTTATTGTTTCCCACACATAGCACTGCAAGCCTTCTTTGCATGGTTTAAAAATCATGCATAAAAATAGACCAAACAGACTTGCAGAGAAACAATCAAAGAGTGATTGAAAAAAAGGGAGCCATGGAAGTATCATCAACAATTATCATCTTCCTTGTTTTAGTTTTGTTTCCAATCTCTTCTTCTTCTTCTCACCATGTTGTTTCTGATCAACAAGACTTGGATCTGTTAGAGTTTCCATTGAACTTGGATTACTAGGAGGCTAAGTTCTTCTTGTGGGGTGTTTTGTGTCAAGAACTCGATAAGGTGGCTCCCACTTTGACCAAGGGAGGACCACCACCTACTGGTGCTCAAAAGGCAAATTTGGATCACTGCACCACAGATGTTATCACCCAGTTTGCTTACCAAGAAGTGGGTCATTTAAGGTAATATATACTTTCATTGTTATAAATTATTTCATTTATGATCTGTTTTACACTTCAAGTTTAACGAATCGAGATTATCTCCACCATGATATACTGTGCAAAACCCCTATACATCCACAAGTAATTCACTTGTGGAATCCAAATATTTTTAGCATTCCTGATTTTTTCTTCGGTGTAGGACAACCGCCTATAAGAAGTTGATGTAGCGCATTGCTGGATCGTTATACCATAGTCTTGATGATTGGACTCTTGTAGCCGCCTATTGTCTTAATATTTGGTTTTCAATGCCTGCTTGTTGCAGGTTTTTTGGTTGTTTAATTAGCTCAAGACGCTATCATACGAGCATTGCTCTACCAGCGTTCATCCGAAAAGGTGAAACCATATGGAATTACAATGGCAGAGTTTACCAACCGAATATCTGCCTTAAGAAATAATCTAGGGCATCATGAGGTAAAGGATGAAGGACTTTTAGTTCCACCCAAGTTGGGTGCTGAAGGGCATACTAGTGCTCATTCCATGAAGCCATCTAGTACTCCATGTAAGTCATAGTGCAACTTTGATGCACCATACGGTAATGACACTAAAGTTTGATGTTTTATATGCTTCATAAAATTTCACCACGGTTTTGTGTGATGCAGGGATCTTTACGCTCAATACATGTTTGCAGAGCTTGAGGCAATAGGCGTGGAATGCATCCTATCTATGTTCAATAATTTGCTCAGTAAGCAGTGACTGAAGGGAAGGGAATACAGGGGATCCCTAAGATTAGTCAAATTGGTGTATGATGTTGGTGCTGTTGTCAACAGTGATCCTGAAGTAAATAACTACTTGAAGGTGCATATAATCATATCCCCTTTTTCTAGAAGTTAATCAATTTATCGCACCTTTACAACCGTTGTCAGCAATAGTTTTCTCTTCACTACTGATTAAACAAATAATTACCCTTTCTTATGGAACTTTTTTGTCAATGAGCATTTCCATACTTTCTCATCTATGTTATGTGCAAAGTGACAAATAAAATCATAAAACTAAACTGATCTGTTTGTTGCTTACACGGATTTCAGGTTGTATTTGTCCTATACTACAATGTATCTGTGGCAGAAATGCTCATTCCAGGAAGTGAGCTATCACAACATATCAACACTGCAGGTATGGAGGCAAGTGGCACAAGCAACATGAAATTCGCACTCAATAGTTTGCCTCATTATTGGGACACTGGATGGAGCTAATGTGGAAATCAAAAAGGAAACTGGGAAGGAGAACTTTTTCCTTTTTCGTGCTGAAGCTGATCATGTCCCAAGGCTGAACAAGGAGAAAGAGAATGGACAGGTTACCCAAAAGTTTCTTTTCTTCTTTCTAAATCTCAAATCCAAAATTCACAAGAGCCCATGAAAGGCTTCATCTAATTGTAGTACATCTCTACAATACAGTTCTTTGGTTGATCTAATCTAATTTTATTGTGAGTGCTTTGATGTTGACATTGCAGTTCAAGCCAGATCCACGATTTGAAGAGGCCAAGCAGTTTATAAGAAGTGGTGCATTTGGTACTTACGACTACAACCCACTCCTAGATTCATTGGAAGGAGACTCTGGATATGGACGGGGATATTATTTCTTGGTTGGTTATAATTTCCCAAGTTATATGGATCTCAGGCTAAGGTCGATGAACCTTACAAGTAAGCAATTCGGCACTGACTTTTTTCTTTTAATGTTTTCACTGAGTAAAGTTCTCATGTTTCATCTATAGCATCAGTAATCATATTCTTGGGGATCTCCCCTGACTATTGAAAGTTTCCATCATGGTCACCTTGTTTAACTTAACCAAAAATTGCATAAAAAACCCGGTAGAGGTACAACGTGGAGTGAAAGTAAAACAGGGGCATCTGTTGATTTATGCTTCTGAAGTCCACTCTACTAAATTGTTCTTTTTGCAGGTGGCATGAATGGTTCCATAGTTTATGAACTTGATAGACCTGAAAATGCGGGACTTGGAAAATTAAGGATGGTTATAATCCAGCAACATGGATGTTGGAGCTGCACAAGCAGATATCCTGGGGATTGACTTCACCGATGTGTACAAGAACTCAGAACTATACAAGTGAGTTTCAGATATAAACTACCTAAACAGCTATCAATGAAACATAAATTGATCACAATCGCAAAATTTTATTTTATTGGTGGATGTTTTTAATTTTTTATTTTAGGAGGAACAAAGCTTTAATCAAGGAACTGAGTATCCCTGCCTCTGGTTCAAAAGACATTCATTTCTCTTCGCAGTATTCACAATCTTTCCTTGTTCAATGCATGGCTTGCCTATGGAAACAACATTGGTCATACTGGCGCAACCCACAATACTCTGCAGTGAGGTTTTTCTTCACCGGTATCATAACAGTCCTGTTCGGCACAGTGTTCTGGGATCTTGGATCTAAAACGTAAGCAAATATATTAAAATTTGGAATTAAAAGAAAGTCTTTCATGTGTTAGCATATCGTGATTTATCTCATGTTGGAAATTGCAGGAACGGGCAACAAGATTTGCTTAATGCAATGGGATCTTTGTATTCTGCTGTTTTATTCCTTGGAACACTATATGCTACGTCTGTACAACCGGTGGTTGCTGTAGAAAGAACAGTCTTCTACCGAGAGAAAGCTGCAGGAACCTATTCCGCATTGCCTTACGCTTTTGCTCAAGTAATTAATAGCTTCCATTATTATTTTGAAAACCTCATGTTAACTTATTTCATTGAAGAAAGTAAATAAATATTTTTTCGTTTGTGCTTGCAGATTATGATTGAGATGCCATATATCTTCGCACAAAGTTTGGTATATGGGGTTATAGTGTACTCCATGATCGGATTTCATTGGTTAGTTGCCAAATTCTTGTGGTACTTGTTCATCATGTACCTCACATTGTTGTACCTCACGTTCTATGGAGATGCTGAAACGACATTTGCTCGTGTTAGAGATAAGGTATTTCATATGCATATTTAATTGGATTCTGATTGCTAAGACTAAATAGGGATTGAGTTTCATCCACTATGACAAGCTCCAGTCACATACCAATGCTAAATCGTTTGTGTTCATATGGGATATAGGTGAAAGTTCCATTATATGGCTGTGACTGTTATGCTTATGCTCTTCTAGCCTCTGGTTTTGTGGACCTTGTTGTTGAATCCGGCCTCAAGGTTAGACATTGATTTCTTTCCTTTCTATAATAATGATAGGATTCATATCATAACAGTCAGGATTTCCCTGTGTAACCTAATACATTGAAGCATCAATGCTTTGCACTACTTGGGAGTTGATCTTGTTTCCTGCATTTCAGCCATATGATTTCTTGTCATTGGTTCCGGTCATAAAAGGTGCTGGTGGATTAATTACTGATTGGAAGGGGAATCAACTTTACTGGGATGTATCTTCAGAGTCATCAGCACCAAGTATGATTTCTTTCAGTGAACTTTCAGAAGAATTTTTCTGAACTCTATTATGTAAAATCTTTTTTCCTGTCCACTTACTGCGAGATGACCAAGCACTCAGATCCAAATTAAAAAATTGGGCCCTTACTAATTCGTTTTAAATTTGGAAGCAACTTCAATTTCAAGCTTTCATAATTTTGGGTTCTTAAATGTGATTTTGCAGGTTTTAAGGCGTTTATGCTGGTTCGGAGTATGATTTGTTTCGTTTTCCTTCGCTCATTGTCTGCCTTCGTATTAGACGCTGATGTTTTTGTCGCTTTATTTTTCTTTGCTTCGTCCTCGTATGTTGTTAGTGGTTCGGGTCGAGCTTGCAACCGCTGATGAGACCTTTTGGCTTGTACGAATTGGTTGATGCAAACTTCTCCATGTTTTGTGCATTCGTGAAGTGTTTCATCAGTACCCTTGTTTCGATATAGATCGGTTCGAGTGAGGAGTTCGCCTAGCTGCTTCGTGTGCTCTGCTTCCTCAAGTTACGCAGTGTGCGGTGTATATCAACTTTCTGCATTGTTCTTTTGATCCCGCAACATTTCTGTTTTTTCCTTCCATGTGATCTGTTTGTCTGGCATTTCGATGAACTCACTGAGTAGTCTTTTCTGAGCCCAGTGCTCAATTTCGTCTTTCCAGTTGTAGCATTCTTCGGTATCATGCCCATGATCCTTATGGAATGAACAATATTAATTTTTGTCTCTCCCTTCCGGATCCCCTCTCATCCGAAGTGGCCAGTTGACATTATCTCACTTCTCTATGTGTTTCAGTATATTTGCTCGACTTGTCTTCAGGTTTGTATAAGGCTTGTATGTGGTCTTCATTATACTTGTTACCCGTTCGTGTTAATTGTAGCCCCCCGGATTCTTGTCGTCGCGAATCGCTCATTCCGCTGCTTTGATGCTTCTTTGATGGGTTGTCGCCTTCCTGTTGTCCGTCGTTCTGCCTTATTTCTTCATTTCTTTCTTGTTTCCTTCAATTTTTTTTCTCTTTTTTGGTCATTTTTCCTCCTGGATGCCTTCATTTCCTTTGGGGAAATATGTTTTTGTTCTATTTTTAGTAGGATTGACATGCCCTTTGGAGGCTCCAGGTTAAGAGCGTCAAAGAAGGGGCCTCTCTTCAATCCGGCCATGAAGGTTGCAGCGACTATGTCATCGCTACATCCATCAATCATTGTCAATTAATTTGTAAAGCGAGTGACATAATCTCGTATTGTTTCTTCGGGCTTCTGTCTGATGTGCAGGAAGTAGTGTGACCCTTTCCCCATACGTTGGCTTCCGATGAATCTGGTGATGAAAGCGGTGGCCAGAGCTTGAAAGGAATGTATTGGCCTTGGTGGTAGGCTATTGAACCAGTTCATCGCTGTAGACATGAGGCTAATTGGGAATGTTCTGCATAAGATCGACTCCATGGTCTCCTTTAGGGCCATCATGTAGTAGAAGTGCCTCAAATGACCGGTTGGGTCGGAAGTGCCATCATATACTTCGAATTTTGGTGGAGTGGACTTTTTCGGCATTGTCGCTTTCATGAGGGTGTCGGAGAATGGCGGTTTCGCACGGACAGCACCAACTTATGCGTCAAAAAATCGTCCTCCTGTGAGTTTGACCTGCAAAACAATTGTTAGACTGCCAAGGACCACCAAAAACCACTTTTTTGGTGGACGAAATCACTATGATGCTTAAGTTAGCAACTCTGTTGGAATAATGAAGTAAATCTGGACAAAACTCAGTTAAAGTTGCATACATTTGTTGAATATTCCATTTACCCTTTATAATGGTCATGGTTAACTCTCTACGTGACTTAAGCATGTGAGGCGCAACGAAATGACATGTTTCTTGTAACAGTCTCCTTTATGGAGGTGCGTTCGGGGAGGCGTAACTCCTTCCACGGTTTTTTTTGGTGCAATGTTCCTCTCCTTTATGAGAAAACTTGTGTTGGGCCTGGATCCGGGTTTTGATTCGTTTGGGCCTGGATCTAGGCCCTATTTGTTTTTCCTTATTGACAGGCCTCGTCCGAGCCTCTGCAGTTGGATTTATTCTTCCTGGGCCTCATGAGCTGACCCAATAGATTGGGCGGTATATTCTCGTTATGGATCTTTATGCCACGTGTACGACCGTGATAATCAGTCTTTTTTTTTTTATGTATTATCACAAATATTACTATGTTAGGCCAAAGGTGTACCAACTGAGTTGGTAGAGGTGTGGCAGATGGAATCACACGTCACGAGTTCGATCCCGGCCGGCAGCATGCAGTAGGGAGGGTTAAGGGTAAAAAAAATAAAAATATTATTAGGTTATAAATTAAATAGCATTAAATAGTGATGATACATCAAAGTATACCGATCATCATGACCGTACACATGGCATAAATACCCATCACGAGAATACAACGTCCAATCTATTGGGCCAGCTCATAAAGCCCAGGAAGAATGAAGCTAATTATAGAGGCCCAGACAAGGTCCACCACTGAGGAGACGTAAACATAGCTCGAATCCTGACCCAAACGAATCAGAGTCCGAGTCTAGGTCCGACACGAGTTCTCTCATAAAAAAGATGAACGTTGCACCAAAAAAGAGCCATGGAGGGAGTTACGCCTCCACGAACGCATCTCCATTAAGGAGGACACTATTATAAGAAACATCTCCTTCCGTTGTGCCTCACATGCTTAAGTCACGTAGTGAACATTATGAAAGGTAAAGAGAACATTTGACAGAGGTATGCAACTTTAACTGAGTTTTATCCAGATTTACATCCTCCTTCCAACAGAGTTATTGACTTAAGCATCGGAGTGCCTCCGTCCACCAAAAAGGTGGTCATAGGCAGTCTAACAATTGTTTTGCAGGTCAAACTCTCAAGTGGACGATTTTTGGCCGCATCTGTTTGGCATCGTCCGTGGGGAACGATGAGTTTTCATTTTAAAAATAAGATTTACAGTAACAAAGCTCACGCAACTCGATAGAAGATCAATGGAATACTCCACAAATCTTCAATGTGACGATAATAGATACGACATGCTGCCTAATATTGATCCAAAGACAACCATGGAAACAACTATACCTACTGGAAAAGAGCTCCAACACGTAACGGTTCAGATATCTCTGACATCATGGGGAATCCATGAGTGGAGATGCTTATGGCTCAAATGAACAATGTGATCGAGACGATAGACAGGATCATCCGAGACCTGCTGGGCAGCAGCTTTCAAGAAGAAGCCACCCAGCTTAAGAGACACTTGGCTAACAATAGCTCCAAGTGCAACCAAGGGACGACCGAAAGTCTACAGCTGAAGAAGCCCGAGTACGGAGGAACATTTTCAACTTTGATAGCGAGTCGAAACGAGATTCTTGAAGCAATGGCAAGAGGATAAGATGTCAAATGGCCGTCAAATATGAGAGGAGATCCGAAAAAGAGAAGCAAGAGCAGACACTGCCTCTTCCACAACGATTATGGCCACGATACTAAAGATTGTTGCAGCATAAGAAACGAAATTGAACGCCATATCAAAGAAGGATGACTTAGAGAGTTCGTCAAACTCGAGGGTGAAACAATCATTTCAAATAAGCAATCAAAAGAAACAATCTACGTCTTGCATGACATGGATGGGGAAAAAGAGTAATCCAATCAATCTAGGAAGCGTATAGTCAGAGACTTACGCACAAAGATCAGATTCCAAGAACCATCCGCACAACGTGCAAAACCAATACAAAGGACCCTTACCTTCTCAAACGAATATGCTGATGGGGTTAATTTCCCACACAATGATGCTTTAGTGATTTCGGTCAGGATAGCTAAATGGGAAATCAAAAGAATATTGATCGACACCGACAGCTCGGCCAACCTCTTATACCTAACAGCTTTTCGAAAGATGTAGTTCACCACGAAGATCCTCTAACCAAGTGATCAGTCTATGGTGGGTTTCAGTGGGGAACAATGTAACCCACTGGGGATGATCCGACTACCAGTTAAAGCAGGATACAGGGAAGCAAAGAGTATTAATGACAGACTTTCTCGTCGACGGCGCTCCTGCTGTGTACAACATGCTACTCGAAAGACCGGAGATACACAATATGGGCGCAATATCCTCCACTATCCACCAATGTGTGAAGTACCATACCGACAATGGCATTGGAAGAATAAAAAGGGACCAACCAGCAGTCTGAGAATGCCATTTCGTTGCTATAAAGACTCCCTATAAATAGTAATTAGCGCAACGACTAGAAGAGTCTTCACAACAACTTGATGAAACGAGTTTGAGTTCTCCAATTGACAATATGGCTACAACCAGTCCACGAGATCGACCCAACACGGGCAACAGAAAAAAGAAATGGTCGAAGTCTACTTAGACAACGAAGTAGAAAAGACGATCTGAATCGACACAAAGATCCAACCTGAACTCGCCAAAGAAGTGATTCAACTGCTGAAAGATAACCAAGACGTTTTCGGATGGACGATGAAGGACATGGTGGAAATAGATCCACCCATCATTTCCCACAAATTGCAAGTGAATCCAAATAGGAAACTGGTTCAACAAAAAAGACTGGTGGCCCCAGAACACAATCAGGCGATAAACGAACAAGTGTACCGACCGCTCAGCGCAAAAATGATAAGAGAAGCTCACTACCCATATTGGTTGGCGAACACGGTACAAGTAAAGAAGAAGAAGAAGAGGAGATAGAGGGTGTGCGTGGTTACACCGACCTAAATAAAGCGTGTCCAAAAGACAATTTTCCATTTTCACGAATAGATCAAATAGTGGACGCAACTGTCGAACACAAAATGCCGAGCTTCATGGATGCGTACTCTGGGTATAAAATCAAATACAAATGTACCATCCCGACCAAGAAAAAATATTTTTCAAAACGGAAAGGGGTACATGCTATTATCGAGTAATGTCGTTCAGATTGAAGAACACAGTAGAAACGTGTTCAAAGTCTTAACGGGAGGATAACAACTCTAAACAGATTTATTTCAAAGTCATCAAACAAGTGTTTTCTTTTCTTCAAAATCTTGAAGGGGACAAGACATTCGAATGGAATGACGAATGCAAAAGAGCATTTCAAAGCTTTAAGACATACATGGGGAGCACGAACCTGCTAACAAAACCAAACACAGGAGAAACATTATATATGTACCTATCTGTGTCCAACCACGCGACGAGTTCAACACTGATACGAGAAGAAAAGATGGTGCAAAAACTAGTGTACTACATCAACAAAACACTTGCAGGTGTAGAGATCAACTATCTGGCCCTAGAAAAATTGGCACTCGCTCTAATCGTGTCATCAAGAAAATTGTCACCATACTTTCAAGCACACACAATCACAGTTATGATCGAACAACCGCTTCAGTCGGTATTACACAAACCAGAACTGTCGGTAAGATTGGTGAAGTGGACGATAGAGCTCGGACAATTTGACATCAACTATGCCCTTAGAACTGCTATCAAAGCTCAGACATTAGCATATTTCATCACCAAGTTCACAGGAAGCAACAATCAACACGAGGATAAGGAAAGGAGGACTGAACAGCCTAAACTAATCCCTGAAGGATGGATCATCCGCTGTGATGGGGCGTCCAACGAGGCAGGAAACGGAGCCAGATTGGTCTTGTATAACTCGGTAGGCATCGCACTAGAAAAGGTGATATAATTTAGTTTTAAAGCCTCCAATACTGAAGCCGAGTATGAAGGTGTGATAGCAGGGTTGTAGTTAGCAAAACAACTGGGAATAAAGAACATTAGTGTATTTATTGATTCCAAACTGGTGGTTAATCATTTAAACGACGAGTTCCAAGTAAAAGACACCCGAATGAAATCCTACCACCAGAAAACTACAAAGCTAATAGAAGGCTTTCTAAATGTTACCATTCAACAATGCGCACGAACAGAAAACAAAAGAGCCGACGAGCTAGATAAAGAAGCCTCAACAACGAAGGATATCGCTAACCAACTCATCATGATACAAGGAAGCTCCATACTTAAAAATCAATTGGAAGAAGCATCCGCCGTAAACCAAGGAACCAACTGGACAACTCCAATGCTGGCGTATATTTTAAACGGATAACTCCCAATGGATAAGATGGAAGCCAGGAAACTATGAAATCGGGCAGCAAGATACGCAATGATCAATGACAAACTGTACAGAAGGTATACCACGAGCCCATTACTAAGGTGCCTTGCACCAGGAGATGCCAAATACGTCCTGCAAGAAATACACCATGACACATACGAGAATCATCCAGAAGGAAGAACGTTGGCTCACAAATCTCTCAAATTAGGTTATTATTAGCCAACAATGCTAGCGGATGCTCATAAGCTAGTTCGTAAATGCCACAAGCGCCAATATTTCGCCTCGTACCCACACATGCTGGGACAAAATTTGATCCCAATGAGCAGCCCCTAGCCATTCGCACAATGGGGAATGGACATCGTAGGACCACTTTCAGTGTCCGATAAAAAAAAGTTTCTCCTCGTCGCAGTGGACTACTTCACAAAATGGGTAGAAGTAGAACCCCTCACAAAGATAGGGGAAGCACAAGTCGAGAAATTTCTCTGGAGAGACGTCATATGCAAATTCAAGATCCCAAGAGTAATCGTCACGCACAATAGAAGACAGTTTGAAGGCAAAAATGTTAGAGAGTTGGGTGAGAATCTGAATATCCAGTAACATTTCTCCGCGCCAGCCCATCTGCAAGCAAACAGGCAAGCCGAGGTCACCAACGGGACAATCTTGGAGGCAATCAAAAGGAGACTCGAGGCAACTACAAGATTATGGACATATGAGTTACCTGGTGTCCTTTAGGCATACAGAACAACAAAATTGACTCCGACAGGAGAAACACCTTTCGCGCTCGATTACAGTTCAGAAGCAATGATACCCGTAGAAATTGGAATGCCAACATTATGAACCGAAGAATTTCACGCTGAAAACAACGTCGAAGTATTAAAAGTCAGGTTGGATCTCCTCGAAGAAAAATGAGAAGCAACCTCGATTAAAACGATAGCCTACCAACAGCTCATGGCAGGGTATTACAACAAGAATGTGTGAATCCGAACTTTCCACGTCGGAGACATGGTGTTACAAAAAGTCCAACTAAACACGAAAGAGCCTGGCGCGGGCAAGCTAAACCCAAACTGAGAAGGACCATACCGAGTAACAAAAATCAACAGACCATGGACATAATGGTTGGCAGACAAAGAGGGTGAAATGATACCTCGACCATGGAATGTAGAGCACTTGACAAGATATTATCAATAGTCTTTTGCTCTCAATTTCGAAATAACAAAAATTTAATCAGGAAAAAACAGTCAGATTGAAACCGACTCGAGAAAAAACTCGGCATGGCTAGAGTATCGAACAAATACAAATACATATGCTGGACGAACGAGTCAAACATAAAAAAAAACTTTTGATCTGATCAACCACGAAGTAATAAAATACCAGGACATAAGAGCCAGACTTTTACATCGACTGTAATGTACGACATCATAATCCGAATGAGAAACTGGATTCTGTAAACTACAACTTCTATATGACGAGAACGTCGAGTATCAAAGCTACCCATAAAAATTCGGAAAAACAAAGTCGAAAATCTCCTAGAAATGTCATAAATGAAAGCTAACAAGCTAGACATATGGGACACAAAAATGCAAAATAATAAATTTTCCATTTATCTTCTAAAAATGAGGTTACAAAAAAGAAAAAGAAAACAACTAAGAAGGGTAATCAGTGTCATGAGCAGCGTCTTCAAGCAACATAGGATTAGCAGGCTCCTCGACATTCGGATCACCCAATGAATCTGGGACAACTTCCTCGACATCATCAAATTCGTACTCAGCAAAGCAACGATATGGGAAGATATCCAAACCTTGCGTTTCCAAAAATTCATGGCGACCCTCAACCATTCTCTTAAAATCCACGACCTCTGCTGCCTTTAGCTTCTCGATAACAGTCGACAGCTCGACTTGGGTTGACGCTAACTCTTTGTCAACATCTACAAGTTTAGCAGAGACTGCTGATTTGGTCTTTAGAAACTTGGAATTCAGTTGAACGATGCGAATAGTAACAACCTTAAGCTTGGCGGAACATTCTTCGACAGAGCGAATAGCCTCATCACGTACGGCCTTTCGGTCGGACAACTCTTTCTCGACAACATCTAGATGGGAACACAACCTACCCAACTCCACCTCGGATGTCTCGAGGTCGGAAGTGAATGCATGACGCGTAGCCTCAAGTTCCCTCAACAACACCCGCACTGAATCCGTGGTTCTCTCATGCTCCGTGAACTATGCCTTCAACAAATCCAGCCAACGAAAAACATGAAAAAGGACCAGAATGTGTCCTGATGGTTTCCGCTCAACGTGCGTATCCTGGTCACGAGATGCCTTACAATCCGACCCCAATACGGCCGCATAGGTAAGATGTGTCATCCCCTCCATAAGATGTTGGAGGCCATCGTCAATATGACGATGTGGTTGTCGCACGGGCATAGGAGTTATGTTAGCCAACCACTCGCGACAACCACCAATGAGATTGCGAGCACTGTCCTGCACATCAGCCTCGGAAAGCCAAAGGAACTCACCAAGGATAGTAAAAGTAGGGCGAGATGCAAAAGAAGCAGCAGGAGGTCCCGAAGTACCAGCCACGACAGAAGAAGTAAGCTTGTGATTTCAAGCCCAGGCAACAACTTGATCCTCTACTGATGGATCATACTCAAACTCATCCAAGGTCCTAGTACCCGTCGGATTCTTCAACAGCTAAACACCTAGCTGAAGCATTTTATTCTCAATGACATGCAAATCGTCAATCGAGAGGCCGACAGAGTCAGACAAACCATAAGAAGCAACAATTTTTTTCTCGTGGTCATTCAGAGGACGAGAAAGTTTTTACTTATCTCAAGAACTCAGTTTACCTCCTTCACGAGCAGAAGAATCATCCTCTGAACCATGACCTATTTTCTAGAGAGAAGCAAGATGATAGAGGGTCCTGACAGTTTCAAGGATGGAGGAAGCAAGCTTTTACCTCTTTGAGACGCGGTCAGAACTGACGGCCGACATCTTGGAGGGGCTAGGAGGCCTAGGAACTTTCCGTTTCTTAACAATTGAACCAATGTTCCTAGGACCTCGAGCAAAGATAGAAGCGGGAACTCCTACATCACCAGTGCGTGCAATAGTAACCTCTGAAGTGAGGCTGTTGTGATACCCTTGTATGGGCGGACCTGAGGGGGAGGGTAAGAGAGAAGCTCAAGAGCCCATGGATCCCAAGAGGGTTGGCAAGCTACAAAGGGGAGATTATAGTCCAACATCGCCTGGGAGCGGGATGGTGATATGCTATATATGTACGAGTTTGGATCTACAAAGTATTACGCATTTTAAAGTCGTGCAGGCCTTGGGCCCAAAACAGAAAATATAGTACTATGTTGATCGGGTCGTGAAAGAATGGTATCAGAGCCTGACCCAGCCGGAGTGTGCCAACGAGGACGTTGGGCCCGAAGGGGGTGGACTATGATACCCTTGTATTGGCGGACCAGAGAAGGAGGGTGAGGGAAAACCTCAAGAGCCCATGGATCCCAAGAGGGTTGACAAGCTATAAAGGGGAGATCATAGTCCCACATCGCTTGGGTGCGGGATAGTGATGTACTATATATGTACGAGTTTGGATGTACAAAGTATTATGCAGTTTAAAGCCGTGCGAGCCTTGTGCACAAAGCGGACAATATATTACTCTGTGGATCGGGTCGTGACACCTGCCCTACCTGGTGAAAGCAAACCACCATGGACAATGGTGTCCGTAGTAAGAAAATATTCCACCGATACTGAGGGAAGATCACAAAACCGACGGAAGAACTCATGTTCTTCCAAAGACAATGACAGCTCGACCTTCTTAGGCTCCCGGAACGATCGCAGAATGTGATTCCCGCGGAACCTAAAGTGATTTAAAGAAAGAGAGGCATAAAACCAAGACCTCAACCAGCCCACATACTCCTCTCACAGGTTCTTAAAGTAGGGAAGAGAACGCAGACAACAGATGTGATTAGGGTCCACGCTGAACCCTACCAGAGAATGCAATACCCTAACATTCATAGGGATACGAGCCGAGGCAGCCCTCGCTAAGGTTGAAATCATTATTTTCCAGCCATTAGGGACCAGTAGAGTCGGAGCAATACCAACCAAATCCAAGTACTCCCTGACAATAGTAGGAGACGGAAGCCTGAAACCAGAGTTGAACATACCAGGATACAAAGTAATGTATCCATGCTTAGGACAACAAGGACTGTCGCCCTATCCGGGGATAACAATTTCCAAATCATTTGGCAACGACTAGTCGTGATGAATGTTGTCCAGTGTCATGTGCGTTGCCCTCGTGGTCATAAAAAACGTTTTGCAAGCATCAAGGGCATCGCCACCCAAAACCCTGAAGTTAGACATAACTACAGAACGAATGTAAGGAATCAAGAGATTAACAATCTGAAAATGAGATAACTCAGAAGGAAGCAAAACATACACAAAGCTTCTCCCTTTTATAAGAATGGACAACGAAAGGACCGCTCTTGGAGAAAATGAACAGACAGATGGAACACCACAGAGAAAACAGTAACGACAGATAGCAAGAGCATTAACCAAGCCGTAATGTTGCAATCAAAAAGCGAAACCGCCATGCAGTTAGTGGATACATGAACATACCCATTAACTAAGGGGACAGTAGTAGATGATACATCAAAATAGACCGATCATCACGGTCGTACACATGGCATAAAGACCCATCACGAGAATACGACACCCAATCTATTAGGCTAGCTCATAAAGCCAAGGAAGAATGAAGTCAATTATAGAGGCCCAGACAAGGCCCACCATTGAGGAGACGTAAACAGGGTCCGAGTCCTGGCCCAAACGAATCAGAGTTCGAGTCCAAGCCCAACACAAATTCTCTCATAAAGAAGAAGAACGTTGCACAAAAAAATAGTCGTAGAGGGAGTTACGCCTCCACAAACGCATCTCCATTAAGAAGGAGACTGTTACAAGAAACATCTCATTTTATTACGCGTCACATGCTTAAGTCACACAGAGAGTTAATCACGACCATTATAAAAGGTAAAGTGAACATTCGACAGAGGTATGCAACTTTAACTGAGTTTTGTCCAGATTTAAATCCTTCTTCCAACAGAGTTATTGAATTAAGCATCGGAATGACTTCGGCCACCAAAAAGGTGGTCCTTGGCAATCTAACAATTTTTTCGCAGGTCAAACTCATAGAATGACGATTTTTAGACGCATCAAATAGGATTGAGCATTATAATGTTAAATTAAATGAAATTAGAAATTTAAATAACTTACCAATGATGAAGAACATGCCTCCGACTTGTTGAAAGGTCGTATGCACAAGTTTTTTCAGCATAAGATATAGGTAGCAGAAGAATATACTACCACAAACAAAAGTGGGAATCCGATCGAAATCCCCTAAAATCACCAAAAAACCCACCTCAACCTTGTTTTGCTGTAAAAAAAAAATGCATCCCCCTCGTAACAAAGCTAACAAGCATCAGAGTGATCTTGTCTTCTTTCTCTAGATGACCATGAATGTGGTCAAGTGTAGCCCCGTCCAAGTGGAGGTTGATCCATGATATCTTCATGCCCTCGCGAGAGTACTTCCTAAAGTCAAATAAGGATATGGTTAAAGTCCTTATAACCTTCATCAAATAATAGCTCAACTCCAACTCTAATTCGAAGCCCTGTCAAAATCGTAAAGTCATACCCTATGAACCGTACTTCACATTTTGTTAAATGGAATGTGAGTCATCTTCAACCACCGCACAACCAATGCAGCATATTCTTCTTTCATTATGAATAACGATAAGAAAGCACTATTTTCTATTAACTGTCTCATTCTCATCGTATGATTTTGGTGAAATGTCTCCCAAGATTTGTTTAATTGAGCCTAACTCCCAAAATTTGGAAATTTCCAGAGGTTTTCCTGTTCCATAAGTGTTGGTTCCCCCTGTCAATGTCTATCTTGGAAACAATCAGGTGAAAATGATCCCTAAAAATCAACTCTCCAGGTTTCGGGCAAACCCCATAACTTCATTGTAAGGCATGACTTCTGTTGCTGGTGTTGCAGCAGGTTGGTGTTGATTGGTATTGCAGCAAAAAAGCCTAGTCGAAAGCCTCAACCTCACTAGGATGTCCTTGCCTTCGTTTTTTCTGCTTGTTTTTTGGAATTCCACCTTTGAACTTTGTCAATTCTTTGACGCATTTGAAATGACTGGATTGAGGTGGTGTTTTCCCAAAATGTGCTTGATTTTGGCCGAAATTGGGGCTTCGATTATGGCTTGAGTTGACCTGATTTGGGCTTTTAGGGAAGCGCAAACATGTTTAGGCTTTAAATGTGCTGAAAAGGGTTGAATTTGGCAGGAAAGCTCCCCCTTTCTCTGGTTCACTTCTATTACTCTTTCTATTTCACTCTCTTTTTCATGTTGAAGACGAAGATGAGGAGGAGACAAAGGAGACAAAACCGTGGGGAATAACAATGGCTTTTCAAAGCAAGTTAAGCTACCTCATTTGGCAAGCTTATGGGGGTGAAAATTTTTGGTAAAGATCTACAAAAGTGCCACATGTGGATGCTCTACAAAAGAGACAAAACATTTGACCTCTACCAAAATTTTGGCAACCTTTTGAAGGCATGTCTTTGGTATGCCTATTGAAAATGTTCTACAATAGCTGCTCCAAGTAAGCTCTTTAAATTGATAAAATAATATAAATCAAGGAGCTCCTTGCCCCATCTTTAGGAATTTTGGCATTTGCTATAGCACACTTGCCTGGGCGGACTCTGGATCAACACATTTGTTCTCCAAGAAACTCTCCAAGCTCACTCCTAAAATTTATATTATATTATTTTTTTGTTTATTCATATTTAAAGTAGGTGGGTGCAAAGCTTAAAAGTAATTTATAATATATAAAAGTTGGTGGAATCCACAAAATATAACAATAAACAAATATTGGGCTCCCCATACCACTTAGGAAAAGAGTCTCTCAGGACGAGTCTATTGGAGCCACAAGAGGTTGTTGGAGCCTCCATATAAGGCTCCTTAAAATGATTAAAATACTAATATCCACAAAGCTCATTGAGAGAAAATTGTGAGTTTATGTATATCTTCTCCAACCGGCTTTAGGGCTGAACAAAAATCCGATCAAACCGACCGAACCGATCAAAACCGAACCGATTGGTTCGGTTTAAATTCGGTTCGGATCGTTTTCGGTTTTAAAAAATGCAAAACCGAAGTGGTCGGTTCGGTTTTCGGTTTCTATGTGATTTTAACCGACCAAACTGAACCGACCGAATATATATAATAAATAATATATATTTTATATATAAATAATATATATTTTATTTATAAATAATATAATATGTTTAAATATTCGGTTCGGTTCGGTTTTATTTCGGTTTTGGTTCGATTTTAGTCGGTTCGGTTCGGTTATGGTTTGCATAAATTAGAATCGGTTCGGTTTCGGATCGGTTTTGTTAATGGTCGGTTCGGTTTCGGTTTGAAAATTTTAAAACCGACCTAAGTCGGTTCGGTTCACGGTTTAGGTAAAAAACCGAACCGACGGTTCGGTTTTCAGCCCTAACCGGCTTTATTACCCCCGTAGTTATTTCTTTATTATATTTTCAACAGCTATAGACTTCTAGTGAATTGAGACTTCCACTCGATCCCACTCAATTAGGTGGGACCTACCTGTTATTTTTCATTTTTAAGAAAGAGCTTTCACCTCCTTGTTTTGAAGGGACCCGGGGAGGGCTCCTGCGCACAAAGCGCAGCACGGGCTCCTGCGCATAAATCGCATCCGTAGGATCTGATCCTACGGTCCAGATTAACGGACTTAAAAAAATTAATAAATTTTTCCTTGGATTAGACTTTAAAGTTTTTTTTTTTTGATTGACCCTCGGGTCCCACTTCTCCCATCTCCTCTCTTCATTTTTTTGCTTGCTTCACTCTGTTTTATTTCTTTCTTTCTTTCTTCTTCGATCCAATTAGCTACAATAGCTGCCAACAAAATTGCAGTTTGAACACAATGGTGCAAATATGGATCCCCACTTGCTCGCATCTACAACCATTCATTAAATCAGATGTTCATACCATTCATTCAATCAGATTCCAATAACAAACACAATTGTGAAGCTCAAATCAAAATTACATGCCCACGATGCGCTTTCTCTGCTTCATAAAATGCCTTCACAATAAGGTCGTCAAGGAAGATTTTATGCTTGGATTGAGCACCGGAAAGCAACTCCTTTGCATAAGGGTTGCAAGTCAGATTCTCTTGAGCGAAACTCTCTTCCATGTTAAAGGTAAATTCATCTAATACAGCCACAGATGATGAGTCCCCATCTACCCCACCTCTGTGAACGGGCACAGAATCATGATCAAGAAACGAGCCCAAAGCATTTCGAACAAACCCATTAAGCAACCCTTCTCTAGTAGAAGAAGGCCAACGCGAATTTGAATGATAAGAGTGGAGATAGGCACCACGAAAAATCTTGGTTGGGGAGCTTCTACCCCATCTAGAGAAAATTAAAATGAACAAACCCATTTGGAGATAGGAAACAAATAGAGAAAATGAACAAACCCATTTGGATCGAAGAAGAAAGAAAGAAAGAAATAAAACAGAGAGTAGCAAGCAAGAAAATGGAGAGAGGAGATGGGAGAAGTGGGACTCGAGGGTCAATAAAAAAAAAAAAACTTTAAAGTCTAATCCAAGGAAAAATTTATTAATTTTTTTAAGTCCGTTAATCTGGACCGTAGGATCAGATCCTACGGATGCGATTTATGTGCAGGAGCCCCCCCCGGGTCCGTTTTGAAGAGCCATAGATCGAGCGACCTACCTCACTAATGCCACGTAAGGCTTAACGAGAGACTTTCGTGTCCATTGAAACAATGATTTGCTCTCCTAACTCGATAAGGATCATAGGTAGATCTAGAGGCGAGAAGTGGTACTCCCCCCCCCCCCCCCCCCCCAATTTTTATCCCGATGCTTGTAAAGTTCAAATAGCTTTTGGTGGCCCCTCGGTTTTCAATGGCAGGGATTAAGTAATTTACATCTAATTCTTATGTAACATTTTGCACGTATCTAGTTTGTTAAGTATGAAGGATAACTAAAACTAGGGGTGGGCACGGGACGGGATGGGACGAGATATACCCATCCTTATTCCATCCCGTTCATACGGGATCGGGATGGGATGGGATGGAAAAAACCTCATCCCGACCTCGTCCCATCCCAAACGGGTTCGGGACGGGACGAGATCAGCTATTCAATCACTAGTCATACAATTCCAATGTTACTAGCTAGGCTTTTTTCCCTCCTTATAGATACTTTGTGTTTTATATAAACTAAAATTTATCATTGAGTTAGATATACATATAGGCTATAGCTTATCTTAATGTATGATCCTGAACTATCACTGAACCTCTTGAAAAAAAAAAAAAAAAGGTGTTTTGGAACATTTTACAAACCATAAATGTCAAAGAAAGGTTGTTAATGCATGGATATGTACTGTGAATACATACATTTATCTGCAAGACAGATTAAGTATAATGGTGTCTGTGATACATTAATGATTCTCACTGATCCCTGTTAGAAGCCTTAAATCTGCAAGTTTTAATTTCCTAAACCTCTCAACTTAATTTTCTATCTTCTGTTTTTCTTTTCAGACTCATTCCCAAATGCAAAAGGACATACCTGATAAATTCATGATGAATATTTTGAAGCAAGACCAATTTCATTCCTTTTATTCATTAGATAGATTTTTAAACTTATTTGAAATATTAGTAATCAAATAAGAAACATATGGAGAAATAATTAGTAATCTAAAATAAATAATTAAATAAAAATATTAATAATTAATATTAATAAATTAGTTCGGGACGGGACGGGATTGACGGGATTGAAAATCTTCATCCCATCCCATCCCATTCTAGATCGGAACGGGACGGGATCGGGACGAAAACGGGATCGCGGGATGGGATGCCCACCCCTAACTAAAACTATCTATTTGATCGGCTTGTTTTTTTAATTTAACTTTTAAATATTTTTTTTATCCCTTAACTCTCCCACTCCAAATGCCGTCAATTGGGATCGACCTCGTGACCTAGTGATATCATCCGTCACTGCTCAACCACTGAGCCATCACACTTTTGACATCTATTTGATCAACTATTGTCAACTAAAACTTCCATGGGACCCACCACATTTACTTTTATTTATTTATTTAAACTGTGATTCTAGGAAACCAAGGCTACCAGCCATTTTTGCCAGGGTTTGGGCTTTTTACACTTCTACCTCTTCTATAAATGATGTTTGTGGTTGTGTTTTAAAGAGAATGACTAAAAGTGTAAAAGAGCCCAACCTTGACAAAGAGAATGACTGATAGCCTTGACTGCCTAGATTTACTCTTATTTAACAACTAAAAACTCTCTACCTAGATTTGAAATTTCTTCACCGTTCATTAAAAAACAAGGAATTATTTGCTTGTGTAAGTTGTTTTTATCCTAATGGTTTTGTTAAATTATTTGAAAATAGTGATAATGTTAATGCCTAATGAGTTTGATGTATCTATATACCAATTGTGAACCAAACTTTTGTTTTCTTAAATTACTAACTAAACTACATTTGACAGTGCTACGACTTTCAATAAAATAATATTATAAGACAAAGGTCCAATAAAATGAGCATGAGTAATAATACGAATATTCTAGGGGTCGAGGGAGAGAACGAGGGAAAGGGGCGAGGGATGGGTGAAAGCCACCCATCCGCCTCGAGATGAGCAACATCGCGCATCTGTTATCGAAACCCCCCCTAAGTTCCTAAGTCTGCCCTTAATAAGGATGACATGTAGATCCAACGAGTTTCATACCGAGACCGTTGGATTTTGGGGTTTCCTTAAGATGGCTCCTTATTTCAATACAATAATATATATAAAGCAGCTCTTAGAAAAATAAGTAGCATTAGTTTTTGAGCAGTTCTAAATGTCGAGGAAACAGGCGAGGAAATGGGCGAGGGAAATGACGTGGCGGGGTGGAGACCGTCCACTCCGCTCGAGATGTGCGCATAAAAAATGACGGCACGCATCTCGAGCGGAGTGGACGGTCTCCACCCCGCCACGTCGCTTCCCTCGCCCATTTCCTCGCCTGTTTCCTCGACATTTAGAATTCTGCTTAGTTTTTAACTCATCTCCAAGGGACTTCTAAAAAAATTTCTTTCATCAATATTCTATTAATTTTCCATTATTATGTGGGTCCAAAATACAAAAGTACAAAATATATTTAATCTACACAAGAAAATGGAACACGCGTAGTCTAAAAAATATTGAAATAAAAATAAGGAGCTTTTTCCCATCCTTATTTTGGGAAGAGAGAGAATGAACTCCTTTAGTGCATTTTCAAGAGGCTCCTTAAAGCCTTTTTAATGCATATGTAGCAATTTTTTAAGGGGATAAGCTTTTTTTTTTTTTTTTTTTGCTCCAACAACCTCCTTTAAGTATGAGATGACACTAAGGAGCTTCTAAGGAGTTCATTCTCTCTCCTTAAAACTAAGGAGCATGAAGGAACTCCTTAACACTAATTTAATCATTTTTTAATTTATAGTGATTCGACTATCCACTCATAATAATAAATGTTTTTTAGTTTTGTATACCTATAAGGCCCACAATTTGAAAGAAATAATAAAATATTGATGAATGTTGGTTTTTAATGAGGCTCTTGGAGGTTATTTGAAATCCATGTTATTTATAGTTTAAGAACTCCTTAATTATTAAGGAAAAAAAAGCGAATGATTTTGCATATCTGCTCCAACAGCCTCTTTAAGGGAGCTCCTTAACCTTTTTTTTTTATTAATTTTCTATTCTTCATTATTTTTTGTTAATTTTTTTACTTTACTTTACTTTTCCCAAAATGAATAATATTTGAGATAAAATTTAACAAAATATATTATCTCATATTTTATTTTCTACAATATATGGAATTGGAGATCTTTTACAAATTAATTGGAATATGTATAAGTTTATTATATAATTTGAAAGTTTTAGAAACCTTTAGAGATTTGTAGAATTTTAAAAATATTTGGAGACTTGGTCTTGAAGAGATATTTGGAGAGATTAACTTTGAAACCTGGTGGGACCTTACCATAAAATATTAAAAAATATTCCTTTACGAGTGATTTGGAGTTTGGTTGTTTGACGAGGGAGAGACTAAGTTTGATAATTAGTTAAAGCCATTTCATCCTCAATGAGCCATTAAGGAGGTTGTTGTAGTTGGAAAAAATCAAACTTCCTCCTTAAAACTAGGACATAAACTCTAAGGAGTCACTCAAAGAAGTTGTTGGAAATGCTCTTATGCCATGTAAAAAGTTAAGGAGTCCCTTAAAATGTGCCATGTGTCCATGTGTGCATTTTGAAGGCTCTAAGGAGTCCCTTGGGACGCTCTAATAAATCTTTGCATAATTTTTACTTTTGGGTTCCATCAACTCTTTACATTTCAACAACTTTTTAAGCTAAGAACCCCATCCATAAAGAAACAATATACAATATAATATAAATTTAAGGAGTGGGTTTAGGAGTCTCTTGGAATGCAAATGCCAAAATATCTAAAGAATGAGCAAAGAGCTCTTTAGTTTATATTGTTTTATTAAATTTATGAGTGATTCTAGATGTCGAGGAAATGGGCGAGGGAGGGTGGGCCGCATGTGCGGGAGGTGACGTGGTAAAAAAAAAGGGGGGGGGGGAATTGAAAATTTGGGGGAGAAGAAGGAGGGAACGGGGAGCTTTCTCCCCATTTTCAATCGACAGAGAAGTTCTCCTCCCCATTTTCTCCTTCTCCCTTTCTCCATTTTCTCGACAGAGATAGAGAAGGCCCCCCTTCTCCCCAAACGAAGGCCCTCCATCTCGGTTGTGAGAATTTGTGGGTTTTGAGAGTGGGTTGTATTGGGGTTTGAGAAATTTTGTGTTGTGGGTGGGAAAGAATTGATTTTTTTTTTCGACAGCAGTGGAGGATTCATGAGGTTCATGAATCCTCGTGCAGTGGAGATCTTCTTATTCGTCTTCTTGTTGTGAATCCTCACTTCAGTGAGGTGTTTTTTTAGGGTTTAGTCTTCGTAGTTATAGTCATTTCATGGCGGAGGAGTCGTCTTTTTCTTTTTCTTTTTCTTTTTCTTTTTCTTTTTCTTTTTCTTTTTCTTTTTCTTTTTCTTCTTCTTCTTCTTCTTCATCGTCGTCGAGTTGGTCGAGCTCTTACAGGGGAATGTCTTCGGACAACATCAAGGGCTTGATTCTAGCACTCTCTTCAAGCGTCTTTATCGGCGCTAGCTTCATTGTTAAGAAGAAAGGCTTGAAGAAGGCTGGCGCTTCTGGAATTAGGGCTGGTAAGCACAAATTTCGAAAATCTTAGGGTTTTTTTTAGTGAAGATCTTCGGGGAATTTTAGTTGATGTTGCTAATTTGTGATAGATTTAGCTATCTTAAGTCTCTTTCGCTACTTCGATGTTGAAATTTCAGTAAATTTGGTTGGTTTATTGGTAGTGTAGTGTTCAATGTGTATGTATGCTAAGATCTGGTGCTAATTTGGAGTGTGGGTATTAAATGATTGCATTTTATACGGTGTCGAAAGGTTTCGGAGACTTAATTAACTCTATTGTCTAGTTAATTGCTGTTACTACTTGGATCTTAAAATTAATTTTGTTCTGGATGTGTAAGTTTTGAAGATCTATTCATAAAACACATTGTAAAAACATCTAGAAGATCTATTCAATTTTCAGCAATTGAACAATATTTTGTATATTGAGAATTTTGGAGGAAAGTGTTTGCATAGGAATATCAAAGCAAAAACATAGATCAGTTTTTGCTTACTGAATTGCTGTCAGGTATGATATAATTTTTATAAAGCAAAAATGGATAAGTATCAAAGCTGGAAGGGAAGAGCTTAGATTTTCATAGGGAGGTTATTGGAGATGCTTTCAACTAAACCTACATTTTTGGAGTGCCTCAATGTAGGCGATCTCTAGAAGCTGCTATCGAAGTCAATTTGTTGTCTAAAGTGATAGTAAAATTAGTCATGGCATTGTAAAAATGGTGACTTTGGAACTCAATCTTGGCCTTGTAGAAGCAATTTGTGGAAGTCAATTTGATCTCAGAAGATCAGACTATTGTAGAGAAATAGGTGGTTGCAAAAGTTAAATGGGCCTTGAGGTAGGGAAGGAGACACTAAGGGAAGTTGTCCTAGATCGATTGAGCTAGGGTTTTAAGTCTCATTGTGTAAGGCAGGGGAAGCATATAGTGGACCTTTTATTGTTAATCATTTAGTCTCTCATAGTGGACGTTTAGATTTACTTCTGTAAATGTAGCTTAGGATGATGGACGTTTAAGTGAACCACATTATATGTGTCTTTTTATGGTGCGTATCACCAAACTTTATGATTAACGAGATAAACAAAATGGATCAGAAAATATAAAAATTTGTGATACATGGAGATTCAAGAGACAAAAGTGATTAATAAGATCTATGAGATGTGAAGAGATATGTTTTTGTTGTAGATCTAGCAAAGGATTCATCAAGTTAGCCACAACAATCTTGGACTAGATCTTACAACCTTTTAGGGTATGTTTGCACGGAATCATACTTTTTTTTATAATATGTAATTTATCTCAAAGGATTTTATCAAGAGTGAATGATATTGACTTTAAGGATTTTGCAAAAATATGAACATCATAGTGTTATGTTTATATTAAATATGAGAATTTGATTATGTGGAGAAGGGACAAAGAGTATGATCACATACATGAAATTTTGAATGTCATCTGATGCGTTCAAAAATCGTCCTCCTGTGAGTTTAACCTGCAAAACAATTGTTAGACTGCCAAGGACCACCTTTTTTGTGGCCGAAAGAACTCCGATGCTTAAGTCAGTAATTCAGTTATAGTTAAAGTTGCACACCTCTGTCAAATGTTCTCTTTACCATTTATAATGGTCGCGGTTAACTCTCTACGTAACTTGAGCATGAGAGGCGCAACGGAAGGAGATGTTTCTTGTAACAGTCTCCTCCTTAATGGAGATGTGTTCGTGGAGGCGTAACTCCCTCCACGACTCCTTTTTGGTCCAATGTTCCTCTTTTTTATGAGAGAACTCGTGTCGGGTATGGACTCGTGCTTTGATTTGTTTGGGTCTGGATTCGGGCCCTGTTTACATTTCCTCGATGGTGGGCCTTATCTGATCCTCTATAATTGACCTCATTCTTCTTGGCCTGTATGAGTTGGCCCAATAGATTGGGCGATGTATTCTCGTGATGGGTCTTTATGCCACGAGTACGACTGTGATGATCGGTCTATTTTGATGTATCATCAGCTACTCCCCCCTTAGTTAGTGGGGATGTTCATATATCGACTAACTGTGTGGCAGTTTTGCTTTTTGATTGCAACATTACTACTTAGTTAGTGCTCTTGCTATCTGTCACTGTTGTTTTCTCTCCGGTGTTCCATTCGCTTGTTCGTTTTGGTGCAATTTTTGGGATTTCGTGCGGTTGTCATACCTTGCACGTTCTCCAAGAGCGGTCATTTCGTTGTCCATTCCTATGAAAATGAGAAGCTTTGTGTATGTTCTATTTCCTTTTGCATTCTCTCATTTTCTGATTGTTAATCTTTTGATTCTTTTCGTTCGTTCTGTAGTCATGTCTAACTTCAGGGTTTTTGGTGGCGATGCCCTTAATGCTTGTGAAGCTTTCTTTACGCCCAAGTGGGCAACCCATGCAACTCTGGACAACATTCGTCACGACTACTCATTGCCAAACGATCTATAAATTGTTCTCCCCGGAGAGAGCGACAGTCCTTGTCGTCCTAAGCATGGATACATTGCTTTGTATCCTGGTATGTTCCACTCTGGTTTTAGGCTTCCAACTCCTACTATCTTCTGGGAGTACTTGGATTTGGTTGGTATTTCTTCGGCTCAACTAGTCCCTAATTGTTAGAAAATAATGATTTCAACCTTAGTAAGGGATGCCTCGACTCGTATTTCTATGAATGTTAGGGTTTTGCATTCTCTGGTAGGGTTCAGCGTGGACCCTAATCACCTGTCACTTGCGATCTCCTCCCTGCTTTGAGGACCTGTGAGATGAGTATGTGGGATGGTCGAGGTCCTGGTTCTATGCCGCTCTTTCTTCCAACCACTTTAGGTTCCGCGAGAATTATATTTTGCAATCATTTCGGGAGCCTAAGAAGGTCGAGCTGTCACTGGCTTTAGAAAAGCAGGAGTTTTGCTATAGGTTTTGTGATCTTCCCCGGGAATCAGTGAAAGATTTTCTTACTACGGGCGCCATTGTCCGCGGTGGTTTGCTTTCACCGGGTAGGGCAACCTCGCTTCAGAGGTTACTGTTGCACGCGCTGGTGATGTAGGAGTTCCCGCTTCTGTCTCTGTTCGTGGTCCTAGGAACACTATTTCAATTGTAAAGAAAAGAAAATTTCCTAGGCCTCTTAGCCCCTCCAAGATGTCGGTCGTCAGTTTTGGTCGCGTTTGAAAGAGGAAAAGGCTTGCTTCCCTCGTCCTTGAAACCGCCAGAACCCCCTCTCATCTTGCTTCTCTCCAGAAAGGAGGTCATGGTTCGGGGGATGATTTTCTTGCTCGTGAGGATGAAAAGGTAAATCGAGTTCTCGAGATAAGTAAGAATGAAGTTTCTCGTCCTCTGGATGACCATGACAAAAAACTCGTTGCTTCTTATGGCTTCAGCTAGGTGTTTGGCTGTCGAAGAATTCGAAGGGTACTAGGACCTTGGATGACTTCGAGTATGATCCGTCAGTAGAAGATCAAGCTGTTGCTCGAGCTCGAGATCACAAGCTTACTGCTTCTTCTGTCATGGCTGGGACTTAGGAACCTCTTGCTGCTTCTTCTGCATCTCGCCCTGCTTCTACTGTTCTTGGTGAGACATTTTGGCCTTTCGAGGCAGATGTACAGTACAGTGCTAGCAATCTCATTGGTTGTTGTCACGGTCGGTTGGCTGACATAACTCCTATGTCGTGCGACCACCACGTCATCATGTTGATGATGGCCTCTAGCATCTTATGGAGGGGATGACGCATCTTAATTATGTGTTCGTCATGGGGTCGAATTGTAAGGCGTCTCGTGACCAGGCTGTGCACGTCGAGCGAAAACTATCAGGACACATTCGAGTTCTTTTCCATGTTCTCCGTCAGCTGAATTTGTTGAAGCGCAGTGCACAGAGCATGAGAGGGCCGCCGATTCAGCGCGGGTGTTGTTGAGGGAACTCGAGGCAACGCGTGATGCATTCACTTCCGACCTTGAGACATTCGAGGTGGAGTTGGGAAGGTTGCGCTCCCGTTTGGATGTCCGACCAAAAGGCCGAATGCGATGAGGTTGTTCACTCCGCCAAAGAATGTTTCAACAAGCTTAAGGCTGCTACTGTACGCATCTTTCAATTGAATTCCGAGTTTGTAGAGACCAAATCAACGGTCTTTGCTAAACTTGCGGATGTTGACAAAGAGTTAACATCAACCCAAGCTGAGTTGTCGAGTGTTACCGAGAAGCTGAAAGCAACAGGGCCACGAATTTTAAGAGAGTGGTCGAGGGTCGCCATGATTTCTTGGATTTCCTGGAAATGCAAGGTTTGGTTATGTCCCAATATCGTTGCTTTGTTGAGCAGGAATTTGATGATGTCGAGGAAGTTGTCCCAGATTCAATGGGTGATCCGAATGTCGAGGAGCCTATTGATCCTATGCTGCCTAAAGACGCTGCTCACAACACTGATTTCCCTTCTAAGTTGTTGTTTTTTTTTTGTAACCTCATTTTTTAAAAGATAAATGGAAAATTTATTATTTCACATTTATGTTTCCCATATGTTTAGCTTGTTAGTTTTCATTTATGACATTTCTGGGAGATTTTCGACTTTATTTTTCAGGATTTTTATGGGTGGTTTTGACACTCGACGTATAGAATCTGTGATTTACGAAATCCGGTTTCTCTCGTACATTACAGTCAACGTAAAAGTATGACTCTTATGTCCTAGTACTTCATTACTTCGTAGTTGATTAAACCAAAAGTTTTTGTTTTATGTTTGACTCGTTCGTCCAGCATATATATTTGTATTTGCTCGATACTTTAGCCATGCCGAGTTTTTTTCTCGAGTTGGTTTCAATCTGACTTTTTGTCCTGATTAAATTTTGTTGTTTCAAAATTGAGAGCAAATGACTTTATTGATAATATCATTTTAAGTGTTCTACATTCCATGGTCAAGGTATAACTTCGCCCTCTTTGTCTACCAACTAGTAAGTTCCTGGTTTGTTGATTTTTGTTACCTGGTATGGTCCTTCCCAGTTCGGGTTTAGCTTTCCCGCGCCGGGCTCTTTCGTATTTAGTTGGACTTTTCGTAACACCTAGTCTCCGACGTTGAAAGTTCTAATTCACACCTTCTTGTTGTAATACCCTGCCATGCGTTGTTGGTAGGTTGTCATTTTAATCGAGGTTGCTTCTCATTTTTCTTCGAGGAGATCCAGCCCGACTCTTACTGCGTCGACATTGTTTTCATTAAAAAATTCTTTGGTTCGAAATGTTGGCATTCCAATTTCTACGGGTATCATTGATTCTGACCCGTAAGTGATGGCGAAAGGTGTTTATTCTGTTGGAGTTTGTTTTGTTGTTCTATATGCCCAAACAACACTAGGTAACTCGGATGTTCATAATCCTTTAGCTGCCTCGAGTCTCCTTTTAATTGCCTCCAAGATTGTCTTATTGGTGACTTCGGCTTATCCGTTTGCTTGTGGATGGGCTAGCGCGGATAAATGTTGCTGGATATTCAGGTTCTTACACAACTCCCTAACCTTTTTGCCTTCAAATTGTTTCCCATTGTCTGTGACGATTACTCTTGGGATCCCGAATCTGCACATGATGTCTCTCCAGAGAAATTTCTCGACTTGTGTTTCTCATATCTTTGTGAGGGTTCTACTTCTACCCATTTGGGAGTGGTCCTACAATGTCCATTCCCCATTGTGCGAATGGCTATGGGTTGTTCATTGGGATCAGATTTTGCCTCGGCATGTGTGTGTACGGGGCGAATCTTTGGCACTTGTCGCATTTACAAACTAGCTTCTGAGCATCCGCTTGCATCATTGGCCAATAATAACCTAATGTGAGAGCTTTGTAGGCCAACGTTCTTCCTCCTGGATTATTCTCGCTTGTGCCGTGGTGTATTTCCTACAGGTCGTATTCGGCATCTACTGGTGCAAGGCACTTTAGTAATGGGCTCATGGCAGACCTCTTGTACAATTTGTCATTGATCATTGTGTATCTTGCTGCCCGATTTTGTAGTTTACTGGGCTTCCATCTTGTCCGTTGGGAGTTCTCCGTTTAAAATATACGCCAGGATTGGAGTTGTCCAGTTGGTTCCTTGGTTTACGGCTCATGCTTCTTCCGATTGATTTTCGAGTATGGAGCTTCCTTGTGGGTTGTCATTTTCTTCATTGTTGAGGCTTCTTTCGCTAGCTCGTCGGCTTTTTTTTTTTTTCTGTTCGTGCACATTGTTGAATGGTAGCATTTCGAAAGCCTTATATTAGCTCTGTAGTTTTTTGGTGGTAGGATTTCATTTGGGTCTCTTACTTGGAACTCGTCGTTTAGTTGATTGAACACCAGTTTGGAATCAGTAAAGACACTAATGTCCTATATCCCCAGATGTTTTGCTAATTGCAGCCCTGCTATCACAGCTTCATACTCGGCTTCATTATTGGAGGCTTTAAAACTGAATTTTATTGCCTTTTCTAGTGCGATGCCTTCCGAGTTGTACAAGAGTAATCCGGCTCCGCTTCATGCCTTGTTGGACGCCCCATCACAGTAGAGGATCCATCCTTCAAGGATTGGTTCGGGTTGTTTTGTCCTACTTTCCTTATCCTTGTGTTGGTTGTTGTTTTCTGTGAACTTGGCGATGAAATCCGCTAATGCCTAAGCTTTGATAGCAGTTCTAGGTGCACAGTTGATGTCAAATTGTCCGAGCTCTATCGCCCACTTCACCATTCTTCCCTACAGGTCTGGTTTGTGTCATACCGACCGAAGCGGTTGTTCGGTCATAACCGTGATCGGGTGTGCTTGGAAGTATGGTCGCAATTTTCTTGATGACACTATTAGAGCGAGCACCAGCATTTCTAGGGCCGGATAGTTGATCTCTGCATCTGCGAGTGCTTTGCTGATATAGTACACTGGTTTTTGCACCCACCCCTTTTCTTCTCGTATCAGTGTTGAACTTACTGCGTGGTTGGACACAGATAGGTACAAGTACAACGTTCCTTCTGTGTTTGGTTTTGTTAGCAGCTTCGTGCTCCCCATGTATGTCTTAAGGCTTTGAAAGGCTCTTTCACATTCGTCATTCCATTCGAATGCTTTTTTCCCTATAAGATTTTGTAGAAAGACAAACATTTGTCTGATGACTTGGAGATAAATCTGTTCAGAGATGATATCCTCCCATTAAGACTTTGAATATCTTTTATGTTTGTCGGTGATTGCAAGTTGAGAAGTATTTGTATATGCTTTGGGTCGGCTTCAATTCCTCGTTGGTTGACCATGTACCCGAGGAACTTCCCTGACTCCACTCCAAAGGTGCATTTCTCTGGGTTTAGCATCATCTATACTTCCAAAACAAGGAGAAAACATGTTCAAGATCCGTGTCATGGTATGTTCTGCATGGGCTTTTGACTAGCATATCGTCGATGTACACCTCCATTGTTTTACCGATCTGATCTCTAAACATCTTGTTTACTAGCTGTTGATACATTGCTCCCGTGTTCTTCAATCCGAACGACATTACTTGAAAACAGTATGAACCCTTTTCCGTTATGAAGGATGTTTTTTCTTGGTGGGGGGGGGGGGGGGGCACATTAGTATTTGATTATACTCGAAGTACACATCCATAAAGATCAACATTTTGTGTCCGGTAGTTGCGTCCACTATTTGATTTATTCGTGGAAGTGGAAAGTTGTCTTTGGGGTAGGCTTTATTTAGGTCGGTGTAATACACGCACACCCTCCATTTCTCATTCTTCTTCTTTACTAGTATCGTGTTCACCAACCAATCCGGGTAGTGAGCTTCTCTTATCATTCATGTGTTGAGCAGTCGGTGCACTTTTTCGTTTATCGCCTAAATGCGTTCTGGGGCCACTGATCTTGTTTTTTGTCAAACCGGTTTTGTATTTGGATTCACTTGTAATTTGTTGGAGATGATGGATGGATCTATTTCCACCATGTCCTTCATTTTCCATGCGAAAAACGTCTTTGTTATCTTTCAGCAGTTGAATCAGTTTTTTGGCGAGTTCAGATTGGATATTTGTGTCAATTCGGGCTGCCTTTTCTGAATCATTGTCTAAGTAGACCTCAACCACTTCTTCTTCTGGTTTCCCGGTGTTGGGTCGAACTCGTGGACTGGTTGGAGCCATATTATCGTTCGGAGAACTCAAACTCATTTCATCAAATTGTTGTGAAGACTCTTCCAGTCGTTGCGGTAATTGTTATTTATGAGAAGTCTTTATAGCAGCGAAATGACACTCCCGGGCTGCTGGTTGGTCCCATTTTATTCTTTCAATGCCATTGTTGGTATGGTACTTCACACATTGGTAAATAGTGGAGGATACTGCGCCCATCTTGTGTATCCACGGTCTTCAGAGTAGCATGTTGTATGTAGCAGAAGCGTCGACGACGAGAAAGTCTATCATTAATACTCGCTGCCTCCCTAGCTCTCCCGCTTCAACTGCTAGTCGGATCATCCCCAGTGGGTTACATTGTTCCCCACTGAAACCTACCATAGACTGATCGCTTGGTGAGAGCATCTCATTGGTGAATTGCATCCTTCGAAAAGCTGTTAGGTATAAGAGGTTGGCCGATATGTCGGTGTCGATCAATACTCTTTTGATTTCCCATTTAGCTATCATGACAAAAAGAACTAAAGCATCATTGTGTGGGAAATTAACCCCATCAGCATCTTCGTTTGAGAAGGCTAAGGTCTTTTGCATTGTGTTTGCACGTTGTGCGGTTGGTTTTTGGAATCTGATCTTTGTGCGTAAATCTCAGACTATACGCTTCCTGAATCGATTGGATTGTTCCTTTTCCCCCTCCCGTGCCATGCAAGACGTAGATTGTTTCTTTTGCTGGCTTCTTTGAAATGATTGTTTCGCCCTCGAGTTTGACGAACTCTCTAAGTCATCCTTCTTTGACATGGTGTTCAATTTCATTTCTTAGGCTACGAAAATCTTCGGTATCATGGTCGTGGTCGTAATCGTTGTGGAAGAGGCAGTGTTTAGTCTTGCTCCACTTTTCCGGATCTCTTCTCTTCCTTGGCGGTCATTTAACATCTTATTTTCCTACTATAGCTTCAAAAATCTCGCTCCAACTCACTATCAGAGTCGAGAATGTTCTTCCATACTCGAGCTTCTTCAGTTGTAGACTTTTGGACTTCCCTTGATTGCACTTGGAGCTATTGTTAGCCCGATATCTCTTAAACTGGGTGGTTTCTTCTCGAAAGTTGTTGCCCTGCAGGTCTCGAATGATCATGTCTATCGTCTCGATCACGCTATTCATTTGAGCCATAAGCATCTCCACTCGTGGATCCGATAGGATTTCCCATGATGTTAGAGATGCCTTAACCATTACCTGATGGAGTTCTTTTCCAGTAGGTATGGTTGTTTCGATAGTCATCTTTGAATCAGTATTGGGCAGCATGTCATATCTCTTATTGTCAGATTGAAGATTTGTGGAGTATTCCATTGATCTTCTATCAAGTTGCGTGAGCTTTGATACTGTGAATCTTATATTTCAAAAGGAAAACTCGTCGTTCCCACGGACAACGCCAAACTTATGCGTCCAAAAATTGTCCTCCTATGAGTTTGACCTACAAAACAATTGTTAGACTGCCAAGAACCACCTTTTTGGTGGCCGAAAGCACTCCGATGCTTAAGTCAGTAACTCTATTGAAAGAAGGATGCAAATCTGGATAAAACTCAATTAAAGTTACATACTCTGTTGAATGTTCTTTTACCTTTTTGATGCAGGAGGGTTTCTAGGGTTCCTAGAGTTCCTAATTTGGGTTTCTAGGGTTCCTAATTTGCTCTCAAAGCTATTTACTAAATAAATTTGAGTAATCTTTCAATTTAACTAGGAATCTTTTAGTTTCCTTTTAGGATTAGGCATTATTTTCTTTTAGGAATAGACTGCTTGTTAATTTTAGTAGTTTTATTTCCCTTTATAGTAATATTTCAATTATAGTTTAGAAAGTGATTCTGAACCCAATTTGGGCCAGATTTCTGGCAGTTTATTTATTTTATTACGTATTTTGTTTTAGTATGATTATTGGGGTTTTGCTAATTTTGGTAAAATTCTAATAATCACGAATTTTAGCTATAAAGCCCGGCTTGTGGGCTGATTTTAGAAGAACCTTTGATTTGCATAATTTTGAATTGACATTAGAAATATTTCTCTTGTGTTTTGGGCTATTCTCTTGTGTTCTTCCCTGTCAATTATCTGTTGCTATTAGCCTGCAGAATAATCGCTATTCTGCCCGGCGTCAGTTGGTATCAGAGCTTCAACATCTTCTTGGGGTGAGATCTCATCAGTTTTTATGGCTGGTGGTCGTCGCGGGCAGGTTCTGAATGAGGAAGCCCCAAACCGGGATCGTAATTTTAAGAATATGATGATTGAGGATTTACAGAGGCAAGTTGCAGAGTTAACCCGGCTTCTAATGACGGAGGATTTCAGTAATCGTGAGATGGAAGATCACGATTATGATTCCAGTTTCGAAAACCCGTATCCTAATCATGCTCAATTATGGGAGCATGGAGAGCCTGTGTATGACGATGAGGAGCTTGAGAAAGACGTGGTAGACGACACTGAAGAGCTTGGAGAGCCTGTGTATGACACTGATGAAGAAATTGATGAGTTAGATGATCTTGCTTTCTTTTACCCATACAAATAATTGTGCATCGTGACTTATGGGGATGACAAGGCTATAAAGGTATGCGATGCAATCACCGGTGCACAGCAGTACAGTTTTGAAGGTCATGAAGCACATGTCTTTTCTGTGTGTCCTCATTACAAGGAAAACATCCGGTTCATATTTTCAACAGCCATTGATTGGAAGA
The DNA here is from genome assembly GCA_963556465.1 of Berberis vulgaris. Classification (NCBI taxonomy): domain Eukaryota; kingdom Viridiplantae; phylum Streptophyta; class Magnoliopsida; order Ranunculales; family Berberidaceae; genus Berberis; species Berberis vulgaris. The sequence continues at coordinate 53,193,345 of OY747124.1, read as the reverse complement.
TTAAGGCATGGTTGTATGCTAACTTGGGTTCAAGAGTTGACTACGATGCACCAGGTCATTGTTGTGCAACAATGTCATACAGTGTCAATGGGTCAAGGTTTTTCTCTTGTGATCCCATTCAACTGTGCTTATCAGGCCCTGATATTTTGGGAGAGGATCTTCTATCATGTCTTGGGAGTGATTCAAGTGAAGCACACGATGTTCCTAATTTGTGTTCCTAGAGTTCCTAATTTGGGTTTCTAGGGTTCCTAATTTGCTCTCAAAGTTATTACTAAATAACTTTGAGTAATCTTTCGATTTAATTAGGAATATTTTATTTTCCTTTTAGGATTAGGCATTATTTTCTTTTAGGAATAGACTGCTTGTTAATTTTAGTAGTTTTTTTTTTCCCTTTATAGTAATATTTCAATTATAGTTTAGGAAGTGATTCTGAACCCAATTTGGGCAAGATTTCTTGCAGTTTATTTCTTTTATTACGTATTTTGTTTTAGCATGATTATTGGGGTTTTGATAATTTTGGTAAAATTTTAATAATCATGAGTTCTAGCTATAAAGCCCGGCTTGTGGGCTGATTTTAGAAGAACCTTTGATTTGCATAATTTTGAATTGACATTAGAGATATTTCTCTTGTGTTTTGGGCTATTCTCTTGTGTTCTTCCCTAGCCTGCAAAATAATCGCTATTCTGCCCGGCGTCACTTTTATAATGGTCGCGGTTAACGTTCGGCGTGACTTAAGCATGTGAGGCACAACGGAAGAAGATACGCACCAAACACAGTATGAATATCCATCTGGCTAGAGTTGCAAAAAAATATAATCTAAATAATGCAAGTCCATGACTGAAATGCATTGGTCAACACTATAACTGAAATGATCACATGACTTCTCTATCACATGCCATGGATGCTCAATTTTTCAATCGCTTTCATAAGTCATTCCACAACTCAAAGTAGAAACCATGAATCTTATTAGTTTTTCAGCATTCATGCAATTATGCAAAATGTCAGTATCTAACATGGTCATGGAAGTAAAACATATCATTTCCATATATTATGTTATAACCAAACATTCAAATTGCGTCTATATAATAAGCTTACCACCACAATCTTCGACTAGCATTCATCAAGCACATGAACTCCAAACCCATTAACTACCAATCGAAATACATAAAACCATGAATAGTTTCGATTTTGAAGACTCCGATGAAAAATCATAGAAAAGTTCCCATAACAATGACTTTAAAGGTTCTGATGAAAACCTTAGGGGAGTTAAGTGAAAATTGAATTTTAAGAAAATCGTAACCATAATTTATTATTTCGTTCCTGCAACAATATTTCGAAAACAATTGTATTATTAAAATACCATTACACAAATTAAAGGTAATGTTCTCACTCACCTGAGCGGAATGGGTTTTCGGAACCCAAATCTTACCGACCAAAGCTCCCAATTCACGGAATAATAAATTTACGACTAAGGAAACTTCCCAAAACTGCAAAGACGGACCCCACAGTGAGCAAACTTGCCGAAGACTGAAAAAAGGAAGAAGCAACAATCCGACGCATGGCTGGACAGTTACTTACCTGTGAACTAAATCCGGCGACTACTCTGACGAAGCCCAAAATCCTGCAAAAACTCATCGAAAACCACCCTACTCCGATATGATCGTCTCCGAACAACACAACATGCCAAAAACTGGCCAAAAATAGGTCATAAAACAACTAGAACCGTGAATTGCAGCTTACCCGTACGATCACAGCTCGGATTCACGCCGATGGACCTCCCTGACAGACATGCACAACTGATTTTCAGAAACTTTAGCGTTGCTCGCTCCGAAAGTGAGAGCTCCAATCGAGCCCTCTCACTGATTTCTCTATTTTTAAGGCGGAAAACTCGACCAAGAAGGAGAGGGGAGAAAGAGGAAGAAAATGAGGAAGATTTGAGGGGGAAGAATTAAAAACATTTCACGAACTCATGCCGAAGAAGAAGGAATATTGCAGGAAAGAAGCTTTCTGTAAGAGGGAAATCGAAAATAGTAAGAAGAAGAGAAAAAAAGGGAATTTGTTTTATATGTGGGCGGCTATTTTCCCCCACCAAATATCTAAGGGCGCCCAGCAAAAATCATAAAATAATTTTTACAAAATCCAAATTTGTTTATAAAAATAATATAAATTCCAAGAACTGTTAAAGTCATTGTTTTAATCCAAAAACACTAAAATTAAGCAAATCAAACGACCGAAAAACTACGGGTGTTACATCATACACACATCTAAAGAAATCTCGTCTTCGAGATTAAATTCGACATAGATGACCACAACAAATCTATCTACCAACGTTAGACACACCTCTAATAATTAAAGCCCTTCCCCAAGTAATTAACGCAAAAATATCCAATCCTATCAAAATCACAACAATAACATGCTAAATGCACAAATAATAACGGAGCATGTTGATTGCACTTGAGTAAACAAAATTTACCCTCAATCTTCCCTTGATCAGGGATGGCGGCATAGACACGTATTGGTTGCGGTTGTGCATGGGCACCTCTAGCTCCTCAAGTAGTCGACAGCAACTGAGGAGCAGGATGAACGGCCGGAGTCCGACACTCACAAGCAAAGATGGGACAGAGCCCCTTGAACTCTCGATTGTGACAAAGTTGTCTGTTGTTGCACCTCTCTCTGCCATTGATCATGTTGACCGTGTCTCTCAACCTGAGGGGCTAGACCCCAAGGCCTCTGTCCTACATCGGGCCACTTCACCTCAAATCTCTACCACCCCATCTCTAATCGGTCCACCACAACTTGGGTCTTTTTGCTGATGTTGTGGTTGTGGTTGTTGTTGAGGTCTTTATGTCTCAAAGGCCCATCTCTCTGGCCCGATACAAATCTCGAGCCACTCTCACTAGATCTCTTATCTCGTGTCTTTTTCCATGCTATGCTGGCTTCTTTTTGAAGTAATGCCATATCCATCAATACATCAAATGATTCTCTTATCGATGGCATCACAAACATCCGCAACTGTGGACTCAACCTCCTGACAAACCTCTCATTCTTCTTATATTCAATATCCACAAGGAATGGGGCATAGCGGCTCAGCTCATGGCTTATTCACATACTCTGTCACTGTCCTGGATCCTTGTTCTAGATGTAAAAACTGTTCCATCAACATCGACTTATGTGACTGTGGGATATATTTTTTCTCAAACTCGTCCTTAAACTCTGTCTTTGTCATCGTTGAAACATCCCGACTTAGTCAGATAGAGTCCTACCTAAATCTAGCATCACCATCAAACTGAAGTTCTGTCATCTCTCCCTTTTCCACCTCTATCAGCTACATCTTGGAGAATATTATTTCCATCTTACGGACCCAACGATCTACCTCCATAACTCCTCGAGATCCATCATATCTCTCGCCACCCAGAACAATAAAGGACTTGTTCCAATGTGCGAAAGGGTCCAGATACTGTGGGCCCCTACTAAATGTCTGAACCAAGCTTCCCATAGCAGCCTCATCCAGCTGATAGACACACGGTCTCTCCTCGCAAGAATGAGGGGGGTCAACAGCCACCCTAGGCGTGTCTCCAGCAAATCCAACAAGGGGCACTGTCTGCGGTCAGCCTTTGCGCCCACGACCTTCAAAGAAAAAGGAAAACACGGATCAATGCGTAGACCCAACAACACACCACACTCCTAACTTCTCTACCCAATCCCACGTTCGAAGGCAAGCTAAGCATTGTTGCTTAGTGTAACCGTGGCTCTAATACCAAACTGTAACGACCCAATTTCTGAGACACCGAAATATCTCGATTACTGAGACGCAACACCACCCTAAATATTTTTCCCATTTACTTACCACTGGTTACACTAGCTAGCACAAGATACAATAAACTAAACCAAACATCACTATGCACAGATGCGACCATAATATCAAAGTTGCAATTATGATCAACACTATAATTGAAATGATCAAATGACTTCTCTATCACATGCCATGGAAGCTCAATTTTTCAATAACTTTCATAAGCCATTCCACAGCTCAAAGCAGAAACCATGAATCTTATTAGCTTTTCAGCATTCATGCAATTATGCTAAATGTCAGTAGCTAACATAGCAGATTTACATACTACATTGCATTAAAGCATATCATTTCCAAATATAATGCTATAACCAAATATTCAAATTGCATCTATATAATAAGCTTACTACCACAATCTTCGACTAGCATTCATCAAGCACACGAACTCCAAACCTACTAACTACCAATCGGAATACATAAAACCATGAATATTTTCGATTTTGAAGACTCCGATGAAAAATCTTAGAAAAGTCCCCTTAACATTGACTTTAAAGATTCTGATGAAAACTTTAGGAGAGTTATGTGAAAACTGAATTTTAAAAAACCCATCAACCACAATTTATTATCTCGTTCCCGCAACAATATTTCAAAAACAATTATATTATTAAAATACCATTACACAAATTAAAAGAATGTTCTCGCTCACCTAAGCTGAATAGATTTTCGGAACCCAAGTCCTACCGACCGAAGCACCCAATTCGCGGAATAACGAATTTAAGACTAAGGAAACTTCCCAAAACTGCAAAGACGGGCCCAACAGTGAGCAAACTTGCCGAAGACTGAAAAAAAAAGTAACAGTCCGGCGCATGGCTGGAAACTAACTTACCTGCAAACTAAATCCGGCGACCACTCTGACAAAGCACAAAATCAAAAACTCACTGAAAACCACCCTATTCTGATTTGATCTGATCGTCTCCGAACAGGCCAAGGACTAGCCGAAAATAGGTCATAGAACAACTGGAACAGTGAATCGCAGCTCACCCATACGATCACAGCTCGGATTCACGCCGGTGGACCTCCCAAATTGACATGCACAGTTGATTTTCAGAAATTACAGCTAACCACGAAACCACGTTTGCATGTGGGGATTACAAGTTCCAACCGACGCCCCAACCACTACCTGAGTGGCCGATTGGAGCAGCGCTGCTCGCTCCGACAGTGACAGCTTCGATCAAGCCCTCTCACCGATTTCCCTATTTTTAAGGCGAAAAACTCGACAAAGGAAAGGGAAGAAAGAGGAAGAAAAATGAAGAAGATAGGAGGAGATTTGAGGGGGAAGAAATCAACAAATCTCACGAACTCACGTTGGAAGAAGGATTGTCGCAGAGGGAGACACTCTGTAAGAGGGAAAACGAAAAGAATGAGAATAAGAGGAAAAAGGGGAATGCGGATTTATATGTGAGCGGCTCTTTGCCCTCACCGAATTTCTAAGGGCACCCACCAAAAAAATCAGAAAATAATTTTTAACAAATCCTAAATTTTTTTTTAAAAATAATTGAAGTTTCAAGAACTGTTAAATCAAAAAATAAAAAAAAACTACGGGTGTTACATCATACACACCTCAAAAGAAATCTCGTCCTCGAGATTAAATTCGACATAGATGACCACAACACAACAAGTCTATCTACCGACGTTATACACACCCCAAAATAATTAAAGCCCTTCCCCAAGTAATTAACGCTAAAATATCTAATCCAATCAATATCACAATACAGAGCATGTTGATTGCACTTGAGTAAACAAAGTTTACCCTCTACCTTCCCTTGATCAAGGATGGCGGCATAGACACGTACTGGTTGTGGCTATGCATAATCACCTCTAGCTCCTCAAGGAGTCGACTGCAACTGAGGAACAGGATGAACGGTCAGAGTCCGACACTCACGAGCAAAGTGGCATGGTCAATCACAAGTATAGCAAATATGGGGCAGAGCCCCCTGAACTCTCGGTTGTGACAAAGTTGCTGGTAGTTGCACATCTCTCTACCAATTATCTTGTTGACTATGTCTCTCAACTTGAGGGGCTACACCCCGAGGCCTTTGTCCTCCATCTAGGCCACAACCTCAAAATAATTAAAGCCCTTCCCCAAGTAATTAACGCTAAAATATCCAATCCAATCAATATCACAATAATAATGTGCTAAATGCACAAATAATAACAAAGCATGCTGATTGTACTTGAGTAAACAAAGTTTACCCTCAACCTTCCCTTGATCAGGGATGGCGGCATAGACACGTATTGGTTGCGGTTGTGCATGGGCACCTCTAGCTCCTCAAGTAGTCGACAGCAACTGAGGAGCAAGATGAACGGCCGGAGTCCGACACTCACAAGCAAAGTGGCATGGCCGATAACAAATATAGCAAAGATGGGGCAAAGCCCCATGAACTCTCGGTTGTGACAAAGTTTTCGGTAGTTTCACCTTTCTCTACCATTGATCTCGCTGACCATGTCTCTCAACCTGAGGGGCTAGACCCCGAGGCCACTGTCTTCCATCTGGGCCACTTCGCCTCAAATATCTACCACCCCCATCTCTAATCGGTCCACCATGATCTGGGACTCTTTGCTGATGTTGTGGTCGTGGTTGTTGTTGAGGTCTTTGTGTCTCATAAGGCCCATCTCTCTAGCCCGTTACAAATCTCGAGCCACTCTCACTAGAATTCTTATTTCGTGTCTTTTTCCATGCTATATTGGTTTCTTCCTGAAGTAATGCCATATTCATCAATACATCAAATGATTCATTGATCGATGGCATCATAAACATGCGCAAGTGTGGACTCAACCCCTTGACGAACCTCTCATTCTTCTTATATTCAATATCCACAAAGAATAGGGCATAGCGGCTCAGTCATGAAACTAATTCACATACGTGGATCCTTGTTCCAAATGTAAGAACCGTTCAATCAACATCGACTTCTGTGACTGTGGGATGTATTTTTTCTCAAACTCTTCCTTAAACTCTGTCCATGTCATCGTTGAAACATCCCTACATAGTCGGATAGAGTCCCACCAAAACCAAGCATCACCATCAAAATGATGTTCTACGATCTCTCTTTTTTCCACTTCTGTCAGCTACATCTTAGAAAACACAATTTCCAGCTTACGAACCCAATGATCTGCATCCATAACTCTTCGAGATCCATCAAATCTCTCACCACCCAGATCAATAAAGGACTTGTTCCGAAGTGTTGAAGGGTCCCGATACTGTGGGCCCCTACTAAATGTCTGAACCAAGCCTGCCATAGCAGCCTCATCCAACTGATAGACACACGGTCTCTCCTCGGAAGAATGAAGGGGGTCTACTTCCACCCTAGGTGTGTCTCCATCAAGTCCAACAAGGGGCATTGTCCGCTGTCGGCCTCTGCGCGCCACGACCTTCAAAGAAAAAGGAAAACACGGATCAATGTTTAGACCTAACAACACACTACACTCCTAACTTCTCTACCCAATCCCACTTCCGAAGGCAAGCTAAGCATTGCTTCCTAGTGTAACTATGGCTCTAATACCAAACTGTCACGCTCCAATTTCCGAGATACCAAAATATCTCGATAACTGAGATGCAACACCACCCTAAATATTTTTCTCATTTACTTGCCACTGGTTACACTATGACACAAGATACAATAAACTAAACCAAATATCACTATGCACAGAAGCGACCATAATATCAAAGTTGCATTTGTCTTCACATTCCAACCTAAGTCACCTCTACTTACAAAATACAACCAAAAATCCAAAAACTAAGAGTTTGAGCTACATCTCCGATGTACAACCTTGCAGACGACCACTTGATCACTCCGCGCCTCCGGCGACACTAGCAACCACTACCTGCACCCAAGTAGGGATACACCCACTTGCCACAAAACAAGCAAACAGATCAGCACTAGCTGGTATGATGAGAAGTAAAACAGCTATTTCCGAAATTAAGGTACAATTAATATCAAATAATGGGAGAGATTTACGATGCACTACTACTATTTGTATTAACTACTCAAACATGAGAAATATGCACACGAGTAAAATAGAATACACCATCTCAACTATGAAAGTTTAAAGGACTCATAAAATTTAACAATGCCATTCTACTTTTCATTACCAATGCTCAATCATGATGTAAATATGCACATGAGATGCTAAATGAATTCATACGATATATTTTCCCGCAATCGCACCTAGTCCATCATGTCGAACATGTCTCACCCTGACATGCCTCTATACACACCGATGTCATTTCTGGCATGTATGTTCCCAAGCAGGGTGCTGCCTCTAGGACATACACATTGCTACAAAAGATCGATCGTGTGGCCCAATCATAATCATAGCGCACATCCCAAACATCTTCAATGCCGAGTCAGTAATCAACCGCGTTGGGAGTTCCTTTCTTGGATGTAGGGAATCAAAAATCAAACATCTTCAAGGTTGACGTAGTATTAACTACAGCTGGTGGTTCCTTTCTTGATGAGAGATCGGGATCAAACACCCTCAAGGCCGAGGAACTGATCATCTGCGTCGGGAGTTCCTTTCTTGGATGAGAGATCCAACCACGTTGTCAAGGCCATGGTGCTACTCAACAAGGTTTCGTGTAGTTCCTAGTGTTGAACGGGTGATATGCACCAAACGCAGTATGCATATCCATCAGGCTAGAGTTCCGGGAAATATAATCTAAATGATGCAAGTTCATGACTGAAATACATTGGTCAACACTATAACTAAAATGATCACATGACTTCTCTATCACATGCCTTGGATGCTCAATTTTTCAATCACTTTCATATGCCATTCCACAGCTCAAAGCAGAAACCACGAATCTTATTAGCTTTTCAGCATTCATGCAATTTTGCTAAATGTCAGTATCTAACATAGTAGATTTACATACTACATGGCATTAAAGCATATCATTTCCAAATATTATGCTATAACTAAACATTCAAATTGCATCTTTATAATAAGCTTCCCACCACAATCTTCAACTAGCATTCATCAAGCACACGAACTCCAAACTCACTAAGTACCAATCAGAATACATAAAACCATGAATATTTTTTATTTTGAAGACTCGGATGAAAAATCTTAGAAAGTTCCCTTAACATTGACTTTAAAGGCTCTAATGAAAACCTTAGGAGAGTTATGTGAAAATTGAATTTTAAGAAAACCGTTAACCACAATTTATTATCTCGTTCCCGCAACAATATTTCGAAAACAATTGTATTATCAAAATACCATTACACTAATTAAAGGAATGTTCTCACTCACATAAGCAGAATGGGTTTTCGGAACCCAAATCCTATTGACCGAAGCTCCCAATTCATGGAACAACGAATTTACGACTAAGGAAACTTCCCAAAACTGCAAAGACGGACCCAAGAGTGAGCAAACTGGCCGAAGACTAAAAAATGAAGAAGTAACAGTTCGGCGCATGGCTGGAAAGTTACTTACCGACTAACTAAATCTGGCGACCACTCTGATGCAGCCCAAAAAACTCACTGAAAACCACCCTACTCTGATCCGATCGTCTTCGAACAACACAAAAGGCCAGAGACTGACCGAAAATAGGTCATATAACAACCTAAATCGTGAATCACAGCTCACTCGTACGATCACAACTCAGATTCACACCGGTAAACCTCCCTGACGAACATGCACAACTGATTTTCAAAAATTCCAGATAACCACAAAACCACCCTTGCATGTGGGGTTTACGGGTTCCAACAGACACCCCAACCACTACCTGAGTGGCCAATTGGAGTAGCACTAATCGTTTTGGTAGTGACAGCTCCGATCCAGCCTTCTCAGTGATTTCTTTGTTTTAAAGGTGAAAAACTAGACCAAAAAGGAGAGGGGATAAAGAGGAAGAAGAATGAAGATTTGAGGGGGATGAAATAAAAAAAAATCTCACGAACTCACGCCGGAGAATAAGGACTGTTGCAGGGGGAGACACTCTGTAAGAGGGAAAAGGGGTATTTTTTTTTATATGTGAGCGGCTATTTGCCCCATCGAATTTTTAGGGGCATCCACCAAAAAATCAGAAAATAATTTTTAAAAAAATCCAAAATTTTTTCTAAGAATAATTTAAATTCCAAGAACTATTAAAGTCTTGTTTTAATCCAAAAACTCTAAAATTAAGCAAATCAAACAACCAAAAAACTACAGGTGTTACACAAAACCAAGATTAAATAACAGTATGAAGTAAGTAGGGCTCCCCTGTCTTGTTTGATTAAAAGCCCAGATACTTTCGAGCACAAAGCCACAAATAGGTTGCAGGCTTTCTTAAAATTTTGATGAACACGTGTAACTCATTTTAAAAACTAGTGGAGGATATCTTGGTGGCATGGCTTTTTTTTATTTTGCGTCTACGTTAATCTTAATTTTAAGAGTTAGTACGGTTTTTATTGGATCCAAGAAACATTAAACGCCTCCAGTAAGGCCTGAACCCTAGACTTATAATACCAGTCACCACAAGCCTACAAACTAAGCTAGTATCGCATTAGCAAGTAGATTAATCTAATTAGTAGAAGCCTTTAAATAAAAACCTTAACCTTACAGCAACAACAAACTAAAGAGGATCGCGCCTCCCATGCTCTACGCTTGGTCTAATATAGTAATATGTAACGATGTATTTGATTATTTTTTGTTTTCATGAAAAACTATTATAAATAGTGAAAACATTGTAGAAGATAGGGACGAAAAGAGATAATGAGCATAGAAGTTGTGACCTTCTACCATATATCTTCTCCCAAAATCATGAAAAAACTTTTTTGGCACCTTTAATTCATCAACTTCTTTTGAAATCAAAAGTAGGGTTTCTTTGAAAATCCATCGACTCAAGCCCCCACTCTTTCTAATCCCAGCCAAACAAAAACTTTATACATACATCATGATTTAAACATAAGCTAAAAACAAAAATGAAACTAAACTCATACACATATGACTCACAACGTAAGTTAAAACAAAAAAGAAACTCTATTCATACTCATATTTAAGGAAACGTACACATCAGAGAGAGACTTTTGTTTTAGATTTTCATGGTAGCTGGAGGTTGTGGGTGGGAGGAACATATATATAGTTACACATCAATTAGACTAATGTGTGTATTAAACAGTTTGAGACATTCCATTCAGTTTTTTTTTTTTTTTTTTTGTGAAATTGAATTTAGAGATTTGAAATACCTGATAAGTGATTCAATCAAAATTTGCAATCACAAAAGCAAATTGAGTTCAGATGTGGTTGTTGGGTCAAATACCAATAAAACAATACCAAGGAAATAATCTGAAGTAATAATAAACGAACACCAAGATTTACGTGGAAAACCTTTCATTGTGAAGGAAAAAACCAGGGGGCAAATCCGAGAGAATCCACTAATCAAATAAGAAGAAGTACAATAATTTCTCAAGCTTTATGCCCAAAGCTTGAGTAATACAAGGAGTAAATAACACGGGTTACCTCACAACAAATTAACCCAAAAGCTCCTTCAACTTCTTCTACCAAATCAATCGACAAAACAAAGTCGATATCACAGTCACGCGTCACACTTTGTCACACAAAATCGCACCCAAAGAATTAGACACAAAGTCACCGTCCACGCACACACATCCGCACCAAACACTAAAGAGAATACTATGTTTTCTGTTGCTTATTCACGCAGCAGCTTCTCTGAAAACATTATAAATAAAACTTTGTTTTATGCACCTATTTATACTTGTTTGCAGCCGCCCAACACCGCCTCAAATAGAACTTTGTTTCTATTTATTTCTGTTTTATTTCTTATTGAAAACATTTTTCCTTATTCAACCAAACTTGAAATTATGTTTGATTAATTACCAAAGTTGGATCCACCCTAATGGGCTGAACCTCAACAAATCTCCCCCTCCAAACCATTAGGGAAGAATCACCACCTAATCATATTAGGACATTCCAATGAGTTCTCTACAGAACTCATGTTTTCCTTTTAGAACTACTTTTGTCATCATGTCGGAGGATTTTCACTAGTATGAATCTTTGCAACCTGGAAACAATTTTTCTCAAGCACATCATGTATCCAGTGGTAACGTGTATCAATATGCTTGGTAAGTCCATGGTATGTGGCATTCTTACTCAACTCAATAGCACTCTGACTATCACAATGCACCACATACTTATTCTGATTCACACCCAGCTCCTTGAGCAATCTTTTCAAACATAACATTTCCTTCCCTGCTTCATTAATGGCAAAATACTCGGCTTCAGTAGTTGACAAAGCAACACACTTTTGCAATCTAGACTGCCAAGCTACAGCTCCCCCTGCAAAAGTGAAAACATAACCTGAAGTCGACCTCTTCTTGTCTAAATCACCTGCAAAATCTGCATTTGTGTACCCTTCTAACACAGCTCCTGAATTACCAAAGCTTAAACAAAGCTTTGAAACACCTTTCAAATATCTCATAATCCATTTAACTGCAACCCAATGTTCTTTTCCTGGATTTTCTGAATACCTACTTACAACACCGACTGCTTGAGCAATATCTAGTCTTGTACAAACCATAGCATACATCAAACACCCTACAGCAGAGGAGTATGGAATACCTGACATATGATTCTTTTCTTCATCAGTACGAGGAGATAACTTGGCACTTAACTTGAAGTGATTAGCAAGTGGAGTACTCACAGGCTTAGCATCATTCATGTTGAACCTTTCAAGTACTTTTTCAACATACTTTTCTTGTGACAACCACAACTTCTTAATTTTGCTGTCACGTGTAATCTTCATCCCTAGGATGTGTTGAGCTGGGCCCAAGTCTTTCATATCAAAAGAGCTAAACAATTTTTTTTTTCAACTTGCCAATCATATCAACATCTTTTCCAACAATTAGCATATCATCAACATAAATCAAGAGAATAATGAAGCAATCGGGCGAAAAATATCTGACATAAACACAATGGTCTAGAAGTGTTCTCTTGTAGCCATGTTGTACCATAAAGAAGTCAAACTTATTATACCACTGTCTCGGAGCCTGTTTCAATCCATAAAGGCTTTTTTTCAATCTGCAAACCATATGTTCTTTCCCTTTCACTTCAAAATCCTTTGGTTGTGCCATGTAAATTTCTTCATGCAAATCCCCATGAATATATGCAGTTTTAACATCTAACTGCTCAATCTCAAGATCCAGGCTAGCTGCAAGACTTAACACCACTCTAATGGATGTCATCTTTACCACGGGTGAGAATATCTCATCAAAATCTATCCCTTTCTTTTGCGCAAAACATTTTACCACTAACCGAGTTTTGTGCTTCACATTCTTTCCATCACCATCCTTTTTCAATTTGTACACCCATTTGTTCTTCAAAGGTTTTCTACCTTTTAGAATCTCAACTAAATCATAAGTACCATTTTTATGCAAGGAACTCATCTCTTCTTGCCTAGCTTTCATCCAACTATCTTTATCTTTATTATCTAGTACTTCTTGAAAATTTTATGCTTCACCTTCTTCTATAAGGAAAACATACTCATCATTGGGGTACCTCTTTAAAGGTTGGCGCTCTCTGGTAGACCTACTTAATTGAGACTCTACTATTTCTTGTTGAAGGGGTTGCTCTTCATGCACAATCTCATCTATTTTTACATGATCATCATTAACAACTTCACTTTCTGGCATATGGTCACCAACTATATCATCTGGCATCTCTCCCCCATTTTCAACATGCGATAAAGGAGGAGGGAGTGGTGTAAAATCTGCTACCTCATTTATCTGCTTGGGCTTTTCAATTTTCTCAAAATCTGCAATGGTATGATTTTCATAAGATACCACATCTCTACTTCTAATAATTTTCTTATTCTCAGGATCCCATAATCTGTAGTCAAACTGCTCATCTCCATAACCAATGAAAATACATGAAGATGCCTTATCATCAAGCTTTAATCTCTTCTCTTTTGGTACATGAACAAATGCTTTACATCCAAATACCTTCATATGAGAGTATGAACTATCTTTCCTTCTCCACACTCTTTCTGGAATGTCACCATCTAAAGGAAATGAAGGAGACATGCTGATGAGATAACAAGCTGTACTAATAGCTTCATACCATAACTCTTTTGGCAATTTAGCCATGCGAAGCATGCATCTCACCTTTTCTACAATAGTCCGGTTCATTCTTTCTGCTACCCCATTATGTTGTGGAGTGCCAGGAACTGTCTTTTCATGCCGTATACCAAGCTTACTACAATAAGCTTTAATTCTTTTGATGTGTACTCGCCACCATTATCACTGCGGAGACACTTCAAAACTCTACATGTTTCTCTTTGAACCTTGGCATGAAACTGCTGGAATAGCTGAAAAACCTGGTCCTTAGATCTGAGAAATCCACACCTTTCTTGATGCATCATCAATAAATGTCAAGAAATATCTACTACCACCAAGAGAATCTACTTCAATGGGACCATAAACATCAGTGTAAACCAAATCTAACAAGTCATATTTTCTTTTTGATGATCTACGAAATGCAACTCTATGATGTTTACCAAATAAACAATAATCACAGGGGTTAAGAGGAGTACCTTTCAAGGAGGGAATTAATTTCTTTTTTTCTAAGAGTTGCATACCTTTCTCACTCATGTGTGTAAGTCGCCTATGCCACAAGTTTGTAGAAGAACCATCTTCAGCTGCATTCAAACCAGTCTTACACAATTTCACTTGAGTCTTGTATAGTGTGCAACACGCCTTACCCTTTGCCACAACAAGTGAACATTTGGTAAGCTTCCATGCACCATTACCAAAATAATTAATATACCCTTGTTTATTCAAAACAAGTCCAGAAATCAGGTTCAGATGAAGATCAGGAACATGACATACATCTTTCAAGGTCAACGTGCACCCCGTATTAGTCTGGACACACACATCACCTATTCCCACTATTTTAGAGTTGCTAATGTTTTCCATCTTCACACTGCCAAAATCTCATGCTCTATAAGTAGTGAAATAGTCTTTCCTTGGGGTTGCATGATAAGATGCATCAGTGTCAATAATCCATTCGCTTCCTTCATTTGAAACATGCAAACATTCACATTCGCCATACAAAAGGGCCACGGGTTCATCGGTAACAGCAGCTGTAGTTTCTTTACTATCACCATTTTTTACTTTTCCCTCTTTCAAATCTCTTTTGTAACTATAACATTGTTTTCTGAAATGGCCTGGTTTACCACAATAATGACACTTAAAACTTCTATCTCTTGACTTTGATCTCCCTCTTGACTTATCACGGTTCTTATCATAACCAGTGTTCTAAAAATCGCTAGGCGGCGGGCAGGTGCCTAGTGCCCAGGGGCCTAGGCGGCGCCTAGGCGGTCTTAGGTTTTGTATTATAACTTTAATAATTTACAAAAGTTAAGCATAATACCTTATCAATTACATCCAATTTAATGCCAATATACATATGCAAAATTTAAAAACATGAAAAATTAACAATCATGAACAAAATTTATTAAAACTCAAATGACTGAAGTTGGTCATGATGGGTATTTTATATAAATTTGAATTTGTGTACACTTTTATTTTTCTTCAAATTGCATGAATAACCTCAGTTATGTTTGATAAAATCTACATCAGTAAAATTGGTACCGGGAGATCCTTTGAGAATTCCATTAAGTAATCATCCTTTGCTACATTTAGACATATACTGAATAAAAAACAATTAAATAGTTTATTTCTAAAAAATAGGAAAGAAAAATAAAATAAGAACATAATCAGCCTTATTAAAAAAAAAAAAAAAAAAATCGCCCCGACCGCCTAGACCGGCCTAGGCCGCCCAGACCCCGCCTAGATCCCGCCCAGACCCGCCTAGGCCGCCCAGACCCCCTAGATCCCGCCCAGACCCGCCTAGACCGGCCCAGACTGCCCAGAACCGCCCAAACTGCCCGCCCAGCCATTAATCTGGGCGATTTTCCACCTTCTAGCGCCTAGGCGCCGCCTAGGCCGATTTTTAGAACACTGATCATAACCATGATATTTCTTATATTTTTCTCTCCCCCTGTTTTCAGTCACAAGTGCTTGGGAATGATCAGTACCAACAGACTTCCTTCTAGTCTCTTCATTAAATAAACTACCGGTAACCAACTCCATGGTAAGTTGTCCATTCGGTGCCGAATTACTAACCGGCACCACCAATGTTTCCCAACTAGATTGGTAATGAGCTAAGAAGTTATAGTGTTTGCATTTCATCATCTAACACTATCTTCATGTTGGACAACTGATTCACCACACTTTGCACCTCATTCAAGTCCTCAGCAATAGAACTACTTTCCTTGAATTTCAAGTTCACTAACTTCCTGATCAAGAAGGCTTTGTTTGCAGCAGTTTTTCTTTCATATAAATTCTAGAGTTTGGTCCAAAAAGCATGTGCAGACGTCTCAGTTGACACATGATGAAATACCGAATCATTTAACCACTGCCTGATGTGACCAATAGCCTTTCTGCTAATTTCTCCCACTCTTCTTCTGACATATCATTGGGTTTAGTTGTATCTCCCTCAATTGGAGGGTACAAATCCTTACAGTATAATATGTCTTCCATCTTGACTTTCAAATAACATAGTTTGAGCCATTAAGGCTAATCATCCTTGTATTGTTGTTATTCTCCATGTCAACTCTATTAATTGACAATCTCTCAACAGTTGCTCTGATACCACTTGTTAGGTCAAATACCAATAAAACAATACCAAGGAATTAATCTAAAGCAATAATAAACGAGGCACCAAGATTTACGTGGAAAACCCTTCAATGTGAAGGGAAAAACCACGGGGAAAATCCGAAAGAATTCCCTAATCAAATAAGAAGAAGTACAATAACTTCTCAAGTTTTTTGCCCAAAGTTTGAGTAATACAATGATTAAATAACACGGGTTACCTCACAGCAAATTAACCCAAAAGCTCCTTCAACTTCTTCTACCAAATCAATCGACAAAACTAAGTCGATATCGCAGCCACGTGTCACACTATGTCCCACGAAATCGCGCCCAAAGATTCAGACACAAAGTCACCGTCCACGCGCACACAGCCGCACCAAACACTAAAGAGAATACTATGTTCTCTGTTGCTTATTCACGCAGCAGTTTCTCTGAAAACACTATAAATAAAACTATGTTTTATGCACCTATTTATACTTGTTTGCAACCGTCCAACACCGCCTCAAATAGAACTTTGTTTCTATTTAGTTAACCAGCTGCCAAATAGAACTTTGTTTCTATTCAAATAGAACTTTGTTTCTATTTATTTCTGTTTTTGTTTCTTATTGAAAACTTTTTTCCTTATTCAACCAAACTTGAAATTATGTTTGATTAATTACCAAAGTTGGATCCACCCTAATGGGCCTCAACACAGATGTGGCTGAAAACTTTCAGTCACCTACTAATCAAGTACATGTATGAAAATTGTTGATTTTAGAGCACACTTTGAGCCATCGATTAGAAAGGGAAAACCAAATTTTAGGGATTGTGTTACCTGAAAATTTCAGTTTCGTGATTGAAATCTTCAATCACCTGGAACATATATGGTTTATCAATCTACAATCACCTAAAATTGAACTAAAAATTTCAGTTACCATGATTTATCATGAAAGAAAATAAGAGGAGAAGAAGATGAGGTGAATAAGAGAAGAAGAGGAGATAACCTTGGCAGTAGGGCTTACCTTGGCTTTGGAGAGGAGGGCTTCTTCAAATCAATTGTGGAATGAGCATCAACCGATCTTGGCAAAAGAAGAACTTTGGTTTGGCAGAAAACCCTAACTACTTCTTAGCAGGAGTGGAATCTTATGGTTGGCGGGGTTTTGGTCGTGCCTAGGTTAATTGGGCGAAAATAAAAGAGTATGTATGTGGACGACGTGGTGTAAATGACGTGCCATAAAAGTAAGTCCTTATTTCTTTAATCATAATTATATTAGGACTTGGCCCATGACGTTCCTATTATGCACGTCTTTAAAATGATTACAACAACGTACACATTACGCACGTCATTATTTTGAGTCCTTAAAACTTATATATGTTATAGTGATTAAGAATAAATTTTCTCCATGAAAAATTCAAGAAACATAGTAATCATTAATGGGACAAAAATATGAAAACTTTTTCCACTTACTTTCTAATCTCCACTATTTTAATGGTTTTTCGTGAAGAAAAAAATCAACTAACTCACACCTGCAAAAGCCCTAGTGACACCTAGGGGTGGGCATCCCATCCCGTGATCCCGTCCCGATCCCGTCCCGTCCCGATTTTTCCGGATCTTAATGGGATTGAATAATTTCATCATGATCCCGTCCCGTCCCGTCCCGATCTAGAATGGGATGGGATGGGATGAAGATTTTCAATCCCGCCAATCCCTTCCCGAACTAATTTTTAATATTAATTGTTAATATTTTATTTACTTATTTATTTTATTAACATTTGCATAAAATGTTCAGGCTTCCAGCAGTTCAGCTTCCAGCTTCTAGCAGTCCAGCTTTCAGCAGTCCAGGCTTTCAGGCTTCCAGCAGTCCAAGCTTCCAGCAGTCCAGGCTTCCTTCAAAATATATTGTCAAATGCAGTCCAGCAGTTCCAGACTTCTATTTGATATGTCCAGATTAGCACGTTGATCTCGTCCCGTTCCGAATCCGTTTGGGATGGGACGGGAACGGGATGGGATCCCAATCCCGTATGAACGGGATGGGATAGAAATGAGTATATCTCGTCCCATCCTGTCCCGTGCCCACCCCTAGTTACACCCCTAATTAGTTCATCACCATGAATGAAAAGAAACCAAAAAGAGTCCTAGAATTTGGGTTCCTTCCGAACTAGCTATAGTTAAATAAAGAAACAATTAGGTGGTGGTGGCAATGGGGATTTAAAATAGCTTGGCTAGTTGGAGAAACAAGGAGCGGTCTTCCATACACGTAGGAAGATGAGAAAATAGAGAGAAACCCCTTTAAAATTCTAACCATCCCACTACTCTCTCCCCTTCCCCTATCTCCATCTACATTTTTTTTCATCTCCTGTCATAATAATTCCTTGGGTTGGAAGGACAGAGAGAGATAATAATAATTATATGCAAAATATAATGGCCCTTAGAAGCTTTACTCTCATTCTCCTACTTGTTGCCTATGCACTGGTGGTTGAATCAACTAGCATCAACTCTGATTTTCACTTTGGTGGGGGTGTGGTTTCTCATTCCAGTGCCAGTGGTGTAAAATGTAATGGCGGACTAGTTGGTGATAGCCTTGATCATGACCAGGAGTTTATGACAGGGGATGATGGGTTCCGAAGAGTCCTAAAGGGTGTTGCTAAAAGGTTTATTAGCTATGATGCATTGAAGAAAAACAATATTCCTTGCAAGCGCCGTGGTAGCTCCTACTATGGTTGTGGAACAGGAAAAGCGATTAATCCTTATAGACGTGGATGCACTGCAGCCACCCATTGCGCAAGGTATACCAAATAAAATTTGAGACTCTGAGAAGAACTATAAAAGAAAAAAAGAAAAAATCAATCTCAGATAGATGCATTAAGGGACCCGGCCCTGCCCCTTTGATCTTGTAAAAACAAAGAAAAAGAAAAAAAAAAAAAAAAAAAAAAAAAAAAAAAAAAAAAAAAAGGATAACTTAATCCGATTGTGTATGTGTATAATATACATATCACATGTTAGCTAGCGATCAAGTATTCATTGGATTGAGAATTCAGACACCTGCTTCATGTCCCGTGAATCGCACTATGATCAATTTCGACAATAATTATAGTACTTATAAATAAATAAGGAGCTACTAAAGCACTATTGCAGCACATTATCTCTTTGTTGAATTTATTTTGTTTATTTTAACTTTGGAGCCATTTTTAGGTGCCCCCTGATTCTAGAGAGCCAGGCCGGTCCACCACCATCCATCATTTTAGAGATGAATTCATTTTCAGCATCTCTAGAATGATGAATGGTGATGGACAGGCCTGGCGCTGTCGGTCTGGCTCTCTAGAGTGATTCTTGGGTGCCATTTTAAGCATGCATACATACTTTGTGAATAGGGTCCTTTAATTTATGTTAGAAAACTGAAAACCTGATTAAAACTTATAAAGGACAATGTACTTTGGTTGCAAGGGTGGACCTACTAAGGGACGAGGAGAACAGATGTCCCCTCAACTTTCAAAATATTTTTAATAAATATTTAGCATTACAAAAAAATTAATTATATAATGTATAATACAATATTTTTATTTTTCATTCAACTACTTCCATATGTCTCTATTGGAGCTGTGGTTGGAATTTTAACATTTTAAGTAACTACCTGAGTTCGATACTCTTATATCAACTAATTTTTTTAATGCAATTTTATTAATAATTGCAAACATAAAAAAAAAATTAGTTTAATAAAAACTTATTTTCCATCCTCTTGGAGCGTATGATTTATTTTATGGCTATTGGCAAATTATTATTTTTGTCATTGTGATATACCCCTACTTTTTTGTTTTCAATGCAATTTCATATGTAATTGCAAACATTAAAAAAAAATGTATGTTCACAAGTGGTATAAAACCTCCAAAAAAATATTTGAAATTAATATCTAAAATAATAACTATATAATTCAATGAAAGTATATATCATTAGTCAACTCATACAAAATTTGAGGCTCACATAAACCATTTTTCTTAGGATCTTATTATGTTTGCAAATTTCAGATTTTTTAAGCTTCAACTAGATATTTATCCTAATTATTTTGTGATTTTAGTTATATATCCTAGTTATTACGCTTATTTTCCCTTCTAAGGTTATTGAAATTGTGACATTATTTTGGCTTAAAATTAGACTACGCTGGATTCAATTTGGTTTATTCAATGTACTTTTGATAGTTGTATTTTTTTATTAGTTACTAGCTCGGGTAGGAAATTTTTTTTTTGCTCTGCCTTCAATAACTACTACTATCAACTAATAATTATTTGTCATTTTGCTCCCCCCCCCCCCCCCCCCCCCCCCCCAAAACTAAAATCCTGGGTCTGCCCTGTTTGGTTGCACTGTTGAGTAAAGAGTAGAGATGAACTTAACTAATTGTTGGTCTTAGCTCGATGTGCAACAATTTGCCCTCACAAGACCCCAAATCCAAAGTGCTCCAAATACTTCTTTAAAAAAAAATTTGTAAAAATTTCTGACATTTTAATTAAAAAATAATATTTGCATTCACAATTTGGTTATAATTTTTATTGTTCCAGTCGTCATCACTTGGCCTATTTCTTTACAATGCCATAAGTTCATGTAAGTGGTGAGTGTTAAAAACTATGTACATGAGTGTACAACCCTAGTTAACATAAGAGTATGAAATTACAAATAAACAATAGAGGCTAGGGAAGTAACAAAAAAGATAACCTTATACGTGTTCATTTGAACCACTTATAAGGTGGTGGATCACTTTGTTTAACCTATTTGGTCGCACCGATTTATAAGTGATTAATGGTCAAATAATAATTCTAAGTTGCACAATTTTAATGGAGCTTATAGCCACTATAGTTTTTTTTTTTTTATGAATTTAGGTTACTAAAATCCCCGAGTAAACACACAACTCCCAACCAATGTATTATAAATCATAAACCCTAATAAGCTAATAGCATCTCAACATTTTCCTTTTACTTGTAAGCGATGAGCGGGTTTTTACCAAAGCATACAGTCCATTTATAATTTTCTCATATAATTCATTTGGTGATATTTTATTTATGGTCAATAAGGTATTTCCACTTGTGCATAGTAAAAGATGGATAGGAGCTAAGAGAGTAGTGTTTCCATATGTGGGTTCTCACCAAAATGAGTTTGGTGAAAGATTCCTATTAGTTTATAAAGTAGAAGATGGAATGGGGCTAAGAGAGTCTAGATTTAACTTCAAAGAAGGATGTCAGTGAGCGTCCTTAACCCATGCTCATGCTCATGGACATAAACGCAGGGATACTTCAAATGAACAATGCAACCTTAATTTAGACTAGAAAGATCCAAAAAATCGATGGGAACCTTGACAACTCGTTGTTCAGGTACAATTGCTACATTAGATATCTGACTGCACATTCTCTTTCTTATTTGCTACATAAAGATACAAACCCTCTTACAAGACTACATAAAGCAAATGCACGTGACTTACAATTACTTATAAATGATGCAACAAACACGTTTTTAAGCCATTTATGTGTCACTTACAAGTGGCAACCACGGGTAAGCCCTTGTAACTGATACACAACTTATTCAAGTGATTCAAACAATCAGGCCTAGGAAAGCAACAAAACAAGATAACCTTATTCTTAAAGGTGAAATGTCACAGTACAATATGAGTTACTGTTTGCAGTGAGACAATAATGTAGGGAAGAAAACTTACAAGAGGTTGAATGGTCGTTCTCGTTCTCACGACAGAATCGCAAGTTGAACAAATTACCTTAAATCAGAAGAGAATAGAAAAACAAAACCTTAGGTACTTCACCTCTGCATCAGCTGTCTTGACAAATTCTTTTTGAATTATATTATTTCACTGGAATTGGCATGGTCTTGACCCCAATACTTGATAATAATTGAATTCTACAAGTAATTATACATTGAAATGGAAATTATGTTACAACCAAATGAAGTCCATTCAATCATTTACAAAGGTAGAAGTAACAAATTAAAGCATATGCCAATCCCAGCATTATATATAATGCGAATGGGAAAGATGATTGCTAAACTCTTAATGAAGTTGTATCAAATGCTTCATTACAGGGGTGATGCATATTCCGCCATTAAAGCTCATGATTCGTCAGTTTTGACAGGGGTCCAGTTTGCCTTCATGGCAGCTGCTTTCCTGGCATGTGACATGAACCCAACCACATAACCTACAAAGGCACCAAGCACCAGGAGGCTTCCTCCTTTAACAAACCACGAAAACATAGAATACACTTCAACAGCATCATCTTTATGGATATCGTCAAGAACTTTGCCCGATGCTAGTATTTCCACCATGTCATGTGGTTCTCCATCATGGTTTCCTATATAAGTAAGGGTCAGCTTTTCCTTTGTTGCAACAAGTCTGGTATAGCCAAACTCACCCCCTCGGTACATTGATCGTTCAGGTTGAGGGAAGACTGGAACTGTTGGGTGGTCAGGTCTGGGCTCCCAGATTGGTTGCCAATCTTGTCCTGCCATACCAATCACAACATGTACTGGAAAGTCTTCAACCTTCCTAGAAGAGTCCGTGCTACCCCCGCATGTGTAGTTCTTCATTGGGCAAAACCTCTCATATCTATGAACATGGCCCCACAGTGCAAGCGTCACCTTATTCTTTACAAGCAAAGGTTCAAGGTGCTCGAGCATCCTTTCTCTCAATGGTGCATCCCGTCCCTCATTACTTGTCGTATACATCGGACGGTGACCTTGGACAACAACAAAAGGGGTCTTCTTCCGATCAACATTCTCCAAGTCGTGCTTGATAAAGTTATATTGATCACTTCCTGAAAGGAAGTTAGTTTCAGTTGATATGTATACAAAATGTACAACCCCTGCGTCAAACGAGTAGTAAAGGTTTTGAGTGGGAGGGGCACGAGTCCCAGTTAAAACTGAAGAGTTTCCTGGCATGTTGAACTTGTGGCTGTAAGGGACCCCGCATTCACCACCTCCATCTGTTCCGTAAATTTTCTCAGCCCAGTTGGGCCTCCATGGTTGTAGTGGCCAATTGTATTCATGATTTCCAATGCAAACGTGGTACGGCACCTTGGATGCAACAGGTTCAATTTGGGTGAAGAATGTATCCCACAACCATGAGTAGCCTCTTGCATAACTAATATCACCGATGTGAGAAACAAAAGACGGTTTGTCACCTAGGGCTATGATGTCACGGAAAATCCATTTCATGGTTGACTTGCTTTCTTCTTGTGTACGCTCAAAGGTATTATATGGAGTTGATGTACCCATGTCTCCAAAAAGGAATGCAATCGTTTCATCAGAATCCCCATCCCGGGAAATAAAGCTATGTGTCCCACTCCAACCTCCTGCATCACTTCCAACCTGTCAGGAAGAAAATAAACTTTAGCATTTGACTTTTTAGATGGTAAGCAGTAACCACTAAGTCTCAGATGGTAAGATCTTAATATAACCAGTGAACCTGGGTGTGGTAATTCCATGAGCCATTACAGGCAACAGACAGGTGCACTGATCAGTACAAGTGTACAATCAAGAAGATACAGACTGAAGGTTCACTTGATAGGAATATAGATCCATACTATACATGAAGCACATGATTGGTACCAGATCCAGATGATAACCCATAATTAAATCCCTTAACCCCTCTCACCCCAGATGCCACCGGCTGGGATCAACCCTGTGACCTAGTGATAGCATCCGCCACCGCTCAACCACTGAGCCATCACACCTTTGGCTCCATAATTTAATATTCATTCAGGCTTGGGAGTGTTAGAGGTTGGCCTCTTCAGACTTTTGGTCCCAAGAAATCACACTACTTAAGTCAATCCTATTGCATGAGTTGACCATCCAGTTGTGTCAACTTGGCACTTGCATAACATGTGACCAATATAATGACAAAACTACCCTTTCAAGTGACACATCACCCAATGACGTGGATCACATGTGAGCTAAACACAAAAAGGTTAAACTACCAATGTGTATATCTCCAACATCTAGTGGAGGGCTTGAATTAAAAAAAAAAAAAAGTGCAATCTTATTCAGAACCCAAAGTTTTGTTTTGTATCCCAACCAAACTTTTTGTAAGTTAGGAAATGAACCCAAATCTTGAGGTTTTCTTTTACTTTTGTCAAACACAAACCACCCCTTTACTTTTCTCACCACTTCACTTTTACAAACCCCAAACCTTGTCTTCTTCTTCTACCCATATCCCTTATATTCTTGTTCAACCCAAACCCTTATTCATCTTCTCTACCTAAGGTTTTAAGAAAATATGAAATGGAAAATGAAGACAATCACAATCAGTAGCAAAACCTACATCTTCCAATCAAAAGCATGCAAATGAAGCTTGGATCATGAAGCATCAAGATCTAAAGATGTGACTAAGAAATAACATCTTGTAAAAAATCCAAACTCGTGTAAAAAAACGACAATTTTGGTCGATACTAAATGAATGGTGGCGGTTAACATGGTAACGATGGTAAAAGTAGTGACTGGATGGCGATATTGGCTTTTGTAATGCTCATGGTCGTGGTGAAGTTATGTTCGCACCATTCATTTGGACGGTATGACATAGCTTCTGTATGTCACAATATTGAGACTCTCACAATATCTCACAACAGCGTAAGAGAGATTTTTCATAGTTCTTGTAAACAAGGTCTTAATCATCACAAGGTTGTGACTGTGTCGCGACTTGGAGGTTTTTCATAGCTCTTGAAAGCAAGGTTTTAGACATCATAAGGTTGTGACTATCATCATCCCGTGTCCGAGAGTTTTTTAAAGAAACCTGATCACATTTTTGTGAATGAACTAATATGCATGATTTAACCATTTCTATATTGAAAATTTAAAATTAAGTTGTTTCTTGACATGTGAATTCAAAATGAAACATCTCACCTCTTTATTCACAACATTTTCATGCTATGTGCATGTTTCATTTGACTTGAAAATGAGTTATCTCTATAACACCATTACCTACTGAAACTTCAAATGTTTGAAACATGGAAATCACCAAAATCCCCAAAATTAAGGTTATCTTCTTACAACTCTTTGATAAATTCTTCAATACCAATAGTTTCATGCTTGTAATATCCATCACTTAGAGGATAAGAATTATTTCCACCATTTAGATAAGAGGAGCTCCCACCCCTTAAGAGTTTGAACAGTGAACTCACACTTTATTCATCATAGAGGTAGGAAGTTATTGCATTGGGGTCTAATTAATAAAAATGTGGAAAAAGACAAGAGGTTTTGTTTGGGGTTTATATAAGGCAATCATATTTGGACCCCACTTTTTATTTAAACCACAACAAAAATAATTCAATTACCCACATGGGTGAAAAGAAATTTTGTTAGTAAATAAACCCCATGTCTTTCCTCGTCTTTATTAGTTAAACCCCGTTGCACAAAACAATCCAAAATCTTATTGATCTGCAAACTTCTCACTCAAAGTAGCGAGCAACTCATATCTTTATAAGTGGTGGAAATATTCTCCTCTAAATAATGGATCACAAAAATGAAACTCTTGGAGTCGAAGAGTTTATCAAAAAGTGGAAGAAATAACCTTTGGGGATCTTGGTAATTTCCATCATTTCAACCCTTGAAATTCCAACAGATGATGGAGTCATAGATAACTCATTTTCAAGTCAAATCGAAGTTGCAGATAGCATGGAAGTATTGAACAAAGAGTTAAAATGTGTCATTTTGAATGCACTTGTCCAGAAATAACTTAATCTAAAATTCACGAAATTGTCATATGGGGGTATCTCCAAAAGGACACAGGAATGTAATAATCACAGCCTTGTGATGGCTGAAACCTTGTTCACAGCAGATATAAAAAAACTCTCGGACTCGAGACTATGAGTCACAACCTTGTAATGGATAAAACTATGTCTACGACAACTATGAAAAAAAAACTTTCGAACAAGTTGTGATAGTCGCAATATTGTGACGCAAGCACGCTATGTTCATACTATCCAAATGAATTGTGCAAAGTTTCACCATTAAACATCACCACCACTAATATCCATCTTCATCGCCACTTTTACCATCATCATCATATTTACCATCACTATTCATCAATAAAGACCGAAACTTGTGAAATTTTACGTGATTTAGAATTTTTTTTACAAGATGTTCCCTCTTAACCACATCTTTAGATTTTGATGTTTTGTAACCCAAATCTTTATCCGTGTGTTTTTATCAGAAGATGTATGCTTTGCTACCGATTGTGTTGGCTTTGATTGGTTGTCTTCATTTTAAATTTCACTTTTTTTCTTAAAACCCTAGGGAGAGAAAGGGGAATAAGGGTTTGGGTCGAATAAGAATATGAAGGATTTGGGGTTTATGAAAGTAAAGGTTTGAAAAAAGTAAAGGGGTTTGGGTTTGACAAAAGTAAAAGGAAAACCCCAATATTGGGGTTCATTTACTAACTATGAAAAGTTTGGTTGGGTTTTTTCAACTTGGGGTTTTATATAAAAATTTTGGGGCCTAAATAAGATTACATTTTAATAACAAAATATCAATTGGCCCATGCGAGTAGCTGAATTATTTTTGTTGGGGCTTGAAACCAAAAATTGGAGTCTAATAAGATTACCCAAAAATAAACCCTCTCCCATCCCCTCTCGTGTTTCTCCTTCCTAAACTATCTTCCTCACCATGAAACACGTGAATGCAGAAAACATTAGCGTATACCAATAGTCCTACTAAATCAATGCAAAATTTGCCAACCCATTCAATAAAAAACAATCAATTAAACATAATTTGTTCTTTTCAAAACTAGAAAACCCATTTCTATTTCAAAATAATAACATAGAAATCAGATTTCTATCCAATTCAACCAACACTACTTCAGAATCGACATTGATTTTGAACAACGGAATGTTCAGTCCCATATCTTCCCCCATCCCTTTCCCTTATTTCTCCTCTCCTCTCACCAAAACCAACAGTCAGATTTTGAACAACAAAATGTGGTGGCAACCCCTTTTCACTATACTCGTTGCCAAAGAACCCATCTCTCTCTTCTTCGTGCAAGGTTGAAACGAGATTTCGGTCGAAGACGTTTGAACCCCGAAGAGCTTTAGAGGGCTTCAGAAGTTGAACCATGAAGAGCTTCCATCATCCTCATCATCATGACATGAAGAACTTGAGTAGTGTGAAAGAGCTAAAGGATTGAAATCAGAGGAATCTCTGCTATTCGACGATTGGAAGAAGATAATTAATGAGCTAGAAAGGGTAAGTTAGGGTTGTAGTGAGACCTGATTCAGAAAGGGCGGAAGGGAAGAAGGTAGTGAACAGTGGTGACGTGAGCGGGGAGAGAGATGAGCCATGGGAGGTTGGGGGGAGATTTTCTTCCCTTCTTATTCAAAATCATCATTTAAATATTCTAGAGATACGCAATGATATTTTTTTTAGCCCACATGATACACGTCATATGGTGACATGTCAATGGAAGAGTAGTTTGGTAGTTACAATGGTCACGTGTTACGCATGTGCCAACTTAACACAAAATTAGGCGGTTTAACTAACAAAATGAGACACTGACCTAGATAGTAT
The DNA here is from genome assembly GCA_963556465.1 of Berberis vulgaris. Taxonomy (NCBI): domain Eukaryota; kingdom Viridiplantae; phylum Streptophyta; class Magnoliopsida; order Ranunculales; family Berberidaceae; genus Berberis; species Berberis vulgaris. Next base: position 53,165,330 of record OY747124.1, on the reverse strand, counting down.
CATTTCTTGGGACCAAAGTTTGAAGAGACCTATTAAGATGGGACCAACCTCTAAAATTCCCTAGAGGTTTTTTTCACATTGCATCAACAAATCTGAAGTCCTATACATTTCATCCAATTCACTGCCAGTGTTCTAAAAAACGTTAGGCGGTGGGCGAGCGGTGAGCAGGTGCCTAGCGTCCAGGGGCCTAAGCGGTTTTAGGTTTTGTATTATAACTTTAATAATTTACAAAAGTTAAGCATAATACCTTATCAATTACATCCAATTTAATGCCAAGATACGTATGCAAAATTTATAAACATGAAAAATTAACAATCATAAACAAAATTTATTAAAACTCAAATACTGAAGTTGGTCATGATGGATACTTTATACAAAGTTGAATTTGTAGACAAATATCCAAACCTACTCTTTTATTTTTCTTCAAATTGCATGAATGACCTCAGTCATGTTTGATAAAATCTACATTACTAAAATTGGTACCGGCAGATACTTTGAGAATTCCATTAAGTAATCATCATTTGCTACATTCAGACATATACTGAATAAAAAATAATTAAATTGTTTATTTTCAAAAATGGAAAAAGAAAAATAAAATAAGAACACAATCAGCCTTATTAAAAAAAAAAAAAAAAAAAACTCGCCCAGTGAAGTTAAGGCAGTCACCTAGTGTCACGGGCTTTCTTTTCACAAGTACTTCACGTGCGACACTAGCAAACTTTGCCCCGACTTATCAAAGAAAGTTAGTCAGTCTTACCCTCAAAAGACTTACTTAGACTTTGGAAAGCTAAGCAAGTTAAGAACACACAAGAGAGCTTAAGAGAACTAGAACTTGTATTGCTTGAATTCTCTGAGGTGATTACAAATGAAGCCTTAGCCTATTTATACAATTCCACCTCCTCAATGGACGGTGGTGATCAATTTGATCTAACGTTCTACAATGAACTTCTACACACTTCCTTAGAAATATCTAAGGACTAGAATCCTATAAAATTTTATGGAAGGTTCTAGAGAACTCTCTAGAAAAATGTGAAATACTCTACATTATTTACACTTGCCAACCTCACTTGGCTAGGCAAGAAGATAGTTGTGACATTCTCCCCCACCTAATCAGGCGACGTCCTCGCTGTCTTCAAATCCTCGTACGCTTTGATTTGCTCCTTGAATTGCCACAAATGTTGGATTGGCTCCCAGCTAGCTTCACTTTCTGGCAATCCTTTCCATTTGACGAGTAGCTCATGTGTGAGAGGTTGGTTGGAATGACGCACCACATGATAGTCTCTGCTTCTTGTCATGTTGGATCCTCATGGCCATTGGTGCTCTTTGTGAAACTCCTCTGTTTGGATCATCCTGATCTTCCTTATATGGTTTCAGTAGGCTCACATGGAAGACTGGATGAAACTTGATCCTCGGCGGCAACTCGACCTTGTAGGCTTGCTTTCCCACTTTCTTGACTATGGGGAAAGGACCTTCATATCTCCTGATAAGGCCACGATGCAGTCCAGAAAGTCTGGCATGAGCATGCATCTTGACAAACACAAGGTCTCCAACCTGGAACTCTCGAGACCATCTCTTCTTGTCGGCCCACTTCTTCATCCTCTTCGATGACTTCTCCAGGTAAGCTCGAGCCTCATCAGCTTGATCATTCCATCCTTTGGCAAACTTATAGGCTGATAGACTCACTCCAGTGTAGCCAGTGGCAATAGATCTCGGGGTCATAGGTTGTTGTCCCATGACAATTTCAAATAGGCTACGACCCGTCGCTTCACTCTTCTGCAAGTTGAAAGAGAATTGGGCAACATCCAGCAACTTAGCCCAATCTCGCTGGTTGGCACTCACATGGTGCCTAAGATAATAACTCCAGTAAGGTATTTATCCTTTCCGTCTGACCATCCGTTTGAGGATGAAAGCTAGTAGAGAAATTAAGGTCGGTACCCAACAACTTGAACAACTCAGTCCAAAATTTCCCCGTGAACCGATTATCCCGATCACTGATGATAGATTTGGGCACACCCCAATACTTCACCACGTGTTTGAGGAATAAATGTGCGGCTTGCTCGGCTGTGCACTCCTTGGGTGTGGGAATGAAGGTGGCATACTTCGAAAATCTGTCCACGACCACAAGTATCCAATTGCAACCTTCCGATGCGAGCAACCCAACTATGAAATCTAAGGAAACACTCTCCCAATGTCTCTCTGGGATGGGGAGGGGTTCAAGTAAGCCGGCAGGTGACTGTTGCTCCACTTTGTCTTGTTGGCATACAAGACAAGTCTTCACATATGCTTCGATATCATCCCTCATATGTGGCCAATAATAAGAATCTTCCACAGAGCAAGAGTCTGATGTATACCTGGATGTCCCGCCCATTTGCTATCATGGCATTCTTTCAAGACTTCTTTCCTTAGGTTGTCATGAGGTGGAATATAGATTCGCCTTCCCTTAGAGTATATCAAGCCGTTCTCCACCCAGAACCGTCTTGACAAGAGCTATGATGGTTTGAGCCATGGAATCATGTGTCAATCCTTCCTTTATGCGTCCCTTCAAGTTGCTTTGAGGTTGACTTATGTCAGCAAGTTCTCATTTTCTACTCAAAGCGCCCGCAACAAGATTAGCCTTGCCAAGCATGTACTCCAAACTGTAATCGAATTCTGCCAAGAAATCTTGCCACCTAGCTTGTTTTGGTGTGAGCTTCTTCTGAGTCTGGAAGTAGCTAGTGGCAACATTGTCGGTCTTGACCACAAATTTGCTCACAATCAAGTAATGTCGCCATGTTCGCAGGCAATGCACAACCGCAGTCATTTCCTTCTCTTGCACGGTGTACCACCTCTCAGTATCATTGAGCTTCCTACTTTCAAAGACAATAGGATGCCCTTCTTGCATCAATACTCCACCAATAGCAAAGTCGGAAGCATCCGTATGTACCTCAAAAGACATAGAATGGTTGGGAAGTGCCAACACCGGTTCTTCCACAATTGCCTTCTTCAATCCTTCGAAAGCTTGTTGGCATTTTGAACTCCAATCCCAACTTCGTCCCTTCTTGAGCAAATCCGTCAATGGAGCGGCTATGGAAGAGTATCCTTTGATGAACCTTCTATAATAGTTCACCAAGCCAAAGAAAGATCTTAACTAGATGACTTTGGTCGGTGGTTCCCATTCTTGGATGGCTTGTACCTTGGACTTGTCCATACGAAGCTTGCCCCTGCCAATGATATGACCCAAGAATGTCACCTCCTCTTGGGCAAATGAGCACTTCTCCTTTTTGACATGGAGCTCGTTCTCCTTCAAAGTTTGGAACATTTGCCTCAAGTGATCCACACGTTCCTCCAATGTCTTACTATAGATCACAATGTCATCAAGGTACACAACTACAAACCGATCAAGGTAAGGAGCTAGTACCTTATTCATTAGAGTGCAAAATGTGGTCGACGCATTAGTTAAACCAAATGGCATGACTAAGAACTCGTAAGACCCGTACCTTGTAACACATGTCGTCTTTGGTTCATCTCCTTCGGCTATGCAGACTTGATAATATTCCGAGCGCAAGTCAAGCTTGGTAAAGTACCTTGCATCACCAAGTTGATCAAAGAGATCCGCAATAAGTGGAATCAGGTACTTGTTCTTGATAGTGACCTTGTTGAGTGCCTGATAGTCAATACAAAGCCGTAGGGATCCATCATGTTTCTTTTGAAATAAGACCGGCGCACCATATGGAGCTTTGGAGGGTCGGATATAACCAGCATCTAGTAAATCCTTCAATTGTCTTCTTAACTCCTCGAACTCAGGAGGTGCCATATGATAAGGAGCAAATGCAGGTGGCTTTGCTCCAACTTCTAACTCAATAGCATGATCCACCTCTCTCCTTGATTGAAGTTTCTTAGGCAACTCGGCAGGTATAACATCCTTGTACTCCTTGAGAACATCTTGGACGGTCTTAGGTACATTCACCTCTCCATCCATGGGACTTTCGTCTTCCTTGAGGGTAGCCAAGTAAGTAGGCTCATTCCTCTTTACTACTTTAGAAAGTTGGAGAGCGAACACCATTCTCTCCTTACTTATCTCCCGTACCACGGGCACAACACAAGGTTGTCCCTTCTCCATGATGCACATGGTGTTGGCATATGGGACCAGGAACGCCTTCACCATGTCCAAGAAATCTATACCCAAATAGAACTTGTGATCATCAATTGGAGCAATAGTTATGTCAACTTTACCTCGCCATTGTCCAATCCGAATATCGGTGCCACGAGCTATTCCTTCAATTGAGAGACTTTTAGCATTGACTCCCTTGATATATCATTTCTCCTTAGTATATGATAGGTCAATTTCTTCAGCAAAATCGTTGGTCATGTTAGACTGTGTCGGCTTCGGTATCCACCATGGCTTTCAAAGTCTTGTCCCTGATCTCGGTCTCCACGTACATCCTTCCACGTGGTTGTTCTTCGACCTTAGCTTGAATGGCACTTAGGAGATTCATTGAGGCGATCCTCCTTTGCTTCTTCCTCCATGACAAGCGCGGCAAGTTTCCCCGGGGTTGGGACACTCGAATGCCCGATGGGGTCCACTACATAAGAAGCAAGATATCTTCTTGGGTGATATCTATTTTCTCCTTCCCCTTGTCTTTGGAGTACATGTGTTCCTTGGAGGACTTCTCTTTATCTCCCCCACTTTTGCCATCATTACTCAGCCTTTTCCCTTGCCCCTTGGATGAGTCCTTTCTCTTGAACTCAATCAAGAATTCGGCTGCAGCCATAGCCGTTGCAAGGTCTTGCACACCTCGCCTCTTCAATTCCAACTTGGCCCAACCCGTTAGGTCATCAAGGAAGCTAAACAAAGCATCCTTTTCTCCCATGTCAGAAATCTCCAAGAGCAACTCTGAGAACTCCTTCACATACTCCCTTATGTGGCCTTCCTTATGTTGAAGGTGACGAAGCTTGGCCCTAGCTTCGTTTTCGACATCCTCCGGGTAGAATTGTCTCTTGAGTTCCTTCGTGAATTCTTACCAAGTGTCGATGGTGCACAATCCTTTCTTGACATTATCGGACCTTCTGCGCCACCAAACTGTAGCAACATCATTTAAATATAAGGAGACACTACGTACCTTTGATGTTTCATCTATTATGCCAACCGCATCAAAGCAGCGCTCCATGTTCCACAAGAAGTTGTCGATCTCCCTTGCACTCCTTGCCCCACCATAGGCCTTAGGTTTGGGAGCTTCGACTCTGTGGGTGATTGTCCCCGGTGTAGTCCCACCATTGGCTACCGCAACCATACACACACTGAGTTGAGTTTCTAGCTTCTCAACTTTTTCCTTGTAAGCATACATCTCCGCATCTTTGGCAACAATTTGGGCTTCAAGGGACTCGATCTTCTTGGACACCATGTCCACTACTGCGTTCAAGGCTCCTTGCATCTATTTCCAGAGCTCTTGGTCCTCCCCATTGGACGCTTGCCCCTCGATGCGTTGGTCCATGTCTTCGACTTTCTCCCTCAAGTCGGACATGGTGGCACACAACTTAGCTAACCTTTCATCTATCGCGGTGATCATGTCCTTCGACTTGTCCTTGCGGACTTTCCCACCTTTGTCATTGTTGCCAATTGATGGGTTGTTGACCTCTGACGACATTCTCTTGTGTAGAATGATTTCACCAACCTTGCCAAACTTTGCTCTGATACCAACTATCACGGGCTTTCTTTTCACAAGTACTTCCCGTGCGACACTAGCAAACTTTGCCCCAACTTATCAAAGAAAGCTAGTCAGCCTTGCCCACAAAAGATTTACTTAGACTTTGAAAAGCTAAGCAAGTTAAGAACACACAAGAGAGCTTAAGAGAACTAAAACTTGTATTGCTTGAATTCTCTGAGGTGATTACAAATGAGGCCTTAGCCTATTTATACAACTCCACCTCCTCAATGGACGGTGGTGATCAATTTGATCTAACGGTCTACAATGAACTTCTATACACTTCCTTAGAAATATCTAAGGACTAGAATCCTATGGAACTCTATGGAATTTTATGGAAGGTTCTAGAGAACTCTCTAGAACAATGTGAAATACTCTACATTATTTACACTTGCCAACCTCACTTGGCTAGGCAAGAAGATAGTTGTGACACTAGGCGCGCCTCGAGGCGTTTTTGCAGTGTGCCGCCTCAAAATGAGACAAGGCGGAGCTGTGAGTTGAGGCGTCCGCCTCGCCCAGCCTCACGCCTTATGCGCCTCGGACTGCCTCAGCCTAAATAAGAGCGTAAATCCAAAAGCCCAACAGCCCAAATGCTCATTTGCAATTCTATTAGGGATATGACAAGAAGAATGAGTTGCTTGGGACTCAAGACAAAGAGCTTGGGTGACTCCCATGGTTTAACGTTTGTATGACCCGCCCAGCCATTAATCTAGGCATTTCTCTAACGCCTAGCGTCGCCTAGGCCTTGACCTTCTTAACGTTTGTATGACTCCCATGGTTTCTCTGCATTTTGTAATGTCATAGCCATGCTCTCACACAAAACAACTTATTCCGTCTACCAATGTCGAAAAAAGATTCTACTTTGATAGAACAACACTTATGATACAAAAGAAGTTCCAGAGACACAACATTGGACAGTCAACTCACATAATCAAGTCTAAGGTGAGAAAGGAAAGAACCAGGCAAGGCCGGGTCATGTAAATCCTTATTAACCAAATAATTAGCGTGGTAATGAGTTTTTTTAATGACCATGGCTTTTGCATTATTTTGTACAAAAGTAAAAGTTTGTACTGAACAATCTGGCAAATGTAAATCTTATTTTCTAGAGACTCGTGTATAGGGAACACAACTAAATTACAAAATTCCCCCAATGTGCCAAGAATTCTTCAAGGACCTCCACATTGAGCTTGTGTAAAGCTCAATGTAACCAAACAAGCAAAGGAAAAGTCACCACACCTCTTTAGCTAACACATAGGGTAGTCATTATAGATCCTCACTAAGGAGCTTGTCTAACCCTCTTCCATTTCCACTTATCAAGATTTGCATTGAGCATGGATCTAGCATCTCCGCTAAATTAAAATTGTCTTCGATTCCCCTGCCCCAGTCTCTGATTTTAGACGCCAGCATTCCACCCTCAAAGTTACGCACTATTTCAAACTCAACCACCATTCAAAGTTTCCTATAACAAACCTGAATGTACATGGAAAGAGTTCCTACAATGTGATCCCTCAAAAACTTGCGTTTATTTCCACTTTGATGCAGCCCACACTTTGGTTATATAATTTACATCCAAGTTAAACTAAATTCAAACTCCAGAGCTCATACGAAGAGGAAGAGTGTGTGCCATCAATTAGTTTCTATAAGTTCTACCTTTTGATATGATTCATTAATTATATGCCCTCAACTGAATGCAACTTGAAGTGGAGAGCATTTCCTAGTTGCTTTAGACCGAAGCCGATTTTAACTCCCGAGCCACTAAGTTTGTCCTATCCTTGTGATTTTGGCTATGATAGATAAGATCTGGTTTAAATAATACTCTAGGTGTGCAATTGATTGTTGGGTTTGTTTGTCCTATTTGTCTTATGCTTTCAACAAGCCTAAGTGAGACCAATGCTGATAAGTTGAAGCTCAAAATCATACTCCAAATGGAGAAAAGAATAAAACGAACATTTAAGTGGACAGGATTGGGTTGAATTTTCCGTTCACCTGATGAAGTTCAACTTCGACCAATCATGTGGAGCTATAGCCTTGATGAGGAGAACAAAACTCCCCAGAGAGGTTCAACAACCTAGGTCAAGACGAGTCAACAACTCTCTGATTTTGGGTGCTAGGGTAATTAATTTTCAAAATGGACCCTAAAAAACCAGATGGATCCCAAAGTCGAGATAACCCTAACTATTATTTGTAAGATTTCGGTTTTGCATTACAATAGTTATCTGTTTTGGAAAGGCTTTGCAATCATTTGAACTTTGAACAGACACATTGTTGTCTTTTTTTAATAAAGGCATTTTGTTGTTCATATCTCTATACGTGATTTTCATTAAATTAAGCGTTGCATTTATTGACTTTGTGTTTGTGACCATTTCACAAGTTTTGTGGAGGGTATAAGATAGCCATTTTGCCTTTTTGGAGGCAATCCAAAAGCATAAACGGGGAGTCTTTTGAGGAATAGATCAATGATGGTATGAACAAATTGGAGGTGGGAGACAAGACAACTGAGAAGTTATTGATGTTGACAGCCTTAACGCTGACGAAGAAGTTCCACAGACAGGGGATGGTTTTTGTGGCCCATGTCGTCTGTGGTGGAACACGAGGGGACATCTCAGAAGGAGACACTTGGGTTTCCAAAAAAATCTTTGGAAATGTACGCATGTAATTAGTCGGGTTGCCCTGTTTCAAGCTGTGATATGGAGTCCAACTTGGACATTTGAACTTGGATACTTTAGTGGGTCAGGACCTAGAAGCAAAGTCTCCTTGGGCATTCGATTCGAGTATCTCTGATTTGGGCTCAAATGAAGTCACCGTGTCAACTCAGTCTAGTCACAAGAAGCAGCCTCAAGGGAAGATGTTGGGCCACTTTGCTAGACTTGGTTACTCCAAAAGGCTTTGATCTCAACAGAGCTTCCTCTTTAACTCCAAGGGAGGTACTTGTTGAATGGTGAAGATAGCTACGTTATGCCGAAAAGTATAGTGATGTCATCACCAACCTGGACAACTTTCTTGACATGCAAGGAGACAATGACTCACAGGATAGTGGTAAGGTGTTTGGGAATGACTCTCTAGGCCCTCAATCGTCCTATAAGAAGGTTGGCTCGCTCCTCTAGTTCTAAGTAGGATGAAGGTATTATCTCTCCTCAGAAGGCTTTGTTTGGGACGGAAGGGTCTCAGAATTTTATTATGGTGGTAGAGTGGAATTTAGGCAATTCATTATTGGTGATGGGCATAAGTGGTGCTCAAAATGACAGGTACTTATTTGGTATCTGAGGCAACTCCATTTATGGTGATGTCGGGTGTGTTTTGGTTGCCCCTGTTTATGTTTCCTGCTCTTATTATGAGATTATATGGTTGCTTAGATGAACACCTGCACATGAAAAAGGGGTGAAATTTTGTCTGTAGGACATTGCAATTCTTTTTGTTTACTTAACTTTTCTTTTCTATATTTATAAATTTTGTATTATAATTCTACTCCGAATTGCTATCATCCCCAATTTCTAATCTGTGAAATTCTAGATGGTGTGTACTAGCCTATGTCATAGGAACCGTGAGGAAAGAGACGTGATCCGACCTATGCAGTTAAAACGGACAATGGATCCATAACGATCCAAGAGCGTTATAGGTTATAACGTGATATATTGGGATATAACGGTATATAACGGAATAGTTTTTTAATATATTTTTAATACTCCACAAAGTATTAATGTATTATAGAGTCGAAAAGGTAAATCATGTTCATGACATTAAATTCAAAAACAATAAAAAAAACATTAATAAAAAAAACATTTTCCCTTCGTATGAGAGTGAGATCGCAACAAAGAGTGCGATTGACTCTTCGTCTTCTTCCCTTCTACTGTCGGGTTCTTTGTCGATTGGTGACGGCTAACTCAAGTCCTTCTTCCCTATGATTCTAAGGTTCTCATTCGATCGAGAATGAAATGGGTATTTTTTTTAATGTATTAGAACAAAACGTTAAAACGGGATTATTGAAAAAAAAAAACATTATCTCAATAACGGTCATATAACGCCGTTATATCGGAGTTGTGATACCATAACGTGATAATGTCATAACGTAACAGCTCACCCCCGTTAAGAGTTATATCGGCATTATAAGAGTTATACCATATCTCAAAATTCTTCCATCTCCTAGGTTCAAATCTTGCACTCAGCCTTTGGCCTTTTGTTTTAATAGGAAGTCAAAGTGTTTTCTTAGCAAGCTATCTTTTCTAAATAATAACTATGTTTGATGGATAAATAAATATCAGTCATACTGATTATCGAAATGATATTTAGTATTTGAGAAATATCAATTCTCAATATAAGAGAATATGAGAGAAGATAGGCCAGATGAAATATGGAAAGGCTTGAATGGACTGGAACAGGTAAAGATGGGAGTAGATCAGTCCACCTACCAGACACAGGACTTCATTGCTTAACGTAACTAAGAAGTGGTAAATTATTTTCACCTAAACACTCACTCTGGAGAAACTAAGAATTTTTGGGGGATCTGATGTATCCGCTTCACAATTTGGTAACTAAGGCTGTAACAAGTGTAGCTATTTTTCATGATGGGATCTTTGTTTTACTTCTTTTTTTCTTATACTTTTGTACTAATTTTCCATCTTCTGATTTTATTTTATTTTATTTTCCTTTTTATTGCGCCAAGCATGGTTGCTTGGTAGACCAATTTAGCATCTCACATGAGATCGCCAAGTTTCCTCAATATATTAATAAAACTTGCCCACTGAATCAGTACTAAATGAAGTATTAACTATAACAGCCAGAACAACTAAATTTTAACTATGGGAAAACAAAAAAAATGAATGAATTAGATAGAGCTGACCTTGTAAAAGTATTTCTTCCCATTCTTCAAATTCTTGATGAAACCATCATGAATAAACCCAGGATCCCTCCACCCAACACTCGTATTGGCCGGCGAATCACACATATCCTCTCTCTCATACCTCTTAACCTCCGTCTCCACAACTTCATGAATCTTGTCCTCCTCCTCCCCATACATGACATAACTCTCCATCCCATCTGCAGTAACAAACATAACCCTCATCTCATCCAACTTATTAGTAAACCCCAAATGAATCTGCTCCGGCCCGCGACCGGGTTCGAACCCCAATTCCTCAGATTTAGCCAACAAATGCTTGGTTCCAGGTAAGGGGTTGTTGTCATGGTCATGATGTTTCTGATCCATGTCTTCTTCCTTGCAATGGAAAACCCGAAACTCGTAATTGGATCGAAGATTGACCAATGGAAGGTCGAGGGAGCAGGAACCGGATGTCCAGGTAGGGCAGGAGGAGAGGAAGATGTAGCCTATGAAGTCTTTGTGGGTTGAGTTGGGAGGTGAGTAGATCCCGAGCCAGTCGAATTTGGAAGGTGAGTCGACCCCGGTCCATTGGATTCGAACTGAGTCTCCTGATTTGGTTAAGGTTTTGGGGGTTAGAGAAATGGAGACTGGAGAGGAGAGGGATTGAATGAAGAGTGTTGAGATGAAGATGGAGAAGAGGAGGAGAGGGTTTAGAGGGGTCATTGAAGAGAAGTGATTTTTATTTTATTTTTCGATTTCGATTTCGATTTCGATGGGTTTGAGGGGAGATTTATGGGAGGAATAAATTAATTAATAAGGATAAGGGGAGAGAGACTTTGGTGGGAGCTTCGTAGATGGAGAAGGAGAAGGAGAAGGGAAGATAAGTGAGTTGAGTGGCAATTATTCTGCATCGGGTGCTACATTACGTTGGTTTGTAAACGTGCTTCTGCTTTTGTTTGAGTGCCACGTGGACGAATAGTGGCTGGTTTTCTGGATCGAAAAGGGATGGATATTCTTGAGGTGCGGGGTTTTGGTCTGAAAAAGCTTTGCCTGAATACAAAGGAAGGCTGATGGCTAATTGGTTGTCTTGTTTCCTTTTGATTGAGATTGGTCCACTGCTTCTCCACATCACGCCCAACCTAATGATTTTGAAATATTTGATTATAAAAATTAAAATATACTTTCGAGATTTAATGCAGTTTGAACGTTGATCACCATCCCAGTTCATGCGTATCAATACAAAAACATGGAGCTTGTTACATTAACTTCTGGTATTACCCTTGATCCAGTAGCAGTAAGGAGGACATCCACTTCCTGCTGGGTTCCTACTACCATCATCTATGCTCATGGCATTTGCTCGACAGTCTACACTACTCTTCCCTCTTTGGGTTTCTCACAGGTTCAGGCAACCACCTCTAAAGGGTCGCCCCCTTCCTCATGAATCTTGCATTGAACCCTAGATAGGGAAAAAAATGGTCGCCCTGTTCTGGCATAGTAAGTCTGGTGCCTCCTGGCTCCATGATGGTGACAGAAATATCAAATTCTTCCATCTCACTACCATTATACGACGAAAATCTAACAAGATCATGCGACTTAAGGATTTGTCGCAAAATTGGTGCACCGACCCTTTGTCTATGGGTCAGGCTCGTAATGGTTACTTCTCGGATATCTTTCGGTCCTCGCGTCCTTCCCCGGACCCTGGCATCTTCCAACTCTTTCACCCTGTTATTTCCAATTTCGACAACGAGACACTTCTGGTTGTTCCATCCGTAGAGCAGATTCAGGAAGTGGTTTTTGTCCACCCCGATGTCATTGAAGTAGTCCGGGACTTTTTTCGCATGCGTCGGATGGACCCCAAGCTCAATGAAACTTTCATTGCCTTGATCCAGAAAGTAGGGAACCCGATCACCCCTGATAAATTCAGACCTATTGGGCTTTTCAATGTCATTTACAAGGTCATTTCCAAGATCCTTGCAAATAGACTCAAACATCTTCTTGACGGGATCATTTCTCCCAACCAAGGGATTTTCCTAAAGGTCGGTCCATCACCGACAACATTAGCATAGCTCATGAGACCTTCTTCCAAATGCAACATTTTCGTCGTAAGTCGTAAGGTTGGATGGCCAATAAGATAGATATGGCCAAAGCATATAATAGGATAGAATGGTCTTTCCTTCTCCTGATTTTCTGCCATCTGGGTTTTTCTAGGGAGTGGACTGAATTTATCGAACAATGCATTTCCACTACCTCCTAGCGTGTCATTCTCAATGGTTCCCCACTTTCTGTTCTGAACCCTTCTCGAGGGCTTCGGCAGGGCGACCATGTTTTTCCCTATCTTTTTATTTTAGTCTCCAAGGCCCTCTCTCGCTTACTGGCAAAAGCTGAAGCAAAGAGTCACCTTAAAGGTATTAAAGTCAGACAATGTTCCCCATCCATCAGTCATCTCCTCTATGCTAGCGATCTCCTACTTTTTTGTCATGCATCTCTTTCTGAGGCTCACTCAGTCAAATACATCCTTCTTCAATACTGTCAAGCATCTGGCCAGGGTGTCAATTTTGAAAAATCATCCATCTTTTGTAGTTCCAATGTTCATCTTAAGCACGCCAAAATGATTACTAGGATTTTAGGTTCTAAGCTTTATATCCTAAAAATAAATACTTGGGATCTCCTGTTTTGTTTTCTAAGCATAAGGCTACGGTTTTCCAATTTTTAATGGATAAAATCCATTCCAAACTTTCTGCGTGGAAATCTAAAGTCCTTTCTCAGGAAGGTCGTACTGTTATGATCAAGGCTGTGCTTAATTTTGTCCCCGTCGTCTACACCATGCAAACTTTTCTTCTACCATATTCTCTTTCAAACAAAGTTGACTATCTTGCTTGCAATTTATGGTGGAATGACCATGAGATAGGCACAATCAAACTCCTTTGTACTTGGAAGCGCCTTGCTTCGCCCCGTCACCTTGGGGACCTTAATATTCTTTCTTCTAGGAACAGAAACCTCGCCCTTTTGGCAAAAAATGTGTGGACTGCCCTCTCCTTTCCACACACTCAGCGGGTTTGCCATCTCAAAGCGATCTACTTTCACTCTAAAAGTTTGTTCCTCATCTTGAAGTCTCCCTCCCAAGCATCAAATTTGGACTTGTGTTATCCTGGCCGACCTTCCTCCATCTCCGACCTATGGACGATCTCCCCATCAAATGCCATCCACTGGAACATGGATCTTATTCGAGCCCACTTCTCAGCTCTAGTGGCTCGAGATATATCAGACATCTATCTTCGCCGTACGGCTTGCCCGGGCAAAGTTATTTTGCTGGGAGACAAAAAAGGCATTTTCTCTGTTCGAAATGCTACTCGGGCCTTCTCCAAGGATATGACTGGCAGTTCCTCCTCGAGTTACCACACGTCCATGTTGGAACCCAAACTCCTTCACCAACTCTGGCGGGTTCAGGCCCCACCCAATGTTTTATTCCTCTGAAAAGTCAGTCAAGATCTTCTTCAAATTGTGTCTAACCTTGTTAAGGTTCATGTGCATATTGATAATATCTGTGGTTTTTGTCATAATCACCCAAAAGAGGTTTTACACATATTCTTCCTTTGCCTTGTGATTAACAGATTTTGGTTGTTGTTCTTTTTGCCTATTGACTGGCACAATCCCTCCCTTAGTCAGCCTTCTATTATCAAATTCTTTCATTTCCTTTTGGAAGTCAGCTAAGGCGCAACTTACCTCCATATATGAGATTCTAGCCCAATTCACGGCAGTCCTTTTGACCATCTGGCGCCTCCGCAATGACATGGTCTTCAACAAGGTCAAATTTCACCCAACCACCTTTTTTCCCGTCTCAAAATTCTCTGGTCCAACTGGTCTTCTCTTCGGCAAACTCCTTCATTGGCTAACCCCGATCTCTCTTTGCACTCAATTCCTCATATATGTGGCTCGGCCAAGAAGGATGCCCCATCGTATTCCTCTCCTCCACCTCAACCTCAGCAGTCTCTAAGCTCCACCACCTCACCTGTAGCTACTTGCAAGGATCTAATCCAGACACAGATTGAGTTTGCCAGAAACCACGACCTTAACCTGCGTCTCTCCCCCTTTCCTAACTCTTCTTTCTTTCTAGATCCTGATATAGTTATTGTTAACTTTGATGCTTGTTTTCTTGACATTACTAAGCAGGGAGCGGTTAGTTTTATGCAGGGGAGGCAAATTGTCTGTTGATTCAGACCTAGAGATGGCGGATTGAGACACTCTTCCTTGAGACACTCTTCTCATATGATAACTTCCTTGAGACACTCTTCTTTTTTTTTGGTCTTATTTTTTGTGATTCTACTAACTTCCTTGAGACACTCTTCTCATATGATAACAACTCAGTTTTTGCTTTGGACTGGGTATGGGGTCTGCTTTGCTGGAGTATTAGGCATCTTGTTCTTTTTCCTCCCAATTGGCATTGTAAATATATTAGTAGAAATCTAAACTATGAAGCGCATCAGTTGGCAGCACTACCTGGGCCGAATATGTACAATTATTCTAATTAATATATGTGGTATGCTTTAACAAAAAAATACTTTGTCTAATCTAAAAGTTAAAGACGTTATTCTGAGTTTATAATACACGTTTCCTCGAATTTTCAATTCAAATGGAGCTGCAAAAGGCTTAATTTATGTGCAAGGTTGTCCTTGAAGTGCAAAAAAACAAGGGTTTTTTTTAGTTTGGCCCTCATTAGTTTATATCTAATTGAGTTTGACAATCATTTAAAAAACTAATTCAGTCTAATCCCCAAACTGTAACAGTCAACTATGTTAACCACTCTTGACTTGTTCAACTCTTTCAAAATACAAAATTACCCTTCACATAAGATAACATGTGCAATGCACATGCAAGTCCAAAACATAGCTACATTTCATCTAAGGGCCATGATTATTTTTGTAGATCCCAAAGTCATCAAATGGTCTTAAACCAAGAATCCCAATCATCTAGTGGTGTCGACATTGGCGTCTGACGCCTGCAACATGATTTCCTCTCCTACACATACACCTCTGGGGTCCGACTCACCCCAGTCGAGTCACTCAATACCCAACAACCACAAAAAATTGAATCAACAACCACCAAATCCAAATCTTATTAGCTAACCTCTTTAGCAGACTTTTGAATGAATCTGGATCCAATATACTATCCAATTTCACCCTACTTGATTTTGAATCTATCTTGTGGTTCAGTAGTAATGTAGCCCCTTATGGGTTGTTTTTTTTAGTGGTTTCACTGACCTTTTGATGGTCAAGTGCAAGGTCACTCCTTAGAGAGCTACCTAGTTGGGTAAGTACATGTTGAGGGTAGAGAATGGCGCGGTGGAGTGAGTTGAGGACGTCAAGTCGAGCTAGATCGTCTGGTGCAGCAGTGGTGGTGGTGGAAGGTCGTATTTGGGGAGAGCAATAGAGAGGAGAGTTGCTAATTGTTGTTGTTGGTGGTGGAGACCATGCATTTTCTCTTTCTCTATCTCTCTTTGCTGATGATTTGTGCTTTCGTTTCCCATTTTTGTGCCTTGGTTTGTGAAAGTAAACTAAAAATCCACTTATTCTTTGAAAGTTCTATTGGGACTAAAACATTGCTTGCTTAGTCAAGATAACGGTCAACGCCCAAGTAAAAAGGCAGATGTGGTTTATTGATCCTTTGTCTGTTGCACATAATATAAAAGTAGAGAACTATTAGCACTATCAACTCAAGTTTATCTCTTTTGCATAAACAAAATTCAATCTGCAATTCAACTCCACACACCTGTGATTGATCTTGAGTGGCTCGATTGGGGTGAGTCGGACACTGGTGGTGTATGTGTACGCATGTTGCAGGTCGGACACTGGTGGTGGCGCTGCTAGGATGATTGGTTCTTCGTTTAAGATCATTTGATGACTTTAGGATCTACAAAATAATCATGGCCTTTAATGAAATGGAGATATGTTTTAGACCTGGGACGTGCACAACACAAGTTGTCTTTTGTGATGGGTAATTATGTATTTTGAAAGAGTTGAACAAGTCAAGGGTAGTCAACATAGTTGACTATTACAATTTGAGGGTTAGACTGAATTAGTTTTCTAAATGAGTGTCAAACTCAATTAGACATAAACTAATGGGGGCCCCAAACTCTAAAAAACCCTAAAAACAAATGTCCTATGTGGTAAGACATAAATGGAGTTTTGAGCCCTCCAAGGCCATGTGAATTTGTAATTATGATCAATTTTGGACAGTTCAGACTAGGGAAACTATATTTCTAATGTTTAATGACTTCCGAATATTATTGTATTGAATTTCTGAGATGGTAGGAAATTTGGTGGTGTAGCTGAGCTTCTAATTACACCTACAGATTCTTTTTCTCACCACCACCATTCCAAAATTTCACCCTACCATCACACAATATAAAAATCACTTTAACAATTACCTCGCCCGAAAACTTCATGAGTTTCCCTGTGTCTCCCATCTCTCTTTTCGTCTTCAATTCCCATCTCCCTCGCTGCATCTACGTTTCAAAATTGTTCCCATATCTAGTCATTAGAGTGTTTTTCGTCATGTTTGGGGGAAAATAGCTAAAATGGCGAGTCCAACAACGTGAACTTGCATCCTACTTGGCGAGTATCCCTTGTGGTACTTGCCACGTTCCAATTTTTTTTAAAGTGTAAAGTTCACGGTAAAAAAAAAGCTAAAATTGCGAGTTCAACAAGGTGAACTCGTTGCCCACTGTGGGAGTATTTGTTGGTGTATTAACCATTTTTACGAAATGTTAAATCAAACATAAGCACATGTTACAAAAATTGCCAGAACCGTTTGTTGCATTGAAAAGTAGACTACTAGAGTTTTCTTTTTATATATAGCTGACCTCGTAATTATTAGTGACATTATACCAGAAACTCTTAGAATCTAAGACACTTTTTTTGGACTCGCCTTTTGGTTTTTCAAAAGTCCAAGAGATAATGGTATCATTGTACTAACAATTACAAGGTGAGTTATATATCAAAAGAAATCTCTAGAAGTCTCTGACTCTTTTAGAGGGTGATATGGCAATTTTTGTACATGTGTGTATGTTGGATTTAACATTTCGTAAAAATAGCGAGTACACCAAGGGATACTCGCCCAACAAGCTGCAAGTTCACTTTGTTGAACTCGCCATTATAGTTTGTTTACCCCAAACATGAAACTTTCAAAAAAAAAATTGAAAGTGACGTGTACCATAAAGGATACTCGCCAAGTAGAATGCTCTTGACTACACCACCTTAAGTAACTTTCTTATGGAGTATTTGTACCCTGTCATCTTAGAAATTCAATACAACAGTATTTGGAAGCCATTAAACATTAGAAAATAGGTTCGTAGTCTCAACTGTCCGAAATAGATCACAATACCTACAAAACAGAAGAGAAAAAAAAAAAAAAAAAAAAAAAAACACTAATCACTCGATGCCTAAAAGTTTTGTGAAATAACTCCATACATGAAAGCCCAAGCTCCTTGTTGCTTTGCAAGCTTAACAAGTCTCTTGATTACCAATCTCATTCCCTATGACAAAACTTAGTGATTACATAAATATACGTAAGAGGTTGTCTTGCTAAATCTTTACTGATTAAATTGAGCAACAACAATTCTAGCCAACCAGGTTTGCTAGCAGTTTTGGGCCAAGTTTTGGCTTTTTACATTTATACTCATATATGGTGCTTGTGGTTGTGTTTTAAAGGAAAGAGATAAAAAATGTAAAAAAACCAAAACCTGACCAAAAAATGGCTAGTAAACCTAACTGGCTAGACTTACTCAATTGAGCAAACAAGCAACAAGAAACGCAGTGGCATTGTGAGGTTCCCAGTGTAAATATTTTAAACTCACAGTTTCAGTAAAAGAAAAAAAAAGGACAATGCTGTTGCTATAGAGAAACATATAATTCGTAAAGAAGGCAAAATGCCACGTATTAAGGTGTTGAAAAGGGATTTGAACGTCGTTGCTTTGCCATAAGATATAGAAATGGGTCTTGTGTATAAATTGTGGATTTGTATCATTTATTAGCCCCATAAATAGATTGGATTTTCTAGAGTCACAACTGCTATTGAAGCTGGAAACTCCAGGGCATTAAGCAATCTCAAAGACACCAGATTGCTTGGGTGCATATAAGAACCAGCGATATTGAACAAAATCAGGCAAGATCATGAAACACATTATAGGAACAAAGAATACCACTCACCTTTTATTCAAGGTTGACCGGTCTCTTGGTCTTTTATCATCAAAATTTTAGTTTTGTACACTATGATGCAATCTCTTAATCACAATTTGCAAGGTAAAATGATTGATGTTACTAACATATACATTCATGATTGTGAAAATGATGTAAGCAGGTAGTGATATCAGTTAGTTTAGTAGCATTAATTGTAAGAGTTATTTTGAATTTGGCCCCATTAGTTTATATGCAATCTATTTGGCCCCATTTTAAACAGTAATTGAGTCTAACCCCCATTTTCTAACATATCTGTCAATCAACTGACTAGTCAAGAAAAATTCAGTAAACTAAAATATCTTACCCTGAATGGCATCTACCTTGCACGTGTAAAGTAACACCGAGATATCAAAAGTATTATCAAATGAAGGCCAATTAAACTCATATTGCCTTCAATGAAAGCTTATATTGTCAATTTAATCTTCTCATTCTCCTTCTAATGAGTGAAGGCTACTTTTGAACTTCTGAAAAAGAAATAGACACTAAATTCATATTAGGAGCCCAACTTGTAGGAGCACTATCTCCATCTTCAACAACAACAGGTTGAACTTGAGCATCATTTCTTGTAGCTGGGGATGCCTGGATTATTGTAGCAAGGCTACCTTGAGCAAGAACAAATGATGAGCTAATCTTTCAGCAAAACTAATAACACTTAATAGGCTATGAAGAGTCGTCACCCCTTTGCAAAGAATCTGACACTCTGTGGATTAGATGCCCTTCTCAAACTTGACCTCAATACTCTCCTAGAAGTATTTGAACTTCCTGCATTGGCATTGGTTGTTATTTTGTCTTTGAAACATTCTCTACCCCTTGATTGTTTTGTGTCGTATTTGGAGCATTCACATCTCCATTTGGCCCCTTTTTCGTGAATTGTTAAATTTTTTTGCCTAACACTCCCAATCCTTTGACTACTGAATCGAAAAGGTTGAATAAACCATTCTCACGCTTTGCTTCAAACTCTCAATCTGTCATGCCTGCGGCTTCAGGGGAATTGATTTCTTCGTTCTCACTTATCATTTTCTTCTCTTTTTATGATAACATTTATGTTTCCTTTTCTCCCTCACAACTCAAACTCAACAAAAATTGGAGTTGGTGGTGGTGGGTCAGATTCTGATCGAGTTTCATATCCTTTTTTCTGATCATTTGTAGTTGAAAATGGTTGGTAACAGTGGTGGCAGCAACAACAGAATCAAAGTTGGTGGTGTTGTTGGGTGGTAGAGAACTTACATTACATGGAGGAACTTCACCAGGGGTTTGATTCAGTTAAGTAGTGCCATGTGTTGGAGTCCTCGACAGAGAGATCAGGACCAATTAGCCAAAAAGATTGTTGGTGGGATGAAAGGGTGTGATGAGACACTTCTTGGGGGAATCAAATGAACCTTATGAGGGTGAATTATGAAAGAGGAATTCTAAATGTAGAGGAAACGGGCGAGGGACGGGACGTGGCGGGGTGGGGACCGTCCATCCCACTCGAGATGCGTGTCGTTGTTTTTGGTACGCGCATCCCGAGCGGGGTGGACGGTCCCCACCCCGCCACGTCCCGTCCCTCGCCCGTTTCCTCGCCATTTAGAAGCGCTCATTATGAAAATAAAGATAAAAGATGAGGAATTCTAAATGTCGAGGAAGGAGCGAGGAAAACAGCGAGGGGAGTGAGGTGGCGGAGTGGGGACCGTTCACTCCACTCGGAATGTGTGCACAAAAAATGATGACATGCATCTCGAGCGGGGTGGACGGTCCCCACCCCGCCATCTCCCTCCCCTCGCTGTTTTCCTCGCCATGTAGAATCACTCATAAAAGATACATGGAGTTGTGTGGATTGATCACTGTTTGTTGACTAAGTTGGAGGATTGAGAGGTAAGAGGAAGGGAAGGTGGGTTTAAGAAGTTGATGTCCAGATTTTAAGTGTTGTTTTGTCAACCAAACAATCATGGTGAGATTCGCGTTAAAAATCATATCACTTGGTTGAGTCTTGGTAGGGTTAGGGACTTAAAATGAGAAGGCACATGCGATTCATGGTAGGGTATTTTGTTTTACAAAATTTTCTTTAAATAATCAACGTTGTTGACTTAACAAATTTGTTAGAAAATGGGGTTCAAACTCAATTACCGTTTAAGTAAAGCCTTAGGGCATTATTAGTCAATTAGGGTTAGGTTATTTAGCTTGCCAAATAAGTTTATTCTTTAATTGAGTGAATGAAAGAATATTTTTTTTATTATTTATATTTTAAATGAGGGTTTATCTTAGATTTATTTTAATTCTCGCTTAGTTGTAGCTTGGTTTTATCAATTGGTATCAGAGCTGAAACGCTTCTCTTCTATGACGCAAAGAAAGTCAGACAGATACACAAAAAAAAGGCTCGGATGATGACAGAAAAATAAAGAATCAAAGCATTTGAAGCCATGGAAGGATGAAAAACACCGAAAGGTCTCTTAGATACAAAGATGAACAATATAGATTTCGCAGAGAAGAAGAGAGACTCAAGAAAGAAGAGAATTAGAATAACAAACTAGCAAGCTTGCAACAATGGAACCAAACAGAGATCGAGAAGTCGGTAGAGAAGATAGTAGAAAGAGAGATGAAAAAGATGGATCTGATGATTGAGGGACTCATGTCAGCCAACAAGAAGACCAACGAGCACCACAAGGGGTACCCATCGGCTCCTATAGACCGCACGACACCATCGACAACCACCACATGTCTAGTAGCACCACTAAATGGGTCGACCAGCCAAGCCGATCGCCTCCTACCCACGCCGATGGTCCTCCCTTCCCCTTTCAGCGTGCTTTCCCAACCTGCACCACCTCCCATCAATGTTTTCCAACCACCACCACCACCCTCCTCACAACACCCTCGTCCTCATTCCCAATCATCCCACCCTCTTCCAACCTCCCCATTATTTTGGGAGGTTCCCAACCTCAACAACCCCATTTTCACTCCCCTCCCACACCTCTTCCTAGGCTTGAAACCTTTTCTTTGAATCCCTACATTGTCCCTAATCTGAATAATCCCTATCAAACTCTTGGACATGCAGATTTCGATCTCACGTTGGGTAGTTGGTTGAATTCTATCTTCCTTCCCAATTATCCTGGTTACCCACCCCAACAACCTAATCCCTCTCTCATTAAACAAATTGAGTCCTATGATGAGGTCCCTGGATAATTTGGGGTATCACCAAAATTATTTATTGCAGATCCAGTTGAGTTTCCGCGGGAGCATGTCAGACAGTAAGCGGAAAAACAAAAAACAATTTTAACCTCCTTTAGGTCATGGTAAACGATTTGGAAGATGTGGTAATCCTCCCTTTCACCCTCCTAACTTAGGTGATCAGAAGTATAGTGGATATAATTTTGTTGATATTGATCAGTTGGCTCGGCTGATGGCAGTAATGGAACATTGGGATGAAACAAGACTAAAATTAGAAGTTCCTTTTTATGATGGAGTAGAGCTTGGTGACACTTTTATGGATTGGCCCATCGAGATTGATCGTATTCTTGATTTTAAGAACATGCGAGGATCAAAGGCGGTGTTGTTAGTGACTACCAAGTTGAAGGGTACGGTCAATCTTTGGTAGCAGGAGGAATGTGTACTTCGAGCAACTATGTGTTTACCTCTGTAAACACTTGGGTGACTTGTGCGAGATGATGCAAACCGCTTTTGTGCCTTTGGATTATGAGTGAGATCTCTTTGTGCACTTGAAAGTTGCAGTTACAGGATCACTCCGAGAAGAAAAATCTTTGGCAATTTTACCACGTGCGTCCACTTCCTTACCCACCGCGGCCTATTATTGATAGAACTCTTAAGTGCTTTGAATGGGGTCTACCGGGCCATGTTCGAAGTAACTGTTCGAAAGGAAAGTTTGTGTTCTTGACATGTGAAATTGATGAATGAGAATGCATGGAATAGGTACCCCCGTTGATGGTGAAGGCAAACTTATCCCTTTGATGGTGGAAGGCACAACTTGCACTTTGGAGATTGGTGTAAGCGAGTAGTCGGTATGGAATAGTATTAATTGTAATTGGGCCTATCAAGTAAAGCCCATTGTAGTTAGAGTATTATTATCTAATTAAGGTTAGGTTAATTAGTTCGGCAAAAAAGTTATGGAGATTGTAAATAAGGCAAAACGTTGATCATTGTTCTTCGGTTGATTGAATGAAAGAATATTTGTTTATTATTTATCTTTGAAATTATGGTTTATTATAGATTTATTATAATTTTCGCTTAGTTGTAGTTTAGTTCTAAAATAAAATCCTACATACCAATCTCCATGCATATTAGATTCATTGTCCACTGATTGAGTCAACAAGATAAAAATGTTATAGCAGCACCATTAAAATTCATCGGGAATGCGAGATAAACCAAAGATATAATAAACTGAACGTTGTAAAATCTGCCTTTGACCAAATTGATAAATCTTAAAAAATCAGAAATATCTTGTGTGAAAAGTGAACCCAAATAAAAAAAAAACTCATAACGAGAATTTTAAATCATCATCTAGCTTCTCCTAGGGCAACCAAATCAAAAGTGATAAATATGACATGATTCGACTTCGAGTCATTGGTGCTTGTAAATCTTTTCCGACTTCCAAGTTTATACGACATTCTTTTACTGGTACCTGTTTGACATTAAATATCAAATGGAAGGGATCACTTATCAACGAGCTCTGAATTTTGACCTCGGCCAATCTTAAAGCTCATACTTCCATTCAAAGTTGAAGAATAAGGCCATAGCCTTCCATAAGTATCAATATCAAGTTATGGAACCAATCTAACTATTGACTCGAAGTAAGTCTCCTTGATAAGAGTATACTTATGTGATTTTATTGTCGTATTTTCTATACTTTCTTAGCTAGTTTGCTTAATTTTTTGTAGTAATTTATATTTATGTGGTTTTGTAGGTTGCTAATAACAGGATTTCAAGTCTCACTTCCTAGAAGTAGAGAGGTGAGAGGCCCTGCGAGAGAAGGAGGGGCTGCGAGAGGCCTTGCGAGAGAAGGAGAGGCTACGAGAGGGGCTGCGAAGCACAGATCCGGCTCGACCCAGCAGGTTGGAAAGAAGCTCTCGTCCTCGGCACAGATTGGCGTCGACAAAGTCGAGAGGGCACAACTCCGGCTCGATCCAGTCGGTTTTTCCACCTCCTCTCCGGTCTATTGATTGAGTAAGTCCTTTATCCATATTGTAGAGTTTATTGGGAGCAATCCTTGTGGAAGATCTGGGGATATTTATCATGGGGAACATAGGGTTAGGTTGAGACCTTCAGATCTGTTCACTTTTTTTGCTAGAAAGGTAGATATTTCACCAAACAGTTGGTGGGTTTTATGAATCTCATTGCTAGATGACAAGAACAAATGGAGGAGACACAGTCAGTGAGAACTTGTTTCCACAGGAGGTGTTCATGGCTTTTGAGGAGAAGTACAAAATTCATGGCGATGGATTGTTACAGTTACTCACAAATGAATATCAAGTGGCTGTAAAAAATGGAGATGTGCTAGGTGCAGAAGGACTGAAAATGATGATAAACCCCAATAACTGGGCAATGCTAACTGCAAGGGTGCCAGCCAGTCAAGAGCAGGCTGCAGCGCAAAGGAATGAAGAGGTTTTGCATAAAGCAGATGAATGTACAATGCCAACCAGTGTTGCATCCTCTGGCCTTAACAAAATTCAAGAAGAAATGGCAATGGCAAACCCTGTCGTTGCACCAGCGAGGATGAGTTGGGCATCAAAGCTTAAGCAAAGCAAACATACGGGCTCTACAAAACTTAGGTATGAACCTCCAGCTACTATTGAAGGCAGAAAAATAGTACAAGTGCATATTGCTGACTTTGCGAATAGGATAGAAGAATATGAAAGGTTGGTTATTGGCAGCTTTGTGGGCAAGCGCTTGGCATATGGTTATGTCAAAGAGTGGCTGATAAGGAAGTGGGGAATTCGAGAATTTGAGATGAGCATACACGGAGATAAGAATTTTGTATTCAAATTCAAAAAGGAAGAAGATAGAAGTAAGGTATTGGAAATGGGACCTCTGCATATTGCAAGCATGTTGTTCATCCTCAGGGCCTGGTCACCTTCTATGGACGAGGATGCCGAGGTGCTTACCTCGATACCTATTTGGGTTACACTGAAGAAAATCCCTTTATTCCTATGGAATCCAGAGGGTATTCAAATGATTGCTAGTTTTATTGGAGTGCCTATAATACTTGACAAAGCTACTGAAGAAAGGACAAGATTAGCGTATGCGACGGTGTGTGTGGAGGTGGATGTAAACAACCAATTACCCAAAGACATCCCGGTGGTTATCAATGGAGATAAGAAAAAAAATAGTTGAAGTTGAGTATGCACGGATTCCTGTAAAATGCAATTCTTGTGCAGTTTTTAGCCATACAAAACAGCAGTGTTCAAAGAGCAAAGAAATTAATACTCCAAGCCATATGGAATGGCAAGCTACGGGAAGGACCCAACCACTAGAAAGACAAAACTCCGATGGTTGGACGATCGCCAAGGGTAGACATACATTCAAGTCGAAGACTCAACCCAGTTTAGATGGGAGTATACAAGGCCTATCACAGGAAAAACAGGGAATGTCACCAGTATAAAGGCCGCCAATGAGGCAGAGCATAACATAAATGATGACCAGAGTGATGCCATAACGCATAGTACACAACCATTGCTTCTTAACAACCCAATGCTCGAGCGTAGTGCTAATGTGGAGGCAAGTGAACGCACACCGACTCAGGACAAAGAGAACACTACAACAGATGAGCAGAGTAGTAATGAGGAACATGAGCAAGATCCTTCTAGTGAAGAAGTTGCAAGAGATTTGTTTTCAAAATCTTGCACTAAAGATTTTCGTCTCTGCCCTTGAAGATCCTCTAGGGCTAAGAAAGCAAACAAAAAATACAAAGGTTGAATCCTTTCCTCCTTAACTCAAAGGAGAAAGGGATAAAAAAACAAGAGACTTCTTCTTTGGCCGATGCTAGTTGAAGATTTTTATAGGCCTAGTAACCATGTTCACTCTCACTAGAATTCACTTTCTTGTGACAGTTTGTTAATGTTTTTGTTGTTATTTTTGTTTTTGTTACATTTTTATAAAGGTTTTGGGGTCCTTAAAGCCCAACTCGCTTTCAAAAAAAAAAAAAAAACAGGATTTCAATAAGAAACTAAAATAGATGCAAATTGGCGTGATTTAGAAATAACTATGGAGCAAGATTTTTAATGGTATTAGGGGGACCAAGGAAAATATAAAAGAATAAGAAAATTGGGAGTTTCTTGCTGGCCGCACATCATAGTACCCATTCACAGCTACCAGCAGCATCGCCTCCACCCTTCACGCACGACCCTTCTTAGCCTCCATCTCCATATAACCAAGCCACACACATACTGTTGGAAATATGTTTTTAAAAATCCAAGTGGGGGATTGTTGGAAATATGGCTTTTTAAAATAAAAGAAAATGGGTGTGAACCTGGATTTGAACCCTGAATCTCTTTCTGATTTTAGTCTCTGGATCTCTCTCTTTAATTGTTAGTCCCATATCTACTATATAACTCTTTGTGGTAGAGTTTATAAGGAGATTGTTAGGACTTGGGCTTGGACCCCTTGGGGGTACCACTCTTTTATGAGGAGGGGAGAGATAGACTCTCGCGCCCGCCGCCGCCGTCCGTCCGGTCGGGTCGGGTCATTAAGAGAGCAACCCATTCTTTTTGCTACAAATTTATTTAAATGAAAATAAATTTTGAATTTATGAATGAATGAATCTAGACGTCTTCCTTTTAATTGCGTCCTTTATGTCAATGAATCTAGACATGATTTTTATCCATCTTAAAGCCAAAACGTTTTCCATGCTTTGTTTTTAAGAGCAATTAAGCTTGGACGTTTTTATTTTCATGCTTTTGTTGTGCCAATGAACCTAGTCGAGTTCTTTGTTTTGTCAATGCACTTATCCGGATTTTCATATCTTGATGAATCTATATTCTCACTATAAAAACAACACAGTTAGAGTTTATTAGAGATGTGTAGAAAAACAAAGAAAAAGATTTTTGCAACAAGAGCATTTCGTTTTGCAATTAGAGAAGAAAAAAATCTTTTCCCTTTTGTAATTAGTTAATTCATTTTGTATTCCAATCAAAGAAGTGTTTTTAGCTTTGTTAAATTATTTACAATGTATTGATGATTCCGAGCAAAAACAAGTGTTTAAGGGTGATAGTATTCCGTTCATCAAATGTGCAATTGATTGAACGAGACAGAGAAGATTCTGGGCTGTTTTATCCTGGGGACGGCGGGGCTAGTACACTGCTTGCACAATCTTGGGCAGAGCCGCGAAACGTCTTAAAGAGAGCGACCTAGTCCGCGACTCAACCCAAGAACAAATTGGTACCTTCGTTCCTAACTTTTATTTGAATCTTTTACAGCAGTAACAACACATACACAATCCCATTTTCTCACCTCACCCATCTCCATTTTCCCTTCTATCCATCAGACCCTTCACGCCATACAACCTCTCCTCATAACTAATTGTCGTCCCCTCCTATTCAACCCCCTTTTCACAATCCCATAGACCCATCGAACACAACCACATATTTCTCTTTCTCGCCACATACAGTCACTGATTGCAAGCAGCTCGACCTAGCCATTTTTCTCTGGTCATGCACACATCCAGCGCAGATCTTAACCTCGCCATACGCACAACCACGCAATAAGAGATTGCAGCTGCAGCAACAACAAGGAGTCAATCGTGATGGAGCAGAGTCGATCGCACATCTCTTAGCCATTAATGTTGGCAACTCATCTCCATCTCTCTAAAGCTTGATCTCTCACGCTATCTGCGCCACACAATTCTTTCTCTCCACCACCATGTAGGCAACAATGTTCTATCTTTATTCCATTTTTTATTTATTTTTTTTAGTTTTTTGACATTGAATTAAGGATTGTTATTTGATAATGAATATATCTAGCTAAACCCATTTTTAGCTAGAAGCGAATTCGAAGCCTCAAACATGTGTTTGTGGATTAATTAGATTCAATTTTTCCTTGCTAATTAGTGAATATGTTTTGCTTAAATTGTTTTATAGATAATTTATCTAAAAATGTTTATTAAGGTGGCCAACTTAGTAAGCATGTTAGGATTTAGAAGCTAGGATATAGAAGAGTTTCGCCTAATAGTTACAATCCTATATTCATAAGTAGTAAATACCAATGAACGTTGATAATGTTAAGTAAAACCTAGGTTAAAAACAAGATGTTGATCATACTTGTAATTGCTTAGTCAATGTTCACATTTTTCATAGAACTTAATAATCTTGTATTGTTTATCTAACTTGCAATTCTTGATGAAGAAAATAGTTTGAAAGCTAAACTGAGTTTAATTCAATGAATTTTGGATAATAATGAGATTAATGGAGTGCGGCCACGGTTAATCTTGAACATTGTTATTCACGAGTTAGAAAAGGAATTATATGATTTTAGTTCATGAGCATATGTTTGGTGTGAAGATAAAACTCTTATCTAATTTCTCATCATTAACTTTCTTTTAGTTTTTTTTTATTATTCTTACATTAATCTTCTTAGTAATTTTTTTAGTTTAAGATTAGAAAAATCCAACCCCACAACATTTCCTTGTTTAGTTTGTTAGTGGTCTTGTATTTACCGTTAGTATTAATTAGCAAGCTTTATAATCCCCGGTTTAGAACGATCTCTATTTATTCTTTACTATGATTACAAAGTAGGGATTTAATTTGTGTGCTAATAAAATAGTCATCAATTTTGGCACCTTTTCCAGGGGTTAGTAAAATTATTAATGAATCCATTAGTTTTTTGTTTGCCTTATTACAATACTAAAAGAAAACTTTTTGGTGGAATAGTCACATTGTGTAGAATATCTTGACCTTCAATAGTTACATATAGGTCTATATAGCATAGAATATGCTAGAAAGTTTCTATATAGTTTGATTCCGGGTATGAGTTCAATCTATTCATCACATGATTCGATAAAATAGAAAATATCTTGGGTTTATAGTTGAATTTTGTATCAATCAATTGAATCTCATTCCAATGAGGGTTGTCCAAATGGTACTTCGAGCTTGGAACGAGCATGAAGAAATTAACGATACTTCTTTATCTTTTGAGTTGTTCTGCCGGATCGGTCGCTCAAGATCTTTGGTCTCCACTCGAACCGATGAAAAAATTAGGTCACTTCTTATGGATTCCTTGAAAATGATTCTGATCTAGTTCATGGATTTTTCGTGTAATCTTTTCCTTTTTTCTATCTTAATCTCAATTACTAGAAGAGCTCGACATGGCAGACATCAGGTTTATCAAGAACATTCAACAACCACCTTGGACAATGTCATACCCCTATGCATTTAATATTCGATAGCAACGCAGGGCAAGAAAGAGTTGTTCGAGCTTAAATCGAGTTTGCTTCACCATATTTCAGAGTATCATGGCCTTTTATGGAGAATTCAAACAAACATTTTAAGGAATTTGAAGTTGTTTGCTCCAGTATGACACCAATCATTATGGATGATGATATGTTGAAGTTTAAAACCTTTCCCTTTTCTATGGCTGACAAGGCTAAAGATTGGTTATATGAATTACCTTTCGGAACGGTATACTCCTTGGATAGCTTGAAGAAGGTGTTTTTGTAGAAAATTTTGCCAACTTCAATAATCATCTTATTGAGGAAGAAAATCAGTGGTATTCAGCAAGGTCCAAATAATCATATCCAGCATACTATGAGTATTTCAAAACTCTCATAGCATCATGTCTACAACACCAGATGAAGGAGGAGCTCCTGATTCAGTACTTCTACGAAGGATTGATTGCTCTTGAACGACAGATGTTAGATGCAGTAGCAGAAGGAACTTCAGTTGATAAAACTCCAGCAGCAGCAAAGACTTTGATTACAAACTGAGCCTTGAACGCCCAACAATATGTTTGAGAGCCTTCACGCAAAATCCATGAAGTTAATACTACTTTTAATTTGGAAGCTAAAATTGTTGACCTTACTTCACTCATTTATCAGGCTCTTGGAAAGTCGAAAGTGTTTAGAGCTGCACAAGTTTGCGGCGTGTACACCATGTCAGGACATACATCTCATCAATGCCTTCAGTTGATTGAGAATAGCGGTTGGGAGTGTGTTAATATCGTGGGTTTCAGAGGCAGAATCACCCTAAGAATAGCAGTGTTTCTAATACTTATAATGAAGGTTGGAAAAACCATCCCAACTTTGGATGGAAGAATTTGGTACAACCTCAGCAACAAGCCTTTACTACCCACCCTGTGGTTTCTTCCAGGAGCCACAAGAACCACCTCAACAAGATTCAGGTACGTCCCTAGATTATGATGAGTTTTTTCAACAATTAAATGATTTTCATGCTTTTTTGTTCAGAATCAGCAAATCCAAGCAAAGGACATCGCAGAATTGAAACTACAAATGGGAGAAATAGTTGAATTTATGAGACAAATTCGATAGCAAGGTAAACTTCCTACTTGTACCATTCAAAATCCGAAAGGAATGTTTGAAAGTGCAAAAACCATTACACTAAGGAATGGTAGGCAAATTGAGAATGAGAAGACAACCCCCAAACGAAGTGGAAACATGGAAGCAAAGTCAATTGCCGAGTTAAAGGAATGTTGCATCCAAGTAGTCTTTCCCCCACCATTGAGTCACCAAAATCCCAAGGTTAGAAGATGAAAGATTCAAATTTGGTTTCTACTGATCCTTTTTTGTCTTTTCTACCTTTCTTGCGCAAGTTTGCCAAGTCTAAGAAAGATGAACAAGATAAGGAAATTTTGGAAACCTTTCGGAAAGTCCAAGTTAACATCCTGCTTCTTGATGCTATTAAGCAAGTGCCGAAGTACACAAAATTTTGTAATGAGCTTTGCACCACAAAAAGAAGACTTCAAGAGGGAGAAGTGGTAAGGTGAATGAGAACGTTTCTGCAATTTTTCAGAAAAATTAAAGGATCTGGGTATTTTCACTATCCTTTGTATAATCGGTAATACTAGAATTGAACATGCGATGTTAGACTTTCGTGCATCCGTTAATGTTGTGCTATATTTAGTTTATCGTTCTATGAATCTGAGCTTAAAAATGATGGTATTATTATTCAATTAGTTGACCGTTCTAATGCGTATCCTCGAGGTTTGTTGGAAGATATTTTGGTGCAGGTTAACCATTTGATCTTTTCAGCGGATTTCTATGTGCTTGAGATGGGTGATTCGACATTTTCAACACCTATACCTCTTTTTTTAAGACGTCCCTTCATGAAAACGACAAAGGCAAATATTGATATGTGTGCAACGAAATTGACCATGGAGTTTGATGGTGATGTGATTGTCTTCAACATTTTTGAAGCCATGAGGTATCCTATTGATAATCATTTTTGTTTCTCTATTGGCGTGATTGACACTTTAGCCCAAAGATTTTTTAGACGTCATGAACGATGGACTTGAGACTCCCATTACTATTGCCGATGGATATGAGAACAATGGAGTTTCGTATGACACAAAAAAACGTAAGAAATTGCAACTAAATGAGCTCGAAGAGATTCAAAATGAAGCATATGAGAGTAAAAACATTTACAAGGAGAAAACCAAAGCTTTACATGATTGCAAGATCCGTGCAAAGACTTTTTTTGTTGGACATAAAGGCTTGTTTTTCCAATCCTATCTTAAACACTTTCCTAATAAGTTATGTTCTGGATGAGTTGGTATTTTCATTGTTACTAATGTTTTTCCACATGGTGCAATACAGGTCAAGATTTTCATAATCGCTAAGGAGTTCAAGGTGAATGGACATCAACTAAAGCCCTATTACGAGCCATGGTGGAGCACGATGTAGATGACGTATCACCATAGGTTCCCGCCTAAACGGAGGATTTATTAGAGATATCGTCAGGTTGCACGATGTTAAAACAAATGCTTATTGGGAAACAACCAAATCAGATTTACTTTTTCTATCTCATTATTTTCGTTTCGTTACTTTTGCTTTTGTTCGTTTATTGTTTATGTTTCCTCTTTTAAATCATTCATTACACAAGCTCCACTCTTAAAACATTGAAGACAATGTTAGGTTTAAGTGTAGGGGAAACAGTGTTGTTTATATTTTAGTTGATTTAAGTGTTAGTTTTAAATAAAAATAAATAAAACTAAAAAGCTAAAAAAAAAGTGTTAGTCCATAAACCAAAAAATAAATAATAAAAAAATATCAGTTTAAAAAAAAGTCAATTTTTTTTATTTGTTGGTTTTAGTGTCGGTTAAAAAAAAGCAATTTCGTAGTTGTTTTTAAGTCTTATGATACTTTCCAATGCAATGATGAGATTTGTTTTTTCAATTGCATGACTTTAAGGTGATTTATAAGCATGATTTGAGATCTGACATAATTATTTGGTTAATGCTTATTTATGGTTATAGTATGTGAATGCACATTTAATTAACTGGATAATTGGTACTCATAGCA
Source organism: Berberis vulgaris (assembly GCA_963556465.1). Classification (NCBI taxonomy): domain Eukaryota; kingdom Viridiplantae; phylum Streptophyta; class Magnoliopsida; order Ranunculales; family Berberidaceae; genus Berberis; species Berberis vulgaris. The sequence goes on along the minus strand of OY747124.1, from coordinate 53,133,149 downwards.
TGTTTAAATGAATTTAACTCAATATAACCTTTGTGTGAGTTTTGAGCTTATTATTCTTTGATTCTGGGAATTTTTAGTTAGTTAATCTTTAAATTTCTTGTTTATAATAGTTTGTTACATAATCTTATTTTTTTTTTTTTTACTTTGGTTGCTACTTGGTATTCTTTAATAATTTAGAACTAAACACTAGAACTTGTACTAATTTCATTTAAAGCATTATATTGAATTGCATGACATGTTTGACATGATAAATGCACCTAGTTTCCACTATTGTCAAATAAACTTGTGTCCATAATCAATTTCCTTTAGGTTAATCCCTGTTGAACTTGTTATTAAGTTTTTTTTTGTTTCGTTACCCTTATTTTCCATACCTAACAGAATCGAAAGAGTGAAGCATAATTTGTAGAGACTTTATTGTGATTCAAGGCGTATCAAAAAGCAAGTGTGGCCGAAGGCCCTAAAGTAAACAATTCAAGAAGAAAAGAGTTGTCAAAGAAGAAAGGTTTTGCAAAATAAATATTGTACAAAGCTACTCAGTACTATTACAGATAATTCAGTTTTTTCATTTTCAGTAGATACCAAATAATAGTTGGAAATTCTTCGTTATCAGTAATCCAATTTTCCATTTCCTATATGAGTAATGAGGTAGTGTTGCATTTACATTGTGATTCATTGTTAATGTCTCTAATTTCATTGCATGCTTTCACCATTTCCTTAAACCCTTTGTAATTTATTTATTCATATTTTTTCTTCCCTTGGTCTCATTACAATCTTACTTAAGACCTTTTGATTGAGTGTGGTGAGATATCATGATGTGGAGATTCAAATGAGGTACGAGGATATGGTATCACTGGTTCTTGCATTCAAGTAGTAGTATTCCTCCCATGATATCAAATATCTGGAAAAAAAATGTCAGAAAATGTATTTCTTTCTTGTTATATCGTATGTGATCAATTTGTTCCCTTTTACATCAATCATCTCACATATAACTAGAATAGAGAATAATGATTTAATCAGATAATCGATGATTAAAAAAAAGTGTAACCAGTAAGATTTTTGGTTAATTCTTTTCAGTATGTGTTTGAGTTTCACCTATTGCTTGGATTGATTTAATTGTGGGTTTTCATATCATTGCTATAAATGTGTATTAGGTTAAATCACTAAGTTTTTTATTCTTGTTTATTTGATACTTGAGGACTAGCAAAAGCTAAGTGTAAGAGAATTTGATATGAGTATATTTATGCGATTTTATTGTCGTGTTTATCTTTACTTTCCTAGCTAGATTGAATTATTTTTTTAGTAATTTATGTTTATGTGGTTTTGTAGGTTACTAATAGTGGGATTCCAATAAGAAGTTGAAATAGATTCAAATTGGCTTTGATTTAGAAAGAGCTTGTGGCACAAGGATTTCTAACGGTATTAGGGAACCTAGGGAGAATATAAAAGAGGAAGAAAACACGGAGTTCCTCAATGGTTGCACATTGCATTACCCATCCACTGCCACCAGCGGTATCGCCTCCATCCTTCACACATAACCCCTTCTTACCCTCCATCTCCATACAGCCAAGCCACACACAGACACAACCCCCTTTTTTCTCGCCATCACCCATCACTTTTTTCCTTCTCTCCATCAAACCCTTAATGCCATACAACCTCTCCTCTCCTCATCACTGATTGTTGTCCTGTCCTGTTCAACCCCTTTTCACAGTCCCATCAAACACAACCATTGATTCCTCTTTCTCTCCATAGACAGTCATTGATTGTCAGCAGCCCGACCTCACCCATTTCTCTGATCATGCACACATTTAGAGCAGATCTTGGGTTCGCCATACGCACAACCACGCAGTAAGATATTGTAGCTGCAATAGCAAGGAGTCAATCATGCTGGAGTAGATTCGATCACACATCTCTCAGCCATTACTGTTGGCAGCTCCTCCCCATTTCTATATAGCTTGATCTCGCACACATCCGCACTACACAATTTTTTCTCTTCACCACCACGTAGGCGATAGTGTTCTATATTTATCCCTTTTTCTATTTTTTGTTTGGCACTGAATTATGGATTGTCATTGGATAATGAATATGTCTAGCTAACCCACATTTGTAGCTGGGTCGAGTTTGAAGCCCCAAATATGTGTTTTATGGATTAATTAAATTCAATTTTTTCTTACTAATTAATGAATGTGTTTTGCTTAAAATGTTTTATAAAGAACTTATCTACGTATGTTTGTTAAGGTGGCCAACTTAGTAAGCATGCTAGAATTTGAAGCTAGGATATCGGAGAGATTCACCTAATAGTTATAATCATTTATTCATTAGTAATAAATGCCAATGAACGTTGGTAATGTTAAATAAAACCTAGGTTAAGAACAAGATGCTCGTCATTGTAGTTGTTTAGTCAATGTTCACATTTTTCATAGAACTTAATGGTCTTGTATTGTTTATCTAACTTGTGATTCCTAATTAGATAGCATGAAGAGAATAGTTTGAAAACGACACTGAGTTTAATTCAACGAATTTGGAAAAATAATAAAATTAAAACAATGCTATCATGGTTAATTTTGAACATTGTCATTCACGAGTTAGTAAAGGAATTATTTGACTTTAGTTCATGAGCATATGTTTGATGTGTGGAGATAAAGTCATTAGATAATCTCTCATCATCGATTCTCTTTTAGTTATTTATTATTCTTACATACAACAAAATCCACATTTACAACATTTGATAATAACATTTTTACACTTGTTCCATGAAAAGCCACGTTTTAATGACATTATAATCTAAAAACGCTATTAAAAAAACTAAGCGGGAGATTAAAAAGGCAAAAGCGCTCATTATTTCACCCAAAAATTTTACACCACGCTCTCTCTAACCTCTAACTTAAAAAGAGAGAAACACAATGTCTATAATACCCGCATAATTATTGTAAATATATTGATATTAGTTTCATTATTTGGAATATATATATATATATATACACACACTTTATAATAGGTATTGTGACTTTGCTTTGGGGTGGGTAAAATTATAGAAACATGTGGGCATATTTAGCCAAGATTAGGAAACATCCTAATTAGAACATTTTAAAAGAAAACCTAGCCTCTTTCTTTGTATACACAAAAAAATAAAAATAAATACATAAATAAAAACCTACTGTAGAGGAGAAAGGTGAGAGAGTGAAGAGGTGAAGGAAGAAAAAACTTTACTTCAATTTTAGAGCTTTTGGATAAGGTAAGTTAAACTCTATTGAGTACTACACTTGTGATTTTGGTTGTTCTTCGATGTCTCTATTTTTTTTAATTTTTATATTGTTGTTGTTTTAGTTATACAATTTATGATGCACTTGTTAAAAGTCCTAAGTAATTGTTGCATAGAAACCTGATTGTACATAAAATCATGCATTGGTCATGGGAAAGTAAATAAAGTATATGGTGACACATGTAGTGGAGTTTGGGTTGATTGATACATATATATTAAAGAAAGTATATGGTGATCGTAATTACTTTTACAACTAGCAAAAGGAAATCAAATAGGTAGGTAAAGAAGAAATTGAATAGACTACTACTTGGGGCATACTTCAATGGACCCGGGGGGGGGGGGGGGGGGGGGGGGTGGCTCCTGCGCACAAAGCGCAGGACCTCCTCATGTGCATCAAGGGGAACCGTTAGATTAAAGTAGAAGTTTATGTGTACCAATTTGAGCCGTTAAATCTATTGGACAGCTCAGATTCACGGATTTGAATTTTTTTTTTTTTTTGCTGTCTTTGCTTTTCATCTCGTATTTCTCAATTTTTCTCTCTCTCATTTTCACTCTGAGGCAGTGAAAGAAGGAATCATGAAGAAGGAAGCCAATCTGAGCCGTTAGTTGCTCTCTCTCATTTTTTTTAGTCTCATTTTCACTTTGAGTGTAGCAGTGAAAGAAGGAAGTCATGAAGAAAAAGACGGTAACAATGAGGATGAAGATGATGAGGATTCAGAAGAAGAAGAGAATCATGTTGGGGCTAGTGGAGGACATGAAGACGATGAAGATGATGTCAAATCTTCATCCAAGAAAAGGCCAAGGAGTTCGTCAATATCGACGCCATTACAACAACTAGGTAATGAACTAATGGGTTTGCTTCAAGATGGGACAAAGAATCCATATGAGCAGAGGCAGTGGATGAGGAGTCGAATAATACAATTGGAAGAGCAGCAAGTGAACCACCAATACGAAGCTTTTGAATGGCTGATGTAATTTGGAGATAATGTAATTTGGATGACTGATGTACCAAAGTTTTTGTTCTTCAAAATTTTAATAGAACCTTTTGCAGCTTTGCATGTATACATGTTTATCCCTTTCATCTACTCTGTTTATCACTTGCCATTGAATCTATCAATGGGTATTATTTAAGATAAATAACCATTTTGTTTAGAAATTTTGAAGTAATTTATCCCACATACAGATTCTTTGTCCCATCTTGAAGCAAAATTTTGAAGTAATCCATTTAAGGTAAGAAGAAAAATTGGGTTTCGAAAGGGAGCGATTGGTGTTTGAAATTGAAGAAGCTCTGCTGCTGCATTGCCTCAGAGTGAAAATGAGAGAGAGAGAAATTGAGAAAGACGAGATGAAAAAAAAAAAATTTCAAATCCGTGAATCTGAGTCGTCCAATAGATCTAACGGCTTAGATTGGTACACATGAACTTCTACTTTAATCTAACGGATCCCCTTGATGCACATGAGGAGGTCCTGCGCTTTGTGCGCAGGAGCCCCCCTGGTCCTACTTCCATGGGCTGGACAAAGCAACACCTGTGTGATCTCTGCAAATTGGGTATGTGATGTTGACTTTCTTTACCTTTAACCCAAAGTCATAATAGTTGTCTCATTTACTTTAAACTATGAATCCACAAGTTATTATTTAAATAGATTAAAATCAATCGGCTACCCTATGCTAGTTACTTTTAAAGCCTATTAGCTTCGTTTGTCTTATCCTACACACAACACAGACAATTAACCAGTGAAGTAGTTGATGGGTTTTAGTGATTCTCTGAGGACGGGCAGTAAGATAAGATATGTAGAGTCGAGATATGTAACTATGATGTTGGACATGTATGTGCATTTGACTCTCACAGATACCCTTTGCTTTTCTTCTTTTATCCAAGGAGTGTGATTTCATTTTTCGGGTTTTAGTCAAGGAGTGCGATTTCATTTTTTTGAGAAATATTTCGATATGTAAAATTTTGAGAATACATGAAATATATATAATAAATTTTGAAGATATAAGAAATATATGAAAAAAAGATGCAATTAGATAAATCTCTTAAACACATTAAATGAAGCCTAAATACCAAAAAATGAAACAAACATGAAATCAATATATAATTAGAAGAACGGGGGAGTGGTTTTAATAATTAATATATAAGTAGAATAAATGATAATTAGAAAATTAGGAAGTGATTTCAAAAATTAATAAATAATTAGAAAATATGATAATTAGAAGAAAAAACCTCAAAATTTACAAAAAAACCCGAAATTTTGCGAAAAAACCCTCGTAAAAAATGTAACTTTTGTATTTTTATGAAAGAACAAAATTTACGAAAAAAAATTGAAAATTTTTGGAAAAAAACCCTCGAAAAAATGTAGTTATTTCTTTCATCATTTTTCTTTTCGTAATTTCAAAAAAACAAAATTTTCGCCGAAATTTCGCATGATTTCACAAAAGCTTATTCCTTGCTTTTATTTTACCTACAATTAATCCATTGTCCAGGATAACTAACACAACAGGGAACATAAGGAACAGTAATCCAAACTTTGGATCACGTAGAAGTATTAGTGAAAGATCATATATGTATAAACAGTTTGTGAAATTGTTCAACATAGCATATATTTCAGGGAACTACAATACTGAGAAATGTTGGACATATCATATGGGATTACTTTACGGGGTCTTGCATGTCCTATCAATCTTGATATAATGATTATGTAGAAAATAGTGAATCTGCGATTATACAAACATTATTTTGTAAATAAATTTGGGTTGTGTCGAAAGTTTGCATGACATATCCTTAAAAAGTTGTTGTACCCTTGAACATGCACACGATGCTTTAATTTTTAAACTAGTAATACTCTATTTACAATTCTGAAAAAACAAGAGTGGAATGGTATGATTCAAGTATACAACCTTGCTTGTATATTTGGTATGTGATTTTAGTATGCAGACTTGCTTGCAATTTGGAATGGTATGATTCAAGTATACAACCTTGCTTGTATATTTGGTATGTGATTTTAGTATGCAAACTTGCTTGCATATTGGGTACACCATTCCATGTGAGTTTGGATGTATGCCTAATTATTAGAATATACTTACCATGATCAAACTTCGGATGAGATGACATGTTCTTTAATATGGCACCCCACATGGGACATGTACGCTCCAAGTGGTTTCGAATGCAAGAGAGGCGCACTTGGGTGAGGTGTGTTCGGCACAATAAGGGTAATGCGATTGTGGAAAAGAAGCTAAAAACTAGGGCATAAAGAAAATATTATTGGTATCATAATATGAAACTTTATATGGATTATTTGTTGGCATGTATGTATGATTGCCTGGAGGGAAGAAATTTAAATGCTCATTCTATCTTTGAATGAGAATTACATGTCTTTCTTAAGGTGAAATGTTTATTGTTGAAATTTTATATAATCGTGTAATTGTATTGTGATATGTAAGTTTGCTCACACCTGTATTGATATACTGACCCAATTTTGTATTTGTTTTACAAATTTAACTGTGTTCTTAATAAGTGCGTCCCCAAAGACTTAACAGGGTTAATTAGAGCGTGGAGGTGGTTCTAGCTTCGTGGTGGTGGTTATGGACTTGACACTTTCCATTAGTCTTTGGTTTTATTGATTTCCTAGGTATTAGGATGTAAGACCTACATATTACTTTCCTGAGTCAGAGATTTTATTTGGGATTGATTGATGTAATTCACTCTTATGATGACTTAAGGCATGATAAATGTTTACCTTTGTTTTGAGAGGAAGAATTTTTAAGGAAGTTTGTTATTTTTATTAATTGCCTCATGTTTGTGCTATTTAAATTGTTTCTGTCTGTGTCTTGATTTTTGGAAAATCTATTAATTTAGGTTGTTTAAAAATCGGGGCGTGACAATGTCGCTATCTTCCTAGCTCTACGATTCTCCTGTCTTCCTCACTCTCGCTCTCTCAAACCCCATCACCCATCCGCAAGTTTTCTCCCTCCACCACAACCCCTAACCGTCAAAAATCGGCATTTTGCTGGTCCATCTTCACCACATCCAACAACACCCCCAAGTCCACCACAGACAAGCAGAGGATCCCATGGAGATGCGACAATGATTCATTAGAGAACTCATTCTTAGTTGAGAAATGGTTGTCTGAGTCAGGGCTCTTGGAAAAGGTGGATGTTGGGGAAAAGTTCTTATTCGTGCCCCCGTTTTTGGTTATCTCTACGGACTCGGTGAGATTTTGTGATAAGTTTTGAATATTTTGGATTATTGTATTGAATTTTATTTGAATTTGGGTTTCTAGGTTTGCTTAATTGTTAGATTCTTTAGTAATTGAATGTTAGTTGAATTTGTGTTAATGTGTCAGTAAATAAGTAAAATATTTTGTAGATTTGGAAAAAAAAACATCCAATTGGCACTGGACGGTTTTGTAAAAGTTCAGAACTTTTATGGATTAGTATATTGATTTTTATCTAAATTTGGGTTTCTAGGTTTACCTAATTGTTAGATTCTTTAGTTTGATTGAGTTTTAGTTGAGACTGTGTCAATGTATCTGTAGTTGTATGAAAGTTTGTTGATTTGGAAGAAAGCAATATTGTATTGAACTCACGATGAAAATTTAACGATGTAGTCAACAACAACAGTTACTCTGAAATCTCAGGAAAAAAAAGAGATTTCGTTGATATTCATAAAGTTGAATTCAAAAATTCTTTCAAATGATCATTTGCAGAGCAAAGCACCTAACCTTCCAAAATAATAAATTTACTATAACCCTTAGTATTTTATGATTCATTGTGAACTCATATGCAAAACATATAATGAATACCACTGAACAACACTTGTCACAAATTTTTTAAAATGTGTTAAAGACACTACATATGAAATTTCTTATAATATCGAATATTCCCACAGAGAACGTAAGTCCGTGTTGTGTGGATGCATAGTAACAAATTCCCACAGAGAACGTAAGTATGTCTTGTGTCGGGGCAGCTACTTTTGCCATGCTTTTGCCTTATTTTAACCTAACGTCTTATTGTATCTATTAATAGCACATGGCATATCGTATATTGAGCCACTTTTATAGATTTGAAATATTAATTTTTCTGAATTTAGCCATGCCATGCTTAGAGTGTTGATGTTATTTTTCTTCAATATTGAATATTAAACACATATATCCTATTAGGGGTGGGCATCCCATCCCGCGATCCCGTTCCCGTCCCGATCCCGTCTCGTCCCGTCCCGATTTTTTCGGGTCTTAATGGGATTGAATAATTCTATCCCGATCCCGTCCCGTCCCGATCTAGAATGGGATGGGATGGGATGAAGATTTTCAATCCCGCCAATCCCGTCCCGTCCCGAACTAATTTTTCAATATTTATTATTAATATTTTTATTTATTTATTTATTTATTTTAGAATTACAATATTTGGATGCCCATATAACATTTGATGGTGCTAAATGCTTCTTCAATTGTTTGGATCAGGAACAATCATTCTAAGATCAAAACCAGCTCTTGCTAACTCTACATTAAATGTGATTTCTTTTGCTAACAAAATTGTACCCACAATTGCTGATCTTCTACTGATAATGTTGGAGTGGATGTTGTTTAGAGGATTGTCTCTGAGCTTAGACAAGTGTAGAAGAAAGGTTGGAGAGTGGGGTTGTAAGCTCAACAGTGTTGGTGCCATGATTCTGTATTGGTGTGAAAAAAAAAAGAGGCTCTACTAGTATGGTGGATTGCGTGGTTATAATGTGATGTGGTTCAAAAGTTGAGATAAGGGTGCCTCCCGGGTATCATTCCAAATTAATTAATTAATTAATTAATTTCCAGAGAAGGTGACAAAATTATTGTACATTTCCTTCTTAGACATTCAAAATTAACAAACGGTTTTGTTTACAAAATGCACTTCAATGCACCAATATCAAACCATTGAGGCAAGTATAGAAATGAAAAATCTCTCTAGCTCGGAACATTCATTCAAAAAATATCTATTAGATTATCAAAAAATTGATCAACAAATAGAGCACGCTGATCCCGTCCCGTCCCGTCCCGTCCCGAACCCGTTTGGGATGGGACGAGGTCGGGATGAGGTTTTTCCCATCCCGTTCCGTCCCGATCCCGTATGAACGGGATGGGATAGGGATGGGTATATCTCGTCCCATCCCGTCCCGTGCCCACCCCTATATCCTATACATTTACATAAGTCTTTTGTTTACTGTCATGAAAAATCTTGTACTAGAATCTACTTAATATATTTTTGCGTTGATTCATTTACTTTGGATGCTAAGTGATGATACATAAAAACGGTCACACCTCTAAGTCATGCACGTGTCATGATGATCTCGATGAAATACAGACCCCAGCATTAGTCCAACACTAAACAGGCTCAAGCAGTTCTAAGCCCGCTCAATTCAGTCCGCTAGACAGACTAGAACTCTCGCAACATGTTAGGCCCACACGTCTCACAACTATCCTCAATACCCATTAGTCCCACAAAGGCAAGTATCTCGAGGATCGGTTTCGGACAGGCAACTACAACTGCTCTCTGCTTTCATAGTACATTCCACACAAGGAAACTCCCGTTTGCGGATTACTCTCGTATTGGAAATCATTTCCCGCGTATCTAGGAACATGGGCCTAACAAGAAACTTCCCTCCTACAACACAAATCCTAATTAGATAAGGATTTCCATGAAGATCTCATTCCTAAACTACGCCTACGATGGCCTGGTAAAACCAGGACTCCTTGCACTATGAATAAGAGATGAGGTTGGTAAGCTAAGGTACGCTACAAATTCTCTGTTACAGCATTACACCTTCCACACATCCCTGTCTGACTTTAGAATCGGAGTGTCATCGGCCACCACAATGGTGGTTCGTGGCTCACGTGTGTTACTTGTGCAGATCAATAGGTCAGTTTTGCGCCATCCGTGGGGACGACCCTGCCACCTAGCGATTTCAAATCAGCAGCTGGCCCAGCGGCTAAGATGACTCTTTACTCTGCCCAAAGTGTAGGAGGGAAACAGCTGGTCCCAGACAATGAGGCACCAGTAAGCCCTCGGAGCAGACCCAACGTCGGACAACCAAAGGAAGAAACCATTACGATCTACCTTGACAACCCTCACCACAACAAAGCTATTCAGATCGGATCTCGCCTGAACGAGGTAGTGACGAAACAACTCACGGACTTGCTGCAACGTAACTAGCACATATTCGCCTTGACCATGCGGGACATGGTGAGAATCGACCTATTGATAATAACCCATCGCCTCGAGGTGGATTTCTCGAAGAAAACTGTCAGGCAGAAGAAAAGACCCGTGGCACTCGAAAGAAACGCAATCATAAACGATGGGTACAACGTTTATTGAATGCGAGCATGATCAAGGAAGCACGATACCCCGATTGGCTGGCAAACACCGTTCTCGTAAAAAAAGAAAAAAGAAAAAAGAAAAAAGAATAAAGAAAAAAGAAAAAAGAAAAATGGAGAGTGTGTGTAGACTACACTGACCTAAACAAAACATGCCCAAAGGACAACTTCCCACTCCCCCGCATCGATCAGATCGTGGATGCCACTTCAGGGCACAACGCTACTGAGCTTTATGGACGCCTACTCGGGCTATAATCAAATATTGATGCACCCCTTAGATCAAGAGAAAACTTCTTTCGTAACAGAAAGAGGGATATACTGCTATAAGTTGATGTCATCGGCTTAAAGAATGCAGGCGCTACATACTAGCGGCTGGTTAACCGGATGTTCAAAGAACAAATCGGCAGGAACATGGAGGTCTACATAGACGACATTCTAGTCAAAAGCCTCCATAGCTCTGATCATGTGCACGACCCACTAAAGCGTTCGATCAATTCAAAAAATATCAGATGAAGCTCAACCCACAAAAATGCACGTTCGGAGTCGAGTCTGGAAAATTCGTGAGCTATATAGTAAACAAAAGACGGATTGAGGCCGACCAAAAACAGATTCAGACCCTTCTCGACATGAAAGCCACGACCAACATCAGGGACGTTCAAAGCCTGACTGGAAGGGTAGCAGCACTCAACAAATTCATATCAAAATCTTCTGACAAATGTCTGCATTTCTTTAAGATACTACGGGGGAGCAAAGGGTTCTCGTGGAACGAAGAGTGTGAACAAGCCTTTCAGAGCCTGAAAGCATACATGGGGAGCCCAGAGCTACTATCAAAGCCAACGATAGGAGAAACACTTTACTTGTACTTCTCTGTTTTCGAACACGTTGTCAATTCAACCCTTGTACGGGACGATCGAGGAATCGAGAGACCAGTATATTACACCAACAAAACCTTCATGAAGCGGAAGCACACTATTCCAATCTAAAAAAGTTCTCTCTAGCACTGGTCGTATCCTCAAGGGAATTAAGGCCCTATTTTCAGGCCCACTCCATAACAGTCCTGACAAAGCATCCTCTCCACTCGGAACTGCATAAAATCGAGCTATCAGGCATGATGGTGAAATGTCGGTGGAGCTTGGATAGTTTGACATAAACTACGCTCAAATAATCGCCATCAAAGCGCAAGCGTTGGCAAATTTCATTGTTGAGTTCACCGGCGGACAAGAACCGAAGTTAGACCACCATCCCTCGGACACGGATACCCAAACATGGATCTTGCGCTGCGACGGATTCTCGATCGGAAAGGCGAACGGAACAGGGATCACACTCCGCTCCCCAAGTGGCTTCACCCTTGAAAAGGCAGTCAGGTTCGACTTCCCCGCTTCAAACAACGAAGCCGAGTACGAAGCCCCCTTTCCGTCCTAAAGCTAGCATTAGGGATCGGTATAGATCGCCTAATAGCTTACAACGACTCAAGGCTAGTAGTCAACGGGGTCAAAGGGGATTTCAACAGCAAGGACCCTCGCATGATAACCTACCGCGACAAGTTACTTGGCATAATAGGTAGGTTCAAGAGTTATGAACTCACGCAATGCCCAAGAGATAACAACAAAAGGACCAACGAGCTAGCCAAAGAAGCCTCGGCCTCCGATGAAGTCTCAAGCGGTCTCGCCAAATATCAAGAACAATCAAGCATCAACGAAGGAGAATATATATAGATATCTGTGCTGCAGAAACGCAGCCAAATTGGATGACCCCGATACTGGAATATATAGCAACCGGGGCCCTACCAACCAAAAAGGTTGAAGCAAGAAGACTTAAACATAGAGCAGAAAGGTACACTCTCCTAAATGACAAGTTATCTAGGAGATTGGTGATAGGGCCCCAGTTTCGATGTCTGTCGCCTTCAGAGGCAGGCCAAGTCTTGGGAACAATTCACGACGGTATGTGCGAGAATCACCCAGGTGGGAGAACCCTCGCCCATAAAGCCCTGACTCTAGGGTACTATTGGCCGACCATGTAGCAAGACGCTAAAAATACCGTCCGCAAGTGCGACAAATGTCAGAGGTTCGCGCCATATACCCATATGTCGGCCCAGCCACTAGTTCTAATGACAAGTCCATGGCCATTCACGCAATGGGGAATAGACATTGTCGGGCTGCTTTCGGCATCGGCTGATAAAAAATTCCTTCTTGTGGCCGTCGACTACTTCACTAAGTGGGTCGAAGCCGAGCCCCTATCCAAAATCGGGCATATCTAGATCCATCAAAAAATTCATATGGGCCGCAATTGTCTGCAGATTTGGCATCCCCAGTGGATCATTTCGAAGGTAGTAGGGTCAAAGAATTGTGCGAGAACCTGGGTATTAATCACAACTTCTCCTCAACAGGACACCCCCAGGCCAACGGCCAAGCGAAAGTTGCCAACCAGACGATCCTAGAAGCCATCAAAAGAAAACTCGATGCAGCCAAAGGAAAATGAGTTCCAGAGCTACCAGGAATACTCTGGGCATATCGAACAACTAAAAGAGTCCCTACCGGAGAGACACCCTTCACCCTAGCATACGGGTCAGAAGCCATGGTTCTGATAAAACTAGAGGTGCCAACCTTCCGGACAGAAGAGTTCAGACCAGACGGCAACGGTGAAACCTTGCATGTGGGACTAGACCTCCTCGACAAAAAACTGGATCTAGCCTCCACCAAGAAAATCACCTACCAACAACGGATGGCGCAATACTACAATAAAAAGGTTGAGCCACACGAATTCAAAGTGAGAGATTGGGTACTCAGGACGACCCAACAAACTACAAAAGAAGCCGGAGCGGGAAAGCTAAATTTGAACTGGGAATAACCTTACAGAGTTCCAAGGTCAACAAGCCGGGAATGTACAGGCTGGAAGACGCCGACGTCGGGCTTAAACGACCATGGAATGTAGAACACTTCAAAAAATATTATCAATAAAATATTTTGCTTTTACCAAAATTTCCACTGCTGTCCGTTACAACCCTCGACAACCTCGGCTATGTCCAGACTCGAATATCACCCCAAAGCCTAATCCGCTTCACGCGGGTCACGACGACTGAGGAAGTGAGAGTCTAGTCAGCGCTGGTCCGCTGATGACGACGACTTTCAAAGGTATCATTGCTCTCAATATAGACAATGATCGCCGAACTTGCCAAGTAAGCTTAGTTAGTTCGCGACTGATGACGAAGGCTTCTGGTGCCCAAAGCCGAATCCACTTCGCACGGGTCACGATGGCTGAGGAAGTAGGAGTCTATTTAGCGCTGGTATGTTGATGATGACGACTCGCCAAGGGATCATTGCTCTCAATACAGACAATGATCGCCAAACTTGCCAGGTAAGCTTAGTCAGTTTGCGACTGATGACGAGGGCTTTTGGTGCCCAAATTTGAATCCGCTTCGCACGGGTCACGACGGCTGAGAAAGTGGGAGTCTATTTAGCGTTGGTCTGCTGATGACAACGACTCACCAAGGGATCATTGCTCTCAATATTAGGGATGGCAACGGGGCGGATTGGGGCGGATTTGAACAAATCCATCCCCGATCCGTCAGTAATAACCGATCCCCGATCCGCCCCGCCAATCCGTTTACAATTTTAATCCTAAATCCATAACCGCCCCGTGCGGATGGGCGGATATCCGCCCCGCTCCGTCAATCCGCACAAACTTGTAACAAAATTAAAAAATTTATCTCTGAATTCGTACAAAAACAATACAAAAAATTCTGAATTAATTACAAAAAATTCTGAATTAATTACAAAGAATTCGTACAAAAAATTAAAAAATACAAAAAATCTCTGGATATGATTATAAATCTGAGATGATCTGATGAGATCTGAGATCTGAGATCTGAGATCTGATTACAGATCAGATGATCAGTGAGATGAGAACTGTTGAGATCTGAGATCAGAACACAGATCTGATCTAAGATCAAATGTGATCAGATCTAAGATCAACGATCAGATATCAGATCTGGATCTAAGATCAGATCTGGATCTAAGATCGGATCGTAGATCTGGAATCAGAGATCGGATCGTAAATCAAGGATCAAGGATCAAGGATCAAAGATCGGATCTGGATCAAGGATCAAAGATCTGGATCTAGGATCTAGGATCTAGGATCTAGGATCAAAGATCTGTATCTAGGATCTAGGATCAAAGATCAGATCGCAGATCTGGATCTAAAGGAGAAGGAGATCTGGATCTAAAGGAGAAGGAGAAGGAGAAGGGAAGACGACCGGACGACGACGCCTTCGCTGTGAGAGAGAAGAGGCGGCCGACGGGCCGAGCTTGAGCTTCGCCTTCGCTGTGAGCCTGTGAGAGAGATCAGAGAAGAAGAGGCGGACAAGCTTCGCCTTGAGTCTTGAGCGTTGGCTGTGAGAGAGAAGAAGAGGCGGACGGCTCCGCCTTCGCTGTGGTCCTCCGCCTGTCGGCCTGTGCGCCTTCGGCGCTTCACTCTCGAATCCCTCTGTGTGAGTGTGAGAGGCAGAGAGGGCTCGATGCTCGAATCTCTCTGTGTGAGTGTGAGAGGCAGAGAGGGCTGTGAGTGTGAGAGGCAGAGAGGGCTCGATGCTCGAATCTCTCTGTGTGAGTGTGAGAGGCAGAGAGGGAGAGGCGGGCGTGTGAGGGAGGGAATGAGGGAGAGGGAGGGATCAAGGGTTTAATCCCTTTATATATGGGAAGGGTATTGTTGTAATGTTTCCTAATAAACGGATAAACGGATATCCGTGGGGCGGATATGGCCAAATCCGTATCCGCCCCGAATAGTGAACGGATATTTTTTGGATACCCAAAATCACCCGAAAACCCATTCAGCCATATCCAAAACCGCCCCAAACGGATTGGGTGGGGCGGATATCCGTGAAAATCCGCCCCACTGCCATCCCTACTCAATATAGACAATGATCGCCGAACTTGCCAGGTATGCTCAGTCAGTTCGCGACTGATGATGACGGCTTCTAGGGCCCAAAGCCTAATTCGCTTCGTGTGAGTCACGAAGACTGAGGAAGTGGGAGGCTAGTCAGTGCTGGTCAGTTGATGACGACGATTCGCCAAGGGATCATTGCTCTCAATACAGATAATGATTGTCGAACTTTCCAGGTAAGCTCAGTCAGTTCGCAATTGATGACGACGACTTCTGGTGCCAAAAGCCTAATCCACTTCGCGCGGGGCATGACAGCTGAGGAAGTGGGAGTCTAGTCAGCGTTGGTCCGCTGATGACGATGACTCAGCAAGGGATCATTGCTCTCAATACAGACAATGATCGTCGAACTTGCCAGGTAAGCTCGGTCAGTTCGTGACTGATGACGACGGCTTCTGGTGCCCAAATTCGAATTCGCTTCACGCGGGTCACGACGGCTGAGGAAGTTGGAGTCTAGTCAGTGTTGTTCCACTGATGACGACGACTCAGCAATGGATCATTGCTTTCAATACAGACAATGATTGTTGAACTTTCCAGGTAAGCTCAGTCAGTTCGCGACTAATGACGATGGCTTCTGGTGCCCAAAGCCTAATCCGCTTAGCGCGAGTCACGACGGCGGAGGAAGTGGGAGTCTAATCAGTGTTGATTCGCTGATAACGAAGACTCACCAAGGGATCATTTCTCTCAATACAGACAATGATCGTCGAGCTTTCCAGGTAAGCTCAGTCAGTTTGTGACTGATGACGACGACTTCTGGTGCCCAAAGCCTAATCTGCTTCGCGCGGGTCACGACGGCTGAGGAAGTGGGAGTCTAGTCAGCGCTGGTCTGCTAATGATGACGACTTGCCAATGGATCATTGCTCTCAATACAGACAATGATCACCGAACTTTCCAGGTAAGCTCAGTCAGTTCAAGACTGATAACGCTGGCTTCTGGTCCCCAAAGTCGAATCCGTTTCACGCGGGTCACGACGGCTGAGGAAGTGGGAGTCCACTAAGTGCTGGTTCACTAATAATGATAACTCGCCAAGGGATTATCGCTCTCAATACAGACAATCATCGCTGAACTTTCCAGGTAAGCTCAGTCAGTTCGCGACTGATGATGATGACTTATGGTGCCCAAAGCCTAATCCGCTTCGTGTGGGTCACGACGGTTGAGGAAGTGGAAGTCTAGTCAACGCTGGTTCATTGATGATGACGACTCGCCAAGGGATCACTGCTTTCAATACAGACAATGATCGCCAAACTTTACTGGTAAGCTCAGTCATTTCGCGACTAGTGACGACGACTTCTGGTGCCCAAAACCGAATCTGTTTCGCGCGGGTCACGACGGTTGAGGAAGTGGGAGTCTAGTCAGTGCTGGTCCACTGATGATGATGACTCGGCAAGGGATCAATGCTCTCAATACAGACAATGATCATCAAACTTGCCAGGTATGCTCAATCAGTTCGCGACTGATGACGACAACGACTTCTGATGCCTAATGCCTAATCCTATTCGCACGAGTCACAACTGCTGAGGAAGTGAGAGTCTAGTCAGTGCTAGTCCGCTGATGATGACGATTCGCCAAGGGATCATTGCTCTCAATACAGACAATGATCGCCGAACTTGCCAGGTAAGCTCAATTAGTTTGCGGCTGATGACGACAGTTTCTGGTGCCCAAATCCTAATCCGCTTCGTGCGGGTCACGATGGCTGAGGAAGTTGGAGTCTAGTCAGCACTGGTTTGTTGATGATGACGACTCGCCATGGGATCATTGCTTTCAATACAGACAATGATCGCCGAACCTACCTGGTAAGCTTAGTCAATTCTCAACTAACGGCGACGGCTTCCGGTACATGAGATCTAATCCGCTCAGTACGGATCAAAAGGCCAGAGGAATAGAAGCATATGTCAGCGCTAGCCCGCACTTAGTAAGACGTTACAGACAATAACTGAGGGAGCCTGGTCAACCCCTGACCAGCATCGATTTATGCTGATTAAACCCTAATCTGTCACAAAAGTGACACAAAGCTGTAATATATATTGACTGAGGAAGACAACACTTTCATTCAAAAAACATGTTTATATATTATCTGTCCGAAAGAGGATGTTACAATCATTTTAAGGATAAGCATCCTTCTCAGTAAGCCCCGCGGTGCTAGAGCCCTCCCCTCGATTAATCGGCCCGAAAGCAACCCTCCTATAGCTAGCGAAGTCAAGGTCAATACTGGGATGCTATTCCCTAATCAGCTCTAGGAGCTCCAGTCTACCACGAACGACCTCAGACGAGACTAACGGACTCCTGCCAGACACGTCGAAATCCACTGCGCTGCCAGCAACCGCTCCGCCTCCAGAGCGCGGCGAAGCACTTCATCAATTGCGGCTTTTAGCAGATGCATTTCAATGGCCCATTCTGCCTCCGCTCGCTTCCTGTCAGCCTCCATGCCCTCGCAGTTAGCGACAGTGCCAGAATCCTGTAACTGACTTTCCAAGGAGTCCGCCCGATAGAGAGCATTTGAATCTGACATCCGCAAATCCGCAAAGGACTTCTCCAAAGCAAGAACCCTTCTACAAGTTTCAGAATGCAACGAAACAGGTCCATATGACTCCAGGGCACGAGTAGCCATCTTGAGACCGTGATGACGCGAAACCTCAACACGTGGTCCTACTTCCTCCCTTGCTAAGTCAGCAAGGGGAGTCGGAGCATCTGGAGAAAGGCCGCGACCCCCCAAGGGTGTCGCCTATGCAGACTGCGACATACTAGGGGGAGAAGCCACCCTGACAGAAGTTTGCCTCTTCCTCGGGACAAAAATGGGAGGTACATTCGCCTCCAATTCAGCAAGCCCGGAGGGACTAGGCAAGGCCAGACTTCTTTTCCTCGTGCGACAAGCAACCACACCCTCAGCAGGTGAACCTGACATGGGTTGAGCACCATAAGAACACCGCAGTAGACCATAGCGTGAAACATTGCTTGGCATTATGACCTCCTCAACGGAAGTCAAAAGGAGCTTGAGAAACTCCCTCTTTATCCGCTACTCTTCCTCACTGAAAGATGGAATAGTGAACCGCCCTGAAACAAAAGAACAATATCAGAACCAGTATCACAAAAGGAACATATAGAATTATGCACGCACCAAAGACCAAGAGACTCACAAAGATCTAACTGGAAGTATCGAGACACTCTACGACTCTCGAGCTTGAAGTAACCAGAATTCGCCGAAGCAAAGAACCAGTGCTTCTCCCAAGATTCGGCGCTATCCACCGCAGCCGCAGACAAGAAGGACACTTCAACACACAGATACCCCTGGAATCCAATCGAGCCTCGGTCAGATGATGGATCATCGACGAGGTCAAACAGTGGCTAGCATCATGAGCCCTCAAAATAATTGCGAGCAGTATCTTGAACCCGCTCAACACCATTTGAGCGAGAGGCATTCAAAAATAAGTAAAAAAGCGCCAGACATCATCTGGCGCTGGAAGTCGGAGCCCGGACTCGAACATGCCTCAGTGCAAGCCTATGAACCCATGAGGAGGTATAATCGGACCTACAACTCCAGACGCGGGAACAATTTGCGAATCTTCCGGAAGGTGGTACAAACTACGAAGCCTGACCAACTCATTTTCATTGACCAAACTACCTTCGAAGAAATTAATTCAAGCAAGGGATAGCAGATCCTTGGAAGAAAATTTAACGTTGCCAACCATTAGAAGATATCCCAAATAACAATAGGGAAATCCTCTTCAAGACAGTGAATATTTATATGGAAGGGAAACCACACTTTCCCTCATTGAGCAGTCGCGTAACCATTAATGTCATGCGCCGCTCAAGACAAACGCTTCGAGTCCAATCATCGCAACGCTACAGTTGTCTTTTCAAAGAGTCAGTGGACCAACTTAACGCCCCACTCACTCGGGGGGAGTAACTGATGATACATAAAAACAGTCACATCTCTAAGCCATACACGTGTCATGATGATATCGAGGAAATACGGGCCTCAGCATCAGCCAAACATTGAACAGGCCCGAGCGGTTATAAGCCCGCTTAATTCAGTCCGCCAGACAGACCTGAACTCTCACAGCATGCTAGGCCCACACGTCTCACAACTATCCTCAATACCTATAAGTCCCACTAAGACAAGTATCTCGAGGATCAGCTTCGGACGAACGACTATAACTGTTATCTACTTCAACCTAGGAAGCAA
Organism: Berberis vulgaris; assembly: GCA_963556465.1. Taxonomy (NCBI): domain Eukaryota; kingdom Viridiplantae; phylum Streptophyta; class Magnoliopsida; order Ranunculales; family Berberidaceae; genus Berberis; species Berberis vulgaris. Next base: position 53,113,428 of record OY747124.1, on the reverse strand, counting down.
ATACCGGAGTACATTCCACACAGGGAAACTCCCTTCTATGGATTGCTATCGTATTGGGAACTATCTCCCACGTATCTAGGAGCGCAGGGCTAACAGGGAACTTCCCTCCTACAGCCCGACTCCTAATTAGATAAGGATCTCCATGAAGATCTCCTTCCTAAACTATGCCTACGATGGCCTGGTAAAACCAAGACTTCTTGCACTATAAATAAGAGATGAGGTTGGTAAGCTAAGGTATGCTACAAATTCTCTGTTACAGCATTACACCTTCCTCGAATCTCTGTCTGACTTTAGCATCGGAACGCCATCGGCCACCACAACGGTGGTCCGTGGCTCACGGGTGTTACTTGTGCAGATCAGCAGGAATCAGGTCAAAGCAGGGAGCAAAAAATGACTGCATCCCTAAGAATGGAGCTGTCCAGAATTTGGTCAAGTCCTGAAAAAGAATTATGTACCTGGCTGGCCATTTCTTGTAACTTACTTCATTAGTGAAACAAGTTATACAAAGTCCTCAAAATGGAACAACTATTTTTCTGCCCTTCCTCGACAGCCCTAGTCACTCTTGTATTGGTAAGTTATTCTTCTTTATTTTGATTACATATTGGTTTCCTTTCCCATAGAAGGGTGTACTCTCAGTTTTTCTGACGCCGGGTAGAATAGCGATTATTCTGTAGGCTAGTTCAACAGATAATTCACAGGAAAAATAACACAAGAGATTTGCCCAAAAAAACACAGAGAAACAACTCTAATGTTCAATTAAAATTATTCAAATCAAAAGTATCTCTAAAGTTAGCCCACAAGCCGGGCTTTATAGCTAAAACTCGTGATTATTAAAATTTTACCAAAAACAACAAATCCCAATAATCATGCTAAAACAAAATACGTAATAAAATAAACAATCTGCCAAAAATCTAGCTCAAATTAGGTTCAAAATCACTTTCTAAAAAATATTACCATAAAAGGAAAAAAATTACTAAAATTGTAGATTCGGAAGAGGAAATAGTGGATTTTGACCTCGAAAAGAAGTGCAACGAGCACAGCTCGTTTGCTACGACGTGTGCGCCGAAAAGAGCTTTCCGAATTGGGGTCATATGCGCGATTTTGATACCTGTAGCCAAAGTTATAGCCAAAATACCGAACGCACCCAAAATTGTCCAAAAGATCACGATTTCCTGCTATCTTTGCGTTGATCTGCCAAATCAAGGTATCTCAGTGCCAATAACGTGTTATCTGACCGCTCAACATCATCTGTCTCGGATCCTCCTACATCATTTTGCCCACAACTTTTGTATGTTATTTCAGGACACTTTCAGAATTAGACAGATACCTGGTGACTTCACAGATAAGAGAGCGAGCAATTGAAAGGATTAATAATGTAACTGGAGCGTACGTATTTTCTCTTTGCAATCTAGATTTTACGCTCAGTTTTCTTTTTGTGTTTGTTTTTTTAGTTATGTTCTTCTAATGCCTAATGTTGCCTTCATTTATGTTGTGCGTGCAAGAGAAACTACTAATAACTGAAATGGACTGTTGCAACATGAGCAGGTATGAGGATTTGAGGCTCAGGACATTCCCAAAGCACCCTGACTTGTTTCCAGAGGAGGTACTGCATTTTTAAAGTTACATTGTTACGTGTTAAGTCGTGGATTCTCATAATTATGGGAAGTCTCATTAGTTGTCGAAAAAAAATGCTCTAGTACATGAAGTGTTTAAAGTGTCTGCTTTTAGCAATCTCATAACTTCTTTTTGACTATATATATATATATATACCTTATTTGTTCTTAGTATGTAAGAAAGTCAGCAAACTAGTTTAGTTGCTTTTGCTTCACTTCACTGTGCTTAGACGATAATCAATGAACATGTTGGTAGAGTGGTCACTGATAAGTAGTGTTTGTTAATTCATTTCCTGACAGGTTGTTGCCTACTTTGATTCCCAAAACGCCTCCCATTGTGTCAAAAACATGCCCTGCTCTGCTCATTTACTATTGCTAAACCTTAAGTAGTTGAAAGGGTATTAGCATCAAAACCCGCATCATAATAGATGGTAGTATACTTTGGATCCATTTTCTCTCCAATAAATTGTTTATGTGCATGATAATTTCCTGTTGCTAAGCAATTGCATTCATTTTCAATTTGCATATTTAACTGTATTTTTTTGGGTATATAGGTCTGTGTTTTTGCTATCAAACATATACATATGATCCATGAATCTCATAGGAGACCTTGGATATTTACCCTGTTCAAAGTTAATGAATAAAAGTATTTGATACCTGAGAGGCTTGATGTCAATGCATTACGCTTGTCTTCAATCCAAAAAATCTTAAAAGATGAGAACAAAGTAGGAAGTTTGGAGGTGTATATCTTGCTTTAGAAATTAATGGTCTAGATGAACAATTGGGTGTCTTCTTGATGTTTTACATTGTACATCAATTTAGAATATCTTATTTTAATATTTAATCATGCTCATCTCATGCACTGGAAAAGTTGAAGGTATATACTGGCATTCTATGAGTAACATTGTTGAAAGCATTGCAGCCAATGGACTATGAGCCTCCATTCTTCAGAAGCTGCTCAGAACAGGAAGCTAATCATTCATGGAGTGAAAGTCTTCTTAAAATGGAAGTTGGGAACATAAATAGCAAGCATTTGGTATTAGCTCTCAAGGTAAGACTATATTAATTCTCTACCAGATTGGATAAGGTGTTACATTACCAATTTGCAGGTCAAGAGTGTTCTAGATCCATGTGAAGACAAGAATAATTATATGCAAGATGATGGAGAGGTAAGCTTGGAAAGGGATTCTACACATACGGGTGATTCTTCAGATTTTGATAGTGAGGTAAGATCAACTTTAAATATGATGTACCTGTAGGCATTATTTGGGGATTCATGGGCACCTTTATCACTGTTTCCATTCATGAAACACATATCTTGAGACTGAAACAGAGTCAAGGTGATGTTTTAAGAACGAAAGATACTAATGTTAACATTGAATATCAGGTTGATCTGTTGCAAGGAGAAGAGTTTGTTGTCGCTACTATAGGTGATTACTTGCTTTCTTTAATTTGAATCTTATTGATGCTATCGCAATATCCTGCATCACCTCACCTGTCCATTTCAATAGTGTAAAGAGTTGAAGTATTGATCTCCTTGCAGGTAAGAAGACCCAAGTGAAGGAAACCGGTGTCCCTGATGAAGGTAAAAGTTCATGTGGCTCTCATTTTATAGCCCCCTCCCTCCCAAGTTTTTTCGTGATCTATGGACATTGGAAAAAGGAAGGGTGTTTGACTATAGTAAAGTTTAACTAGTTCCACTACTTTCCTGTTGTTGCAGATGATACTCAGGACGCAGAGGAGGATGAGCAGCAGTTGGCCCATGCGAGGGACTGGATTAACTCTCGCCATGTTAAAACTGTTGAACTCACCGATATTCTCTCACATTTCCCAGACATCTCAGTGGTAAGAATAATCATCAACTTTATGCTTACTCTTTGTCCTGTTTTTTTGTTCCTACCATGCCAAATGGCCTGTAAATTTGAGACTTGTTTTGCTACTCACTGCACGGCTCCAATGCAATTTGCTTGTCTGTGTGACTCTTCTCAGCCCATTTTATTAAGGACACTCAGGGTGTGTTTGGTTGCATGAAATCATATGCCATGGGAATTCATGAGGGGACCCCAATATTTTAGGCTAAATTGATATATCACTCTACATCCACCATTTGATTTTGTATTCAATGGTGGAAATGTAAGTCCCATCAACATGTGAATCTCACTCCTTGGTCCCCCAAGACATGTGATTCTCATGTTCATGAGACTTCCATTCCCACAATTGATAACAAAATTAAATAGTGCATGTGGAGTTATACCTCAAATTAGCCTAAAATATAGAGGTCACTTCATGAATTCTCATGACATAGGATTCCATGCAACCAAACACACCCTTAACTTAGAATTGAGTTCCCAAAATTAGAAAAACATCCAATGCAGTTTGCTTGTCCATTTTATCAAGGAAAATTCTCAAAAACCTTTGTTCTCTCAATAGTACTTACTAAATGCCCATATTACCCTCCTTAATTTGATGAATATATTGAAGTATGAATTGTCACAATCATCCAGTTTATCAATATAGTACTTGTATCCTTATTATTAGTAAGGTGCACGAGTGTCCTAGCTAGTTCCAAATGAGATCACTTGGAGTTTGTAAGAGTGCATTTAGCATTGTTAAGGTTGTTTTATTTCTTCATTTATCAAGGTTTATACTGGGTCTCATCCAATTCATATCTATAAAATCAAGTTGGTTTTGTGCCAATGAGACTTACATAATACATACTCTGACAAGCTGCTGGATTGCAAGGTTTATTTTTTTGGAAAGCTGCTGGATTGCTATTGTGAAACATCCCTCAACCAAGTACGCTTCACCCCATAGAAAGTCAATTGCAATGAGTTTTAGAACAAGTTTCATGTCTATTTTGGGTCCGGACATACTGTTCAATGAATGGTTGAATGACAGGTTGTGTATATGAATGAGCAAATGAGTAGTTGTTCACACTACACCAGAAATCAGCTTTGTTGTTTTATGATTTTCCATTGCTTATAGCTTTGAATTTGGCCTTGTAAATATATATTCCAAGTGGTGATTTTGTCTTGCAGGAGTTTTGATATACCTTTATGTTAATATGGCAGGTGATGATGAGGAAGATGAAGATGTGGAAGAAGAAAGTGACGGGAAAGAAGATTATCTTTACTTTGAAAAAAATGACATTTTCATACTATATTTACATGTTATGTAACAACTAATGAGACTTACTTCGTTTGGCATTGTACTTATGTTGCTACCATGTATTGAACTAGTATGATTATCATGAAATAAAATTTTCTTAAATAGTTGAACTTTATTTACTGTTGCACTTTTAATAGCAGATAGAACATTAATGATACTAACATAGCTAAAACAAATGGGCAAAAAATTTGGCGAAGACTTTTATTAGCATTTTTAAAGTGTCATGAGTAATTAATTTAATAGAATTCTAAAAATATTGAAGAAACTTATGTAAAAACATTTTTTAAAACACTATGAAAGGAGTTCCAACAACGTAAAAAATTATATAACAACAATTTTTAAATGCTATTAAAATAACACTTTTAATAGCGTTCCAGAAATGCTATCATAGAGCAAAATTTTTAATAGCGTTAGCTGTCACAACGTGTCATTTAACACTATCATATTCAGTTACAACATTTTTGGCATGCTATAAATGAAGATTTGTGTTGTAGTGTTACAATAATTTTCTTAGTTTAAAATTAGAAAATCCAACCCCCAACATTTCTTTATATTTAGTTTCTCAGTTATCTTTTATTTACCCTTAGTGTTAGGTAGCAAGCCCTCTAATCCTAGAACGATCCCTACTTATTCTTTACTACTATTACAAAACAAGGTTTAAGTTGTGCGCTAATAAAATAATGCATCACTCATCCAAATGTTCCCTTCTCAAAATCATGTGTCTATCAACACTTGGATAGGAGCATTCGTTGAGGGAGATCAACGCAGTGGTTATGGTGATTTTAATAGGCTTGGTTCGAAGCTTATTCAGAACTTTTGGTACATCATTTTTTGTCAAACAAACAACTTTCAAAGATAGTCTGGCTAGGATTTTTTTTTCAAACAACAAAATGTTGTGCAACCACTATTAGGCGGAGAAGTGTACATGATTACAAATTCGCTTGGGCGTCCATCTAATTGGGATCTCAAACGAATTCAATTAGGACCTTTTTTTTTTTTTTTTGCAAGGCAAACTGTTGTTGGAGAGCCCCACCCAATATATTAAGAAAAAAAAAACTATTGCATACAAAAAAGGAGTTTGGGATTTAAAATACTCAAACATCCCTAGCGCGTAGGCACCTAAGGGTTGCTCTATCATATGCTCTCAATTATGGCATTTTGGTTCTTCCTTTTTATTTTTTTCCTATACCGTTGGGCATTTGTATTTTGTATTTTGATGCAGGAATAAAGCTTCCAGTTGAATTCTAAAATATTTAGGACTTATAGTTTCATAAAGTATTTTATATAATTTTGATGTTTAGGTAGTTAGCATGTTTTCTAAAGTTTATTTTTTTGTAGAAATATGCAATAATATAAAAATAGAACTAAAGAAGATTACATAGTTGTTGTCGTGCTTGTGAAGTCAAAATATGTGTTTTACTATTTAAGTCCCTCGGGATATATTTACAGACCTAGTTAGGCAAATTTGTAAGAAGAGTTTGAACACTACATACTATCAGACGCCACTCCCATCGTACGTCTGTCTGCTCCTCATCCAAATTGGCATGCAAAATAGATAATAAGGCACTGTAATCTCCTAGTAGCATTCCCGCTGACTACTGCATTGCTTGTATAAGTAGAAGAGTGCCTTCTGCTGCAAAACATTCGGCCATGGTACTATCTGTGACTCGGCATGAAATCATGTCCCTCAGGGTAGCACGCACCTCACCAAAAGCATCTACCGCTATTACTCCAAAAGCTCCTTGCTGAGATGAAGCAAAAAAAAGGCATCGTAAGAAACCACAATCATATAAGGGGATAGGGTGGTCGGGGAGGGTCTGTAGCTAGGGAGTTGATTTTATGAGTGTTGGCTGCCAAAATTTGGTTATGGATGTGAAGGATTCGGGTTTGTTGAGGTTTGGTTTGAGGAAGTGAACGAAGGTGAGAGTCTGCACCAAGTGGATTGTGGGAGACAAGTGTAGTTGAATTATCCACTATGGCGTTTTCAAGAAGTTGATGGAAGGATTGTGGGTTCTCAGGATATGCCTGGAAGGCTGAAACCATTGTTTCTGCCATTTTGACCAGGTGTGATTAATGGATCTCGTGAAACTAGGGATCGACAATTTGACCTTGTTGAATATATAATTATTCCTGGAATGTGGTGGATAACCACTATAAATTGGGCAAGAATCTTGTCCTTTAGGTGTGACATGGCAGCGGTCGATTCCCATAAAAACTTGAGAAAAGCTATAACAATTGGACTCTGGATATTTTCCAGGCTCCAATGCATGGGCAAATGAGAGTAACCAGAGTCTCTGAATCACAGGACAAAGAAAGAAGAAGTGGACACCATTTTTGTTATGATTACGACAAAAAACGCAACAGTCCTCAATGGGCACATGGATGTGACTCGGTCTTGTCATCGTAGGTAGGATATCTTGGGATACCTTCCAGAGCAAGAGAATTGTAGTTGAATGGGGCTTTAATACGCCAAATATCTCTGGATATCTTGGGGCCTAAGTGACCCCTTTTCAAGGTCGAGGCGGTTGGTTCAAGTGTCTCCATGACAAAAGTTTTTGTAGCACTCTTGACCGAAAACATCCCCTTTTTCTCAGGTTTCCAAATCAGAGTGTTTGGGGCGTGTGTGGGATGGATGGTAATACTGAGAATGTCTCTGGCCACTGGGCCTGAAAAGAGTGTCCGTATCAACTCAAAGTTCCATCGCAAGGTATCATTATCCTGAGTCCAGAGGTCTTTCACTTTGGTAAGTAAGGTGTAAGGTGTTGTCCGTGAGGCGACGCAGTCTGCCAGCAAAATCCCTGGTTTGACCCAGCAGTCATTCCAAATGTCAGTATCATCACCCGATATGATTTGCCATATAAAATGACTTAACATCTTAGTAAGCCCTTCAAGTTTCCTCTCCAAGCGACTGATGTCGAAGAGGGAGTCTTGGAAAGCTGAAAGATATGTTTTCGTTGGAAATAGATAGCTTTCAGTTGAGCCATGCAAGGATTATGAGGGTTAACGATTGCATGCCAAATGGATTTGGCTTTGAAGGCCAGATTCTTCTGTCTGGCAGGCGAAATATTGAGTCCACCAAGATGTCTAGGAGTGGTAATTTTATCCCATGTACAAAGATGTTTGCCCTTCCCTTTTTCCGTACCATTCCACCAGAAATTACGAACCGTGTTTTCAATCTAGGTGGTGATGGTGGTAGGAAGAAGGAATGTTTGCATGGTGTATACATGGATAGAGTGAGTAACTGCTTTAATCATGACAGTTCTGCCAGCTTGTGATAACACTTTGGCTTTCCAAGAGGACAGCTTATTGTTGATTTTATCGACAAGGAACTGAAAATCATTAGCTATCATTTTAGACAGAAGCAACGGGGACCCACGATACTTATCCTTGGGATTATAAAGCTTTGACCTTAGGATATGAGTGATCATTTTGGAATGTCTAGGGTGGACGTTGGAGCTGTAGTAAACCTAGGTTTTATCAAAGTTCACCACTTGTCTCGAAGCCTCACCGTATGTTGCAAGGATATCTTTAACGGAGTGAGCTTCTGCAAGAGACGCTCGACAGAAGAGCATGAGGTCATCAACATATAAAAGGTGGTTGATGGACGACAAGTGACGTCGAAGGCGAATACCTTTAAGGTTATCATTCGCTTCGATCTGTGCCAGGAGGCGGGACAGGGTTTCCACCACCAAAATAAAAAGATAAGGTGAGAGAGGATCACCTTGGCGAATACCTCGCGTTGGTTTAATTGGAGGTAAAGGTGAACCATTAAGAAGCACTCGGAGAGAAGTAGTTGAGATACATTGGTAAATGAGTGTAATCCATTTATCGCAAATCCGAGTTGTTGCAGGATATGAAGGAGGAAAGGCCATTCAACTCTGTCATAAGCTTTAGCCATGTCAATTTTGATAGTCATCCAACTCAGCTTTTTCCGACGACAGTGTTTCATCTGGAAGAAGGCTTCATGTGCCAGGTTGACATTGTAGGTGATAGATCGCCCTTGAGGAAAACACCTTGGTTAGGGGAAATGATATTGTCCAGGAAAGGTTTCAATCGGTTTGCAAGGATTTTGGAGATGACTTTGTAGATTACATTGCATAAACCTATTGGTCTGAATTTGTCCGGAGTGGCTGGATTAGATATCTTGGTAATCAAGGCCAAGAAGGTTTCGTTAATACTACGATTCATAACACCTGTAGTGAAGAAGTTTGTTACCACTTCTATTACATCACGTTTGACTATATCCCAATAATGTTGAAAGAAATTAGCATGAAAACCAGCAGGGCCCGGGGCTTTATGGTTGCCTATATCAAAAATGGTAGATTTGATTTCCTCCTCATTAGGGATAATAAATAGGGTTTCATTATCAAGTCAGTGATAACTGGGGAAAAGAGAGCGGAAAGATCATGATTGGTGACAGGGTGTGAGGTTTGGAAAATGTACTCGAAATATTCATTAAGAATTGCACCCATGGAAGCTGGGGTAGTCAGCCATGTACCAGTGTGATCGCGAAGGCGGGAGATATTTGTTCCATTTTTGGCGAATCAAGCAGGAGAGGTGAAAGAATTTGGTGTTTCTGTCACCATCTTTGAGACAGGACTCTCATGATTTGTTTCGCCAAAACAATTCATCTCTATGGTAAAGTTCAATAAGCTTTTCTTCCAATACAGAGATCACATTGGCATTAGCTAAGGTGGGAGCTGCATTTTGTAATTTGTCCAATCTGTGAAGGGCATCCTTGATGTTCTGGTGAATGTTCCTGAACACATCCTTATTCCAACGAGAAAGTTTACGACTGAGGACCTTGGTTTTGAGTGAGAAGTTTGCAGATTTTAAGTGTTTCTTAGGATAGTTTTGAGTGGTGTTTGATAGTGGGTATAAGTTAGGAAGGTTCTACAATTTGAGAGGAAATAGAAAATGTGCTTCTAAACCTTCACCTATTTGGCCTGGGAGTAATAGACTCATTCCTATATGAACAAGATCAGCTCCCTTGCAGAAAAATTATAAACGAGATACAGATATCCCATGCCAGGGTAAAAAATATCGGATATTTTGTATATGTCCAATTCTAATATCTATATATATATATATGCACATCCAGATATTTTGGAAATGTGTACCTAAAATAATGATATATACCGTGCAATACGATAAAATATCCAAATTTTGTATTTGTATATGCAGATATATAATGCATATATACATCCAATGAACACATTCCAACCAATTCCCAAAAAATATAAATTTATATCAAATTGGAACTAGATATATATCATGCAATACGACAAAATATCCAAATTCAGTATTTGTATATGCAAATATATAATGCATATATACATCCAATATCGTTATCTGAAAAATGATTGGGGTGAGCAAATATCAACAATGGAGAGAAATATAGTCTCCTGCTCAAAGTAACAGGCAAATTGTTTGAAATGATCTGGTCAAATCTCTCTGTCCCTTCTATAAGTTAAATTTGACAAAAAAAAAAAAAATAGTTATGTGAAGCTCAAAGATACTGTATTTGGGAGCCGATAAGACGCATGCACATTAGTTGTAAAGAAAATATTCGTAATTTTATTATTGATGTTATAATTCCTTGACTGGATACAAACTTATATAAGCTAACTTCTACCTAACTTTGTGGAAACAGGAAACTTAAAACTTCTTATACAAATAGAGTCTTATTTTGATTTTCCTATTCTTACTTTACTTCTTTAACTATTCTGACTTTCTTATTCTAACTTTCATATTCTTGTATTTTCCTTATTGTAGAGGTGAGTCAATCTTGGACTTGGGCTTGGCTATGTTGAGTGCAAGCCCTACATATTCTAACACACCCCCGCAAGTTGAATATGTAGGCACAAATAAACTGCAACTTGGAGGAAACTTTGAAGTCCAATTTGGTGAAGAAATCATGACTATCGAGTGAAGGGGCTAATGGTTTGACTTGAGTCAGTATGATTGTCGAATTCTGGATGTTTCTGGAAAAAATTATTGATAATTCTGGTATGATGAAATCATGACTGTTGAGTGAACGACTAATGGTTCGACTCAAGTCAGCATGACTTACCCTTGACGCGAAGGCTGAAAATTGCTCAACACAAATGTTAGTATTGCTCAGCATTGGTGCTGGATTGCTCAACATTGGTGTTGGTAGTGTTTTTTTCTTCTTTTTTCTTGTGGTGGTACTGACTAAATATTAGGATACAACTAGCGGGGAGATTAAAAGTCTCTTCCCTTTTTTCTCCTTTTTCTTCCCTGTTGCTTCTTCGTCCCCTTATCTGTTTCGTTACAAGGAAAAGATGTGAAGGATGGATCGATAGGAAGAGAAGGGATGGTGGTGGCACGCACTTGTTGGTAGGCGAAATGGCGAGGTAGTCTCACCGATGTTGGCTGCTGGTTCGGTGATGGTGATGAAGTTGTTTCTCTTCTTCTGTTTGGTGAGAGAGAACCCATGAGAGGTGAATTGATTTGAGTCAGAGATTGGTTGATTGAGGCAGGCTATTGCTGTCGTAGAACGCGTGGGCAATGAGATCGAATTCGAAGCGAAGCTCGGTTGTTGTTGCTATTGTTGTTGTATTGGTTGCAATCTCCAGTGTGTGATTTTTTTTTTTAATTACTGTTGAAACTGCTTCTGAATTAATTGTTGTTGTTGAATATGGTGTTTTCGAAATTGTTGAGACTATAACGGTTGTTATCCTTCCTTCCTTGCCTCTTGCGTTTACGGTCAGAGTGCATAGTCATCGGAAGCGAGGAAGAGCTTGAATCCCCCGAGTCTTAGGTCACCAAAGAAAGTTGCTCTGATACCATGTAAAGAAAATCAGAATAAGACTTCCTATACAAATAAAACTTCTTTATTCTGGACCTGGTGTCAACCCAGAAAACACTGCTTAGACGATCCTCAGCTTGAATTGCATAAAAGAATGCAGGATCATTTGCCCGCATAATCTTTAAAAGGCCTAGAAGACTTTGGGCATCTAACCCAAATATGCTAAGCCTTCCTTTCCAATATAATTACCTTGATCCTGTGTGGTGACTCCCATCTTGCTAACCCCACAATATTCATTGCTTAAGATATTTAGTGTATTATTTGTGCTCACTCCTGGTAAATCAAAGGTACCAATGAGAGCCTTGTGTGGATCATATTCCTGTAGATGAGAGCAAAGGAAATGTCTCATTGCAGGAGTCACCAATTCATGATTATGGCTCTTCTCTAACATTGCAACATACCACTTACCACAATCTCGTCTCCTCACTATCATCATTGCCTTGCTACCTTCCCTTGTGATAGGTCGAGCTCACCTCCTTGTTGCATCATCACTTGAATCTATGTTCCTTGAACACTTATCGCGACAGAAACCTTCCTTGGAGCAACAAAATTCTCGAGATATAATCGAGTAGTCTTTCTTTGAACAGTAACACGAGTTCATGTGAATGCTAAAGCCTATTTACTTAGCATATGCATTATAGAAATTCTTCGCATCCACCTCTAAGGCAAACTCCATGTCCAAGGTCGGCTCCATAATTCCACCAACCAGACAAGTGGACATTTCATGATCTACTAAACGGTCCTTCTTTGCATCATCCACAACAATGGGAATCTCAACATCCTACACAACATGTGTTGGGATGAAGTTGGCTTGAATAGTCCTACATCAAGTAAGGAGGAGGAGTCACTAAGGTTTATAAGGGAGTGGTCCACTCCCTAATAGTAACGAGGTCTTTTAAGATAAAAAAAATCACACACCCGTAGCCCGGATGGTAGGCCCAAGTTGCGGTGTTTAAGTTGGGGACAATGTCATTGCTATGTATAGTGGACCTAGGTGCGCACACGCGCTCAGCGCGCGCCAACAAGTGGTATCAGAGCCGATGGTTCGGCGGGGACTATGTGCGCGGTCCGAGGTGGAGGTGCATGCGGCACATTGTTCTGGGGATCAGGCGCGAGGTAGCGAGCCAGGTAGAGCGTCGCATGTGCGCGGTCCGCCAAATGAATCCTACAAGTCCGGACGTGAGTTCATGCGAATGCTAAAGCCTATTTGCTTAGCATATGCATTATAGAAATTCTTTGCATCCACCTCTAAGGCAAACTCCATGTCCAAGGTAGACTCCATAATTCCACCAACCAGATAAGTGGACATTTCGTGATCTACTAAACAATCCTTCTTTGCATCATCCACAACAATGGGAATTTCAACATCTTACACAACATGCTTTGTGTCATCCTCCAAGGCCACATAAGAATCTATCAGATTCTTATCCTCCATGGTGGCCTCTTCCATTTATTTCTATTTACATCCTGCAAACATGTCAATCCATAAATTGGAAGAATTTTAAAGTATGCTTCCCATCCAAAATTGAGAAAAACATAATTGAAATAGGCACTAAAAAAAACTATGTAATACAGTATAAACAATATACTTTCATACACAAAAAAAAATCCTAGAAACTTGCTTTGTTCTTCTAGATCATAGATGGCATCACCGCTATGTTATTTAATCTGTGATAAATCTCCAATTAATCTCTTCTCGCTAATAGATGTGGTACAATTTTTTACTTAATCGCTTGAATAGTCTCTAACTGATTAGTCAGTGAGAATAGGCAATTTCTCGCTTTCTAACTTCACCGGTTAATCGGTTTATGACAATATGCTATAAATAAACGAGAAATATTAATGAATTTTTTTAAAAACTTTCCTAACCTCATCAATACTCTACCAAAGGGCAATACCAAGAGTGTCTAAAAAGGCAAGAGAGAGAAAAATCAAAGAAAAAAAAAGATCTAAGAGAAAAACTACCAAAAAACAAATATCAACCAAAAGGTCCAAAACTAGATAATATGGAAAGCCACACCTTTATCTAACATTTTTTATTTATTTTTATTTTTTTATAAATTTTCTTAAATTGTGGCATGTGATGTTTACTACTTCAATATTCATTAATTTCCAATTCTTTCCCCTTGTACTAATCATATTACTTAGAAGGATAGAGAAAATATGTTTATAAAATATATGCCGATTAATCCTGATATCGATTAATCTCATGATGCACCTGAACCGATTAACGATTTAACTGCATAGCATCACCCTATCAACTTGCATGCAGCTTTACGCACTAAGCTAATTTCCATATGCAAACACCTTACATTTTTTAATTAATAGACAACACAAACTAGAAATCATATCTTTCTTTTGCTTCAGGAATAGTCAACATCAAGCTATTCAACAAGTTCATAATTTATATATATTATGTATGTGAACAAGAAAAAGGGTTATCCTGATTGACTAAACCATAATTTATATATAATGTGGTGGTGCCTCACTTCTAGTAGGGAGGTCCCTTGACAACTCCTCCCCATACAACATGCATGTTTCACATTCAAATAAACGCTAATAATCAAGGCCACCGGATAAACAAACCAGAAAACTCAGTGTTTAGTGTTTTTATGAGCTATTTACTATACCCCATCATTAAGGTGAGCAGAACACAACTGAATCGGATTTTGAGCCCCTCCCCTCATATATGGAAGAAGCAGGTCCCTCCAAGAGCCAGTTTTTTTATTTGGACACTAGCCCACAAATGCATTCTTACAAATAGATAATTTGGCGAGGAAACCGGAGTACTTTGTGGGTTGAGGTGGCGAGCCAAGAATCCATTGACCATTTGTTTCAAAGGAGTTGATATCTCTTGTGAATGAGTATCACGCCTCTTGCCACATCAGTTCAAGTGTGGGCAATTATTTCTCTAACACTGGATGGAACCTGGTTGTGGGATGAAATTCTAATGGCGCGCGGGCTTTTTAAGGGCAGGAATCAGATCTTCATCAGTTATGAATGAAAATCAAGGGCTTATTATGGTCATGGCGGCAGTGTCGTTTAGCGACCTAATTTTCAATTGGTTCCAGAAGTTTCACGTTTAATGTAATTAATTGCTTGTGAGTTTCTCATTCATGTTTAATGGTTCCAGAAGTTTCACGTTTAATTGCTTTGTGAGTTTCTCATTCACTTTTCTTTATTAATATATTGCTATCTATTAAAAAAAATGAACCCTAACAATCCAAGTCCAACTACCCATAACGGCTGCTTACACAAAAGATATCGTGATCACCTACCTAAATCAACCATCTCCTTGTTTAATAATTGTGCCCAACTCTTGAAGATTCACCATTTAAACTAATCAATCTTATGTTGTCAAAGAAGCCACACATGCAAACACGGAATTCCGTTTGCTTTATTTCATCGGCTATGCTTACCTAGAATGTCATTCTCTCAAACAAACAAATTTTCCAAGTCAAAAATCATGCCAATATAATACTCTCTTCTCAGACACACTCTTCTTTTACCTACCCAAAAACTTTCTTAGGTACTATGTAATCTATGTCAAAAAACAAAAAAAAAAACAAGACATGGATTTTATTTTTAAGAAAGCATTTGCTGGATGAAAATGAAGGCCAAAAAAATGTGAAAGAATAGTATTTCAAGTAGTCTTGTTTCATATTGGCTAAGGTTTTACACCAGGTAACGCATGAAGGAAGCAAACAAAAAAAGTTCTTTTCATTCTACTGAATTACCCTTATAGAGTCTGTCTCTCATTTAGTTTCAGTACATACAACTTTAAATGACTTGAGAAACATTTAAAGAAGCAAACTTGTGAAAGAAACCAAGTAACTGAAACTTATAGGTAGGTAGGTACACTGACCAAACAAGAAAATTGGGTGTCTTTACATTTCTTATTCTTGGAACAATCGAAAAGGTAAGTGATGTTTTCTCTTGCAATGTGAAGTCAATTAGAACAAAGGGTGTGGTGGGGTTCCTTGAAAATGTATGAATTGGATATGGGATTCCACGTGAGACCAATTTTAGTTGCTAGCTCTAGGAGAGCAGAGATGAAGAAGACAAGACTGGGGGCGTATTAGCTATAACTCCCTCTTTTTTTTTTTTTCCACTCCCCCTGGCCCTACTCCCACCCACAAATCAAAAAATAAATTAATTAAATTCGTCTGAAAAATCCAGTTGAAGCTTAAAATATATGAATTGAACGATATTTAAAGCAAAAAAAAAAAAAAAAACACTATAAATTATGGGGAAATAGAATTGCAAAAATTAATCTGAAAGGCAGGTGATTTGGGGGTTTTCGATAGAAATGAAAAGTGTAATTGTAGAGAGAGTTGAATGTTACCTTCATAAAGAAGAAGAAAGTCTCATCTTTCAAATGTAGAGAAAAAAAGTGCGTCCTTTGTTGTCTATACAAAACCAACCCAGCAATTTTAGGATGCGACTTGGACTGGGCTCATTTTGGGCCGCCTCCTGTGGATTGGATTAATTGAATTTAGTAGTTTATCACCAATTTTGGAAGAAATTTTTGTTTGGGCTCGTTTGAGCTCTTTCTACTTGCGTTATTGTCCAATAAGATCATGACATGTGGCATAACTATCAAGTTGCATTTGAAACCATGTTATTCTCCCATTGAGCAATGACATAAAGGATAAAAATAATCCTTGTAGGAAACAAATTGAAACCGATTTTGTAGATTTCAAATTTCTGTGAGGGATGCAAATTTTGGATTCTCATGATTGATAGGAAAGTTAGTCACATGCAAAATTGGATTTCTAAAGTTAGATTGACAATTATATAGTGAAAAATCCGCTTGACATAAGATTTGGATTCCATTTTTCACAAAAATGCTAACTCGCTGTAAATGAATTTTATTTGGTTTCAAACAACATATATTAGGATGAGTTGAATAAACCCTAATGAATAAACAAGAATTTGTAGGAATTTTCACACACGATCTTCCTTTTGTTTTTATAAGCATCAATGGTGGCATTTAGACATATTCACAGAGTAATTTCTCTTCAAACTTACCCTCGTAAATTAAAAATTAGATACTATCCTTTGAATACAAGAATCAATTGAAGATGAATTTAAATTGTACTTATTGATTGGATGTATGTCTTTGTTAATTAATTTGGTGGTATGAAGCCAATGATCTTATGTAGATAGGCAAGAGTTTCGGTCCTATTTAATTAAAATCTTAAATTGTAGTTATAACTGTTAAAAAATTTTGAATTAGGAAAAAATGTCAAATGATAAATATATTAATTTCAAAAAAATTAGGAAAAACACGATGGCAAAGTCGAACATTGCATTAAAGATGGCTGCATCTTTTTTAGTTTTTCATAATAAATATTTGTTCATCGCAATCAATGCCTTCATCACAATAAGTCAAGGTGGTGATTTTTTAACACCACTAAATTCTCTTTTACACACCACCACCCATTTTTTGGAGGGATTTGCTAAAGGATACCACCACCCTCGCTTCTCTCATGCCCTTTCTTTTCTCTCAAAAACAACACCACCTCCACTCCCCCCCTCCCCGCCTTTTTTTTTTTTTTTTCTCTTCCCCTCTTCTTCTCCTCTCTCTTCTTCTTCTCCTATTTTCTTGTTTTTATTCTTTCGTCCTTTTCTCCTCTCATCCTCTTCTTATCCTCTCTTCTCAAGAACAACTAGATGAGGAGGGCAGGGCACCATCTCCCTGCCCTGCTCTGCCCCGTTGATCGCCTTCTCCCCCACCTCTCAGTAGCGAGATCAGGGTGAAAAATAAGAGAATGATAGAAAAAGTGGAGAGGAAGAGCTAACGAAGGCAGGGGCAGGCGGTGAAACCGAAGCTACTGTTGCTCTATTGTGTTTTTTAGAAAAGAGGCTGAGAGGGGAAAGAGAATTTTTTGAATTTGTTGGTTTATATTGGTGTTGGACAGAAAGATGGTGAGGTTGGATAGAAAGATGGTGGTATTAGATAGAAAAATGGGGGTGGTGACATCAAATAAAAGAATTGGTGGTGTCACAAAGGAGAATTGTTGGTGTAAAAAAAAGACAGCGACTAGTCCACACCACACCACCATAAGTGCTTTCTCACACCATTCCACTCTCCCACACCACCTATTTTCTTTCCCATACCATCATACTTTCCCACACTACTTATATAAACAACAAACCAACATTTTTTTCCTCCCCATTCAAATCGAAACGCGATTCCTCCCTCCCCCATTCGAATTTCTTCCCTCTCCCACATTTAAATCACTTGCAAATCTATTCCCACATTCAAATCTCTTGCAAATCTCTTCCCTCTCCCTCTAAATCGAAACTCTTAAAATTTGAACCCCAAATCGCAACCTTCCCAAAAAATTTCAGAAAATAAAGTAATCTCATGAAACTTCGAAAATATTTTCAATCACAAAAACAAAATAAATTTCAAAAAAAATTCAGAAATCACAAAAAAAATATTGTTCACATGAGACAATGCGAGGTTTTGCATTGATCTACAAGAAATTTCAACAAATGTTTTTGAACAGATTTGCGCAACTTTAGTTAAATGACCATAACTTTCTCATTTCAAAACATTTTCATGTGATTCAAGTTGTGTTTATTAGATAACTCAGAGTACTACAACTTTTGTGTTTTGATGAGCTTGAGAATCAGTCTCAATTGAGGGTTTAAATTGGTCGAAAGTTATCCTGTTTTGCGTTTTTTCGTTTTGAGTTTGGGTTTTTCTGTTAGGTTATGCATATTTATTGGTGATATGAGTAAGTAAGAAAAAAAAAACTCAATGATGGTGTGAAAAAGCGCTTTTGGTGGTGTGGAGTAGTCGTTGCCTAAAAAAAATGTCACTGCTATGCATCGTGTTGCAGTCCAAATGCTACCATCTCAATAGTTGACTAGTTACATAAAAATAATATTCAAGTAGAAGTGTGA
Organism: Berberis vulgaris; assembly: GCA_963556465.1. Classification (NCBI taxonomy): domain Eukaryota; kingdom Viridiplantae; phylum Streptophyta; class Magnoliopsida; order Ranunculales; family Berberidaceae; genus Berberis; species Berberis vulgaris. Next base: position 53,094,897 of record OY747124.1, on the reverse strand, counting down.
AAACGATTGTTAGAGCATCTCCAATCATCCCCCCACTATTTTAGGGGTTCCATTGAAAAAAAAAACCATTCCAATCATCCCCCTAACTCATCCCCCATAATAACTTTTCCCTCAACTTCCCCCTAAATTTAAGGGAAGTTAATCATCCCCTATATCTTATATATTAATAAAATAATCCCAATATTTAATTTTATAAATTAAAAATAAATAAAGTATCTAAATAATAATATAATTAAAAAAGTAATTATTAATATTAATTTAAATAATGATAAATAATTATTTAAAAAGTGTTTATAATATAATTAAAAATAAATTAATACTAATTTAAACAAAAGTAATTATGTATTTTAATTTAAATAATGATAAAATTATTAATAGTAATTATTAATACTGATTCAAAATAATAGTATAATTAAAAAAGTAATTATGTAAATAATGATATAAAAAAGTGGAAGATATATTTAAATAATGATAAAAAATTTAATTATTAATACTATTTTTTTAACTCCCAAAATTTTTAATTAGTCAAATTGAAATTAAGTTGAAATTAATAATAATATAATTAAAACAATATCTAAATAATAGTATAATTGAAAATAATAATATTATATATTTTAGTTGAAATTAATAATAATATATTTTATAATATTATAATTATATAATTGAAATTAAATTAGTATAAAAAAGTTGAAGTTATATTAAAATAATGATAAAAAAGTTAATATAGGGGATGTGGTTGGAGTGGTGAAGAAATAAGGAATTCACAAATTTAGCTTTTGGTTAAAATAAGGAATCCCCCGTTTTAACTTTTACCGTTGGAGATGCTCTTATTGGTTTCTTTCGTAAATTATACCCTTCTCAGCCTCCCAAGGTTTTGGTGGTACTAATTCATAATACATGGATGTCTTGCTATCTCTTTGCCCAAAAGTTTTAAAGACATCCCACTATCAGATACAGGTACTACCACTTTGATCTCCCTCTCCTCTTCAAGTACTTCCACCTTGATCTCCTTCTCCTTCTCCTTCTCAATAACACATGCATTCAAATATATAGTCTCTCTCTTTCTTGCCAAAGAATACAACACACAATTCAGTCATCATGAAGAGTTCTTCCTCCTCTTCAACAACTACCAATGGTCAGTCCCTCCTCAAAACTCTTCTTCTTCTTCTTCTTCTTTTATTTTTTATTCACTCATCTCAAGCAGTGTTGCTGAATTTCTCACCACCCCATCACCCTCACCACCACCATCATCACCATGTTGTCAATTCAATTTCCTATCAAGAACCACCACCACCTTTGTGCCTTCAACTTCAAAGAAAACACCACTACACACCACCACCTCCATCACCGTCTCCTGATGAAATCGACCCAAGATACGGAGTCGAAAAAAGACTTGTTCCTTCCGGGCCCAATCCCCTCCACAACTAAGCTTGCTTGCTTATATCTATCCATCTCTTCTTTATCTATCAATCTTTCTCTTTGTTCCATGAGCTCTTCTTGATTATCTTTTTATTTATTAATGGTACATTTACATGATCGGCCCTCAAAGGTTTATTAGAGACTTCTTTTGTTTTGATTTGATTATCTTCTCCAACTAATACTAGTGTTGAAGGGAAAGGAAGGGAAGAACTTGGTTCACAGAAGGATGTTCAATTCAACCCAACAGTTGTCTCTCAAGTGAACCCCATGAGTTCATTAAAGTTTTTTTTGGGAGCTTTTAAGAGGGCAGTCAATGCAGAGAGGTTTTCCGCGGGGTGATATTGTCTTTTCGTCCACTAGCAATCAATATATTCATGTGTAATATCTTCTGTATTTAATATAGGCATTCAATATCCTTCATGTGTTCAGTTGTACTTTGATTTTGTGTTTTTGTTTGGCATCTTGATTATAGAGTTCAGAGTTTAGAAGAGTTTCTGGGTTTACTTACCTTGTTGTATGTGATAATTGTGAGATGATTGCCTTGAATTCTTCTAATACCATCAGAATATTGCATGATCTAAAATTATGTTCCTTTCGAGTTTGGTAAACCATGAAACAACGTTAAGATATTGATATATCGGGCTTGCTCTATCTTCTTTGGTAGCAAACAATTTTTGCAAACATAAGTCGTGTTCTAGGAAATGCAGGGCACAGATGCATGAGCATGTCAAAAAGATAGCTAGCAACCTTCATTACCCAGCAATAAAAACTTTCAGAACAGGGGAAATAAGAGGGGGGTGGGTTGCTTCACTCTAGGTATCAAGTCACAGAAGTATGAGCTAGACTCACAATAAAGATTGCTGAAAATTGAAGGAGTTCTAATGTCAAAGTGCAGTAGATTATTAAGTGTAGTCGGATATGCCCCAAGAATCATAAGTTGTCTGATCCAATCCTGCTGATGATGTCAGTGGTTTCAAATTGAGAAACAGAATTTTCTATCTATCAAAAGGCCACTTCTCCTTACTTCTTATCACCATGAGCAGTAGTACTAACCGCAATTCAACACTTTACAACTTCCTGCGAAAGGGTTTCAAAACCTAATGCACACTCCTCCCATAAGGCTGTTCTATGATTTCCAGCTATCGTTAATTACAGAACACCTAAACTCTTATTATGAATGTTTAAAGAGCTCTTCTAGATGGCGAGGAAATGAGCGAGGAAACCAGCGAGGGGAGTGAGGTGGAGGGAGGGAAACCATTCCCTCCCCTCGGGATACGCGCGTTGAATTTAAAAAAAATAGCCAAATGTAGATACATGCATAACTAGTCGACGAATTTAAATGAGCAAAAAAAATCACCCTGAATTTAAATGTAGATACATGCATAACTAGTCGACGAAAAGCTGTATTACCCTACTTACAAAAGAAAATAGCCAAATGTTCATCCAATAACCTTCAGGTTAGCAACCAAGTAAGAAGCATCAGTGAGAACTCCAGTGAAGAGTATAATGTGAAGAGATGATGTCACTCTTCTGGCATAATTTGTACTCGATCTTCAAGTTTAGTTTAAATGTTCACAGAACATAGGGAAACTGCACAGAAACTCATCTAATCAGTTCAATATGTATGTCACTCAAGTCTTAGATGGGTAAAAGCATATAGAGAGGAAAGGCTCTGAATTTCCTTTTTTTTTCTTTGATAAAATGGAACTATATAATTTCCTTGTGCCCCCAAATAAAAGTTTACCAAATGGAACTGGATTCGAGTATTTGACTAACATGTACACTGAAACAGCAAAAACTTATCCAACACATGCCGGAGTTCAGCTTCTTGCAATCACATCCTTCTTCATAAGGATCAAATTTCATCTAAACAATACACAAGTCACATGACTAGATCTAAACCCAAGGCTAAAAAACCAGATTCAAGAAAATTTTGGGACGTTACCTGGGCTGGTAGTAGGCCTTTTCTTGGAGATATTTCCTAGGCTATATTTAGTGTCATTTATGTATGGAAATTTTTGAGAGTTTGGTTCTTTTATAGTGAATGAGTCCTCGTTTGGCTAGGCCTTTGGTGACATAGTTTAGGGAAAGTGATCTTGTTGTGTAGATCATTTTCTGATTGGGAGCTATCCATGTGGGATAGGTTCCTTACATGACTTGTACTTCTAGATCTACAGGAGAGGTTTCCCTTTTCTGAGTGTTGTCCATGTAAGGAAGTTTCATTTTCCGACTTATACTCTAATATATGTTTTCTAGTCAGATCCAATGTGTCACTAGCCTGTCTGTCTTGGGTAGATCTCTCAGATACTTGTCTTACATGACTTGACGTGTGGGCTTACTTGCTAATTGTAACTCGGACTTGACTGTCTGGATTCTACCAATGATGGGTTTGTTATTGTTTGGGCCTTGCTGGATTGAGCGTGCAATCGAGCGTACTTCGTTCTGTAAACGATATTATCATGACACGTGTACGGTGCTGATCAAAGGACGGTTTGATGTAACATCAGCTACTCCCATCGAGTTAGTGGGTCGTCTTATCGATTCACTAGGTCATTTCATTAAGCACTTGTGCAATCATGATGATTGAGTTTGAGCGATTTTCTCGAACGGCGAATTGCATTAATTAGACATGCACCAGCTTGAAAGCGAGAAAGGCGGGAGCTCAACTTTCTATATAGATCTCCTGCCTGTGAAGTATAACTCATTTACTCTTTCGATCTTCAAGATTCCACTTTGTTGTATTGTCTGTTGTGCTTTTGACTTTGCTCAACTTTCGTATTCGAAAGCTTGTACTTTCACGGCAGGCCAGGATCAACTTTCCGATGAACTGTTTGCTAGGGGAAGTTTTTTTAGGAGCGATTACTCTTTGAATCTAATCTAGAAGTCCTATGTAAGACATTCGGGATTCCTGATGATCTGGTGCTTTATAATTCGGTATTATGAATTGTCGATCAACTTGTGTCGAACGGGCATAGGACTTTGATCACCATTCTGGTTAGGGCTAAGGACGCTGGTGTCCGAGTATCTTCGAGGGCGATGTAATTTCTCACTTCTCCTCGGATAAATGAGCACGCGTGTGTGTGCTAACATCATCGACTGCTTCGACAAACTGCCTGATGATTTTAAATCGTGGCAGAAGTATTGTTTCATGGCTCCTACAAACTCCCGTACTTTGAGCTTGTTGGTCATCCGGTCGAGTGTGAATTTAGAATACTGAGTAAGTTGATTCCTTCTTCGGTCTTGTTCGTGTCAATTTCATATTAGATTGACCTGTTTTGATTTTTTGCAGGGAGAGTATCTACTTTGCTTCTTTCTGCTAAAGATAAAGCAACTTTGGATGCGTTCCGCGACATGCCTCGTTTGGAGGTAGAGGATGTATTCAAGCCTTCTAATGTTGAGCGCGGTGGTCTGTGGGCTTATTGGCACGTGGCTCCCATTGTGTATCGGGTGAAGAAGCCAAAGCCTGAAGGTGTGTCTGTTTTGCGAAAGAGGAAACTTCCCAAGATCAGGGTTCACTACAACACAAATGTTCATTAATAGCATAAGACAATAGCAATTTTTCATAAAGTGCTATGAAAAGGCCAAACTTTGTTCAATTTGTATCCCTTCTTCACATTGTAAAATGCTATCAAAGGATGGGCGGGAGTTGTATTTCGCAAGGCGCCAAAGTGCCCACTTGATCGAAAAAAAAACAAAAAAAACAAAGAAAAAAGGAAGCAAGCATAAAGCCTTCCTCTGCTTCTTTGTCTCCCTCTCCGACTGCTTTCATCTCCCTTTTCCTCTCCGTTTTACTTTCTCTCTCCGATCGTTCTCCCTCTAGGTGTCAACCCCCTCTTCGACTACCTGTTTCGCCGTGCTCTCCCTCTCCAACGTGTTCTACTTCTCGCCGTGTTCTTCCTCTCCATTTCAGGTTTCAGGTCTCTGATTCTCAACACACTCACTCTTGCTTTGCTTTGCTTTCACCACAAACCCTAACAATTTTTTTTTGTATCAGTTTTTTAAGTAATGGATGTTATGGATTGGTAGATTGAAGGCTTTGAATGATCAATTTTTCAGATAGGTAATTGTCAATGTTTTTAGGGGAGAGGAATTGTAATATTTTCTTTTTCCTCTTTGATTTCCTTATTAGAGTATTAATTTAGTTGAGTTGTGTTGTTTTTCAATTTTGATCTTTTGTATTCATCAGATTCATAACCTTCGTAACTGGGTCATAATTTTACAGACCTTATTGACCTCAAATCATGTTGTTGCATTTCGATTATTACAGGTGTATTTTGGGAAACCTTGTCAGTGGATGGATTCCCAATGAAATCGGCAATATATCTACTTTAAATAGCTATAAGATTAATGTGATTCTGGAACTCCTATAGACAAGTTTTGAAGTGAGCAATTTTACTTAGTTAGTCCAGTTGGATTTACAGGGACGTGCAATATACTTTACTTGGAGGACCACTTCCTAGAGAGCTTGGTCGACTATCAAATTTGACGAGATTGTAAGATTCGAATCTCCACATTAGTGTTTCATCATACCCTACATTCTTTTTTCTCTTGTTCAATGCTAGTTATTTATATTTTTTGGAGGCATTTGCTTTTGCCCTTAAACTAACTAGAGGTCCAAAATTTGCCATAGAAAACAAATTTTTTTGTTCAATAAATGCAAACCTCTTTGGTTGTTCTTATAAAGAAAATGTAAGTACTTCACCTATAACATTTGTTTCAATTGGAGAATCTCCTATGGTTTGGATAATTTAATAAATACTCCATTCGAGAAGATGTGATTTCATTGTTGAACTAAGTGATTCCCATGTAATGGTTTTATTTATTTTTTTAAATCTTTTTGTTTAGACCAATATTTTAGGCCTTCCCCACCTCCCCCCTTATTTGTTTGTTGAAACGGGGGGGGGGGATTCAAATAGTTCTATTAGGAGGAAAACTAAAAGGTTTGTCACTTTCTTTCTTGAAACAACATTTAGTTTATTTGCTTTCTTGAATTACTATTTATATCTTCATAAAAGATAAGGATTTATGTTTTATTATATTTTTGTATTAGCTCTGGAGCCAATTTTTGTACCTCTGTAATTTATTTAGGCAAACATACATACCATTTGAGTAAATAACTATAACATTTTAAGTAATTATCATCTTATAATGTTAGATACATTCAATAAAATGAGTCATATCAATACCCCCTAAAAGGTCAGAAAAAAAAGAAGTAAGCCAAAGTAGTGTGGCAGTCTGGCAGACTAAATGAAAGGGGGAATTGCACCTCTGTAGGTGGTGTGATTTAAAGCTTTCCTACAACCTTTAGCGTAGTGTAATTCTGGAGATGAAAGTTCAATCTCTCCATTCTTTGTTATTGTTGCCAAGTAAAAGTTATTTTTTTTTATAAACTATCTTGACTGAACCAAGAGCTATTCTTAGCTTGTTTCGGACATTTACCACCATTTTTGTTCTTTTTCCTTGTTTGTTATGCAAAGAAGTTGCACGTGCATATGAGAGGAGAAAGTATTTCAGTGGGTTAAGCTTTGAAGTATCAGTCTTATATAGAGAGTAGATATATAGCATATCTACGGTGATTTCTACTTCACCAATGGGTTGTTTTAATTGGCTAAAACTGAGACACACAAGACACACTAACTAATACATGCTCTATTTTGTTTTTTTGTTAAGTAGTATGAGTCATTTATATAGATTATTCTTCAACAAAAAGGTTTCAATTGGGTGGTGGGGTTTGTTTTATATATATTTTCCTAAAGATGTGTGTAAAGATAGCATTTATCGTACTTATGTCGAGAACATCTTACTATGTATGTAAAGACTGATCAGCTTCACACTGTTTAATTATAAGAAGATCAATATTTTCTATAGGAGATAAATGAGGATATATACTATATTACATGTTTTGTTGATTCCAAATTACACCTAACTAAAGCTTTGGATTCTTATATATATGCATGGTCGGGGCAGGGCACTGACTCATGGTTGAATGGGGGTGATGAGTTGAAATAGAGCCTTTTTTTGGCAAACCTTCAGCTAATTAAATAGAGCCTTGTTTTGTCCTTTTTCTTAATCAGTAATAGTATATTTTTGCTGCATTGAGAATGTCTTCTTCCTTTGGCGTATGTGCATGTTCGTTAATATCTTAGAGCATCTTCAATATTGGGTTGTATTTTGTACTGCCATGTAGTCTTGTGGATCTTCTTTTGTTAAGTGCTTAATATCAGACGCATGAAAAAAACCCTAAGCATGACATAGCCACAATTTTGCAGGATTTAATGTGGAGACCGTCAATACAAGAACATCAGCTTCACAGTTTGGGATGTTGGTGGTCAGGATAAGGTATTTTTAACTATTTTCAGTTATTTCTTAGTTTCACCGTTCATAGCCCTATTTAAAGCTAGATACCTTAAAGTTCATGCCTCAGTAATTGAATTCAAATCATCTTAGCTGGTATGTAATTGCTCAAAGTTTTGAGTTTGATATGTTATTTGTTTGTTCCTCTCGCAGATTCGTCCATTGTGGAGGCACTACTTCTAAAAGACACAAGGTCTGATCTTTGTGGTAGATAGTAATGACAGAGATCGAATTGTTGAAGCGAGGGATGAGTTGCATAGGATGCTGAATGAGGTAAGTCACCTTGTGATTTCTTCTTTATATTTTCATTGAATGATATAATGTCTATTGAAGAACATTTATACGACTAAACCAATTTAATGGGCTTATTTCGTAAAAGCTTATTATTAAGCATATTCCGTAATGAGATAAGCTAGTTATCTTAATTAGTAGTTTACCAAATTTCATGTTTCATTGTCATGGCCTTGTTCGGATTAGCGATCACACCAGTTCTATGTTGAGTTGATCCACCCAGTTACCTGTCAAATAGATCTTCTTAGCTCTTCTTGGCAGCATGTTCAAAATTGGTATTGTGAGATGTCATTATAGTTCACAAGTTCTTGTGTTGTTGGCAGCACGTATTGCAAACTCAGATGTATGTTGTTGTTGTATGCTCTATGGGTGTATTGAAACGGTTTTAAATAGATGTTCTAGCAGCTGCTAGCCATCTTAGTTCTATTTCATCATTAGACCGGTTAACTGTCTGTTGAATCCAGTGGTGCACATAAACTTTCTGCTAACCCAATCTCTTTGCGTGTTGGTGTCTCCCTCAGTGTTCCAGCACCAGCACCACATGTGTTCGAGATAGTTCAATCGCATCCTGGAAGTACACAACATGCTAAGAGTTGGAAATGCATCATCGACAAAGTTGGTAAAGAGATTGTCGACATTCAAATGAGGTTTGAAATCTCGTGTTCCTTATTTTTGATAAACATTAACCGACTCATGCATTTTCCTGCAGGTTCACATCACCCCATCAGAATTACATTAAATTTTAATAATGTCGATCGCCTTATTAGTGGTTTTAGTCTTTGTCCAACTTTGCAATATTTGAATGGTAAAAATACATCATAGAAATGTAAATGTGGCCCTACATATTTTATAAACATGTAACCTGGCATTTCAAACAACTCTTAAAATGGTGTTTTCTACAAAGTTTTTTATTGTGCTAGGAGTCCAATATTCCAATTCAGGTTTGTTTTAACTTAAATCTGTCTAAAGCAGAACAATGACTAGTTATAGAATATACTTGGAGCTGCTCCATAACAAGAATTTGAATCCTTTAGAATACACTTGGCATTGGTAGGACAAATCTACGAAGTTCTCTTTGAAAAGTTGTTTGGAACACCTGGTTAAATTCGACCGAATGGTCGACACAGTAAATGGGTTTGACTTCTCTTAAGTTGTCCTACGAAGAAGCAAGTGCCCCCTTGAGCAAACTTTTTGGCATGGACAATTGCACATGGCAGTATACTCACAATACATAACTTGGCACACAGGGGTTCGATAATCTTTAACGAAGTAACAGGTGTGCAATGTGTTTCTCCTAGTCATTCTCTATTTTAGTGATAATATGATTTGTTTGGCTGATTGAAAAACATTTGACTAGATCAATTTTCATTTATCTGAAGTTGCTAATCATAGATTCTCGCATTCGCAGAAAGAGGTTAGCATAGTTGTTGAATTATTGAATAGTTGTATGGATATTTGATAGTGGCCGGCCATATCAAGATTGTCTTACCAAATGCATTATAACTTGTTTGTTTCTCCTTATTATTCTAAGACAAACCATCATAAGATATGGCACTTGTGTTCCTATAGTTCATGAAGAATCGAAACTGTGGAAATAAGATTTGTGTTGCCAAATTGAATAATTGCAACAACAACTGATAATTTGAAGGAATGTTTTACAATATTCAATACTAGTCCATAAAGGTTGAATTCTATCTTGTTTTCATAGTATAACTAATTTTTTTTTGTTTGGGTAGACTTGCAGAATCCAATTTTTGTCCAAGTTTTGAGCTACTAAGATGAGTTGAAGGACCATTTTCTTCTTCTGCTTTCTTCTTTTCTTTCATTCCATCAAGTGAAGAAGAAGACTTGAACACACCATGGACGGTTGCGTTTCATTACCTCAGACTCAAGGGGATGCTCCAAGTAAGTTTTCTGGACCCTTTCATCTCTTATTCATTTGTAGATGTGATTTAATTTGGAAATGGTAGAAAGTAAGATGTGAAGTTTTATGAGTGAACTAAACAAAAACGGATTATGTTTGTTGATTTATGTTTATCATGAATTTTCATATTTGATAGAATTAATTACTAGGCGCGCCTTTTATATAGGTTTAAAGTTTTCTTTCTTATCTTGTTTCAGAAGACGAGAGTTACTGAAATCGCATCCGTCTCCTAATGGTGATTCATGAGATGGTACACCGAAGAAACCAATATGCAATTGCAAATACTCGCAATGCTTGAAGTTGTAAGTATAGTATCTCTTGCTATTGGCTTTTCCCAAGTTCTGAAAATAGGTTTATATGTTTCCTATCTAGAGTTGATATGCATACAGTCTAGCCATGAATTTGGGTCTGGATAAGCAGTTAATGTCCCCTCATTTTAGGTTTCCAGAATATATTTTCTAAAACCCAGCATAAAGTTGTCAATTGTAATATTTAGCCAAGGTTTTGTATGCTCCAGTGAATAAGTAAGTAGTTTTACAAATCTTTTGCTTAAGGTGGATGGGCCCCAAATGCAGCACTATAGAAAATCCATGAAAAGAATCCAATTATTCAGCAACCAAGTCCATAAAGGAATCCTGGTATTTTACATTTGACCATTTTCAGAGTGAGCAGATTTTAAGCGAGTGTAACTCAGCTCATATCTTACATCTCTGAGCATAGATTTTAAGTGACCATTTTCAGAGTGAGCAGATACTTTAGTGGATGTGTTTTGTATCAGCAATTTATGTTTACTTTCAAGAGCATGGAACCCATGGAATCACATAATAATGTGGAGGATCACTGCTTCATTAATATTCTAACTCATATTTGTAGCATTAGGTAGATTTTATTGGCAATCACTATTTGAAATTTCCTAGACATGAATGCCCCAGATAATTTGAATTTGGTTTGTTCACATAATTTCTTACAATTGCCTCTTTATGGGATTATGATCATGGTATGGGCTAAATGCCAAATGATTGGTTTAAGTAACTAGCAATGATGATTATGTTTCATGCTTGTGCTCTGATTTTCACCGGCATAATGTTTATCCCTCTTTTGTTCCAATTTTCATAATGTTTCAATTGCTTATAATTATTATGTCTTGCTTGATATGAAACTAGATGTTGTACCTGTAAAAAGTGTGAAGGAAGTTCATATGGTTGCAAGTCTCATGCATGAGGGTAACTGAACAGTGAACGTATTACCTTGTTCAGGTTATGTCCAATGACAGTCTTAACTCGCCATAACATTTGTTCTCGTATTTGACTTGTTCTTTTGAACTATTAAATTACGAGTTTAATTTACAGAAATTGCATGGAACAAGTTCTGCTCTAGCGGACCTGGTGATTGGACTTTCGTTCCCAAAAGGCAGGTCAGGAATTTCTTTCATTTGCTAAATCTGGGATTTTGATCATTATTTTTCCTTCTCTTTTTCTTTAAATACTTTTCAACAAGAAAAATTATCTATTAGTTTTTTTTTTCTTTTGTGTGAATACTGAGATGTGAAACAGGACTTAAGAGATGTGGGAAAAGTTGCAGGCTTAGATGGACTAATTACCTGAAGCCTGATCTCAAGCATGACAACTTCACACCTGAAGAAGAAGAGTTGATTGTCAAACTTCATAGAGTCATTGGTGGTAGCAGGTGGGTGCAGTTTTTGCCATAAGATTTTTTTTTTGTTTCTTTCATTTTTTTTATAGTATAATTTGAGGAGTTTATTTTCTCGTCTATTTACATTTAACTTCTTTAAGATACACTTCATATGTAGTTTGTATAAAGGAATTCTAGTGGTGCTTTGGTTTCCATTAGAAGGATTTTAGCAAGGGAACTGAAAACAAAGACATAATCAGTGTCAAGGAAACAAGCATGCTTGTGAGCACTTGAATCCATGTATAAATGACTTGATTGATATGTGTTATGGGTTTTCGTTTTCCCTGGAAAAAATTTCAGCCGAAAATTCATGCCCTTTCCAGAGTTCAAAGTTTAACTTCTTCTACCCCAAATATCATAACTTCCCTGGGCTATGTCTCCCTCAGTGTTCCAGCACCACATGTGTTCGAGATAGTTCAGTCGCATCCTGGAAGTACACAACATGCTAAGAGTTGGAAATGCATCATTGACAAAGTTGGTAAAGAGATTGTCGACATTCAAATGAGGTTTGAAATCTTGTGTTCCCCATTTTTGATAAACATTAACCGACTCATGCATTTTCCTTCAGAATTACCAAATTTCTTTTTGCTTACACTTTCCTTTTTTGTGTCTAGCATTAAATTCAATTGGATAGATTATTAGTATCTTTTGAAAGTATCATTTAGGTGAAGGTCAGTCTCTATATATTTCTGTATGACACAGGTAAAACTATACCCGGGCAGAAAGCTTGAATTTGAAGCCAAAAGTTGTGGCTGGCACAATAGTGAATATGTTTTTATAACAGCAGTCGAGTTCTCCACAGAGAATCCATATGGCAAAGCAGTAGCCCTCTTTGACTTGAAATCTGGAGTTGTCCAGGTAAGCTTGCTTTCTACATATGTGTATGTGTGTTTGACACATATGCCCCCCATCTAACTACGTTACTTAAACGTCAATTAACAGGTCAATGAAGATTGGTTTGTGCTGTCTGGCACATTATCCTCCCTGGCGTTGCTTGGTTGCTTTGGACAGCTCTTGGCTGTGAGTTGCGCTAGCTGGTACGTGTATGCAAGTTGCAAATTACAAGTTGCAGGCTTGTGCTTGGTCGGTGATTGCAATTTGAACATTGTGACTGCAAGTTGCATTTTTGTGCTTGTAAGTTGCAAATTCAGTTTGCAAGCTGTGCAGCAGTGCTTAAGTACTTGCCAATTGGCTTATCAAGTCTTTTATCCTTGGTGTATTGGCTCGCTATGGACTGTTTGGTGGTGGCGCTGCCTGCTGCGCTGAGGGCGTAGTGCTGAAATTGTCGTTGAGCGTTCATTGGTATGGCGTCTTGGGCAGAGTTTGTACAGGCTTTTGGATCGATGTTTGGTATGGTGTGACCATGCTTCAACTGAAATAAATGTAGTCTGATCTTTATTATTTGATAGATTTTGTGACTCGATGTAATACATTATCATATTAATTACATTACTGTGCCTCTGATCATGGAAATGTTTAAGTGTTTGGCACATTTAGGTTTTTATTTTCTAGAAATAAAACTTATAAGATGTTATAAAAAGTCATTTGATAGCACTTGATGAGTGCTATAGAAAAAAAGGGCCTTGAGAAACGCTATAGAAACTAATACAATAGCATTTGTTAAATGCTACGTGAGGGAAGACAATAGCGTTTCAGAAACGCTATTGGTAACTATACAATAGCATTTTTTAAGTGTTGTCACAAGCTAAACAATAACACTTTTAAAACGCGTTTCTAAAACGTGAGGGAAGACAATAGTTACTAATAGCGTTAAATGGTCTACTTACAATAGCGTTTCTAAAACGCTATAAATAACCCTGTATCTATTATAGCTTCGGCAGACACAACGTTTTCTAAAACGCTATGATATCCTACAATAGCATTTTTGAAACGCTATTAATGAGCATTTGTGTTGTAGTGGTTCCAAACCCTTCAAGGAGCGCAAAAATAGATGATGTGCTTCATTCTCCTATGCATCATAAGTGATCTTGTGCTTTGTCTAGGTCCGTCCTTCAGATGAGGGTCTATTCGCAGGCGTCTGGCTTCATCTGAAGGATGTGATGTTATCAAGCAAGAGCTTGGTGAGACTGTTGTTTCTGAGGGGCGTGATGCTCAAAACGTGGACCCTGTCTCTTTTCTTGCCTGGAGAGAAAATATCTACAAATGGTTGGTGTGGAGGATGTTACCAAACTAATACCAAGTAAGCAAGTTTATGAGTAGGATGTTGCTGCAAGCAGACATGGAAGCTTTGAGCGATTATCATTTTTCAATAAAGAACTTCGAGTTTTGCCTCTCTTTGGATCATGAGCATGTTGAAGAGTCATCTGATCATCGGCGTCATGGTAAAGGTTGTCGTTCTTGTCGCTCATATTGTGTTCCATCTCGTTCTCATCCTCATATTCAATTGATGACGGGTCCAAGGAAAAATTTTCTTTCCTTTTCCTCTAAAGCTGGACAGGCGCGTGAGAGAGCTGGTTGTTGCGAGCAAAGGGAAAGTTGTTGATGAGGGCTCTGATGCAGTGAAGAAAAGTAAGGGCGGTGTTGGAGTGATTGCGGCTCCGAATGATCTTCATCCGGATGCATGGATCTGTTTGTTTGTTCTAGATGTAATAAGGATGTGCAACCAAGCTTGGCATCAAGAGGTTGACATTTCTTACACTGCAAGGAAGTATATTAGCAGGTGGAATGACCGCCTGGCGAACTATGCTCCGGAGCCAGTGGGAGAGACGCTAGGAGAACGTTTAGATAAAGGGCAGAAACAGCTTGTGTTTGGGATGTTATATTTGTATCAGGTGGCCGCGTCTGGAATTGAAGTCGATGTCGCTTGTGAGAAGGTATATACCATGGAGCGAGTCTTCGCAAACTTACAGAATTCATACTCTGACGCTCTTCACGTGATTGAATCATTGAGGAAGCAACTTGAAGCTTTCTCAGATACTGGAGCGGAGTCTAGGTCCATTGGGTCGGAGGCTATGAAGGCTTGCTTGGAAGCGCTTGAGTTCGACTTGGCGGGGGCAGTGTCCATGAGGGATCGGTTTGAAAATGAACTGAACCTTGTCTGTCGTGACTTGCAGCTTGCTCGTGATTCTGTGGATGGAGTGCAGGTTGAACTGCAGGCTCTGCATGCTGAGAGGATTAAGGAGTCTGAGTTGGCTGTCTAGTGTCATCAGTTGGTGGCTAATGTTGAATTTCATGCCGAGAGTGCGTGGACCACTGGAGAGCAGTTACAATTTGCGTCGAGTGAGCTGAACATTGCCAATGATAAGTTGGATGTTGAGCAGTCCAAGACTGACACCCTGTCGAGCGAGTTGGAACAACTAAAGCATGAGCTCACTGAGTCAAGAAGGTGCAAAGAGAAGCTTCTCAATGCCTAAGCCATATTTGAATTCAGCAGAGTTGTGCATGAAGGTTGTGCCTGATGGAGGAGGAGCACCCCGACTAGGATCTCTCCTATTATAAAAATATTGCATACGCAAAGTTTGTAGCGACCTCCGATTCGTCTAAAAAAGAAGGTGGCCCTGATGAGGGGGTCGAGATGTAGTACCAACAAATGTGTTTCTTGCTTCTTCCCCTGCTAAGTCTAGTTATGTTGTATCTGACTCTCCTCCTGATGAGGGGTGAATCATGTACTTGAGTTTGCAAATGAGTAGTATTTTGCACTTTTTTGTCTTCTTTTGCTTTCCTGCTAGCTTGTACTTGTTTTCTCTTATTTTGACATTAATTGTCGGACGCGAAACTTGGCTAGGCTAGGTAGCTCATGTTTGGTTCGCTATTGGGAGTTATGACTTCTTATGCTGTAGTAGTTGGTGCAACTGATCAGATTCCTTTTTACTGATCGGGGAATGTAATACACCCTATGTATGGCGGCTTGGCTATTTGTTGGCCCAGCAGTTGTTGCTGTTGTTATAAGCATATTAGTCAGACTGTGGTCCTAACACTTGCACCCTTGTAGATTATTGGACAGTAGTCTTTGCAAGTCATCTGGGTCGAGGTTTCAAAACGCTAACCGAACGTTTGACTCGTCTTTATATGTTATTTGTAGAATAGGCTTAAATGGATCGGGGGTTGTTATTGCCAGTGATGACTGACTAAACCGGGGTCAGGTTTCAGCGACCATGGTGGTCCCTGAAAATCCGTTTTTATCAGGCTACATGAGCACTGACTAAGCTCCCACTTTCCAACCCATCTTGATCCGTTCATGGTGGACTAGAAATTGGAGCCAGTCAACAATTATCATTGTCAATCGTTCTGACTAAACTTTTGGCGAGAGTTCGACAACCATTGTCTGTTGTTGGCCAATGATCCCTGGCAAGTTGTCTTCACCAGGCTACATGAGCATTGACTAAGCTCTCACTTTCTAGGCTGTCAGAATCCGCGCGCAACGAACTAAGCTTCGAACATACCAAAACCATTGTCATCAGCGACCACTGGCTAAGCTTTGGTGGGGTTCGGTGATCATTGTCTGCGTATGAGTAGTGACCCCTGGCAAGCCATCTTAATTAGGCATTGAGATCACTGACTAGACTCCCACTTTCTAGGCCGTAAGAATATGTTATGTGCGGACTTGGCTTCAAGCAAACCAGAAGCTATCGTCATCGATCGCCACCGACTAAGCTTTGGTTAGGTTTGGTCTCTATTGTCCATGTTTGGACAATGATCCCTGGCAAGCCGTCTTGATCAGGCATCAGAGCGTTGACTAAGCTGCCACTCTTTAAACCATTGACACCCGTTTAATTTAACGGACTGGGCGCTAGAACGTACCAGAAGTTCTTGTCATAGGTTGAAACCGAGGTTAGAATAAGATTTTGGGCGTGTAAGTCTGACTTGGGTATCCTAACTTACTTGGCTCGCATATAAAATCCTGGGCTTGTAAGTCTGACTTGAGGGTCCCGACTTACTTAGCTCGCATATAAAATCCTGGGCGTGTAAGTCTTAATTAGGGGTCCTGACTTACTTAGTTCGTTTGTAAGATTCCAAGTATGTAAGTCTGATTTAGGGTTCCTGATTTAACTCATCTGTAAAATTTCAGGCGTGTAAGTCTGACTTGGGGGTCCTGGCTTACTTAACTTGCCTGGCGGTCTAATTCTAGTGTCGGATCGAATGATCGAACTAATAATAGGTTGACCGTTTTAATGAACAACAGTGGAATAATAGCGGAGCTGATGCCTTAGGTTTAATAATAATACTCTGTAGGCGCGCTCCTTATTTTGTGGGCGCTCAAGGACTTTTTTGTTTGTTCTTTTGAGTGTGTTGGGTCTAATTTGGCAGGGCATAAGCTTGGGCCCATTAGTTGAGGGGCCCATTTAGAAAAATCTTTGTGGATCAACATGCTAGGGATATGGCGCATTCTGCGAGATAGTTCAGTATTGATTACTTTCCCCAGTTAATGGGGCAGCCTACAAGGTCATTAATTCAAAAGATGTGGACTTGTGCAGTTGCTATTGGAACCATCGTTTTTCTAATTTCTCGTACGACATTTAATGCTGAAGTAACTGCTAGTTGACGCCTCTTCGTAAACCATTTCGCCTATATATGGGCTGGCTATTCTGCGTTCAAGCATTGCAATGAAAATAGTAGAGCATGTTAATCAAATGCATTTTACCAAAGAGTTTGCTTTGGGTTTTCAAAAGGCTGAAGGAAGATCTCTTCCACTGGAGTCTTCGAAAGTTTTGACATTTGCACCGATGAGTCTTGATAAGACTTGTTGTTATACGGTGCCGCCTGATCTATGTGGGCACTGGATTGATCTCATGAGATCTTGAAATATCTTATTACATTGCGAGGAAGAATTATGGACTTCTTCTCGTGAGTTAGGTCTATCTTCCATCCTCGATGCTCTAGGACTCTCTCATCCATTTACTATTATTGAGTACTGGTCCTCGCAGCTAGTTTATGGTTGATGGAAAAGTTGGAGGTCGTGACTCTCATCCCGGGGGTGGCACCTATGCCTAACCTCAGGTAGTACGCGCTTGAGGGGCATCTCCATTTGTCAGCATTGTGAAACCTCGACTTCGTTGCTCCGGGGTGTTCTCGTCATGTTTATGTCACCTCCTTTTATTCCTATTCATGAGGAAAACTATCAGAGTGAAGAACTGAGGGAGTGCTCGCATCCCTTTTCGTGTACTTTGTTTGCCACATCTGATTCGTCTTGCTAGGGTGATTCGATGGAGCAATGAATTGAGTGTGTTTCTTCACCTTCTACTCCAGACGTTTTACTTTCACCACCTGCTCTTCTGGAAGCAGAATAGCATATCAGAGTCTTTACCCTTGTTTCAGCGGATAAACGGATGTACTAGTTGGTCGACAAACTTTGTAATAACTCTCATTGCAATCAATAAAATCTGTTTTATTTCTAGAATGTGTTTGTACGAACAACTCTTCTACATTGAAATGAAAAACAAAAAACAAGAAATGAAATCAAAGGAACAAATAATTTAACTTCGAGTGGAGACTAAGCTAATTCAGCCTAGAAGTAGGAACAAATGGTCCTGGCTCAGATTGTGTGGTCCCTCTAGCGAAGTTTTTTTTTAAAGGCTAGTGAAGTTATGAATAGTAGACTTGTGCTGGCGAGCAGTTCCTTGCTGATTAACAGTTCTTGGAGTTGATGCTCGTTTGCTAAAGTATTGTTACTTAGCTCTTTGTTCATCTGGATTGCCTCGCTAGCTTTGACTTTTGGATCTCCACATAGATGCCCCTTGATTATTTGGGCTCCTCCGCCTTCATTGAGTAATCCACCTCTTTTGTCTTGGTTTGATACCTGACATGTTGGTTTTGTGGGCCCGAACTGTAACTGGCAACAGTTCAGCTGCTTCAGGGTTGTTTAATGGTAGTCTCTTGTTGTTGGTTGATCTCCTCGGATAGTCCCTTGAGCATGCTTGGCTAGAAATTTTATGGATTGGTGCAGGGTGGATACCACTGCTTCCATATGATGTAGCCAGGGCCTTTCCAGAATGATGTTGTAGGTGGATGGGGCGTCAACTACCATGAACTCTTGGACAAGGTACTTCATAGCTGTGGCTCTCATACCATCACCATTAGATTGATTTTCCCAATAGAAAAACATTTTTCTTCGCTGAATCCGACCATAGGTTGGCTGGCGGGCGTTAGGTTCTTCTCTTGTAGCTCCATGTTGCGGAATGCACTGAGGAACATGACATTTAATGAGCTTCCAGTGTCCACCAAATCTCTTTTTACCTCCCACTTAGCGATAAGGACGAAGTAACCAGGGCGTCATTGTGAAGAGAATGTACCCCCTAGAAATCTTTCTCAGTAAACGTCAGTGATGGGATCAGGCTGTAAACTCGTGCATGTTGCACTTGTCGGCCCTCATACTGAGATGGTGTCCGCATCTCGGTCAATGTCCTCTTGCGAGACCTGTTTGACTGCTTTCCCTCGGGGTCGACCTCGTGGAGGACGTAAATGACGCCAGGAGCTTCCTATTCGATCTCCTTGACAGTGTCCGCTCTTTCCTGTGCTCGACCCTACCTCCTGTCCTAGCCAAGGAACTCGTTGAGTTTGCTTTTCCTTATCCAATACTCATTGTTGTCGCGCCTAGCAGGGTCTCCTCGCTGCTTAAGCAAGCCTTTCAGCTCTTCCCAATCTTTGATGGAATCAAGGATGTCGGACAGACTGGTGTTGAGAGAGGTGACAAACCTGGACCCGACGTAATTTGAGGCCTTGTCCTGCCTGGGGTAGCCCAAATCGTTCTTGTTGTCTGTGTGGTTCCTCTTGTTACTGTCATCGTCCTCTTTCTTCTTCCCCTATTTCCTATCCTTCGGGATAGATGGTTTATTCTCTGACTCCACCTCTTTCTTGGCGGCCAACATTTCGTCCAGAGTGATGTATCTCTAGGCATCTCTAAGCAAGTCTGTCATAATGGCTGGGGGTTCAGGGTAAGGAAGTCATAGAGCTTACCTCTTCTCATACTCAAAGTGAAAGTCGTGACGGCAATGTAATCACTACAGCCGTCGATGAGGTCAGCTCATCATTAAAATGAGTGTCGTACTCCCTTAACGTCTAATTATGTTTTTGCTTTAGGGTCAGCAAATAATGCGAGCCTCTCCTGAGCCCTTGGCTGCCCACGATGCGGGTAAGGAATGCCAATGTGAATGTCCGAAATGAATAATGGATTTCGGAGAAAGGCTGTGGAACCATGTCAGTGTTGACTTCTTCAGGCTTGCAGATAATAATTGACACATTATTGCATCGGGCCCTTCTTTGAGCGCCATAACGTGCCGGAAGTGGCAAAGTGATGAATCGGTCTCATATCCCGTCGTAAAACTCCAACTTTGGTGTGGTGTACTTCTTGTCAAGCGGTTCATCCATGATATGTTCCATGAACGGAGGAACTGTGAGACTGAACAGCACATGGCTTAGTGGCCCCGTTGCGAAAAGGATTGTGCGAAACGTGTATGGCTACTCTGGGCGTTGGGTCTCTATTGATCGTGCCTCCGCCTCTTGTCCATTGAGAAGTTTCTGGGGCCGCGCGACTCTCCTGAACATTCTCCTTGTAACTTTCTGTGGAACGAGCCATTCGCGACTCACGGTCTACCTCTGCAGGTGGAGGATTCTGTTGTTTGAGAGCCTTCAACGTCTCTGTGATCTGTTGTATCTGTGTTGAGAGTAGGTCCACCCCCGAGTCTGCTACCGCCACCACTGGCGCGGGATCTGAAAAGGTTCCTCCCGTGGCAATGGTGGAATTGGCGGCGCTCTACCAGTTTGAGGGTTCAAAGGCTCAGCAACATCTCCATTGTTGCGAAACCTTGTCGTCACCATCTTGCTGATTTTCTAGAAAAGGTGGAGCTACCGTTCTTTCTGAGGAACTTTTTCGTTCCCCACAAACAACGCCAAATTGATGTAGTCAATTTCTGTTCTCCTTGCTTGTTGCTTACCTAGACCTGTATAGGTAGCAAACGTGAGCCAAGGACCACCATGTGGTGCCCGATGGCACTCCGATGCTTAAGTTAGATAAGGCTTAGGAGAGGCTTAAAACTGTAAACTGGGTTATATTGTGTACTTATAGTTCATCAACCTTATCTTCATTTTTATAGTGAAGGAGTCCTCGTTCGACTAGGCCTCTGGTGGCGTAGTTTAGGGTAAGTGATCTTGTTGTGAGATCCTTTCCTGATTTGGAGATGCCTATGTGGGATAATTTTCCTACACGACTTGTGCTCCTAGATCTGCGGAAGAGGTTTCCCTTTCTGAGTGTCATCCATGTAAGGAAGTTTTCTTGCCTGACTTATACTCTAATATATGTTTCCTAGTCGAATCCAATGTGTCATTGGCCTACCAGTCTTGGATAGATCTCTAAGATACTTGCCTTAGAGGTCTAACGAGTATTGGGTCTGACCACGTGACGTGTGGACTTACTGTCTCATTGCAACTCAGACTCGATTATCTGGATTCTGCCAATGATGGGATTGTTGCTGTTTGGGCCTCGCTGGATTGAGCATGCAATCGGGATTGCTTCGTTTTGTAGACGAGATTATCATGACACTTGTATGGTGCTAATCGGAGGACGATTTGATGTATCATCAACGTGTTTTTCAAATGCCCAATTGATGATACACCAAAACGGACACGACCCTGAGCCATACACGTGTCATGATGATTTTGAGGAATTACAGGCCCCAGCATCAGCCCAAACTAATCCGGCCCAAGCGGCTCGAAGCCCACCCAATACGGTCCGCCAAACGGACCCAAACTCTTACAGCTTGCTAAGCCCACGCGTCTCACAACTATCCTCAATACTCATAAGCCCTGTTAAGGCTAGTATCTCGATGATCATCTTCGGAAAGGCAGTTACAGTAGCTCTCCGCTTCCAACTAGGAAGCAAATATCAGAGTACATATCGCACATGGAAACTTCCTCCTGCAGATTACTCTCTGATTGGGAATTGTCTCCCGCATATCTAGGAACACAGGGATAACAGGGAAATTCCCCTCTACAGCACGACTCCTAATTAGATAAGGATCTCCATGAAGATTTTCTTCCTAAACTACGCCATCGATGGCCTAGTCGAACCAGGACTCCTGCACTATAAATAAGACATGAGGTTAGTAAGCTAAGGTACGCTAATAAGACATAAGGTTGGTAAGCTAAGGTACGCTGCAAACTCTCTGTTTATAGCATTACACTTTTCTCAGATCCCTATCTGACTTTAGCATCGGAGTGTCATCGACCACCACAATGGTGGTCCGTGGCTCACATGCGTTCCTTGTCCAAGTCAACAGGTTTGCAAGTCAAGGTCAAAGCAGGGCGCGAAAAATGACTGCATCAGTTTGGCGCCGTCCGTGGAGACGACAAAGTTCCTAACCTTTCACCAGTATCATCTCCCTTCGAAGTATAGAGTGATGGTGACCTCTAGATCATGCCAGAACAAGGGGAAACGTCGAGCGCTCAGCCTAGCATTACTTCACCACTCTTGACAATGCAAATAACACGCAAACATCAAGCTGACTCTCCCGCAACAGCAGCTGCACCGACAGACCCCGAATCAGATCCAAGGTCAATTTTCATACGTCAAGCTTTGTCGACGATAAAGACGTTCAGATCAACGAAAGAAAGGTCTAACGAAACATTGAAAACATACCTAACCGCTTTAGCAGTGAGCTCACCGCAGTCAACGTGTGTAATGACACAATGACCGTCTTAGCCTTCATCAATGGTCCGGGGAAAGGAAAGTTCTTTAACTTCCCGACTCTGAACCCACCAGGAAATATGACAGACATGGCAAAGGAAGCGCAAACCTACATCGCTCTAGAAGAACGGGCAGCCAGAAGCGAAGTTGGGCCCAGGGAGAAATCAACCGGCGTGATATGCGTGCTTCATAGAGCTCATTTCGAGTCCGAACTATTAAACAGGTCCAGGAAAAAGGCTCTCCAAGGTATGAGGATCCAAGCAATATGCGGCGAGCTGCTAGCATCGCATGCTCAGAAGCATGACCACTCCGTGCCACTAGCATTTACGGAAGGAGACCTCCAGGGCAAACAACTCCACCACAATGACGCCCAGGTAGTAACAATTTCCCTGGCAAGCTGGGAAGTAAGGAAATCATTGGTGAATACTGGGAGCTCATTGAACGTCATGTTTCTCCGCACGTTCCATAGCATGCAACTAAATGAGAAAGCATTGACCTTTGATAAGCGCTCGATGATCGATTTCAGTGGCAAAAAGCATTTTCCCGTGGGAAAGATACAATTGACAGTAACAGCGGGAGATAAGCCAACTAAAAAAACCATGTTTCAAGAATTCATAGTAATCGATGCACCTTCGGCATATAATGCGGTCCTGGGGAGACCCCGGATACATCAAAAGGGAACGATAGTCTCCACTCTACACCAGTGTATCAAGTATCCAACAAACCAAGCGGTCGGTACGTTAAGGGGAAACTAGGCAGTCATCATGGAATGCCAGTACATGACGACACTACCGCCCAATGATTCTCAGTTGGCGGCTGGCTCCGTGACTAAGATGACTCTCTATTCCGCCCGAGAAGCAGAGGAATAACAATCGTCTCAGACAGCGAGGCTCCAGTAAGCCTTCGAGGCAGACCCAATGCCAGCAAATCAGAGGAAGAAACCATCACAGTCTACCTCAACAGCCCTCTCAATAGCAGGGCTATCCAGATCAGTTCCTGCTTGAACAAAGAATTGGCGGAGCAACTCACGGAGCTGCTACAACGGAATTAGGACATTTTCGCCTGGACCATGCGAGACATGGTGGGAATTGACCCATCAATAATCACCCATCACCTGGAGGTGGATCCCATGAAGAAAACCGTACAGCAGAAGAAGAAGCCCGTGGCGGCCAAGAGGAAGGCAATCATAAACGATGAGGCACAACAATTACTCAATGCGGACATGATTAATGAAGGATGATACCCAGACTGCCTGCCGAACACCGTTCTGGTAAAAAAAAAATGGTAAATGGAGAGTGTGTGTGGACTACGTGGACCTGAACAAAGCCAGCCTGAATGACAGTTTCCTACTCCTCCGCATTGATCAAATCGTAGACACCGCGTCCAGGCACAACTTACTAAGTTTAATGGATGCCTATTCAGGCTATAATAAAATATTGATGCACCCCCATGTTAAGAAAATAAAACTTCCTTTGTAACTAAAAGGGGATATATTGTTATAGGGTAACGCCATTTGGCTTAAAGAACGCAGATGCAACATACCAACGACTAGTCAACCGAATGTTCAAAGAATAAATCAATAGGAACATGGAAGTCTACATAGACGATATGTTGGTCAAGAGCCTCCGCAGCCCCGACCACATACAAGATTTCACCGAAGCGTTAAACCAGCTCAGGAAATACCAGATGAAGCTTAGTCTGGAAAATTCCTAGGCTATATAGTGAACAAAAGGGGAATTGAAGCTGACCCAAAACAGATTCAGGCCCTTTTCGACATGAAATCTCCAGCCAACATCAGAGACGTTCAGAGCCTAACTGGGAGGGTAGCAGCACTCAACAGATTTATATCTAAGTCGTCCAACAAATGCCTTCCTTTCTTTAAAATACTAAAAGAAACCAAAGGATTTTCTTGGGGAGTGCGAACAAGCCTTTCAGAACATGAAAGCATACATGGGGAGTCCAGAGCTACTCTCAAAACATGCGACATGGGAAACATTCTACCTGGACTTGTCTGTTTCCAAGCACGCTGTCAGCTCAGCCCTTGTACGAGACAATCGAGGGACCCAAAGACCAATGTATTACACCAGCAAAACCTTTGTGGAAGCAGAGGCACACTACCTGGACTTGATAAAATTAGCCATGGCACTGGTTGTATCCTTTAGGGAATTGAGGCTCTATTTTCAGGCCCACTCTATAATGGTTCTGACCAAGCATTCGCTCTGCAAGGTATTGCATAAACCCGAGCTATCCGGCTGGATGGTGAAATGGTCAGTGGAACTAAGACAGTTTGACATAACCTAAGCTCCAAGAACCGCCATCAAAGCCTAGGCGCTGGCACACTTCATTGTCGAGTTTGCTGGTGGAAAAGAGCCAAAGATAGACTGCCAATCTTAGGATTCAAGCGTCCAGGCGTGGATCTTGCATTGCGATGGATCATTGACTGGGAAGGCAAGCGAAGCTGGGATCACACTCCGCTCCCCCAGCGGCTTCACCCTCGAAAAAGCAGTCAGGTATGGCTTTCCTGCTTCAAACAACGAGCTGATACGAAGCCCTCCTGTCCGGCCCAAAGCTAGCATTAGGGATCGAAATAGATTGCCTAATGGCATAAAACGACTCAAGACTGGTGGTAAACCAGGTCAACGGGATTTCAACAACAAGGGCCCCGTATGATAGCCTACCGCGATAAGGTACTTGGCGTAATGGGTGAGTTCAAGAGGTGCAAACTCATACCGTGTCCTCGAGACGACAACAAAAGAGCTGACGCGCTAGCTAGAAAGGCCTCAACCTCCGACGAAGTCTCAAGCGACCTCATTGATTACCAAGAGCAATCAAGCCTCGACAAAGAAGAGCCTAGAGATGTTTGTGCTGCAGACGTGCAACCAAATTGGATGACTTCGATACTCGAATACATCGCAACCGGAGCCCTACCGACTTAAAAAGTCGAAGCCAGAAGACTAAAAACAAAGTAGTGAGATACACTCTCCTAAACGACAAGTTGTGTTGGAGATATGTGACAGGGCCCTTGCTCTGATGTATGTCGCCTTCAGAGGCAAATCAGGTCCTAGGAAGGATCCAACGCGGTATATGAGGAAATCATCTAGGCGGAAGAACCCTAGCACACAAAGCTTTAATTCTAGGATACTATTGGCTGACCATGCAGCGAGATGCCAAAGAAATTGTCCGCAAGTGTGACAAATGTAGAGTTTCACGCCATACACACATATGTCTGCCCAGCCACTGACACCGATGACTAGTCCGTGGCCATTCGCACAATGGGGAATGGACATCATCGGACCGCTCTCATCATCAACCGGTAAAAAGTTTCTTCTTGTGGCCGTCGACTACTTCACCAAGTTGGTAAAAACCGAGCCCCTATCCAAAATAGGGCAAGTCCAGCTAAAAAAATTCATATGGGCCACCATTGTCTGTAGATTTGGCATCCCTAGAGTATTGGTTAGCGACAACGAAACTCGGTTCGAAGGTATCAAGGTAAAAAAATTGTTCAAAAGTTTGAATATTGATCACCACTTCTCCTCGCCAGGGCACCCCAAGTAGGGATGGCAGTGGGGCAGATTTTCACGGATATCCGCCCCACTCGCCCTGTTTGGGGTGGATTTAGTTAAGAGTGTATGGAGGTTCGGGCGGATACGGATATCCAAACTGTATTAGTTTATTATTCGGAGCAGATACGGATTTGGCCATATCCGCCCCACAGATACCCGTTTAACCGGTGAATCTACTAAAATGTCCTTGAACTATATAAAGGGATTAAACCCTTGATCCAATCTCTCACAGTCTCACTCTCGTCTCACATTCTCAGTTTCACACTCGAAAAGTCGAAATCGGCTTCTCACAGTCGCGACGTCGCTCGAAGAGTCGAAGTCGTCGAACCCTCTCACAGCGTCAACAGCAAGCTTCCAATAGAGTAAAAGGGAGATTAATCATATCTGTGGCTCGATCTGCGGTGGCTCGATCTGATAGCTCGATCTGCGATGGCTTGATCTAGTGGTTCGATTTGGTGAATGGTGGTGTCTTGATCAAGTTTTGGTTGTTCGATCTTGTGGTGTGATTTCTTGTTGGTTGAGATCTGTTTTTAATGTTTGATAATGAAGTGTGAATATGAAGTGTTCGATCTGTTTGAGAATGAAGTTTTTGATATTTGGCTGAGATTTGTTTTTGATAATGAATTGCTCGATCTGTTGGCTGAGATCTGTTTTTGATTTGTTGATATTTGAGAATGGTGGTGTGATTTGTTGTTGGCGGAGAATGAAGTTTTGATTATTCAATTGTTTTTGATATCTGAAATGATTTTTACTTTTTTTTTCCAGGTATTTGGGGCGGGGCGGATATCCACCAATCCATCCGGCTCGGGGATGGTTTTTACAAAATATGGTAAACGGATATTCGAGGCGGATTTGGATATCTGTGATCTCCAGCGGGGCGGAGATGGATTTGTCCAAATCCGCCCTGTTGCCATCCCTACCCAGAGCCAAGGGCCAAGCGGAGGTTACCAATCGAATAATCCTTAAAAGCTATTAAAAGGAAGTATGATGCGGCCAAAGGAAAATGGGTTCCAGAGCTACCAGGATTACTTTGGGCATATCAGACGACCAAAAGAATCCCAACTGGATAAACACCTTTCACACTGACATACGGGTCAAAAGCTATGGTTCCGGTAGAACTCAAGGTGCCAACTTTCTGAACGAAAGAGTTTGGACCAGACGATAACCACAAAGCCTTGTGCATTGGGCTAGACCTCCTCGACGAAAAGCGGGATTGAGCCTCCACCAAGAACCACCTACCAGCAAAAAATGGTGCAATGCTACACCAAGAAGGTCAAGCTACGCAAATTCAAGGTGAGAGATTGGGTACTCAGGAAGACTCAGCAAAACACCAAAGAAGTTGGCACGGGAAAGCTAAATCCTAATTGGAAGGACCATACAGAGTTACCAAGGTCAACAGGCCGGGAACGTACCGACTGAAAGACGTAGAAGGCGACGGGCTTAAACGGCCATGAAATATAGAACATCTCAAAAAATATTTACATTTACTAAAACTTCCACAGTTGTCCGTTACGACCCTCGACCATCCTGGCTATGGCCAGACTCGAATATTAGCCCAATGCCTAGTCCGCTGTGCTTGGACTACGACAAGCGAGGAAGTAGGAGTCTAGTCAGTGTTTGTCCATTGATAAAGACGACTCGCCAAGGGATCATTGCTCTCCAACATACATTGATCGCCAAACTGACCATGTAAGATTAGTCAGTTCGCGACTGATGACGATGGCTTCTGGTGCCCAATGCCTAGTCCGCTATGCGCGGACTACGACGGTCGAGGAAGTGGGAGTCTAGTCAGCGCTTTTCCGCTAATGACGACGACTCACCAAGGGACATCGCTCTCCAACAGACAATGATCACGAACTTACCAAGTACGCTTAGTCAGTTCGCGACTGATGACGAGGGCTTCGGGTGCCCAATGCCGAGTCCGGTACGTGCGAACTACGACGGTCGAGGAAGTGGGAATCTAGTCAATGCTTGTCCGCTGATGACTACGAATCACCAAGGGATCATTGCTATCCAACAAACAATGATCGACGAACTTACCACGTAAGCTTAGTCAGTTCGCGGCTGATGACGATGGCTTTTGGTGCCAACGCCTAGTCCACTGCGCGCGAACTACGACGGTCGAGAAAGTGGGAGTCTAGTCAGCTTTTTCGCTGATAACGACGACTCGGCAAGGGATCATTGCTCTCCAACAGACAATGATCGCCGAACTCACCAGATAAGCTTGGTCAGTTCGCAACTGATGACGATGGATTCTAGTGCCCAACGCCTAGTCCACTACACGCGGACTATGATGGCCAAAAGAAGTGGGAGTCTTTTCAACTCTTGCTCGCTGGCGATGACGACTTGCCAAGGGATCATTGCTCTCCAAGGGACAATGATTTCCAAACTCACCAGGTAAGCTTGGTCAATTCGCGACTGATGACGATGGCTTCTGGTGCCCAACGCCTAGTCCGCTACGCGCGGGCTATGGAGACTGAGGAGATGGGAGATTAGTCAGCACTTGCCCACTGATGACGACAACCCGCCAAACCATCTCAACACGGTCTGTGATGCACAGACAACATCGACTCACCGATAAACCATATCAGCCAAGGGCGGTCAATACAACTCGACTGACAAAAACAAGCATTCTGCCCGATAGTACAAATTCTACAATCTACAAAGCATCTAAAGAAAACTCGACAGTATAGGGCAATACAATAGTTTCATTAAAAAAATGTTTTTCTATCCTGGGAAGGACATTACAACTATTTCAAGGAGAGACAACCTCCTCAACAGTTAGTCTTGCAGAGCTAGAACCTTCCCCTTGAGAAATTGGTCCGAAAGTAGCCCTCCTGTAACGAGAAAAGTCAAGTTTGACACCAGGGTGCTCTTATCGGATTAGCTCCTAAAGCTCTAATCTCCCCCGAATAACCTCTGACGAGATCAATGACCTCCGTTCCGACCGTTCTTCTTGAGGAGTCGTGTCCCCATTAATGTTATGCGCCGCTCGAGACAAACGTTTCGGATTCA
This sequence comes from Berberis vulgaris, assembly GCA_963556465.1. NCBI lineage: Eukaryota > Viridiplantae > Streptophyta > Magnoliopsida > Ranunculales > Berberidaceae > Berberis > Berberis vulgaris. Next base: position 53,066,000 of record OY747124.1, on the reverse strand, counting down.
ATCATCACGACAGTACAATTGCTTTTTCAAAGAGTCAGTAAACTGACTAAACACCCCACTTACTCGGGGCGAGTAGCTGATGATATACCAAAACGAGCACAACCCTGAGCCATACATGTGTCATGATGATCTCGAGGAATTACGGGCCCCAGCGTCAGCCCAACATTGATCCGACCCAAGCGGCTCGAAGCTCGCCCAATACAGTCTGCCAAACGGACCCAAACTCTTACAGTTTGCTAAGCCCACACGTCTCACAGCTATCCTCAATACCCGCAAGCACTGCTTAGGAAAATATCTCGAGGATCAGCTTCGGATAGGCAGTTACAACAGGTCTCCACTTCCAACTAGGAAGCAAATACCAGAGTACATATCGCACAGGGAAACTTCCTCTTACGGATTTCTCTCTGATTTGAAACTACCTCCCGCGTATCTAGGAGCACAAGGCTAATAGGGAAACTTTCCTCCACAGCACGACTCATAATTAGATAAGGATCTCCGCGAAGATCTTCTTCCATAATTTACGTCATTAATGGCCTGGTCGAATAAGACATGAGGCTGGTAAGATAAGGTACGCTACAAATTCCATGTTTACAATATTACACCTTCCTCAGATCCCTGTCTGACTTTAGCATCGGAGTGTCATCGGCCACCACAATGGTGGTCCGTGGCTCACGTGTCTTCCTTGTGTAGGTCAACAAGTTTGCAAATCAAGATCAAAGCAGGAAGTAGAAAACGACTATATCAACTATCATGTCAATTTTACCAATTCAAACTTACATAGAATAGTTGCTTACTATGGAATTGCGTAAGAAACCATATGATCAAGACGTCATGAATTTGCATACACATTTGATAGAAAAACAACAAAAGAATTTTAACATTCTATTCGATGAATTCACTGATAAAATTAATTCGATCATATACTCAACATATATATTCCAATTGTTTAACATCATCCAGTAGGGGTAGGCATCCGATCCCGCGATCATGATCCTGTTCCATCCTGTCTCAATTTTTTCGGGTACTATTGGGATTGATCAATCCCATCCCGTTCTGATCTAGAGTGGGATGAGATCGGGATGAAGATTTTCAATCCCACCCATCCCGAACCGATTTTTTTAATATTTAATATGAAATTTGTAGTATGAAACTATTTGTTGACATGACTTTTATTTGTTGGTTTAGTTATTGACATGACTATTTTATTCTCACAAGCTTCCATGCGACTCACCTAGATAATGAATCTACTCAAACCCTCTCCCTTCTTCTTTTCCTCTTCCTAACTCTTGACAACAAAAATGTGTGCTCCTCGTAGTTTTTAAATGACAACCCCATTGATCATTTTCATTAGCAGTGTACAAAAAAATGGCTATCTTCAATAGTGGTTTTAAAAAAACGGAGTAAAAGCTAATGAAATGGGAAAATAATAATCAATGGCTTAAAGTTATATAGTTATTCTTAGAGTTGTGTGTTTGGTAAATCCAAAATTTTCAATCTTACATATTAAATTTTCAATCCAAAATTTAGTACATGCTCATTCCGTCCCGTCCCGAACCCGTTTAAGATGGGACGAGGTTGGGCTGAGGTTTATCCCGTCCCGTCCCGTCCCGATCTCGATCCCGTACAAACAGGATGGGATAGGGATGAGGTCCATCCCGTCCTGTGCCCACCCCTATCATCCAATATTATGCTCCTAATTTTACATCAAATTTTCCAATTAAGCCGGATTAGTGATGAAGAGCTATCATAAATTTATTATCTAGTAGAAGTTAGCAACCTTTGCCAGAAGAATAAAAAGAGAACCCTTCTAATTGGAGAGGAAACGGGCGAGGGAGGGGGTGCACCCCTCCGTCCCCCTCGAGATGTGTGCCTTCACGCATCTCGAGGGGGACGGAGGGTTGCACCATCCCCCTCGCCAGTTAGAATTTCCGATAAAAAGATGATGGTGATATCTGTACAACATCATTGTCATCAAGATAATATAATTTGAATATGACTTACAACATCTCCAATAGACATTTATTTGGGTTGCTCATTGAGCATGTATAAAAAATAGACTGAAAAATCAATCGATAGGAATTTCTTTGGCCTATCTTTGGGTTGCTCAACGCTACATGCATTCACTGTTGGATGTCCATTGCAAGCCCATTTTTCCTGACATAGCGTTGTTGTAAGAGCGCGCACTCATAGTAAGAGTGTTGAACTTCTCTGTCCTTTAGCAACTAGCACATGATGGTCGTTTATATATTTGATAACAACTATTTCATCTTTTTATTCTATTACTTTTATTTCATACATGCCCGAAAGACTTTTTCAAACTTGGTTTAGCAAACTCTGAAGAAATGCCTACTACGGGTACCAAAATCTATCTTTGGTTTAACAAAGTGGCACATAAGCAAAAAATAATATATATATATATATATATATATATAATAAAAAAATTATAAACATTAGTGTAACAACCCATTTTGCCATATCTTAAAAAACACCATTGGAGATGTTTCTAGTATATACTAATGCCATTTGTTTCAATTCCAAGTCTTTGTATCGTATCAAGTCAAGGGATGACTTTGCCTGGATTGGACACAAATAAATCCGTGGATGACATTCACAGTATGATGATGGCATGGAAATGATTGATACTTTTTATAGTTATGAATATTATAAACAATTTATCTTAACTCACAAGTAAACTATTATGATTAAAACTGCAATATTTGGGGAGAATGGTTGAAATCTTGCTAAAGAATTGGTTACATAATCTGCTAAAACTCATGCCCGCCTTTAAACAGGTTACTGGTGTTTTAATGGACCTTGTCTTTGCACCCTTTTTTTTATAAGTTAATAATTTTGCACATAGTGCTAGTGTCATGCTGTTACAACTAGATTGTGAGCCTCATAGTTGAGTCTATTAATGAAGTTACAAAACCAATGTCTATTTAAAGCAAACAGTCTTCTAATATTACTAATTAGAGGCTTTCACGTCCAATTCATATTTGTCCCAGTGTCCTGCTGTGATTATTGCAAGATAGAGTGGAGTGTCCCCGAGTCTCTAAGTAACAGGCATGTCCGCCATTGCCGCGCTTGAATAAATATCAAGGTTGCCTCCGCTGCATGACACTCTGTCATTGCATTGTCTAGTACTCTCGTTGCTATTGGATCCGCCACCTGAGCCAGCTCGGGGCCATGAATAGTAGTCGCAAAAACCCCTATTGCTCCCTACTAAGATGTGGCAAAAAAACTGGCATCATAAATGACTATGATAATATCAGGGTCGAGGATTTCAGGGATGGGGTGAGAATGGATTGATTTAGTATTGAGTCTGTGATTTCTGAGAAAGTGAAGTTGGGCTTGGACTAGATGATATTTATTTGTAAAGATTTATGTATCATGGTTTCGTAAAGGATTAGGAGCATTCCTATTATCAAGCTGATCATGCCTAGAATCAGCAATGGCTTGTTCCATAATCAAGAGGACTGGGAGAGGTTGTTCATTGTGAGTAAAGGTTTGATTTGTATTAGGATTGAGAGGTGTGCTAAACCATTGTAAGTGCCAAGCATTCCAAATTCGGTAAAAAAACAAGAAGGAACAAGTGGGTCGCAAAATTGGACTTTTCTGGAAATACAGTCATTACAGAACTGCCAAATGGTCTTGAGTACAGCCGTAAATTGAGAGGGCTTAGCTTCTCTTATAATGGACTGGACCTTGGTTGTATCCCACATAAAGGTAAGGAGTGTAGAAATAGTGTGTCTACCAAAGTTCTCATTGAGCCAATCAATAGGAATTGGGGAAACCTCCAAAGAAGGTTAATGATTGGTGATGTAGTCATTTTTCGCTCCCTGTTTTGACCTTGACCTGCAAACTTGCTGACCTACATAAGGAACGTACGTGAGCCACGGACCACCATTGTGGTGGCCGATGACACTCCGATGCTAAAGTCAGACAGGGGTCTGAAGAAGGTGTAATACTATAAACATAGAATTTGAAGCTTACCAACCTCATGTCTTATTTATAGTGTAGGAGTTTTGATTTGACCAGGCCATCGATGGCATAGTTAGGAAGGAGATCTTCGTGGAGATCCTTATCTAATTAGGAGTTCCCTTGAGATAGTTCCCAATCATAGAGTAATCCATAGGAGAAAGTTTCCATGTGCGATATATACTCTGGTATTTGCTTCCTAGTTGGAAACGGAGAGCTGCTGTAACTGCCTGTCCAAAGTTGATCCTTGAGATACTTGCCTTAGCAAGGCTTACGGATATTGAGGATAGTTGTGAGATGCGTGGGCTTAGCAAGCTATAAGAGTTCGGGTTCATTTGGCGGACCGTATTGGGCAGGCTTCGAGCCGCTTAGGCCGGATCAGTGTTGGGTTGACACTTGAGCCCGTAATTTCTCGAGATCATCATGACACGTGTATGACTTAGGGTCGTGCCCATTTTGGTGTATCATCAGCCACCCCCCCCCCCCCCCCGGCGAGTAAATGGGGCGTTTAGTCGATCCACTGACACTTTGAAAAAACAATTGTATCGTCATGATGATTGAAGCTGAAGCGTTTGTAACATTAATGTGTACAGGACTACTCAAGGAGAAAGGGTACGATTTGTCTTCCCTATAAATATTTGTTGTTTTGAGGAGGATTTTTCTTATTCTCATATGTGATGTTCCTTCAAGCAATAATGTTGCTGTAAAGTTTGGTTTGTTCTTTCTACCAATGGCAGATAATGTTGAACTTTTTTCTAAGGATATGTTGTCATTCACTTGCCTCAAGCTCTTTGAGGATAGCCTGGTTGATGAAACCGAGTTAATCAGGCTTCGGAGTTTGTATCGTATTCCAAGGGATTTGGAAATCGTTCCCGCTTTTGGAGATTTGGCTCCAACTACACTTCCTCAGAGGTATATAAGTTTGCACCGGGGCATATTTGAGTCAGGGCTCCGATTTTCAGTGCCAAATGACGTCTGGCAATTCTTTCTTTCTCTCTGCATGCCTCTCACTCAAATGGTTCCGAGCGAGTTTAAGATTCTGTTAGCGATTCTTCCGAGGGCACATGATGTTGGCATTCGCTTGACTCTAGCGGTGATCCATCAAATGACCACTGTTGGATCCTAGAGGCAACTGCATACTGAATTTCTAAACTTGTCTGCGTCTGGTGACAGGCGGTGCTGAGCCCTGGGAGAAGTATTGGTCCTTGGCTTCAGTGAATTCTTTGTACTTCAAGCTTGGTAGTCGCCGAGTCCCCTAATACTTCTAGTTTGAAGGGGTTGTCAGTCGTCATTCCAAGAAGAGAAGTCTGGCCTTGCCCAGCCTGACTAGGCTAGCGAAATTGGAGGTGAACGTGCCTCATGTTGTGTTTCGAAAAGGAGGCAATCCTCTAATCGCGTGGCTTCTTCCCTTGGGTTGTCGCGGTCTGCTCAAGCGGCAATTCCGGGGAGGGGGGGCGTCGCTTCCCTTTTGATGTTGCTACTTCCCCTATTGACTCAGTGGGGGGACATTGGACCAAGCGTTGACACTTCATGTCATCATGGGCTCAAGGCAGATGTTCGTTCCCTTGAGCCGTATAGTCCCATCGTGCTGCATCCAGAAGCCCGCGGGCAAGTCCTTGCTTTGGATAAGACTTTTGTTGACCTGCGGATGTCGTATTTAGATGCTCTCTATCGGGTGGATTCCTTGACTGGTCAGTGATGCGAGTTTAACTAACCTAAATTAATAGGCTAATTTAACCCACTTGTAATAACTGCAAGTGCACGGTGTCTAACTGGTAGGCAACGACAAGTACGGGTCGATCCCACGAGGAAAGTGGATGCAATTGAATTTAATAATTTAATTAAACTAATTTGGAGGCAATGGGGTTACAACATTTTTAAAACTAAACTAAAAATAAATTAAAAATAAAAGAAAAGAAAAATATGGGTTTTGTGGGCTTGGACTCACCAATGAGTTAGCAAAAATATTTAAATCCAAATTACTGAAATTAAAACGAGAAGCTTTAGGGATGAGAATCTCTTGCTTACACCGAATATGTGATCGTTAAAATTCAACTCAAATTATATCATGTTTCTATCAAACATTAACAAATTATTTCAAGCAAATACGCTCTTACCAAGTATTAAGTGTCTTTTTAGGGCACACTTAATCAAAGTTTAAGCTTAATATTTTTAGCACATGCTTTGAATATTGATAAAGGGTAATTCTAACTACCAAACATATCAAGTTTAATTTCTTGAACATGAAAGCAATTTATCAAAAATTCAGAAATAAATTGTAATTAATAATTAAGCACACAATTCAGTAAAATAAATCAAAATGAATTATGCAACCCCTTTGGTTTGTCGCAAACTCGATGTGGTGGTACTCAGCAGATCAGCAGTTGGTCCGAACACAAATCCCGAAACCGGGGGTGTGAATAGCAAAAATTAGAATTTGACTAAGTCTCTCCCGCCAGAGCTACAGTGTCTGCGCTCCTCCTTCGTCTTCAGCGAGCAGCGCCGCTCGCGGTGCTGCGTTTCCGCTCCTCGCGAGCTCCTCATCCTCCAATCTGGCTCTGATACCTGCAAGAAGACAGAGAGAGGGTGAGGAAACAAAACAGATAGCGGAGTGGCGGAGCCCTGTTTTCGCTCCTGTCGCGGCGGTAGCGTGCTGGCTGACGCGCCGCTTGCGACGGTGTTCGTGAGAAAGGGAGGCAGGAAGGAGGTCAGGACGAAGAGAGGCCGAGAGAAGAGGAGAAGGGTCTGTGGCGAGGCGGAACAGAGTCGCGGTGGTTGTGGCTCTGTTTCGCGGCGATGATGGTGGTGGCTTTGCTTGTGACGATGAGAACAGGGGCTGATGGCGGTGGAGTGGTGTGCCAAGCTCGGTGGCGAGGTGAAGGTCTGACGCGAAACAGGGTTGTCACTCCCCTGTTTCGTGGTGGTGGCGGTGCTCGCACGGTGGTGGTTGAGGGATGATGGACAGGGAGAGGGTCAGGAACGGTGGATGAGAGAGTGATGGTGGTTGATGGTGGATGGAGGTGGTGATGGGTGTGATGAAAATCACTTTGTGAGGAAGAGGTTTTAATTTTCTGTAATTTTTCTTTTCCCTTCTCTTCCTCCCATTTTGTCACCCTTTTCTCTTGTATTTACAGAGAATTAAGAAAGTGAATATGGACAAGTTAAGGGGAGGGTTCAATGAGTCTAGGGTTTGATTAGGCTTAGCATTGGATTTGGGTTTATGGATTTGGTTTTGGGTTTAAGTTATGGGCTTGGTTTTGGGTTTAAGGGTTTATGGGTTAGGTTTTGGGTTTAAGGGTTTAGATATGTGACCCTCTACTTTGCACCACCGCTATAATCGACTAATTGTCAATCCTTAAATTGTCTCCTTAATACGATTTCATCGTTCACGCTCAAATTCCTACAAAGACATGAAAATGAAATAATTACTATAAAATATAATAATCGAAACACTAACATATATAAATTAAGGGATATATTATGTAATAATTATGTGAATATCAGTCAGCTGCAGAGTTTTGGTACTACCGCGAACTTGGGGGTCATGAAGGTCGCGGTTTCTACCACTGAGGCTGAGTTTGCAGGCATAAGATCTCAACTGAGGGTGGCCAAATCAGATTTGGCGTCAACCCGTGCCGAACTGAGATGGACTAGGGCTGAGCTAGATCGCCTAGATAAGGTTGTGGATAGATGGTCGTCCGATCTGCTGGTCCAAGATACCGAAAGGAGGCGGGCGAAAACAAAATGGGTTGTCGAACGACGGCAACTAAAGTCTAAAGTAGACGAGGGGCTTCGTCGAATTCGCGAGGCAGAACGCTTATTGTCGGAGGACCGTTCGCACTATGCTACCTTGGTAGGTGCGGTGGATTTCGACATGTCGGGACGAAGGTCGTTGATCACGATAGAGGTTATTCGGGGCAAATTAGAGCATTTGGAACTAATCAGAAAAGAGCACCCTGGTGTCGATCTTGACTTTGCCCATTATAAAAAGGCATTTTTCGGACCAAATTCTCAAGGGGGAGGTTCTGGCTCTGCAGGACTAGCTGCTGAGGAGGCTGTCTCTCCTTGAAATAGTTGTAACATCCTTCTTTGGATAGAAAAACAATTTTTTATGAAAGTATTGTTTTGCCCTGTACTGTCGAGTTTTCTTTAGATGCTTTGTAGATTGTAGAATTTGTACTACCATGCAAAATGCCTCTTTTTGTCAGTCGAGTTGTATCGACTGCCCTTGGCTGCTATTATTTATTGGTGAGCCGGTGTCTGTGTATCGCAGACTATGTTGAGATGCTCCAAAAATTGCTATATTTCGAGGAGTGTCGATCGTTTTGTGAGTTGTTGTCATCAGTGGGTAAGTGCTGACTAGTTTCCCACCCCCTCGGTCGTCATAGCCCGCGCGCAGTGGACTGGGCGTTGGGCACCATAAGTCATCGTCATCAGTCTCGAACTGACCAAGCTTACCTGGTGAGTTCGGCGATCATTGTTTTTTGGAGAGTAATGATCCCTTGGTGAGTCATCATCATCAGCGGACAACTGACTAGACTCCCACTTCCTCAGCTATCGTAGTCTGCGTGCAGCAGACTAGGCGTTGGGCATCAGAAGCCATTGTCATCAGTCGCGAACTAACCATGCTTACCTGGTGAGTTCGGCAATCATTGTCTGTTGGAGAGCAATGGTCCCTTGGCGAGTCATCATCATCAGCGGACAAGCGCTAACTAGATTCCCACTTCCTCGGCCGTTGTAGTCCTCGCGCAGCGGACTAGGCGTTGAGCACCAAAAGCCATTGTCATCAGTCTCGAACTGAGTAAGCTTATCTGGTAAGTTTGACGATCATTGTCTGTTGGAATACAATGATCCCTTGGTGAGTCGTCATCATCAGCGGACAAGTGTCTACTAGACTCCTACTTCCTCGGCTGTCGTAGTTTGCACGCAGTGGATTAGGCATTGGGCACCAGAAGCCATCGTCATGGATCACGAACTGACTCAGCTTGCCTGGTAAGTTCGACGATCATTGTTTGTTGGAGAGCAATGATCCCTTGGCGAGTTGTCGTCAACAGCGGACAAACACTGACTAGACTCACTTCTTCGGCCGTCGTAGTCCGTCCGCAGCGGACTAGGTGTTGGGCACCAGAAGCCATCGTCATCAATCATGAACTGACTAAGCTTACCTGGTAAGTTCAACGATCATTGTCTGTTGGAAAGCAATGATCCTTGGTGAGTCATCGTCATCAGCGAACAAGTGCTGACTAGACTCCCACTTCATTGACTGTCGTAGTCCGCGCACAGCGGACTAGGCATTAAACACCAGAAGCCATCGCCATCAGTCGTTAACTGACTAAGCTTACCTGGTAAGTTCGGCAATAATTGTCTATTGGAGAGCAATGATCCCTTGGCGGGTCGTCGTCATCAACAGACAAGCGCTGACTAGACTCCCACTTCCTCAGCCGTCGTAGTCCGTGCACAGCGGAATAGGCGTTGGGCTGATATTCGAGTCTAGCCATAGCCGGGATGGTCGAGGGTCGTAACGGACAACAGTGGAAGTTTTAGTAAAAGCAAATATTTTATTGATAATATTTTTTGAGATGTTCTACATTCCATGCTAGGTTAAGCCCGTCGTCGTCTACGTCTTCCAGCCAGTACGTTCCTAGCCTGTTGACCTTGGTAACTCTGTATGGTCCTTCCAATTTGGATTTAGCTTTTCCGCGTCAGCTTCTTTGGTGTTTTGCTGGGTCTTTCTGAGTACCCAATCTACCACCTTGAATTCACGTGGCTTGACCTTCTTGTTTTAGTATTGCATCATTCTTTGCTGGTAGGCGGCTATCTTGGCAGAGGCTAGATCCCGCTTTTCGTCGGAGAGGTTTAACCCAACGCGCGAGGCTTCATGATTACTGTGACGACCCCCTCCCGCACTGTATCAATACTGTCCGCTTTGGGTTACCATCCGGCCCTCACGACTTTAAAACGCGTCGATACAATGGGAAGCTGACACCGCACATATAAGGATCATCCTCCTCCCCTACCCAGGCGATGTGGGACTATGATTCCCCTTGTAGCTCGTCCAACCTCTCTCGGCCTGTTGGGCTCCAACCCTCACCCTCACCTCAGGTCCGCCCACTCAGGGTCTCACAATCCACCCCCCTTAAGGCCCAACGTCCTCGTTGGCCACACAGGCACAACATCCACGTTGCCCGAGGGCCCATTTCCATGTGGCACACTTCCGGCTGGGTCAAGCTCTGATACCAATCTGTGACGACCCCTCTCCCGCACTGTACCGATACTTTCCGCTTTGGGCTACCATCCGGCCCTCACGGCTTTAAAAGGCCTCGATACAATGGGGAGCTGACCTCACACATATAAGGATCATCCTCCTCCCCTACTCAGACGATGTGGGACTATGATTCCCCTTGTAGCTCGTCCAACCTCTCTCGGCCTGTTGGGCTCCAACCCTCACCCTCACCCTCACCTCAGGTCCGCCCACTTAGGGTCTCACAATTACCATCTAGTCTAAACTTTTCCGTTTGGAAGGTTGGCACCTCAAGTTCTACCGGAACCATAGCTTCTGACTTATATGCCAGGGCGAAAGGTGTTTCTCCTATAGGGATTCTTTTGGTCGTTCGATATGCCAAAGTATTCCTGGTAGCTCTGGAACCCATTTCCTTTGGATGCATCAAGCTTCATTTTGATAGCCTCCAGGATTATGTTGGTAACCTCCGTTTGGTCGTTGGATTAGGGTGCCTTGGCGAGGAGAAGTGGTGATTAATATTCAAACTTTTGCACAGGTTTTTAACCTTCATACCTTCGAACTGATTTCGATAGTCGCTGACCAATACTCTGGGGATGCCAAATCTACAGATGATGGTGGCCCATATGAATTTTCTATCTGGACCTACCCTATTTTGGATAGGGGCTCAGCTTCGACCCACTTGGTAAAGTAGTCGAAGGCCACAAGAAGGAACTTTTTACCGGCTGATGTTGGGAGCGGTCCGACGATGTCCATTTCCCATTGTGTGAATGGCCACGAACTAGCCATCGATGTCAGTGGTTGGGCAGGCATATGTGTGTATGGCGCGAACCTCTAACATTTGTCACATTTGCGAACAGTTTCTTTGGCGCTCGCTGCATGGTCGACCAATAGTATCCTAGAGTTAAAGCCTTGTGTGCGAGGATTCTTTCGCCTGGATGATTTTCGCATATACTGCTATGGAACCTTCTCAGGGCCTAATTTGCCTCTAAAGGCGACAAACATTGGAGCAGGGGCCCTGTCAATATCTCCTGTATAAGTTGTCGTTTAGAAGAGTGTACCTCGCTGCTCTATTTTTTAGTCTTCTGGCTTTGACCTTCTCAGTCGATGGGGCTCCGATTGCGATGCATTCGAGTATCGGAGTCATCCATATTGGTTGCACGTTTGCAGTGCAGACATCTCTAGGCTCTTCTTCGTTGAGGCTTGATTGTTCTTGGTATTCAATGAGGTCACTTGAGACTTCGTTGGAAGCTGAGGCCTCTCTGATTGCATCATCTTTTTTGTTGTCGTCTCGAGGGCACTGTATGAGTTCACACCTCTTGAACACGCCAATTACGCCAAGTACCTTGTCACGGTAGGCTCGTTGACCACCAGTCTTGAGTCGTTGTATGTCATTAGGCGATCTATCCCGATCCCCAATGTTAGCTTTAGGTAAGACAGGAAGGCTTCGTATTTGGCCTCGTTGTTTGAAACAGGAAAGTTGAACCTAGCTGCTTTTTCGAGGGTGAAGCCGCTGGGAGAGTGTAGTGTGATCCCAACTTCGCTTGTCTTCACGGTCGACAAGCCATCACAGCGCAAGTTCCACGCCTAGACGCTTGAATCCAAGGACTGGCGGTCTGTCTTCGGCTATTCTCCACCAGTGAACTTAGCAATGAAGTCTGCCAGTTCCTGAGCTTTGATGGCGGTTTTGGAGCATAGTTTATGTCAAACTGTCTGAGTTCCACTGACCATTTCACCATCCTGTCGGATGCTTGGTCAGAACCGTTATAGAGTGGGCCTAAAAATAGGGCTTCAATTTCTTGGAGGATATGACCAGTGTCAGAGCTAACTTTTTCAGGTCCGGGTAGTATGCCTCTGCTACCACAAAGGTTTTGCTGGTATAGTACACTGGTTTTTGGGTCCCTCGATCGTCTCGTACGAGGGCTGAGTTGATAGTGTGCTTGGAAATAGACAAGTACAGGTAGAGTGTTTCCCCTGTCGCGGGTTTTGATAGTAGCTCTGGACTCCCCATGTATGCTTTCCGGCTATTAAAAGGCTTGTTCGCACTTTTCATTCTAAGAGACTCCTTTGCGTCCTCTTAGTATTTTAAAAAAATTAAGGCATTTGTCGGACGACTTAGATATAAATCTGTTAAGTACTACTACCCTCCCAGTCAGACTCTGAACGTCTCTGATGTTGGCGGGGGCTTTCATGTCCAGAAGGGCATGAATCTGTTTTGGGCCAGCTTCAATTCCCCTCTTGTTCACTATATAGCCTAGGAATTTTCCAGACTCAACTCCAAACGTACATTTCTGTGGGTTGAGCTTCATCTGGTATTTTCTGAGCTGGTTGAACGCTTCGGTGAAGTCTTGTATGTGGTAGGGACTGTGAAGGCTCTTGACCAGCATATCGTCTATGTAGACTTCCATGTTCCTGTTGATTTACTCTTTGAACATTTGGTTGACCAGTCATTGGTATGTAGCACATGCGTTCTTTAAGCCAAATGGCATTACCATATCTCAATATATCCCCATTTCAGTTATGAATGAGGTTTTTTCTTGATCTAGGGGGTGCATCAATATTTGATTATAGCCTGAATAAGCGACCATGAAGCTTAGTAAGTTGTGCCTGGACGTGGCATCCACGATTTGATCGATGCAGGGGAGTGGGAAGCTGTCCTTCGGGCAGGCTTTGTTCAGGTTCGTGTAGTCGACACACACTCTCTATTTCCCATTTTTCTTTTTTATAAGAATGGTGTTCGCCAGCCAGTCTGGGTATCGTGTTTCCTTAGTCATGTTTGCATTAGGTAAACGATGTACCTCCTCGTTTATGTTTGCATTCCTCTCGGGCGCCACGAGCCTCTTCTTCCGCCACATAGTTTTCCTCGTGGGGTCTACCAAGCGATGGGTGGTTATTGACGAGTCGATTCCCACCATGTCTCACATGGTCCAGGCAAAAATGTCCTGGTTCCGTTGTTGCAGCTCTATGAGTTGTTCTGCCAATTCTTTACTTAAGTGGGAGCCGATCTAGATAGCCTTGCTGTTGTGAGGGCTATCCAGGTAGACCGTGATGGTTTCTTCATCCGGTTGGCTGACATTGGGCCTGCTTCAAGGGCTTACTGGAGCATCGTTGTCTGGGACAGGCTGTTATTCCTCTACTTCTCAGGCGAAATAGAGAGTCATCTTAGTCGCAGAGCCAGCCGCCAACTGAGAATCATTGGGATACTTGATACATTGGTGTAGAGTGGAGACTATCGCTCCCATTTAGTGTATCCAGGGTCACCCCAAAATCGCATTGTATGGCGAAAGTGCATCGATTACTATGAATTCTTGAAACAAGGTTTTTTGAGTTGGCTTATCTCCCGCTGTTACTGTCAATTATTTTTTTCCCAAAGGGAAACGCTTTTCGCCGCTGAAATCGATCATTAGATAAGGGGTCAATGCTTTCTTCGTTAGTTGCATGCTATGGAACGTGCGGAGAAACTGGACGTTCAATGAGCTCCCAGTGTCCACCAAGGATCTCTTTACTTCTCAGTTTGCCAGGGAGATCGTTACTACCAGGGCATCATTGTGCGGGAGTTGTATGCCCTGGAGGTCTCCTTCCATAAATGCTAGTGGCATGGAGTGGTCATGTTTCTGAGCACGCAGTGCTAGCTGCTCGCCTAGTATTGCTTAGATCCTCATACCTTGAAGAGCCTTTTTCTTGGACCTGTTTGATAGATCGGACTCAGAATGGGCTCCATAAAGCACGCATATCCTATCGGTTGATTTCTCCCTGGGCCCGACTTCACTCCTTACCACCAGTTCTTCTTCTAGGGCGATGTAGCTCTGCGTTTCCTTTGTCAGGTTTGTCATATTTGCCGGTGGGTCCATAGTCAGAAAGTTATAGAACTTTCCTTTTCGTAGACCATTGATGAAGGTTGAGACAACCATTGTGTCATTGCACATGTTGACGACGGTTAGCTCACTACTGAAGCGGGTTAGGTACGCCTTCAGTGTCTCGTCAGGCCTTTGTTTCGTCGATCTGAGTGTCTCGACGGTAAAGCTTGACATATAAAAAGTGACATTGAATCTAACTCGGGGTCAGTCAGTGTTGTTGCTATTCTGGGAGCGTCAGCTTGATGCCTGCGCGTTATTTGCACTGTCAAGAGTGGTGAAGTAGCGCCTGGCTGAGCGCTTGACATTTCCCCTTGCTCTCCGTTGTGGGGTGATCTAGTGATCACCATCTCTCTGTACTTTGAAGGGAGATGATGCTAGTGAAAGGTTAGGAATTTTGTCATCCCACGGACGGCGCCAAACTGATGCAGTCATTTTCCGCTCCCTGCTTTGACCTTGACTTGCACAAGGAACACACGTGAGCCATGGACCACCGTTGTGATGGTCGATGACACTCCGATGCTAAAATCAGACAGGGATCTGAGGAAGGTGGAATGTTGTAAACATGGAATTTGTAGTGTACCTTAGCTTACAAACCTCATGTCTTACTTATAGTGTCGGAGTTCTGGTTCGACCAGACCATTGATAGCGTAGTTTAGGATGGAGATCTTCGTGGAGATCATTCTCTAATTTGGAGTCTTGCTATAGAGGGGAATTTCCCAGTTAGCTTTGTGCTCCCAGATACGAGGGAGATAGTTCCCAATTAGAGAGTAATTCGTAGGAGGAAGTTTCCCTGTGCGATATGTACTCTGGTATTTGTTTCCTAGTTGGGAGCGAAGAGCTGTTGTAACTACCTGTCCGAAGTTGATCCTCAAGATACTTGCCTTAGCAAGACTATGGGTATTGAGGATAGCTGTGAAACGTGTGGGCTTAGCAAGTTGTAAGAGTTCGGGTCCGTTTGGCGGACCGTATTGGGCGGGCTTCGAGCCGCTTGGGGCGGATCAGTGTTGGGTTGACGTTGGGACCCGTAATTTCTCGAGATCGTCATAACACATATATGACTTAGGGTCGTGCCCGTTTTGGTGTATCATCAATAGTTATTGAAAATCTAGTCTAATATCCATTAACTGTATAACTATGGCTCTATTAGGATTTTTTTTTAATCTCATACATAATATTGTTTTTTTCTTTAGTTTTTAAGTATGTAGTTTTGAATAAATTCTTCAAAGTTGATGGACAATCGTTGAATTGAATTAATCGCAACAATTTGATTGGTTTATAAACTTATGCTAGAGTAATTGCCTAAATCATCTTATAAGATTACTGCATGGGTAAAAGTTACAATGGGGGATCACCAAAAGCTAAATTTAGGGATCCCTTATTTTTTCATCACTCCAACAACATTCCTATTTTAACTTTGTCATCATTATTTAAATATATCTTCCACTTTTTCATCATTGTTTTGTTTTGTTTTAGTTTTTGTTTTTAATTTGGGAATTTAAAAGATTTGGAATATTTTAATATTCTTTAGGATTTGGGGATGATATGTGATGATACATTAAAATAAACTGATCATTACGGCCGTAAACGTGGCGTAGAAACCCATCACGAAAATATAGCGCCCAATCTATTGAGCCAGCTCACAAAGCTATATTTCAATTCATCATCTTCTTCCAAGGATTTCATAATTGGACGTTGAACCTATTTCATATGATGGGTGTTGTTGGCGTATTAGGCGTTGCTCTATTATACGCTATTCATGGTGCTATTGTAGAAAATACTTTATTCGAAGATGGTGACAATGCAAATACATTCCGTGCTTTTAATCTAACTCAAGCTGAAGAGACTTATTCAATGGTCATTGTACAAGAACAGGATATGTCTGTATCATATTGAAATAGAATTGAAAATAGAATCTAGTCTTCTAATGAAAGTAAGCGTAAATAGGGTTTTCTATTCAATGAATCTTGAAATGCGACATGACCATAGAAAAAAAAACTAGGCAATTCGATAAATATTCATTGCTGTTTCGACAAAATTTATGGAGGAACTCACGATTACAATTTGAATCAACTAATTTGGTATATTTTCCACATTCATAGGAGTGGGTTGATGTTTATGCTTCACAAATATGATATTTTCTGGGCATTTCTAATAATATCAAGTGTTACCCCTATTTTAGCATTCCAAGAAGAATAAAGTCGATTATAGAAGCCCATATAAGATCCACCATCGAGAAGACTTAAACAAGGCACAAATTCAAGCCCGATCGAGTCAAAGCCCGAATCCAGGCCCGACACGAGTTCTCTCATAAAGAAAATGAACGCTACACCAAAAATAGTCGTGGAGGGAGTTACGCCTCCACGAATGCATTTCTATTAAGGAGGTGACTGTTACAAGAAACATTTCCTTTTGTTGCGCCTCACATGCTTAAGTCACGCAGAGAGTTAACTACGACCATTATAAAAAAGCAAAGGGAACATTTGACAAAGAGATGCAACTTTAACTGAGTTTTGTCCAGATTTACTTCATTCTTCCAACAGAGTTACTGACTTAAGCATCGAAATGTCTTCAGCCACCAAAAAGGTGGTCCTTGGTAGTCTAACGATTGACGATTGTTTTACAGGTAAAATCCTCAGGAAGACGATTTTTGGACGCATAAGTTTGTCGTCGTCCGTGGGGAATGACGAGTTTTCTTTCTAAAAGCAAAATATGCAGTGACAAAGCTCACCATAAGCTGACAAAAGATCAACAAGCTATCAGAGAAAATGATGCAGTCTGCAGATCCTCAACACAGTAATGATCACGACAATACTTCTACTGACAACAATGCATCACTGACAGCTCGCGAAGAATAAGCAACTCGGATCATCAGATCAATGGCACTCGAGAATGCGGATCCGCAGCACGTAGTAGCCCAGACAACCCAAGAATTCGGTGATGCTACCATAGACCCTCGGATGGACTTGTTCATGACCCAGATGAACTACATGACAAAGATGCTGAAAAAATTCACCCAGGAATGCATTCAGTCAGTTGACCCTATTCAGGCACCACTCCAACAAAATTCCACTGACTGAACTCAAGGAAGCGACGAAACCCTAGCAGAACTCCAACAGGGAAACTACGAGAGAAGCGAGATCCCCCAAGACAAGACCTCATAGTGCAGCGGAAGCTTGCTGAAATCCCATTCAGAATTGGAGTCATGGATCCCATTATACTATACGAGTTAGCCAAGCCACCATTTTTCGACGCACTCATGAAAAAAGCAATGCAAAAAAAGTTCACTCTGCCAAAGTTCGAAGTGTGCGATGGTACCACCGACCCAACAAATCACCTAAGATATTTACACCACATGATGGCCTTAAAGAAAACCACGGAGTCAATCATGTGCAGAACATTCCCAACCAGCCTCACTTCCACAGCGATGAATTGGTTCAATAGCCTACCACCGAGGTCGATATACTCCTTCCAGGCTTTAGCCACCACTTTTATTACCAGATTCATTGGGAGCCAGCGGATGAGGAAAGAACCCCTCTACCTCCTACACATCAGACAGAAGCCCAAAGAAACGATACGGAAATATGTCACTCGCTTCACCAATGAATTAACAATGATTGATGGATGTAGCAACGACACAACCGCTGCAACTTTCGTCTCCGGACTGAAGATAGGCCCCTTCTTTGATGCTTTTAACCTGGAGCCTCCAAAATGCATGGCGGTCCTGCTGAAAATAGCACAGAAACACATCTTCCTTGAAGTGATGAAAGCTGCGATGAGGAAGAATGAGCAAGAAAAGGAAAACCATTTGAGGAAACATAAAAGAAAAGAAAAAAGAATGCGAGATGATGGATCACGGGAGGATACCAGTCATTCAAATAAACATCGAAATGACGGACAAACTGAATCCAACTAGTGGGAATCCAGGAAATCACAATGCCCCCGGAAAACGAACAACTTCAAAGCGAAGCTATGCGAAACAATCGGCGTATAAAGCCCAAAAGGAATCAGAACGCAAGTCAGATATATACAATAAACTTTTGGTCTGATCAACCAAAGAAATAAAGGTTGGACGAATGAGTCAACTAAGTAAAACGACTTCGGGTCGACCAGAGTGTCGAACCAACGAAGCCAAAGTGGACGAATGAGTCAACTTAACATAAAAACTTTGAGTCAACTGAAACGTCGAGTTAACGAAGTAAAAGCTGGACGAACGAGTCAACTAAGTAAAACGACTTCGGGTCGACTAGAGTGTCGAACCAATGAAGACAAAGTGGACGAATGAGTCAACTTAACATAAAACTTTGAGTCGACTGAAACATCGAGTTAACAAAGTAAAAGCTGACGAACAAGTCAACTAAGTAAAACGACTTCGGGTCGACTAGAGCGTCGAACTAACGAAGTCAAAGTATACGAATGAGTCAACTTAACATAAAAACTTTGAGTTGACTAAAACGTTGAGTTAACGAAATAAAAGTTGGATGAACGAGTCAACTAAGTAAAACGACTTCGAGTTGATTGAAACATCGAATTAATGAAGTAAAAGTTGGACGAACGAGTCAACTAAGTAAAAACTTTGAGTCGACTGAAACTTCGAGTTAACGAAGTAAAGGTTGGACGAACGAGTCAACCAAGTAAAAACTTTGAGTCGACTGAAATGTCGAGTTAATAAAGTAAAAGTTGGACGAACGAGTCAACTAAGTAAAGCGACTTCGGATCGACTAGAGCGTCGAACCAACGAAGCCAAAGTGGACGAACAAG
Organism: Berberis vulgaris; assembly: GCA_963556465.1. Taxonomy (NCBI): domain Eukaryota; kingdom Viridiplantae; phylum Streptophyta; class Magnoliopsida; order Ranunculales; family Berberidaceae; genus Berberis; species Berberis vulgaris. The sequence continues at coordinate 53,047,169 of OY747124.1, read as the reverse complement.
TCAACTTAAATGTCGAGTTAACGAAGTAAAGGTTGAATACCCGAGTCAGCTAAAACAAAATCTTCAAGTCGATCGAAACGTCGATTAACGAAGTAAAAGCTGAACAAGAAACTACTTCGAACCGACTGAAACGTCAAGTTAGCGAAGTAAAGGTTGAGCGAACGATTCAACGAAGTAGAAACAACTTCGAGATAACCGAATAAAAAAATCAAAGGAGATAGACTCCGCTTTTGATCAGACAGATAGAGCAAACAACCGAGGAACGAGTCAGCACAGCTCAGGAGAACCTTGGATTAACTAACATACTAGATCAACAAAGTAGAAGGCAAGCAAACAAAACAACTTTTCACGAAAGCTCTGAGACGACAAACACAAGATTGAAACATACGTATTGAAGCATAGGAAAATTCAAATTAGCAAACGACTGCTAAGGATATAGTTGTGAAACATCAAAGCCCGAATACAACTCTTTACGATAACAGCGAACGAAGTCAACAAGAAGAAAAATAAAGGAGAAAACTGCCGTCATTCATTCAAATTCTATTATATTATATTCGAAGGTAGCAATAGAAGACTAAGGGGAAAGATTTATAACATCCTCAGAGATACCATCTGCAGAAGCCGGATCATCGACAAAGACTATTTCTTCAAGAGGAGAAGGTGGCAACTCTTCAACCATTAGATCACTAGGAGGATCTTCAACACCCTTTTCATCCTCAAAAGTTTGAAAGACCAGATGACGATATTGAGACAAGTCGATACCGAGACCCTCAATATAATCCAGAAGCTCAGTCCGACCATAAACAACACACTGCCAGTCTGCCACCTCCATAACACAGAGCCTATCCTTAACAGAAGCAAGCTCACTTCTTGCCGCGATAATTTGGCCCTCAGTAGTAGTGAGCATCGCGGAGGAATTAGCCTTGACTTCGTCAAGCGAAGCTAGTAATTGTTCCACTCTTTGTTCAGCGATGTCGCGATTTTTAGAGTGCTCAATCATGGCACGCGCGACCTCATCATGAAGCGCCTTCTTGGCGGAAAACTCTTTCTTCACATCGTGCAAACGTGCATGAATGACGTCTAAATCAACTCTCAAGGACTCAAGCGCGACCACAGACCGATCCTGTGCACCCTCCACCTTGGCCAACGAAGTTTGAACAACCTCTGCCGCTTTAATCTGTTTAGAATATTGCGCTTTTAATGCGTCATATTGATAAAGAACATGGGAAAATACCAATAGCAGTACGAAGAGCTTCCTTTCCAGAGAAATCACAATTGTGATTAACCTGATGACTCAAACGATCACCCCTGAATAGGCAATATGGGTCATCCCATCCATTACAAGCCTGACACCATCCTCAAGATGAAGGCTCGGATCTAGCACGGGCATCGAAAGCCTTTCCACCAACCGTCTGTGCCATTCATTAATCAACTTACGTGCACCGTCCTGCATGCTAAGACGGGAAAACCAGCAAAACTTCCCATCCGATTTGACCCGAATCTCTTCAGAAGTAGGTTCCTTCCAACTGATCCGCGAATGAAGAACGCAAGATCCAGTAGTATGGAGGAACCACCATCCACAGCCGGGAAAATAAAGGAGCGATTAGGGAACCACCCTCACCCTCTCGTTGCTCGTAGAAACAGAACGAATGGCGGTCCCAACAAGAGCAGAAAAACACAAATAGGCTATAGAAGGCGGGATCTCCAGCCCTCCACGGGCATCGAAGGGCTTTCCACCAACCACATGTGCCATTCATTTACCAACCTACGTCTACCATCCTGCACGTCAACCTGAGTGAACCAGCAAAACTTGCCTTCAGACTTGATACGGACATCCTTCAGGCCAAGCATAATCTAGCTAATACGTGGATGAAGGACTTGAGGATCCAGGAGCACTGAAGAACCACCTCCGACAGCAGGGATAACAGAAGGAATAATAGTAACAACAAAAAAACCACGTTTACCCTCCCGTCGAGAAGCAGAAGAAACCTGTCAAACAGGAGAGGATACTCAACAGGAGGGGAAGGAGAACGAAGAGACTGCACCTCGGGAACTCGATCACGATTGCCAAGCTCTTTAGACTGGACAACAGCCAGATGGAGCATTTTGTCATCTAAGGACCGAGGGTCCTCATTAGAACACTTAGCAGCATCAAGGCCGCCATAAGCAGATAGGAACCTTTTTCGCCATTGTCCAGCGGGCAAATGGTATCTCTCTCACTCTTCTCCAATGCCAACTTCAACTCTTCCGCCTCCTACAGAGAGCAATGGTCTGCCCTTGAAGGTTCTCTATCAACAAAATCAGAGTAAAGAGAAGTATGACGCACAAAGTCAACAAGTCGTTTCTTCTTCGGAACACGGTTAGAAGTTAGAAACAACTTTTTGATGGACTAACATGCCTCAATACTTTTTTCTTCCTGGAAGAAAGACCGGTAGCACCAATGATAAGAGCATTGAGATCTGTAACGCCCGAGCTCACTTTCCGATCAACGACAACATTATCACCTTCAACAGCGGCAGCACGGGCAACAATCTCCGCAGCTTGCCTTTCGGTTAGCAAAGCCCGCTCGATTTCATTCATGTTGTATAAATCAGTGTTCTAAAAATTGGCCTAGGCGCTAGAAGGTGGAAAACCGCCCAGATTAATGGCTAGGCGGGTAGTCTGGGCGGTTCTGGGCGGGATCTAGGCTGTCTGGGCGATTTTTTATTTTTTTTAATAAGGCTGATTGTGTTCTTATTTTATTTTTCTTTCCTATTTTTTATAAATAAACTATTTAATTGTTTTTTATTCAGTATATGTCTAAATGTAGCAAATGATGATTACTTAATGGAATTCTCAAAGGATCTGCCGGTACCAATTTTACTAATGTAGATTTTATCAAACATAACTGAGGTTATTCATGTAATTTGAAGAAAAATAAAAGAGTACACAAATTCAAATTTATATAAAGTACCCATCATGACCAACTTCAGTCATTTGAGTTTTAATAAATTTTGTTCACGATTGTTAATTTTTCATGTTTTTAAATTTTGCATATGTATATTGACATTAAATTGGATGCAATTGATAAGGTATTATGCATAAATTTTGTAAATTATTAAAGTTATAATACAAAACCTAAGGCCGCCTAGGCCCCTGGGCGCTAGGCACCTGCTCGCCTTCCGCCCAGCGCCTAGCAATTTTTAGAACACTGGTATAAATCGTTGCGTCTCACCATATCATCAATAAGATAGGCGTCCAAATGAACTACGAAAAGCTTCAGGAAACGCTCGTTGATAACCTGCTCGTCAGCGGTCAATTGCAGATTCCGCCGCTTGATAAGAACTCGAAAATACCTTACTATCTATAGACCCCGTAAATTGAAATAGTCAGAGTCGACAGACGCATAAAACCAATCCCACAACCAACCTCTGATATCATCATTGAGATTGCCAAAACACGCAGGAGAATTAAGGAAACAGGTGCGGTTGGGTTTCACGCTAAACCTCACCAAAGAATGCAAGACTCTAGCAATTAAAGGAATACTAGAAAGGATGGCCCTGGCATATGTGAAAACTATAACCCTACAACCGTTCGGGCCCATCTGAGCAGGAGGAATACCCAGAAAATCTAGATTAGACCAAAATAGCTTCGGAACTAGAAACCAAAAATTGACATAGAACTTGTGAGGGTAAAGCGCAATATATCCCTTCATCAGACAACAAGGATTGTCATTTTCATGAGGAAAAAAATGATCTCAAGGTCGAAAGGCAAAACATAGTTGAAACGGACACTATTCAAGGTAGCCTGAGAAGCATTCTTTGGGGGAAAATGAGCCTCACAGGTAGCAAGCTGATCATCGTCCAGTAGGTCGCCAGAAGACATCGCAAATAGGCAAGAAAATACAAAAAAGGCAATAGGAAAGAAGAAATAACACTAATAACAAAGATGACGTAAAAAGGGAGCAAAGTAGTCACAACACCTTTTATACAACCAAACAAAGAAAAGATATTGCTAACGGAGCGACATACGGGACATAATGGCGCGCTAAACTCCCAGAAAATGTGCTTGAAAAATGAACAAACAACGAAGTAACCGAGAGGATCAACCGACCAAAAGTTATTAACAACGTTAAGTTCAGTATAGAAGCACAATCGAAATACCAACGTTCACACAGTTAGTGGATACGTGAACATACCCACTAACTAAGGGGGGAGTAGCTGATGATACATCAAAATAGACCGAACATCACGGTCGTACATATGGCATAGGGATCCATCACGAGAATATAACGCCCAATCTATTAAGTCAGCTCATAAAGCCCAAGAAGAATAGAGCCGATTAAAGATGCCCAGATAAAGCCCGCCATCGAGAAGACTTAAACGAGGGCCCGAATCCAGGCCTGATTGAGTCAAAGCCCGAATCCAGGCCCGACACGAGTTTTCTCATAAAGAAGAGGAACGCTGCACAAAAAAAAAGAGTTGTGGAGGGATACACATCCACGAACGCATATCCATTAAAGATGCGATTGTTACAAGAAACATCTCCTTCTGTTGCGCCTCAATGCTTAAGTCACGCAGAGAGTTAACTACGACCACTATAAAAGGTAAATGGAACATTCGACAAAGGGATGCAACTTTAATTGAGTTTTGTCCAGATTTACTTCCTTCTTCCAACAGAGTTACTAACTTAAGCATTAGAGTGCCTTCGGCCACCAAAAAGGTGGTCATTGGCAGTCTAACGATTGTTTTGCAGGTCAAACTCTCAGGAAGACGATTTTTGGACGCATCAATGTGAATGCCTCCAAATATAGGGAAAATGTAGAAGTAAAGTTAAAATAGGGGAAATTCTAGGGGTTCCCTTGGAGATGCTCTAAGTAGTTAAGAATTTGAAAAATCAATTAAAATAGTAAACACATTTATTATCAATTATCAGAGGAAATAAGAAAAATAAAAATTATCATGGCATGGCAGGTTGATGGGCTATGAATTGCAGGTGAGCGAGCGAGCATGGCTTGTTTGATGGATAATGCGGTGCGATCATAGCTATTGAATTTCTCTTCTGCAGGTTGAGAAGAAAAAGAAAAAGAGATATTTTAGTCTTGTCCCCTCTTAATTGATGATAGTCAAATGGTGGACCAAACCATCCTCCACAATTGGTCATGTATCTACAGCAAGGGAGGTCCGTTACCACACCAATGTGCATCCAATGGCTGGCTACACTCTTTACTCGCATTCCATTTAATTTTACCGTTAAATAACAAGTCAATTGGATGTACACTAGTGGGGGTAAAAAATGGAAAAAATAATTTTTTTTTTTAATGCACACCTATATCCCACCTAGCCCTTTCTCCTCATCTCTTAAACTTTTCTGGTTATTTACATTTTGGGTATGCATAATTTAGGTGTAATTTATATTAAGTATAAATTTTTTACATAATTACACATTTAATACAAAATTGGGTCTTGACTGTTTGCTCAATAACGTTGATCGAAATCAGACGTGCCACATTCACTAAAGACCCAAATTCCGTCAATAAACGTACCCAAATTGCAATTATAGAAAAAAATATGGTACCCAAAATGCAAAGAACTGAAGGGTATTTAGGTATTTTTCAGGCTGCTAATTTTTCGTAACTCTTTCGAAAGTTGGTCACATTGAATGTCGATTCACCCAAGCTTCTTCTTGGTCATATCTCATTCAACTTCAACAATCTTTAAATCATTCTTCAACACCCCTAACTCTCTTGAAGTGACTTTCAACCCTAAATTTCAATTGAGCTAGCCTTGTCTTTAACTACCCTACCTCTCCCCTTATTGGCTAGAGTGCAACCAAGGCCTTTCTAGCCTTCGGTTGCCTTTTGTGTGGACACAATGATATCTCTTTTGCTATTGACCATGTCTCTCCTAGAGATGGCAATGGGGCGGATCCTTGAATTTGTCCTGCCAATCCGTTTATTTTGTTATTTAAAAACCATCCATACTCCACACGGATTGGTGAGTATCCAGCCCGCTCCGCCAATCCTTTTAGACTTGTCATGTATCACGGTCATTGAGGATGATCTCATTAGACAAATATTGGATGATGATTCCAACTTGTCAGTGAAATGGTGGTTAAGATAGTATGCAAACTCTCGAAAAATCCACAATTTTGTACAATAAGCAATCCTTGACCAGCCTCGGCAAAAAGTTGATGCTTGGTCCGCTTGGTGCAAGAGATGGAAAAATCAAGGTAGTGATTTGTGACACATTAAATCAATATCTAGTTAGAAATCTTTGACGATAGATTTATCCATGAAGATTGAATAGTCGTAGTTATAGTAATAAAAATCTGCTACGAGAGTTGGATGCATGAAAAATTGTTGTCTGTTCCAGTTGTTTATCTTCATCTTTTGATTGTATCTATGGACGTCCACATTGATGAATGAGTATCATGCTTTTAGCAGTTTAGTTTAGATGTTTTGAAGTCGAGTAAGAAGGTTTTGACGTAAGCATCGAAGTCTTTGCCTGTGATTTTATCTTGGTGCAAATTGTCGATAGATAGATACGGTTTGCATCGAGGTTGGAAGGCTTCCGTAATCGAAAAAATAGAATAAATGAGGGGTGGTAGAAAAAAAAAAGTGGGACATTGAAAGGGAATGGCTACTTGTCATGTCCATGTCAACATAACACATATAGTGTCCTAGGTGGAAGCCGCCTCACATCTGCAAGTTGCACCATCTGTCCTCTGACTCAATGACCAGGTCAAATTTTTTTCACACGTCATCTATCTGTCTCCAATAACATTTTTTTTTTTAATTGATTACGTGATAAAAAAAAAAAAAAAAAAAAACTTTTATTTGACTATGTTGCACCGTGTGAGCCCTAATGAGGATGAGGAAGCAAGTTGGGGAGGTGTTACAGTAGTCATAGTTTTTAATTTGGGGGGTGATGGTAAATAAAATGAGATCTTCTTTCTGAAAATAATGAATTCAATCCCGATCAAAACGATCATCAGTGGAGTCGGTCGACAAAGGAAAGGGAAAAAAAGAAAGCAAAGCCAAAGTCCTCTTTCTCTCTCTCCTCGCTTTCTTTCTCTCTCTTGTCTCCAAGCGAAAACAAAAGGAAGCTCCCTCGCTCACTAATAGTTTTCTTCTAATTTTACTTATTAATAATATAATTTGTTTTTGCTGCCTTGCCCAGCCCTCCCTCTTTCGGTCTCTCTCTCTATGGGAGAGAAGAAGAATAAGAAGGCAAACGCAAACTGTTGTTGGAGCAGCAACAGCAGCTATTGAATCGTGAATCGCGGAACGATCGAAGAAGAAAAGACCTCCTCCTCCATTGATTCTCTTCTTCTCCAATGCTGGATTCAAGAAGATCTCCGGAAAGACCACAGAATCCGAATCTCTCTTCCTCCATCTATTCTTGTGCTTCTTCAATCTCTCGTCCTTGTTGTGGATCTGGATCTGGATCTGATGGTGAAGGTTGTAGGAAGATGTGTAGATAGCAATAGCAATGTTGTTGCGGTGATAAGGAAAGAAGAAGGAAGACGAGGATGCAGCTTCATTTGTCTCCTAGCATGAGAAGCATCACGATCTCAAGCACCAATGGGTTTCTGGACTTGATGAAGATCAAAGTCGCAGCTCGTCACATCTCTTACCGAACCCTATTTCACACAATTCTCATTCTCGCCTTCCTCTTGCCTTTTGTTTTCATTCTCACTGCTGTCGTTACCCTCGAAGGCGTCAATAACTGCTCCTCTTTAGGTACGTACCCCTTTCTTTCTTTCAGATCTGCTTCCCTCTTTACCCCCTCTCCCTCTTATTTATTTATTTCATGCAAAATTTTGCAATAACCTGCCTGCCTGCCGACAAATGCATTCATTCGTTATATTGGATTCAAATTACCATTAGATCTGCCTGTGTTTTCTTTTGTTTTGATTTCTATACAATTTCAATCATTAGTCCAAGCTGCATCTTCTCTTCTTATAATTGCATTTCATCATTAGCTGTATATGCACTTATTAAAATGTACCTCCGTTTTTACTTTCTCACCCTCTATCTTCGTTCATCGTTAATACTTCAGATTTTAGAAAATTCAATCAGAAAACTAGGGTTTCAATGTTCCTTCCAGGGGACATTTTGCTTCATTTTTATCCGGGAGAGAGTTTATTCTAACTCACTTAATTACTGAGATATGCATATCATATTAATATGTACAACAACAACTTGATTCGTAACCCAAGATTCAGACTACTCTTCTGCACCTCAAAATAACTTGATAATTATAATTCATGCCGTTGGTAAAGATCAACTTAGTTTATGTGCGCTAAAATTTCATTTTAGTACAATCTCATGTTCTTTTTAAGTCATAACATCGACCATACAATGAATGAGGTACAACTTCGTACTTCAAGAGAAAAAGAGAAACTCTCAATTCTAATTTTCTCTGTTGTTGGTTATTCTGTCTAGTAGTTTTCAGTTATTTTAAAAGTTTTCTATCTTTTCTTAAAAACAGGGTTGATTCTCATTATATATATTTTTAACAATAAATGCTGTTTCCGGTGCTCTAAATTGTTATATTGATTTATAACATGTTATATCTGCTTCAGATTGTCTAGGAAGGCGATTGGGGCCAAGGCTTCTTGGTAGGACTGATGATTCAGTGGTAAATATCTTTCTTTGGTTGCATAAATAAGTTCTCTTCTAGCTGTCTAGAGTCAAAGCTCAATGAAGATTTTTTTTTTTTCACTTTTTCCACGGCTTTGTCTTTCCATCTCTCTCCTGTTTGGTAGAAGAAACGTTGATGTTGTTTTTTTAAGAACTGCCCCGCTCTTTTGTTTATGCAGAGGCTTGTTAAAGATTTATATAAGATCCTCAATCAAGTTAATACAGAAGACATCCCAGATGACCTGAAGCTGCCAGCCTCGTTTAGTCAACTAATCTCTGAGATGAAGAATAGTCATTATGATGCCAAGACATTTGCTCTCAAATTAAAAGCAATGGTATATCCCTAACCTAGAGAAAAGCCCTTGCATTCTTGAATCTATTTTCTCGTGTTAAAATATATATATATATATATATATATATATATATATATATATATATATATATATATATATATATATATATACTTTTTTTTTCCTTGGTATTTTGTTTCAGTTTTAGCAAAAGCTATTGTAGAAACACTGCATGTAACAAAAAGATTAAGGGGTTTTACCACTTTCAAACAAGGATTGTGATTTCGTTTTTTTGAGTTAATTTCGGTCTCCTGATTTTAAGAAATATTTCGGTATATAAAAAAAACGTAAAAATTTCGAGGATACATAAAATATATATGATGAATTTCGAGGGTATATGAAATATGTGAAAAAAAGTAAGATGCAAGTAAATAAATCTTTTGAACACATTAAATGAAGCCTAAATACTAAGAAATGAGACAAACATGAAAATCAGAGACTGGTTTCAAAAATCAATATATAAGTAGAAGAAATGATAATTAGATAATATGGGGTGGTTTCAAAAAATCAATTAATAATACGAATAAACCCTGAAATTTATGAAAAATCCCAAAATTTTTCGAAAAAATCCTCAAAAAAATGTAATTTTTAGTAGTTGATTTTTGTATTTTTACAAAAGATTTTCGAAATTAACAAAAAAACCCTCGAATTTTTTCCTGTCCTTTTTCTTTTCATAATTTCAAAAGGACGAAATTTTCGCTGAAATTTTGCGAGATTTCGTGAAAGCTCATTCCTTGCTTTCAACGAAGGAAAAAAAGATGAATATATGGACTCCATCACTGGAATCAACTCCCCCTTTTGAAAGCGAATTTTTATAGGGGCAGCATTAAGTCAATATCAAAAGAGGGAAGTCTTCAATTAACTGATTAATTTTCACATCCAGGATCGCACCTAGTATTAAGTTCCTTAAGACCCACTGATAGGCAGAGAAAGAGCCCTAGTTCACATGTCTTAGAAAATTCATGGATTACAGAAGAGTTGAAGACATATACCATAAGTAGGAGCCTAATATAGGAAATGGGCCTTAGAATCATGGTATAAAAAACGCATTGAGACTAGCCTTGCATTCCATGACTGAATTGAGGTTTATGTACCGAGGCACAATGAGACTTATGCCTCAATTACATCTTGTTAATAACCCCCCCTCCCCCATCTCTCTAGTAAATTGGAATATATTAACATGGTTAAATTATTGGCTTCTGTGTGAAAAACAATAAACATTTAAATTCAATGGGTCTGTTTTGGGGACAATCAGGTATGATACTCCGCATGTGCAATGTGGTTGGCATATCTTGGATGCTCATAAGACGCTCAAAGTCTTAGATCTCTTTTTTATTTTTATTTTTTTATATTTGGTTTTTGAGCAAGACGAGTTCGCCGAGCATGGGTGAACAAACCTCCCAAAATTATTTTCCTTCTGTGAGGACCGACAAACAAGTAGAACGAGAAACTAGGCTTCTTCCACGTACTTTTGTGCCATAACATGACATTATTAGATGAATTGCACAATCCATGCCAACTTATTTTCTTTTTTATTTCAGCGAAACACTAATTGGGATTATATTAAAATATAAAATTCCTGAGAAGCTTATGAGGACAAAATGTCATCCTTGAATCAGAATTATATTATTATTATTATTATTATTAGTGCTATTATTACTATTATTATTGTCATTATTATTATAACTACTACTACTATTATTAATATTACTTTATTTCTTGACACCAATCATAATTCTTTCGCACAACCATTTCTCTTAGTTAATAAAACTCCATTCATTCACAACTCATTATGCCTCTAGAGAAGAGGAAGAGGGGAGAGCACCTCATTAGAAAATAGTGGTCACACCTGGATGTTAACAGGGCATAGAAAGAGTAAGTGACAATATGAACTCCGGGTGTTCGCATAGGAAATGGTTAGAATGTGACCCATGCACTATCGTCTATACTTTGAAGTTGATGCGAGTGGAACTTTTTCCTTAGAAAACAATTTGGGGTTGAAGTTTAACCCTCTAGAAGAGTCAACTACGATGAGGTGTGTAGCTACTATTGACACAGGAGTAGATGCCCTTTGCCAAGGCCAAATGTTTTCTACCACCGTGTAGAGTGTTTTGTGATTGCAACAAGTTAATATTACTCGGAACACTTCTCATCCTCAGAGTCCTCTGCCTAGGTCAGAGTCCCAAGCAATTCCCTCATCCAAATTTTTTCTCATGGAGATAGTGAATACGTCTTCGAAAATCGATCATATATAATTTTCCAATAGAGAAAGTAATATGACTTCAGAACTTGGACTAAGGTTCACGGTGGCTCTCCACAAAGTACGAGCATAGGGGTGTCGATGCCCTTGGTGTATTTTGATAAACAAGGCACGACCATAGGGGTGTTCACCAAATTACGTCACGTTGCACGTCCTCTAAATTTTTGAATTGATGGATTATGTCTGTCAAATATGAATATGATTTTATCCTTTGGATATGGATCAATACTAGCATATTACTCGTAAAATTGGTACTCCACATTTTTTTTCCTGCATGTATTCAGCACCCCAACATCCTATCATTTATGTCATTTAAATTCAATGGAAAACTGGATTTGCAAACTAAACAACTTGAGGTGTGTTAAGATTCAAGCCTATTTTATTTAGGGTCAAACTCGTTCAAAAATTTCAATCGGTTGGAAAACACATTTTTAAATCATGGGAGTAGGATCTCCCTAAACTCACTCCCCTAAACTATGGAGTTCAAGTTCTTTGTTTGTATTTCCCCGAAATACGTATTTTAAAATTTTAGTTTTTATTAATCATTGGTTTCATTGGAAATAATTTTAAAAATGCAACTCAATGATACTAAGTACATAGTTATGATATTTTTAAGTTTGGGAAAGAAAAACTCAAAACTCTCTTTAAATCACATGTTCCACTCAATTATTTCACCTTTTTGTTCATTCGTTTTTGCCCATGCCATTGTAGCGCATTGGATAAAATATTATCATAGCCATTTTTGTCTCCAATTCCTTAATTCGTTATGAATAGTAAAACCCTATTATGGTTTGTTATATAGATATTGATTTTTTTAATACCAAAAAATGATTATAAAGATCTAATGTTGTTCACAATATTGATTTAAGGGAAAATTGTTGACACTCTTTTCCTAGATTGATGCGTTGATATCCAAATTGAAGACTTGTTATTTTCACATGCTCGTTTTATTCAAATTTTTGTATAACATGTGATATTGCTAAGGATATCCAAGTTGGTCGTGGTTTATATCCTGAATTTCACAGGTTCTTATTGATTTAAGATATACCTTACAAATGAAGTTTCAAGGATATAGTTGAAAGGATTTTATGAATTTCTCTAAGCATATTTATTTTGAGGCTAGTGGTTACATTGAATTAGGAACTTTTTAGAAGGATGTTGTTTGCTCTTTTTGAAGAGAGATATAGAGATGCATTGTTAATTGAACGAGTCTTGTTGAAATTTTTTATAACTTTTTTATTTCTTATATTATTCCTTTATTACTCTTTCTATTTCTATAAGTTCGTGTTTGATTATAACACTTTTTCATAAAAAATGGAGTTTCATGATATGCTGTTCTCAAACAGCAAGGATAATAGATGGAATAATTCCAGACAACAAGAAATGAGAGAAACAGAATTGGAAAACTTGCTATTGACAGAAAAAGATAGTCTCTACAAGATGTTCAGGCTTTCGAGAGGCATGTCTCTCCTCAGATAGAGCAATAGCTCAGTTTATCAGAATTCGACACCCCCTCAATTGTACTTCCTACATCTATTTATACAATGTGTGATTCCATCATTCAAAGCAACAACTTCTATTACATCAGATAACAACTTGACCAAATGCCACCTGCAACACAGTTGTTGAGAGACCAGCAACAACTTGATAACTACATTCTGAACCAATTTGACTTGAGTAAACAGAGCACTCTTCTTGACAGAACAGCAACAACACATAAAGTAACAGAATAACCACTTGCTTGCTAATCCTTCCCCTGGTTGTTAGATGGTTCCATCCTCTTGCTAATCCTTGCTGGTCTGGCCCTTGTTGGCTCATTGCATTTCCCTGGTTGTGCTGCTGCCTACGCCAAACTGGGGTTCTATCAATTCCTTCCCCCAAAACAAACACCTTGTCCTCAAGGTGAAACTCCGGAACTTGCTGTCTAATTAATACAAAATCTTCCCAAGTATCCTAAAAAATGGGCAGCCCTTTCCACTGAATTAGAACTTCTTCAGGAAAGCGGCTGCTCACTGATTTGGGAACGACAGTCCAACACCTTCTCCAAAAGATAAAACTCATTCTCAAAGCCTACAACAGTTTTCAAGTTACATTCATCTTTCAAGGTCTTTGAAACCCTTCGTAAGGTCTCTCTGAAAGAATACTCCCAAGCTTCACCAGGTTTAATTTGCATGTCAGCTAAAACCATTTCTTTATGTTGTGCCCATGGAAGCCTCCACTTGGTTGACAAATCAGGTATCAGTCTGATCTCACCAACATCAGTAAGATTAGGCTCCTCAGTTGGTCCATCACTAAATGAAGTCATCCCCATTCAAGCAAAAGTTAAACCTACACCTTTCTTCTTGACTACATCATAGAACCGCTTTAGCGGAACTGCCTCTAGTGCCCGATCAAACTGGCCAGCTTTTGCACATGTCTTTATCAAGGCACCAACAGTAACATGATCTGGATCTACATCTTTTGGTATTTCAAGCTTTCTGGAACAAGTTTCTTGTCTGGAGTTATGGGTTCCCAACCTGTCTTCTACTAATGAAGTTTGCTGCCCCAAACCCACACCTTCCGCCTCCTTGGATTGCTCCAAAGAAGAGGCCCTTCGTGAGGATCTTTCAAGGAATTTACTCAACCGTTCTAGTCCCTGTGCAAAGGACTGCATTGTCCTTCTCATCTCCTCTTGAAGTCTCCTTTGCTCTTCCAAAAGATCTACCCTTGCAGATATCGTACCCTGACTTGTAGTCTTTCCTGTTATCCCAAGAAAACTGCTCTGATACCAATTGATATGATCTGCTGTTCTCAAACAGCAAGGATAATAGTCTCTACAAGATGTTTAGGCTTTCGAGAGGCCCGTCTCTCCTCAGACAGAGCAATAGCTCAGTTTATCAGAATTCAACACCCCCTCAATTGTACTTCCTATATCTATTTATACAATGTGTGATTCCATCATTCAAAGCAACAACTTCTGTTACATCAGAGAACAACTTGACCAAATGCCACCTGCAACACAGTTGTTGACAGAGTAGCAACAACTTGATAACTACATTCTGAACCAACTTGACTTGAGTAAACAGAGCACTCTTCTTGACAGAACAACAACATCACATAAGTAACAGGATAACCACTTGCTTGCTAATCCTTCCCCTGGTTGTTAGATGGTTCCGTCCTCTTGCTAATCCTTGCTGGTCTGGCCCTTGTTGGCTCATTGCATTTCCCTGGTTGTGCAAACTGGGGTTCTATCAGAATCATAGTTATCAAACCATTTATCGTATCGTGTATCGGAAACTTAAATTTAAGATACATGTATTGTTTATATATGTTGCAAAAATAAATATATAGTTATATAAGTGTATATTATATATTTAAGCATATAAAAGACAAATAAGACTTACTTAAGTAAGGAGGTCTTAAAAACATTTAATTGATATATGACTGACTTGTGGGACACATATTTGCAAGCTATTGCCTACTGTCCATCCATTCATGTTATAAGGATGGTACATCCCTGCATCATCTTATATCATTGTATTGTAATCTATTATGTACTGTCTCGATTAGGTTTAGATATAACATATATCGTGTATCCTATTGTGCATATCGTAATATATTGATAACTATGTTTGGAACATTTGAAATTTTGTGGAAGTATGGGGCCAGTAACCAAAAATTGAGATGTTAGGTTTAGACTCTTAACATATTTTGTATACTTATACTTCCGATGGTATTCTTAGATGAAGGCAATATGGTACAATAATAAAAAGTGAAAACCCACTTTATAAAGAGAATCATGTATATCAGTCTCGATATGGTGGTGGATTCTGGAGAGTTGAGTCACTGCTGAGAAATATGACAACTTAGTAGGGACACACATTAATTAGTAAAGGAACTTGAAGGAGAACTTGAATGATCCTTGCATTGGGAAAGTTGGGATAAGAGGAACTTTCAGATAGGAAAATATATTTTTCTCACAGGCCCAAAAGATGGGCACTAGCTTCGAGTGTAGTGAGGCCAAAGCAAGTATGCTTCTCGATGACTATGTTGATGAGTTGAGGCAAAAAGAAATCTAAAGAAGGAAAACAACTATTGGGGGATGAATGTAATTAGGAAAACTAAGATTCTAATGAATCAAGATTTCCCTAGCATATCTAGTAGGGAGAGACATCAAACTCCTTGGATTGACTTTCATGAACGATGTCTCATCATTTTTATCTTCAAGATGATGAATAAGTGAGTATGAGGGGATGAACATGGGCGGTATTAGTGGGACCTGGTTTGTTGGGTTAGTTGTAAGATTGTGACATGATTTGTTGTATGGTTTCCTTTGTTGTTTTCGATCTATCTTTGAGAACATAAAAGCTCTCAAGGGTATCCTTATAGGCATCCTTGTATGTCATTGTGGGATAGGCGATAAATCAGGAGTTGGGAAAGAACACACACCCACCAATACCAAGAAGTTGAAGAAATGGGTGGCAATAAGAAGGATTTGCTGCCCTAACAACCGCTTTTCCATCACTGAGAGAAAAGTATAACAATAAATGAAAATATACAACATGCAACGAGCAAGGTTTTTTTTCTCTCATTATAATTAGGTCGATGTACTTTTATTAGATTTCTTTCTATCCAAGCATACACCACAATATAATCCTTACAGCTAATATTACCTTCAAGAAGAATGAAGGCTGACCCATCTTTCACTTTGTCCTCACATTCTTCAGCCTCTTTCACTGTGCTGCAGCGACACAAAAAATCTCTTTAAACCATTGAAACATTGCAGGTAAATGGTTGCTTCGAGGAGTAGATCCTCTTAAAAAAGCAAAATTACATCTACAATACTGTGAAAACAATATATGAAAACATTTGAAATCTTTTTAAGCATGGCGTATGTAACCACGACACTATTTCTACAAGAAAAATCATGTCGATATGGATCGCATCAGATACTCGTGTCGGCACTCATGAATACTCCCATTGGACACTCCATGCTTAAATCATCAACTTTTTCGCATGTCTTTGAAAATTTTCAATTTTTTATTAATGTTAACATCACATTATGGCAAGTTAGTATTACATGAGAGTCAATATTGACTTACAAGTGAATAATATGTCTAATAGTTCAAAGCTTATTGTTGAAAAGTAAATAATTCTTAAATGTATAAGCATGTTTCCTAGCATATCTCGTATTGTGTTTTTTTGGCCAACATGTCCGACACTTTGTACGAGTGTTAGATACCATAGAGCATGTCTAATAACCTAAAATGAAAATTCAACATTATTAAAAAATATATATTTGGATCCTTATTTTCTAAATCTTTGTAAGTTTTAATTAGCTAACCTGATCCCAAGTATTTTTGTGAACTCCTTGAAATATATTGTGCTTAGATGAGTGGTCGCAAATGGGTTTCTTTAGCAAGGTATGGACGACAGTCGACATCAAAGATGCTTTGATCTGGACGTAAGTAAAAAGCAAAAATTGTATGCAAATAATAGAGAATTAGCTCGACACCTTGGTGGCTTCTTACCTTAATATTTGTGTTCTTTATTTGATTTTAAGGATGATCGAATGAGTGATGAATCTGTGGATTGCGATGCAACCATACAATGTTTTTGTCCATTATGTGAGTAGGTTTTCTATGCTATATACTAGATTGCGTTGTCTATTTTCTCGGATGGAGCATTGTAGTCAAGGCGACCGCCTAGGTGTGACTCAAGGTGTTTTTACAGGAATCCGCCTTAATGTGAGGGAATGTGGTGCGGTAAAATAAGGTATCCGCATTTATGCGCCTCAATTCGCCTATACCACCTCGGGCATATTTACATGGTTATTATTTTATGTTTAAGTTTCCATATTCATGTCATTTCTTACATATTATAAGCCCAAAAGTCAAAGCCAAAACCCACTCTCTATTATTAGATAGTCATTTAGGGTTTGAGATTTTGAATCACAAGAGGTTTTAGCAGTCAAGAGGATGCGGGAAGAAATAAGTGCAGATCAATTGATATATCGTGGGGTCAATATGCACAAGCTGTTGGAGTTGGTGAAGGATCATCACAACCACGTAGAAGTTCTAGAAATAGTACAACTCCAAGCAACTTACTCATGAAAAAGGTTTTGCTACACCTGCATCTACGTTTACACCATTGCGATTATTGGATTTAGAGGAATTCATGGCTGATTTCAAGATGATGAAAATTATTATGTTCAAGAATTTGGTTATGAAGGGGTGAATGAGTGAAATTGTGAGAAATGAGAAGTTGGTGAATCAGTTTACAATATGTTTTGATGTTTTTTTTTTCTGACTTATTTATTATTATTTTTTTAATGATTTGCAAGTTACTTGACACTTATGTAGTACATCGTTTTGCTATGCTAAGTAAATTTATTATGTCCCTTTTAGATTCTAGATAGTTGGGTGATTTATTATTATTTATTTATTTTTACATATTTGCTTATTGTAACTTATCAAAATGTGCATGTATATTATTATATATTATAAAATGATGATATATCCTGATATGCTTTATTTTATTATAAAAAAAATCTAAAACAAATGTTAAGACCGCCTTGCGTCACTGAGGCATACGCATCGCCTTGCACCTCAGGTGTTTTCAGGCGTGTGCGCCTCGCTTCCGCCTCAATGCCTTAACTACAATGGGATGGAGATCTTCGAGCATCAATAGTTGAATTGGATACATACATTAGGTTCAATATTGGACATGAGTTCATGTTCAACAACAATCCCATGGGGTGCAGTCAAGAATGTCCAAGTATACTATCACCTTGGACAATGAGGTGCCCACTTCTATGTTGCATTATAGGCATCTTAATGATGGTGGTGTGTACACATGCGTTGTGGGAGGGTGTTTTGGGAAGCGCGTGGGGTGGGGGGTTGTTTAAAACATAACATTTTATAATGTAGAAAATTCCGTAATTATCATTCAATTAAATTTTATGTAAATAACATGTCAAACCTATTAGGCTACCACAATTTGCCTTACTTCCTGGAGAAAAAAAAACTCTTTTGCAAAACTCAGTGAACCTTAGTCCCTCTTTATCCCCTTGCACAAAAACAAGGCACTGATTATTAATGACAAAGGCTGTAGAAATAATGGTTGAACATGTTTCAGTTTTTAGTCCAGAGGAATACATATTTCTATCATGCAATGCTGAATAACTATGATCTACGGGGTCTATGTATAAAGTAAAACATTATGATATGCTTGATAGCAACATGGGTGTTGGTGGTGAACTTAGTTGGATTGAAGTTAAAGAATTATGTCTACATTTTATTAAATTTTGTTTACGTTTTTGTTGTTATTTTATTTTATGTTATTGCTTGAAGTTTCTAGTTATTTGAGTAGAACTAGCTACTTATTGTTAAACTTGCAATTTCCACATATATTTCATCTAGGGAACTTTGTCTATGCAGATGGAGAAATTTGACAGGGAGGTCAGAGAATCTAAGTTTGCAGAGTTGATGAACAAACATTTTGCAGCAAGTGCCGTTCCAAAAGGAATACACTGTCTTTCTCTGCGTTTGACCGATGAGTATTCCTCCAATGCTCATGCTCGAAGACAGTTACCATCTCCAGAGTTACTCCCATTGATTTCTGACAACAGTTACCAACACTTCGTCATGGCAACAGATAACATCCTAGCAGCTTCAGTTGTTGTCTCTTCTACTGTCCAATCGGCTGTTAAACCTGAAAAAGTTGTCTTCCATGTCATTACTGACAAGAAGACTTATGCGGGTATGCACTCATGGTTTGCGCTGAACCCTCTCTCACCTGCCATTGTTGAGGTAAAAGGAGTACACCAGTTTGAATGGTTAACAAGAGAAAATGTACCTGTACTTGAAGCCGTAGAGAGCTATCACGGGATAAGAAATTACTACCATGGGAATCACATTGCTGGGGCCAACCTCAGTGACATTACTCCAAGGTCGTTTGCTTCTAAATTGCAGGCCAGAAGTCCCAAGTACATTTCAATACTAAACCATCTCAGAATATATCTCCCAGAGGTAATTGAATGCATTCAGAATCTTTATCATTGCTAGTCATGGAAATTTGGAACTTTTGTTTCTTGAACCTAGAATATGTAGAGTGTAAAGAGCGTAGAGTCGCTTTAAGTAATGGGTTAACTCCTGTGTAACACCAATTGCGACACTTGTCATTAATCAACATGGATACAAGGTGCCTGACACCATTGACTAAGAAAATGCCACAAGGGGAGTTGGGGACACATTTGAATATTATCCTATTGTTTATTTTTTCAACTATAAACTTGATTTGATTAGATCCCCAAAATTTCGAAGGTCTTTCTAACCATAAAGAAAATGCTTCTGAACTCTTGAGAATTTGTCTTTATGCTTCTGATTGGGCCCTGTTTGTATTTTTAGCAAGGATAGCAGTTGTGTGTTGCACTCGTGGGGGCATGGATGAGTAATCATTACTGTGAACCACAATTTAAATTATAATATAATTGGGCAAGTATTGATAGATTTGCATAATCTTTCTTATCTTTACAGTAAGCAATAGTCCATATCTTGAATTTGTTGTGTTGTGTTTTTTATGTAAATAAGAAATAGGACATGGGAAAGGGTCGATCATCTCCTAGCATTTGGAAAACGAAATATGTTTCCTTTTACTGATAAATGTATATTTCAATGTTATTCACGCAATGTTGGGATTTACCGGGGCACTCATCATCATAATTCCTTTGCCTTGTAATATCTTTTTGTGGGTATTCTTGTCGTCACAAATTCGTGATAACTGATCTGTGTGCTGTGTATATGACAGCTGTTTCCAAACCTTGACAAGGTTGTCTTTTTAGATGATGATGTGGTGATTCAGCGTGACCTATCACCCTTATGGGAGATTGATCTTGAGGGCAAAGTGAATGGAGCTGTAGAAACGTGTAAAGGAGAGGACAAGTGGGTAATGTCCAAACATTTCAAGAACTACTTCAATTTTTCTCATCCTCTCATTTCAAAGAATTTAGACCCCGAGGAATGTGCATGGGCTTATGGGATGAACATCTTCGATTTGCAAGCATGGAGGAAGACAAATATAAGAGACACATATCATTCCTGGCTGAAGGAGGTAAGTTCTGAAGTACAAGTACTCATATAGATATCACTCAATCTGAGAGATGCCATGCTAATTCTTTTGTTACAAATTGCCTGTATCTCTTCAGCTTGGATCCCTGAATTTGGTCAAGTCCATTTGGGTTGACTTTTTTTTATTGTCGTCTTTCTACTTGTGCAGCCTTTAAGAATTTGAATTGATTCTACTATAGATAGGCAAGTACAGTAGTAGACACTTCACAATTCTCATCTAGACTTAACTAATTATGTATTTTCTTGTTTCAGAATCTGAATTCAAACTTGACAATGTGGAAACTTGGCACTCTACCCCCTGCTCTTATAGCATTCAAAGGTCACGTTCATTCAATTGACTCAACATGGCACATGCTAGGTTTGGGTTATCAGAATAAAACTGATGTTGACAGTGTGAAGAAGGCTGCTGTAATCCACTACAATGGCCAATGCAAACCATGGCTAGATATTGGCTTTGAGCATCTCCGACCGTTTTGGACAAAGTACGTCAATTACTCCAATGACTTTGTAAGAAACTGCCACATCATGGAATCGTAGTGGACTTACCTAGAAGGCAGAAAGAAGAAAATTCATAGACAAGACAAAACAAGACAAAGATACAATGTGGATGGAGAGCATTAGTTATGTGCTCGAGAGTTCCACATGATTTTTCAAAGAAAAGATGATGGATTTCGCCAAGCAGGTAAATGCTATGGGATCCAGATACTCTGCTGTCTCTCCTAGTTAAAAAGAACGCATTGCTGGAATGCATGAGAGAAATTCTTTTATTGTGTAACATAGCAATCATCCATGTTTTGCTTTTTCAATCAAGGAAGGCTAGTTTTTCCCTTTTATCACCCTTAGGGCTATTGGACATTTTCCCTGTTAATTGGTGCTAAAAGCACAAGGTGTCAGGTGATGCAGAATAAGGGTAATGACGGACAAGTTGGAATTACCAAGTCATGAATGAGTGACATGGAGGGCTGGCCTGGTTCTTTTGCAAAGCATGCCTGGACATCCTTTCAATATATAAATTTTTTTGGCCTATTTTCCATATTTTTGTTGGATCCCCATTTTTTGTTGTGTATTCATGTTGGAGACTATTAGTTAGTGAATGGAGATTGTTGTGTAATTGATCCCATTGAAATGGGGAACTATTCTTAGGTTATTTGTTACTATTCATAAAAAATTGGAAATGTGCAGATAATTCATTTTGCCCTCTCTTCAATTATCTGCAAATTTTTTTATTTTTATTTTTCCTTTGTCTATAGTTCAAACCTCGTGTTCTAGAAAGCTAACAGGATAATCAATCTGCCGTTGTCAAGATGATTGCAATCTGGCAAATGATTTGTTAGAAGAATGTTGATTTTTCCTGAGAAACTTGGCCAACATATGTTGCATTAGTTTTTGGTTGGTGATATTTGTTTGATTTAGTTTGTCAGAGCTTTTTGAAGGAGTCGTGGTGGAGCTGCTGGTATTCAATTTTGAAAACTGCTAGCCAACACTTGCAGAGGGACACGGAAACCATGTGTTTTCACTTGAAATTTTATTTTTGGCTTTTTATGTGGTTAGGTCAATTAATATGTAATTTTGCTTTTTTGCTTATCTCAAATGCTTTTCAAGAGAGCACTGGCTGTGAGGCTCTTTTCCCTCGGGCCACCAAAAGAAACAAGGATTAACATTTTCATACTGGCAAATTAATTTGAACTCTGCTCACAAACATAAATGAATATTAGGAACTGCAAAGTGTTTGCACTCTGCTAATCATTTTACTGACACATCACACGATGGACCTAAGCTTCTTCTTATTTTGTGGTTTAGAATCAAACCAAAATGATTAAGATAACTACATTTTAACGACTGAATCCTACTCATGAAGATGACAAAGAAAGCCCATATGTATGAGAAGAAAAAAACAAAAACAATTTTCACCTTTATCTCATTAAAAATGGAGAGTTCATAGTTTTTAGTCTTCATACTGGACTAGGTGAAATTCATATATTTGGGTGATTGTCCAAAGCGTGGAATAGTAATTGTGTATTCAAACTGATTTTTAGATTTTCAATTTTACTTTCTCAAATTCGTACTTTTTACAATAAAAATCAGTCAGTTTTAAACATTGATTAATTTTACCTAAGCACCTATAACTATATATAGACCCTAATATCTAACTTTTGGATTTCCATTTTGCCTTTCACATTTCAAATTTTTTACAATCAAAACAAATCCCTCTCAAACATTGACAAATTATATCTAAGCCCCTAACATAATTTATTTGAAGCTCCCAATTATCTATTAACTATAAGTAGGCCCTTACATCTTACTTTTGGATTTTCTATTTTGCACTCCACATTTCATACTTTTTACCAAGGATTGTGATTTCGTTTTTCGAGTTAATTTCGATTTCTGATTTAAAAAAATATTTTGGTGTGTAAAGAAAAAAGGTAAAAATTCCGAAGATACATTAAATACATATAATAAACTTCGATGGTATATGAAATATTTAAAAAAATAAGATGCAAACAAATCAATCTATTAAATATGAAATCAATATATAATTAAAAATCAGATGGTGGTTTCAAAAATCAATATATAAGTAGAAGAAATGATAATTAGAAAATCAAGATGATGGTTTAAAAAATCAATAAATAATTAGAAGAAACCCCAAATTTTTTAAAAAAAACTATCGAAAAAATGTAATTTTTGGAAGTTGGTACAAAAAATCTTGAAATTTACCAAAAAATCTCAAAAATTTTCAAAAAAAAATCCTCGAAAAAATGTAATTTTTTCTTTCTCCATTTTTCTTTTCGCAATTTCAAAAAAGCGAAATTGTTGTCGAAATTTTGTGAAATCTCATTCCTTGCTTTTTACAATCAAAATTAGTCTCTCTCAAACATTGACTAACTATGCCTAGGCCCTAATATAATTTATTTGAAGAACTTCATTTATCTATAGACTATGAATAGCCCTTACAATAGTGAGATTGTAATATTTGGTTATAATATTTAACTTTGTAATATTCTTTAACCTTTTTAGTTGATTAAATTTAGTAAAATCTCCTAAAATTTTAATTTTAACCCTAGTTTGTGATAACCGCTAAGTCCCCCCTAATCCTTTTATGTCCAAAAAAAATGGGACCGTGCCACCATTATTTTATTTTATTTATCTATTAAATTAGTAGGTGGGAGGGAAGTCTAGTTGTAACATCTCTCACATAACCTAAAAGAATTTGGTTGCATGAAATCCTATGCCATAAAAATTCACGAGGAGACATATAAATCTAAGCTAATTTGATGTTTACTCGTCAATCCACCGTTAAATTTTGTGATCAATGGTGATAATAAAAGTCTCATGCACGTGAGAATTACATGCTTTGGGGATCGCATGAAGTTTCATTCCCGACACAAACAATGTAATGGTGGAAAAAATAAAAATGAAAATCTTTTATTTCTTTCTTTCTATCGACTTCCATAGTATTAGGAGATTGGAAGGATGATGATTTGTTTCATTGACCAAAGATTTCCATGACTTTGAAAACTCCGATATCTCCTCCTTTTCTGCGAAATTTATTCATCTCTTCTTCTTACTAGAATTGTTGTTATTTTGTCACTCCAATCAACACATACTCTTCTTCTACTTCTTTGATTTCTCAGTCCCCCACCACCTCTCAAATCAGTTCAACTTCCAGTAAGACACTTTCACTCAAAATTTTCTTGAATACACAGTTCATGGTTTTTTTAGAACACCTGTTTTTCGACATAACTGGATTCATTTTATAAGTGGTCTTCTGTTCAACCTTCCTAGTGATCTTTTTCTTTGGTGTGTTCAGTGTAAAACTATGTCATGTACTTTTCGATATCTGTTTTAATACCCAAGTGAGGATTTTGGGTGTTGAAAAGACCAACAGTTGTTGTGTACTGTTTCTTTCCTCACAGATAACCACCGAGATTGAATTTCAATCTGTATTGATCTGAGAAGAGCAAAACTGGAGTCAGCTAGTTAGATCTTTTGGGTGGATTGATTTGGAAAGTCTGGTCGATTTCTGGAGATGGCTAAAACACAGGATGAACTAGAGATCAAGTTTCGGTTGACAGATGGGTCTGATATTGGCCCGAAAAGCTACTCTAGTGCAACAAGTGTTGCCGCCCTGAAAGAAAATGTCATTTCCCAATGGCCTAAAGATTGGTTAATTATAATTATTCGACTCAAATCTTCACTGCATTAATGCTTCATATAATTACGTTGAGGTTATTGTAGATTTGATTGCTTTTTATTGGATGTTAGTTTAGATAGAAAAACCACATGCTATGTCAAGTGTTGAATTATGCACTGTTTCATGACCAATTAAATTCTCCAACAAGTATCTTAATATGTCTGTTGGGATTGAATTATATGCAACACATACGAGTTTTTGTGATAATTTTTTAGGTTTGTTTGCTTTGATTCTTCATTAACTGCTGGAAGTAGTACTTTAATTCCTTGTAAAGTATTTAAAGCCTATCTTGATGATTGAGTGCACTATCCCTGTTTGACAAGTTAGATTGATTTCTCTAAAGCTATACTTAGCTACCAGCATGAGAAATTGATGTGTTGCTAAATAGGGAGAGAAAAAGGAGAGGGTTTGCATGCAGAGTACATTAGATATGCTTCAAAAGATAAAGTCCTCGAGGATTCTCTCCATATTGATTCAGCTATTCTTTTCTCTGTTGTTTTCTTATTTTCTAATTCATTTGTCATTAGATATTGAAAATGTAATAGAGACCTTGACCTTTTGATTGGAGATCAAACCACCTAGATCCTTTGATTGGGGATCAGCCACCAAATAAATTAAATAAAACTTGTATTGCTTGCCTAAGCTCTATTACATCATATGTATTTATAACTGAAAGCAAAGAATAATACTTTCTAATTGAATTCAATCCTAATTCTAATCAAACAATAACTCCTAATTCAAAACAAGCTAATATTCCCTAAATAGAATATTGTTATAACTAAGACATTCTAATCTCAAGTAAATACTAAATAGGATTGGTATCCTAACATCCCATGCCGCCTGAAACAAGGCTTGTCCTCAAGCCTGAAAATCTGGAAACGGACAAGAAACTGCTCATAGTCATCCCAAGTAGCTTCCTCCACAGGACGGTCGGTCCCCTTGTTAAGCCAGCGTGTAATGGGCTTATTATGGCTTTCAAAGAATCCTCAATCAAGTAGTCTCTCCGGGGCTTATTTGATTGGGAATTGTGTGACTTTTGCTTTGTCAAACAAGAGAGACTCCCAGTTTTAGGTACAATAAAATTAGCATTTTCAACATCAGATATGATACGGAAGTTGGTATCGAACTTTCCAGCATGTTCCCGAGCAATTAAAATAGTTGAATTTGTGTCTAATGCATTGCTATCACTGTTGTCACTGTCAACATTGCACTCACTAAGCCTTGTCATAGTAGCCCGTACATCGGCTTGCATTTTCTGATCATTGGAAGATGCATTTTGTCTAGAAGCCAAAACCCACTTCGACCAGCCATCACGCTTTCGAACTCTGTCATCCTGAACTTCTACCTTACTAGAACTATGCATTGCATCCAAAATTAAAGAAATGTCTGTAGTCATTCTCTTCACTCTATTAAAGTCAGCAATGTTGGTTATCGGAACCCATCCTTGGTCATCCATCAAAGAAATCAAGTGGTTGTCCTTTTGCAAATTCTCATTACTGAAATAATACTCAATTTGCTTAACAATATTAGCCCTCAAAATCAACGTCTCTGAGGCAGTTGCAGGAATCCAAGTATGTGGAATAACGCGAAGAGGAGGTCCTCCTAATGCACTTGGATGATGATACATATGGGTAGGGCTAGAAAAATAAGGGCCCTCCATAAGCCCTGGACTAGGACCAAGATAGGGAGGGGGCCACACAAAAGGCCATGGTCCACTTCGATGCATGCTAATATTTTCTCTCGGATTGAATGCTCGATGATGGCGCCGTAATTTATTTAAACGACCAGCATGTTCTTGTGCAACTTGTCTCCGATTAGCAAAATTGTCAGCATATGCATTGGTTTCTCTCGGTGGAGGTTGAAAGCTTCTATTGTAATCCATAGCACCAACATGACCAAGTGGTGCACCAAAAGTATGCGCGGGGGTTCCATATGGAGATCTTAACATATGAGGATCGAAGTTGCCAGGATAATGTTGGTAAACATGTTCATGTACTGGAATGTGTGGAATAGGTACAACTGGTTGAAAAACAGGCAGCATTGGTGGTACGTGATAAGGTATGATTACAGGAAAGGGTGGCACGCCATTTGAAGGATGGTTACACTTAATAATACCCGCTTTCGAATGATGGGCCGGTGGTTGTTTATGGTAAGGATTATGGCTACCAAACCCACCTGTTTTTGTTGCACGAATGGTCTCTGCACAGGATTGCGCCTTGGAGTGGTGGG
The DNA here is from genome assembly GCA_963556465.1 of Berberis vulgaris. Classification (NCBI taxonomy): domain Eukaryota; kingdom Viridiplantae; phylum Streptophyta; class Magnoliopsida; order Ranunculales; family Berberidaceae; genus Berberis; species Berberis vulgaris. The sequence goes on along the minus strand of OY747124.1, from coordinate 53,020,405 downwards.
CAATGGTGGTGGTGCCTTGGAAACAACATCATAATTTTTGGGTCTAGCTGCATCAAGGGCCTTGCCAGAAATTGGAATAATCGGTCGTTGTCGTTCCAGGTGAACGTATGGTGCCGGGCGATATGGCTGGAGATTCCTTAATGTCTCTAGAATAGTGGCATTAGTGGTCTCAAGTGTATGGAGGCGGGAAGAGATCCCGGTAACTTGAGCAGTAAGCGCATTGACCTGCTCTTGTAATGCAGCAATCGTCATAATAAAGAGGGTTGTTGGGGAGAATCGCGATGGTGCAAATATCCGAGTATGAATATCGATATGGGTGCAAATAGCAGCTTCTTCTACTGTGGTAGTACACAGAGTAATTGCCCCGGGGTGCAAATAGCTGCTAATCCTATCTCTCCCGATTCAAATCAGACACAAGGCGGGAGCGCAGGCGTCGTGCTGTGCTCGTCCGTGACCCGTTGCAGCTGCGGGCGTGCAAAGAAGAGGATGCTCCAGTGATGATGGTTGGGTCTGCGCAGGTGTGGTCGGAGGGCGAGACGAAGAGAGGCCGAGACGAAAACTCGGTGCTGGCTGCTGCTCGGACTGTGGTTGAGGGTGGTCGCGTGCTGTCCGGCTTGTTTCCAGGTGGCAGAGAGGAAGACGGTCGATGGTGGTGGTGCTCAGGTGATGGCGGAGAAGGTGGTGGTCTGTGGCTGTGGCTGCTAGAGAAAGAAACAGGGAGAGGAGCGGTGGTTGCTCTGTTTCGAGGCGGATGCGAAGGCGGAGTGGTGCTGTTGCGAGGGCGAAGGGATGCTATTGCGAGGGCGAGGGGTGATGTTGCGAAGCGGTGCTGCGGCGGAGGGGTGCTGTTGCGAGGGCGAAGGGGCTGATGCGATGGTGGTTGCTGCGAAGGGCTCTGAATCGGAGATGATGCTGAGGATGATGGTGACGGCGGAGCTGTTGCAAGGTAATTTATTTATTTATTTATTTTTTTTTTTTTGGGGGGGGTGGGGGGGATGAAAATCTGGGAGATCGGAGGTTGTGTGGAGGGTGAAGAATGAAGTAACAAGAAAAAAAAAATTGGCTCAGAATCGATGATGCTCTGATACCAGATAATAGAGACCTTGACCTTTTGATTGGAGATCAAACCACCTAGATCCTTTGATTGGGGATCAGCCACCAAATAAATTAAATAAAACTTGTATTGCTTGCCTAAGCTCTATTACATCATATGTATTTATAACTGAAAGCAAAGAATAATACTTCCTAATTGAATTCAATCCTAATTCTAATCAAACAATAACTCCTAATTCAAAACAAGCTAATATTCCCTAAATAGAATATTGTTATAACTAAGACATTCTAATCTCAAGTAAATACTAAATAGGATTGGTATCCTAACAAAATGTAGAGCCTTGTGAACAGAGAAGGAGAACGGACCAAGGACAGTGAAAGATGTCAAGATAATAAGTGCCGGAAAGATATTAGAGAACAATAGAACACTAGGGGAGTGCAGAAGCCCAATCTGCAATATTCCTGGCAGTGTCACAACCATGCATGTCGTAGTTCAAGCCCCTTTAATAGAAAAAAGGATCTGGTAAGCTTCAAAGATTATTCTTTCATTGCTGATTTTCCATGCTGCGAAACATAAGGAAACCACTATTGCACTCTTAGAATTCCAGCTGTTGGATATGGTACAATTAATTCAGATAATTCAAGTGTAGCCAAAACATCTGACTTGTCGATGTTTTAGATCATTCATTTTCTTTTCTATACCTAGTCAAAGTTAACTAGTGCTATGACCTATTCCAACAAACCCCAGCTAAGAAGGTGGCAAACAGAACTAACCTTAGGACTTTGGCTTTTCACCTCAAGTTATATAGCATATATATACCTCACTCAAAATCTCATGGTTGAGGTTAGTTAGATGTTCATACTAAAATCCTAGTTCTAAAACATGAATAGAATTTTTAGCAAAAATAAAGCGACTTGTGTTTGACTTGAGACAAAAAACAATCTTAGGGGAAAATAGTTCTTGGTGATTTTTTAAATTTGGAACTTTCTAACAGAGAGAATTATTTTTATCATGGAACAGAAAAGAAAGGGTCAAATGAAGCAAAGCAAATCAAATGTGTCTGTACTATCTTGTAATCTTCGAAGGAACTTGTTGGAGGTCAGTTTACCAGCTTTCTGTGCTATACTTTGAAGCAAATTAATCAACTCCTCAATCATTCATTGCGGTGGAGCGAGCTGGTATAGAATTTGTTGAAGATGAAGAATTGTTTGCGAGTGTGGAAGAAGAGCAGTAAGTTCAACAGATATTAGTCAATTCTTAGTTGTTACTTTATTGTAACATTGTCAATTCTTACTGTCGATCACATATCTGCATTTGCATCTTGTTTCATCCACTTTAACAGTTGCACATATTCAGATTATAAACACAAGTATAAAATACGCATTTTTTAATACTCTGATGACTAGTGGATTCTATATCGGTAATATTACTGAAAAAAACAGTAATAATAACTATACTCGGTACATGAATCACAGATGCAGACACCTTGGATCCATCAATGCATGCTGTTGGAACTTTAAAATTTTCTATGATAGAGAGTATTAAGAGTCGAGATTTACAGAATTTCAAGCCTTTGGCTTGTTGGAATTCACATGCTATAATTGTGGCTTCTACCTTTATTCTGGGTATATTGTTTTTAATCATAAAATTGAAGTTATTTGAGTTTGAAACTGAATATATAGTGATTTGAGGAAATAATACAAAATAAAGAAACAATCAGCTATTATATTTTTTTCAACATACCATCGTGATGGCATAGAATACCGTAAACATATAGTTAATATTTATGCAACTTGACCAACCTACCTAACCCAATAATTTGCACTACGTTTGTCATGGGTTTAGATGGGGCGTGGTTATTTGAGTACTGGAACAGATTCGTCTTACTTACCTATAACATTTATTAATTAATTAATTCTTAAAAGAAAACAATATAGCAGAATCAAAGATGAAATATATGCTAACCAACCAATTTGGATATAATTGATCTGCCACGTTATTCTAATTCCATGAAATATCTCATCCAAGGAAAACAAATATCTTAATAGCAAAAGTTGTGTTTAAAGAATGAAAAAGAAACAATCGGTGCTCTTGAGCTTGCAAACTTCCTTATTAAAGAAGGCCATTTGACAGAGCGTGTGTTTCTCCCTTAAATCATAATGTTGAATACTGATATTTTGCAAAGCCTTCGAGAAAACTAAATTATTCCTCCCCAAACTTATTGAACTATGCAAGTATTCAGATGCTGAATGCATCTGAAGGGGATTATGGAAAGAAAATACAGAGAGTATTGAGCATTATTTGATAACACATGAACCGATAACACCCAAGTCATATAACTGAGAATTAAAGATGAAGTAAATGAAAAATGTAAGAATACTGATGCAGTTGAACGGATTTTATTATAACCATTAAAGAAAGCTACCATACAATTAATTACATGGCATTGTAAATCACTTGAGCTTTATACAACTACCATGAGCTCATGATAATATGATATATAATCTATGTGCATACCAACACAAGAAAAGATGAAGATCATACACATGCTGGAGCATCAAAGTTAGGGAAGGCAACAAAGGCAATAGACAATGGAGCAATGGATATAGGAGATCTCACGTCAACAAGAACGGGATTCAGAGAAGGGATATTTCCATCCTTTGTAAGCTGTAAGGGAGTTCCATTTAGATTCATAGTCTGGCTTCTGAGGTGACCATCTTCTGGAGTTAAATGGTACTCCTCTCTCATTGAAGCCTCATCTGATGCTCTTCTTCCAACCCATGATACCGTTTTCTTGAGACCATGCAGGAATGACCCTTTTGTTCTAGTGTTCTCTCCCATGTTCACATTTATGTTCAAATTATTCTGAACAGAAATTCTATAATCAGTCTGGTTGCTGAGGTTAATCAGGAGTAATGTTATCCCTGCCTGCAATGAGACATAACGACAGTGAAGATATAATACCATAACAACTCCATAGTAGATTTAATACTAAACTTCACTCCATATAATAATCCTTATTTATTTGTATACTTATTTTCTTCTTATTGGTGCCATATAAGCTATAACTAAATACTTGTGCAAGAGGACACATCATTATACATTTCTTTCTTAGATGTCTCATAACCCAAACTGCAAATCAATTCTTTAGTAATCAGTCTACTATGGATCGACCGAAGCATAAAACGTGTAGCTCAGTGGCAATTAGTTCATGGAAACTGTGGAAAATTTTAGAGAAACTCGAGCAAAAGCTTCAGAAATGTTTTTACCTGATTAGATTAAATAACTATTTTGACCAGGGTGGAGACGGGAATAAAGAGTGATGACATGGACTTACTCTTCTTTTTGAGCAATGGGCATAAACACGTAAGAAAGATGGTGCACTACTATCAACAGCCAGAACTCCTTTCCCCATTAGCCGGTGGTAAAGAAGGGCACTGATCATAATCAATAGTTCAAAAAAATTAAGGATAACACAGATTAAAAGTAGTGCTCACGCACACATGAAGCACATCTCTATAGCAATGTTAATTATACCTGTAATAATCAGGGTTTGGCACAAAAGTGGTTGAGTTTAGGAGACCGTAGTTCCCACCAATCAATGTCTGTCTGCAGTACACTTTTGTGTTGTATTTGGATGACATCCCAAGTTGGTCCAAGTACCTGAATTACAAATGTAAATGCATAATTTATAAGAGTACGGTAACAAACTTCACGAAGTGGAAGGAAATGATAAGGAAGTTTAGCAACACATACCAAAAGCTGTCTACAAAGGTGTTAGACACACGGCGGCCACCACTATTGTAAGCCCCGCCTGATTCTCCAACCCAAGCAGTAGCCCATGTCCCATGTTTTTGTATGGTTTGTTGTAGCTTTGTGAAAGTGTCAGACACCAGACTCAAACGATGGGGATTCAATATCTTACTCACCAGCCTTGGGTCATCACCTGATATCCAGAAACATAATAGTCTACTGCATTAGGACAAATGGTTACATGAACATGGGAACGAATTAGTTTAAACTTCTGAAGAATGGAGTTGTATTCTTTCCTTTTCACAAGGGCATTTCACTTTCTATAACTAATCTTGTTGGAAACCATTTCTTGCACAATTTTTTTTTTTTTTGTCTTATAAGTTGTGTAAAAAACTATTTCTTGCACAAATTGTCATAGAACTCACGTGTATCTATTATTCATTTGTTAGTAACTCCCACATCAACTTTATGGAAGGAAAAGATTACAATAGAAAAAGGTGTGTTACGCTAAACCCTTGGTATCAAGATTATTTTTATAATGTCCTAAAGAAAACAGATTATGAACATGTCATAGTTCTAATGATAGATAGACATGTAATCATGTCAAATTAGTAGCATAAATGCTAGTCAACTTTATATTACCTCACCCACCTGCACCAAGATTGTATATGTGATGTGTTATGACATTGACTACGTTAGAGCCGGAAACCTCAAGCAGCTTTGCATACCACTCTTGCTCATAGAATCCTCCCGGTGCTATGAGCAAAGGTTTCACACGTGAGTTCTTGTATAACTCATTAATGATAAAATTAAGGTTAATCAGGTCTTTGCCATAGCGTACAGCACCCACACTTGCTGCAATCCCATTGCCGCTCAGCTCATTTCCTGGCACATGTAAAACGCGATAAACGTGAGTATGATCGTGATGAACCTAAAAGCAAAGAAAACTAGAAAACAGTACCGAATTCCCACGAATCTATATGGTATCCTTTGGAAATGGTGTACTTGATGAAATTTTGAGCATTAGTAGAATTCCAAGGACCTCCCCAAACGCCTTTTCGGATCGGGTAACGTCCATAGAGTGCATTCAGACCAAATGTGACAATTGCTCTAAACCATGAAAACCACACACAACTTACATTAGAAAACATCACAACTTTTCCATAATGTTAATGGCAGAGGAGTAACTAATAAGTACAGACTACTCGTATTTCATTATATTACCCCATCTTACTGAAGAACTGATTGAGCCCGTCCCACCTATCCATGAGCAGGCAACCTTTGGAAAATCCGAATAACCCACCCTGCATCTTTCTAAATGGATGGCAGGGATGCGATAAAGCTCCGATATCATACACAACTTGGTCTTGCAAAGAGCCACCAACTCTTATCCTCAAATGATTGAAAGCTATTAAAGAGACAATAATGAAGCGGAAAATCAGTACCAAAAGTTGCAATGTGCCTATTGTGGTCAGTAACAATAGAAAGATATATCTGTTCTCTGACAAGAATCAATTCGGGAATATGCAATTATGTAACTGTGATTATGGATGAATCGTAACATCAAAACTACATCAGTATATGCCAAGCAAAATGGTTTGAATTATGAAAACTACAAACCTTGGATGGCCTTGGCAAGAAAAGGATGAGACAAGTCCTACAGAGATTAAAAAAACTATATCATTTTCGAATGAAAAACCAAATAGGGTAATCTCAGTTAGTTAAGCAAACCAAATTTCACAATGATAGGAGTGTCTTATTCCTTACCAGAGATAACGCAGAAGCTTCTCCCCATGGACAGTGGTTATAATTACACTTATCAGAAGGCCACCAATCAATGGTAGCACAAACAAAGTTATCATCTGTTTCAGCAAGCTTTTTATCACTCTTTACAACAATGGTTACATCACTGGGCTCCTGAGCCAATATCCCATAGACCAAGTTAAGAAAGAGAAACAGGGGGAGCTGAATTCTCATCACCATATCCAACCAGAACTGCTTCAATACCCAAGCAACTCAATCACTGTTAACTGTAACACAAGGACAATTGTTAAAGATGAACCCTTTCTCCAAAGCTAAGATATAAAACATATTGCATTCCAATCGTTTTTCCTTAATTCCATATCTTTTTTGTTTTTATAATACAAAAAGAAAAGGAGCTAGAAGATAATGGTTGTACCTATTTTTCCTTCCCCACAAACTAAATCATTTTCATGCAAGTGGAACTTATCACTATCAAACGTAGCATAATTATTGTGGCCTGTTTGGATTATTGCAGAAAAAGGATAAAAGAGTTTTGCAAAGCTCTTTCTCTGTGTATTTCCTCCCCTTGAGGAAAAACAAGTGAAATTCTTGAAAAAAAAATTGCTAATATGGAAGGCAACTTCAAAGTTAAATTTTGTAACAATCTTGAAAATAGAAAATACCTAATAAATGTGCATTTCTTTAAACACGCAGACCCACCCAATTAAAAAGAAAAATTAAAATTAAAAAAAATTAATTAATTGAAAAAGGGAGTTCTTTCTTCATTTGAAGAAGTAAAACCAAAGAAGTAATATCAAAGGCAGATACAAGAATCACCAACCTATAACACCTATATGGATAAGAATCAAGACTAATGACAATTCTTACAAAATTGGGTTTCAAAATGTGAGATTTATGAGCAAGTCCTTTAATAAAAAACATACACTCATTTCACTCTCTGCAGTAGTGTAGAATCGATCCCAGAAGCAAGAAAACACACAGTTACTCTAACATAATGAAGTATAAAAATGGCATATTATAACCAAATTTCAGAAAATTTACATCTTGAGATTCAAACAACTCTTAACAAATCTAGCTCACTACTAGTACTACTTTTGGCTTTTTCACTACAACCCAACAACAACAGATCTATCAAATATGAAACAAAAAACAACGACCCAATCTCCAAAATCAACTACTAACCTGTCTGTGCCAATCCAATGGCCTCACGTTTCAGCTTCCCTTTTAGTTCACTGTGGTGTAGTCTTGCTTTTCTTCCAGTTTCACCACCACCCTTTCACCAGTAAACCACTAGAGGACAGTTGGGTTGGGTTGTAATTGACGACAGCACAGCTCGAGAAGAATTTCCCTTCACTTTTGCAAACATTTCATGGCCGACAGATTTCTCAACTTGTTTCAAAACAGAACCTCTGTCTGTCATTCTCACTCACATAAATAAGGTTGAATTTGACCGAATTATCCTATCTTATCTTAGACTTGTTGAAATAATGTATTTCATAATCAATTATTGTATAAAATCCCTTGGTAGGAAAATAACTATATTATTCAGAAAAAATTTGGTCCGTGTGGTAAACTTTCTGATTTTCATTGACAAACACTGAGATTTCTGAGTAATTAATTAATGTATGGTGTAGGAAAGAATGGGGGAAAACGAAAAGTCTCTCAACTTGAACATAAAGTTAAAAGAGATGTTATTCTTTGCTTCAAGTAAAGCAATAATGTATGTTGCAAGTTGGAATGGAAGCCTTTCAGCCTACTTTGATGAAGGGGTGGGGGAATTTGAAGATAACTCATTCCTTCCTTGTTTCTTCTTTCTTCAACCCAATTACTAATCCCTTCCCTTAAAGATATATTCTATTCTTTCCTTTATTTAGTTTCCAAGGCCAAGCTACTAATCAACAACCATCTACTTGAGTAGCATAATATTTAGGAATGATTGGGGTAATCTTATCCAGACTCTTACCTTTTTCTATCCATTTTGAATTCAATCCCATCCCATCCCATCTAACCTAAATTTGATATAACTTAATGACTGCTCCTGCGCACAAAGCACAGGAGGACGTTCCGCGCAGGAAGCACAGCCGTCGGATCTAATCCGACGGTTCAGATCGACGGATTTCAAATTTTTTTTTTTTGAAATTCAATTTTTTAAATCCTTCGATCTGAACCGTCGGATTAGATCCGACGGCTGTGCTTCCTGCACAGGACGTCCTCCTGCGCTTTGTGCACAGGAGCCACCCCGGGTCCTTCAAATATAGACTTTATTGACAAATTATACAGAAACAAAAAGACTTTGATTGGGTTTCCACTCCTCTATTGTGTTTTGTACAATTGTGTAAAAAATCGCCTGACCTAAAAAACAAGGGTTTGTCTACACAGCGAGGGAGGGGGTGCAGCCGTTCACCCCCCTCGAGATGCGTAAAAGGGCATCGAGATACGCATTTTCACGCATTTCGAGGGAAATTAACGACTTCACCCCCTCCTTCACCCGTTTCCTCGCTCCTTTCCTTGTCATTTAGAATTTCCCAAAAGACAAAAAGAAGAAAGATGTTGATGGGGAAAGTGAGTGTGATGGCCACTTAGTATGCTATGAAAGAAAACAATTCATGAAAAAAAGTGTAACCAATGCCAATTTGAGTTTTGCAATCGATTGCAAAGCTAGCAACTTTTTTTTTTATTTCTTTCGTCAAGGGTAGATGAAGTGGCACATCACAGTTAAAATGCATATATATAAATATAATGATTGTCAAAATTCTCCCATGCATTTATTTCATACTGCAATCTTCCTAAATTGTTTTATTTCTATGATTTTGACATTAAAATGTTTGGGGCCCTACCCGGACCCCGGGGAGGGGGGGGCACAAAGCACAGGAGGAGCTCCTGCGCAAAGATCTGGGCCATCGGATCTGATGGACGGCTCAGATCGAATGGATTTCAAATGGGTTTTATTTCAAGGTTTTTAACAAATGGGAGTTGAAATTTTTGGAGACACAGTAGCTCATTTTTTGGCGGGAAGAAGAAGAAGCTACACCCACTGTCATTGTCTCTTCCTTTGGCGTCAATTTTCGGCATCGATCCAGGCTGCAAACACAAGCTACACCACCCCCTTCTCTTCCTCCCTCTTGCTCCAGATTCAAACTCGAATCAGATATGTATTCAAATGCATCATTCTCACATCATTACACAAAACTGATAGAAGCTTCATCATTCAAACATTCTGCAGCACAATGTGAATGATGCATGAGAATTTCTCAATCAATCTTATTCAGAATGTTTAACTAATAGGATTAATTAGTTCTTATCTCAATGTCTTGAAACACACAGACCCTAGCTTATTTCTTAGTGACCATTTAATTAAACAAAGTATAAAACACACAGGCCCGTGATGGAACTAAGTGGGGTTATTACCACTTAGTTTAATTAAAGATAATCAAATCAATCTTAGTATAAAGTATAAAACAAAGTATTTTGGGAGGACAAAGTGAAACCCCATAAATGATTTGAGGACATGAACATACCTTATAATAAGAACAAGCATCCCTTTTTATATCACAAACAGATAAATGTATCCTAATGGTTCTAATTTTCTTAGGAATTAAAAGGGTAGCTCTACTCAAAATCTGAATGAGATGATCCTACTAATTTTATAAAAAAGAGAATGCTTGTGTCTTGTTACACCGGTAACAATTTAGCTAATTGAAAATTACACCGTTAATAATGTAGCTAATTGAAAGTTACACCTGTAATAATGTAGCTAATTGAAAATTGAACATGTTTTTTTTTTTTTTGCAGAATATTTGTGTTAGTTGGCATGGATGTTGATGATCCAAGTGTGGGCATGATGTTTGATTCATTAGAATGTGGTTGGGAATATTGGAAAAATTATGGGAAAAAAATGGGCTTTGGAGTTAGGAAGGAGTACTCGAATAAGAGTAGAATACATAAGATAATTATCAATGCAGTGTATGTTTGTTGTAAGCATGGTCTCAAGAAAGAAAAACACCCACAAAAAGGTGTTGTCACTCAACAAAGATGGGATGTTAGAACTGACTGCAAAGTAATGTTCAAACTGGGTTTCGATAGAGTGACTGGCAAATACAGAGTCAAAGAATTTATTACCACGCACAATCATGATTTGGAGCCCAATGAGACGACCCATATGCTAAGGTCACATAGGGACATATCACAAGCCTTTGCGATTTAATTGGCTTCTGACTCAGGTATTTACTCGTAAGGCTACACAAGAACTTTTGAGTAGGGAAGCAGGAGGTAGATGTAATCTTGGGTTTCTATTAGAAGATCAAAAAACTTACCTAAGATCAATGAGACAAAAAGAGATGGTCAATGGAGAGCTTGGAGGTATTCTACGGTATTTTGAGCAACAAAACTCAAAAAATGCTTCATTTTATTATTCATTTCAGCTGGATAGTGATGATTTAGTTACTAATATATTTTGGCAGATTCTAAAATGCTTGCAAATTATGCGGACTTTGGTGATGTGGTAACATTTAATACCACTTTTGGCACTAATAGAGAATTCAGACCTTTGGGAGTGTTCACTGGATTTAATAATCATAGAAAAATTGTGATTCTTGGTGCAACACTTTTGTACGATGAGACCACTGAATCATTTCTGTGGCTTTTTGAAACTTTTGTGAAGGCACATGGTGGTAAGAGACCACATACCATCTTCACTGACCAAGATGCTGCGATAGGAAATGCTTTAGCTACAGGATGGCTAGATACATATCATGGGTTGTGCACTTGACACATAATGCAAAATGGAATCAAGCATTTGGGAGGCCACATGAAGAACAAGAATGTTGGTTTTTTGAAGAAGTTTAAAAGGTGTATGTTTGAGTACTTGGATGAAGTTGAATTTGAAGTCAATTGACAAAAAATGCTTCATGATTTTGACATAAAAGAGAATAAATGGTTGGGTCGCATATATGCTTTAAGGGATGCGAAGTACACAACTAAGTGAATTGTTCAATAGTGACTTGAAAGATCACTTGAAATCCGACTTGAATATTTCATGTTTTTTCAAACATTTTGTTAGGGTATTAGAGCAAAAGAGGAATAATGAGTTGGAGGTTGAATTTTTTGCAAGGCAAAAAGTGACTACATTGGGATTATCTAGATCCCCTCTTTTGAAACAAGCCTCACAAATCTACACACCTTCAATTTTCAAACTTTTCCATGAAGAATTTGATCTTGCATCAATGGCTTTGATAAAAAGGGAAGATCAAAATAAACACAAGTACATTGTTGCTTTTCATGATACAAAAGAGAAGGAATTTAAGGTGTTTTGTGACCCTAGCTTGAATGTGGCAAATTGTAATTGCATGAAATTTGAGACAATGGAAATATTGTGTTGTCATGTTTTGAAAGTGTTTGGCCAACTTGATATCATGGAAATTCCAAAAATGTACATATTGGATATATGGACAAGGGGAGTGAAAGGTAAACATGTATCAAATGAAGTGAGTTCAAGTACGGAAGAAAATGTAAGTGATTGGGTTCATAGGATCCAATCATATCTTCTACGAATGACATTTCAAGCTTCGTTGAATAAGGACACACATGCCAACATGGAGAGGTTTACAGATGAATATACACGGTTGCATCAAGAGGTCATCATGAACAATGACAGTGCACCCCAAGAAGCTTTGAAGCAAAAATAGTGTGCTCCAAATGGGAAATATGAAAGGTTTGAAGAAAAAAAAAGGCCGAAAAGGTTCAAAACGAATGAAACCCCTACATGAGATACGTATAGGAAAGGCTAAGAGAACAAATACCTCGTCCTCCAAGGTAATATTGTTTTAATTCATATTAACTAAATGTATATTTCCAATTGTGACACTTATATAATTATGTGTATATTTTCTTGTAGGGTGATAACACAAGCTTTCATGTTGATGGAGAAGGTGTATGCAATGTCAATGTACCCTTTCAACCTCCAAGACAAGCACACCCGAGTGAGGGGTTGAGCTTGAGTTTGAGTTTGGGAAGTAACGACTCTGTAGAAGGATTTTCTCTTCCTTTTGGTTTGATGTAAAATGCTTTTGCTATATTAATTGCTGGAATTGTTTGTTGAGCTTTGTATAGCTCTGCAGTGATTTTTTTGTTCAGCTTTGTATTTCTACCATCTCCATTCAAGGTTATAGACAGATATGGAAGAAATACAGTAGGCTTTGGAATGTAATAGTTTAATGTTCAGCTCAAGGCATTGGAATTTTTTGCTCAGCTCTGAATTTGAATGACAAATTTTTGCAGAATTTGTTCAGTAGTGAAGTCTGACAGTAGTGAATTTGCAGAATTTTGTTATAATGTGAAGGTTTCTGAAAAATGTGAAATTTTTTTTGCAGAATTTACAGAATTTTGTTATAATGTGAATGTGCCTGAATTTGCAGAATTTTTTTGCAGAAATTTGTTATAATGTGAAGGTGCCTGAATTTATGCAATCTCTACTACCTCATGATGTTATAAGACCAGTCCAAACTGTATCACTTCTTTTAGATAGCACTTTTAAAGCATTCAGACGATCACCATGAACCTCATGATGTTCTTCAGAGGCCTCTCTTTATTCTTTCTTCCCTTTTCCCATTCATGCATCTCATGTGATTTCGACCTGGCTATATAACCTTTGACAGTATCAAACAACATATAAATTAAAAATCATCAAAATGACAACCCACATTATATATCCAAGATCCAACTTCAAACCCCAACAAATAATACTTGTTTGGGAAACAAAGAGCATCAAAATCTTACTATAAAGTTATCCACAATCACCCATGTTAACTCATATTTTTAATACAAGTTACAACCAACCAAACACCATCATTACCACAACCAAAAATTCAATAAGTGAACCAATAACCAGAGAATGATGAAGATTGTGGAATCACCCTTCACTTGAGTAGCCTTTCATTTATACCATGAGAAGAACAACAACAACTCTTAACTCATTACTCAATCCACCACACACTCTTACAAGCTGTTATGTATAACTAATGTAAAAAAAAACACACAAATTATTTATAATTTCCTCTTTAACACCAAAGAATTGACTGAGTGAAGCCATCAAATAACAAACGATTTTCCTCATCCTGTAAAAGACTAGGTCTTGATGTTGTTGAAAGCATTGCATTTGTGCCTCACCTCTCCTTTCCTTCCCATTTTAATCCCATAAGCACTAAGCTTCTCCATTGCTAGACCAAATGCCTAAAAAAAAAGCTGATTGATTGTTTGCATACATCAATGCGAACGGCCTAGTTCTCGCATCTTGAATCATCGCTCGATCGGAGGCTAATAAGTCCAACCCCCTTGGTAGATTTTGATAGTACATATTTTTGAATTTGTTTGGTGTCATTAAATCATTGAATGCAGAGATGGATGGATTGGTTCTGTAGTTCTCGCAGGCATTCTTCAACCCTTCTGCGTACTTGGGGTTGAGTGTGGGATCGATTGGAGTGGTTTTGATGTAGTTGTAGATCCTGGTGGCGAACTAGTTGCAGTGAGAGAAGCCAATGGTGTGAGCTCCACTAAGAGTCACCATTTCTTGGACTGAGAAACCTCAAGATGCAAACATGGTGATGATATCTGAGATGGGCATTGTGGGTTTTGGGAGATTTCCTTCAACAGTGGAGGCTTTTGAGACGGGGTCGTCTTTGCGGCCTAGTCGGACCTGGTAGAAGGGTCCGCCGACCATGGTGACGAGATCACGAGTAGCGAGGGCAAGGATGTCGGAACAGGAAATGATGCCGGGGCATTGGAGATCTACGACAGTCTTGGCGCAGACGACGATGTCGAAGGCGTCTCCAGGGAGGGAGAGGTTGATGTCGGCGTCACGCTCGGCTTTGTTGAATGAGTTAGAGGTGATTAGGTTGGAGCTGTCGCAGCCGTTGAGCATACAGTCGTGGAAGAAGAGGCGAAGCCCTAGATCGATACTCTTCTTGTTTCTTCTTCTCCCTTGAGCAGAAACCCTAGCTTCAAGGGAGAAAGCTTGAAGGGAGAGTAGATAGCTCTAGATTTCACTGGCGACCTTGAAGCTCTCTTCGTCGCGAAAAGAGCGACTTGAAGGGAGAGTATATCTCAGATTGATGGATCTAAAGTAGATATGAGAGTACTGCTCTTCGTCGCGAAGAGTAGATCTGAGATCTCAGATAGTAGATCTGAGCTCGAAGATGGGAGACCTTTCATTCCCCTCCTCCCAAAACTTTTAATGAAAATTTTCTTTTCAAAAACTTTGAAATAAAACCCATTTTTGAAATCCATCGATCTGAGCCGTCCATCAGATCTGTTGGCCCAGATCTTTGCGCAAGAGCTCCTCTTGTGCTTTGTGCGCAAGATCCCCCCCGGGTCCAGCCCTGCCCCATAAGTCATTCCTTTGTTGGTGTGTGTATAAATATTACATAAAAACTGTGAGCTTCAGTGTTAACATCTGAACCACAAGATCCACCGGTGTGAACTGAACTTATACTAAGAATGAAAATAATAAATCATCAGAAGAGCCAGGTGAATTGGTTCGCACACTTGATACTGGATGGCCATACCAAATGCTCATTAGGGGGGGGGGGGGGGGGGGGGGGGAAATTCTAGAAAGCCAGGCCCTTAGCACTAGGAGGCTTTCTAGCACGTGATTATGAGGAGGTTCTTACTGATCATCTCCCACAGACAACACTCGACTCGGATTGCCGAGAAGCAAATGAATCATTTCCTCCTCCTCCTCCACGATGATGATCAGAGTCAAAAGTAACCAAAGAAAACCCACCCGGTCCGCCGCCTGATGCCGACGAGCCCCCCTGCCAATTGCAACAGCCGATGATGCGGATAATATTGGTGATGTTGATACTATTGCTGCTGTTGCTGCTGATGCTGTTGATTTTGCACCGAAATCATTCTTGCTTTTGGTTTCCCACATGAAACCCTAACCCTAAAACAAAACCACCGAAAGTGAAATTGAAATTACAGACACAACAGAAGAAGAAGAAACTAGAAGTTTGAGAAGACAAAATATGTGTCTCTGTCATGTAAAAAGGAAGAACAAATAGTACAAAGGAAACCTTCGAAATCAATCGAATGAAGAAACCTCCTACCTTACTATTTTTTTTTTTTTTAATCTTGAATGAATTAATTGTGTTTAAGGAAGAAGGAACATGAGGAGGAAGAAGAGAAGAGAGAACTTGCTTTTGCTTTTTGGGATTTTTTTACTACCCTCTCTCTCCTAAAAACGTGTCAGGGAGGCTCCCTTGCTCTCCTCTGACGTGCCTCCCCTGGCTTTCTAGACAAAAGATAACTTTCTACAACAATATCTTCTTCTAGACACAAATTTTGTCTTCTCAAACTTCTAAGATTTCTTCATCTTCTTCTTCTATTGTGTTTGTAATTTCAATTTCACTTTTGGTGGTTCTGTTTTAGGGTTAGGATTTCATGTGGAAAACCAAAAGCAAGAATGATTTCGGTGCAAAATCAACAGCATCACCAACAACAATATCAACATCACCAATATTATCCGCATCATCAGCTACTGCAATTGGCAGGGGGCTCGTCAGCATCAGGCGGCGGAGCGGGTGGGTTTTCTCTGGTTACTTTTGACTCTGATCATCATCGTGGAGGAGGAGGAAATGATTCATTTGCTTCTCGACAATCCGAGTCGAGTGTTGTCTGTGGGAGATGATCAGTAAGAACCTCCTCATAATCACGTGCTAGAGAGCATCCCTGGCCGTCTTGGTGCTAGGGTCTTGGCTCTCTAGAATTTTTCAAAAAGCTATGCACACGCACGGTTTTTTTTTATTATTAAGTAATTTATTAATTTTTTTATTTATCTCTAAAAGAATGAAGTAATGTCTGACAATAAAAGACCATTGTCCACTGCGTACCTTGACATTCTGACTTTTGAGGAGGTGGTGCACTGGAAAGACGCATAATTCGAGAGATGGTGATTGTTAAGCCAAAAATGCATTCCAAAACGAAGATTCTTAGGTTTGGACTTATTGATTTCCATTGGAACCAAGTTGTTGGATAATTGGTTTAACTTGAAAACCCTGCATTCCATATAGACGCGGTGATTCGAGTGGAGACAATGAGTGGTACTAGTAATTACATTCTGATTGAGTTTTTTCTTCTACGTTTTAATTTTAACTTATCAACCTCGAGGCACTCTTAATAGGCCTCTAACAAGAAACAACTATAAAGAATAACAATTATTTCTTCTTCACATTCCAATTGATTGGATGTCCAAGTCCAACATATTACTGTTAAATTGGATCAATAAGGTGACTGATCAAAGCTTAAAATGTTATTAATTCCAACATGCCCAATCATATGAGCAACAGACAAAAATTTAAATTAAAAAAAAAAAAAAAAATATATATATATATATATATATATATATATATATATATATATATATATATATATATATATATATATATATATATATATCATTTACGTTTTGGTGACTTTCAGGCATCAAATGTTCATGTTCCTCAAAGCATGCATGTTACACATCTTTGTCTGAGTTTTCACATTCAGCAGAAACAAGTAACGGGAACCTTTCCTGTTGATCTAATCTTCCTTGCCTTTTCCATTGCCTTGATCTCTTCCTTTATTTTGTCCTCCTTTGAGCGTGTTCTTGCACTCCCAGCAATTTGATGAATACTCAATATGTCGCTTTGATAATGTTGCAAGGCCTTTGCCCTTTTCCCCTCGAGTTCAGCCTGCAGTTTCATGAGGATTTACACATGCATGCTGCAATCACTTCTAGTAATAATAAACATCACCGATATTTTAATGAATTTGACGAAAAGCAAATAATTAAAACCTCTACTCTGTCCATTTGACGTCTGGTTTTTTTCTTCTTCTCTTCCTCCCAAGAAACTATTCTGGAGTTGAGTTTCTCGTACCTGAAATTACCACCTCAAATAATAAACCTCAATGCATCCAGCTCCTTGTAATACAATTTCTTGAATTGTATATGAAGTTACCTTGATCTTATTTTCGCCATTTCAGCATTCTCCCATGCATTTGATTTTGATTCTCTGATCGCAGGTACTACTGCCAACGTCCCCTTAGGATTGATGTCCTCAGTTATTTCAATGGTAGTATCAACTGTGGGTAGAGGGACTGATTTTGGTTTTAGATCCACTGCCTTTGCAAGGTTTTTACTACCAATGTAGGCATCGGCAAAGGTCGGAATCCTTCTGATTACTGGTGTGGAATTTGCCTTGTTTTGATTCTCAAGTGCTCGTTCTTGCATCATCAAATCTCTCAACTCTGATTTTTTCATGGTATCTTGACCTGGTATGAACATATGTTATTCATAAATTTGAACTTCAACTTTCTTTGCAATAATGAAATAATTTTTCCCCGAATCCAATTTGGCTTAGATTGCACATCAATCATTTCTTAACAGCAAATGGGAAGATCCCAAACTTGAATGCATGGATAGAAGTAATGTAATATTCTTTTGCTTCCTTACCAGAGAAACGTCTTGAACTTTTGCCAGGATCACCCTTGGTGGCTTCCATGTTGCTTTTGCTCTTGTTCAAAGAATAAGTATGTTGTGATTGTGGTTCCCCACCCATCTTTATCTGATTTTGAATTCCTTCTTCAAGCGAACCGATAGCAGCAAATGCAGCAGCTGCTCCAATCACACTAGCAAGCTGTTCAGCTCCATCAGTGGAATCATACTCCTTTCTCTTTTGGCCAGAAGATTGTCTTGACACCCAATTCTGCATTTGCGTTCTGTCTGCACAAATTTAACTCTTTATGACTTCTTTTTATTCATTTTCAAGCATGCATGGGTTTGGTCCAAGACCATTCCATTAAGAAAACCTACAACAACACAATCTCTTGATATCTATATATAGGAAGTCATATTTTACTCACTCGATGCAATATTTTACGTACAAAGTACAATTACTAGTTTATTTAGATTTTGTTAGAACAAATTGGTCCCTTAGAAATTACCTTTACTCAACGATTTTGATTTGTGCAATCGTAGGTTTCTTTGTCCACTATTCTTGACTTCTTGCTTGTCTTGTTCAATTCCAGAAAGTCTCACCCTAACAGAGTCACCAATCCACTTTTAGTTTCAACTTAAACAAAGAAGAAAGTGTACAGAAAATACGTGTTCATTGAGTTGCTGATTAATAAATGTAAAAGAAAAAAAACTAGCTAACATGCTATAATATATGGTTCTGAGACTAAATTAGTATTAAATGTATTGAAATGATCCAATGAATCTACATGACCGATCGAATTTTGGAAATCCAGTTGATCACCTTGCTTGCTTTGTCAAAATTTCCCTACTTCGGAGCTGGCTCAGAGTGAGCTCATAATCATGCCCATGGGGTGCTTATTTGAAGGGGGAAGAGAGGATGTTTTGTTATTAGTGCCTAGGCTAGGCTGGCTAATATGTTGGAAGTATGCCATCCCAAGATGACTTTGCATGAAAGCTCAGTTTAGAACC
Source organism: Berberis vulgaris (assembly GCA_963556465.1). Classification (NCBI taxonomy): domain Eukaryota; kingdom Viridiplantae; phylum Streptophyta; class Magnoliopsida; order Ranunculales; family Berberidaceae; genus Berberis; species Berberis vulgaris. Next base: position 53,001,356 of record OY747124.1, on the reverse strand, counting down.
AAAATGCTACACAATCGAAAGAAAGGATCTCTTCTTTTTCTTGATGCTAAGGTTTGAGGTATACTTTTCTTCATGCCTAACTAATATAAGTATGGAAAGTAGTTTATGTACATTATTATATTGCAGGGTAAGACTAGGGTGAGGAAAATTCACACCCAGTACTCCCCAAGCACCATATGAAGTAGCCAATGGGTTGGGTTTGAGTTTATGGCTGAACCTGTTTGATGCGTTCCACCCAATTACTTATCTTTATGTTGTCATTCTTATAATGATTAATCATAACTTATGCAATCCCTTGAAATGGTTTTATTTTATATATGTCTTCTAAAATCATAATTAATTTACTAATATCAATTCAAGTAAGCACCAACAAATTATCCTATGCTTTTTCATACATTATACATTTATTAGACGGAATTAGCAATGGTCTAATAAAATAGGTTGACACGACACAACCGATGCATAGTTACTTAAAGCTAAAAGTGACACGAGTGACCCCTTGCCAACCCTTGTTTCGATCAAGAGACTCAATATTTCCTAATATGGAGTAAGACCTAATAACCAAAACCAAGGGCAGGCTGAAAGGAATAGCTGACCCTTGGATGACAGGCTTCACATTGCAAAACCTGGGATGGGCAGGATTATCGCATCGTTAGTGAAAAGCTAGACAACTATGGCAATAAGTGACAAAAGAAATATTCACAATTATCACCAAGGAAGCCAGTCATTCTGAATTCTCAAGTTTGATGAACAAAAGAAATATTTTTTAATCTTTTGGACAAGGCATTCCACTTGCTTGGATGCTCTGGTCATGTTACATTACATAAAACGGAGACTTTTCATTTATTTATTTATTTGTTTAAATAATAGTGTAAATGCTTACCTGTTTTACTTGGGTAGTGTTTGATAGGAATTCACAGCACATTTATTGTCACTTCCGTAAATCTACAATAAATCAAACAGGACTTTATTGGGTTTAGGAAAAGTTTTGGATACCTACAGCAATTTATCTGGCTTGTGCAACACTGATCAGTTTCATACTGCCAAAGAAGATTTGTGAAGCATGTCAATGAAACTCGGATTGAGTAACTCAAACTCTAAAGAGTTCATACTGTCCTAAATCATTGCTAGCACCAGGATCACAGTGCACTAACATTGCAAATAAAAGCAATCGATAATTGTTTGGTTCAAACTCTCACCAGACTTGCAACACAGTTCAGTGAAGCTATAAGCAAACCAGAAACTGCAGAGTTTAGCATCTCACTCATGCTATTATATATGACATGAATACATGTCCTACTAACAGTATTGCAAACAATCCACAAAAAAGTATCCGATTACTTATTCCCAATGTTGATAAAGGTAAGTTAATAAAATACTCTAATAAGGCTAAAAAAACAGCACAGGGAAATGCAAACTGATACATGTCAATATATCCATATATTTTCATCCAAGCATCCCTCACCCAATGTAAATTTCCTCGATGTCTACAGTTTTTTTCACAAGCCTGTAAGTTGCTGGAAAAAGAAAAGAAAAGAAAAATTCCATATTTTTCTGAAATCTATACAAAACCAAAACGAAAATCATATTGAAAGAAATTTTCGCTAAGTCAAGTCAACCCGAATCATGCTAGTTTGAGGAGATTTACCCTCTTGAAGGGAGATAACAGTCTCGAAAGCGCCCACCAAAGCCTTCACCTTGCTCTTGTTGGTCTGCACCAGCTTGCTTGCAGTCTCCTTGATGACTTTATTGAACAAGCGAGCATCTTTCTTTCCGTTTGCATCTTTGCGTCTCAGAACAATTTCTATTGGTTTAGCTTTAGAGCTGATTCTGTCACCATTATCCATTGCTCTCTTCTTAAAGCTCTTTCTTTTAGTGTCTTTACCAGTTTGGTCATCCCCTAATCCTCTTGGTTGCCTGAATCTGAGTCTCCTCGGGCTATTATATTCAGAGCGAGGGTCAACAACCTTGCCTCTCCTGAAACTCAGCTTTCTTGCCTGATCTTTACCTTCGGGGTCTTTCATTGTAGTCCTTCTGGGTCCCCTCTTGTATCCCCCATTTGATGTTTCTATTTTATCCTTGTTTTCAATTTCTTCATACTCCGAGACAAAACCATCTTCATCATCAAGAGTAGATTCAGAATCTTTATTTTTGTCTTGCTCCTGCACTGATGAAGACGGAGACAATGGTGGGGATGAAGGTGAAGACCGAGATGAGACACTGGTAGGAGTTCCCTTCCCAGCAGGCCCCAAACTTTCATTCCCAGGTTTCTGCTCAACAATGTATAGCGTCTTTTCACTGGCATTCTCATCAGTAGGTGGTTTGGGATCAGCTTTCTTCACCTTGGTTTGATTCTTCAGGGGAGAGTTACCTTTCAGATTCCTGTATTTTCTGGCATTCATGGTTGCAACTCTATTGACAAAGCTTGCGAATTTACTGACGGAAGGCTTAGTGGGCACCGGAACTTTATGTAGAACCAACACTTTCTTTTGATTTAGTTTAGAGACCCCATTTTTCTCAACTTCCTTGATATTGCTGCTTTTGCTGCCATAAAGACTTCGAATGGGATTAGATGCGGAAGAAGGTGCCTTCAACGTGTCAGACTTTGGCTTGCTAGAGACTGCAGTTTTTGCAACATCTATTTTCTTGGCAGTTGAGACAGAGCTCTTTTTGAGAGGACCTGCAACTTTCATAACGACGTCTACTTTCTTGGTAGGCGACAAAACCTCTTGCTTGACAAGTCGAGTCCCTTTCTTGTTATTGTTTAGGGGATCAGGTGGCAGGATTTTCAAATCAGGAGATGCCACAGGTTTTTTAATCAGTGGTTTCTTTTTCCTTTTGAATTCAGTTGCAGTTTCCAGTGGCTTTTGGCATTCATCCAATGTAACAGCAATTCCTTTCAGCGATGCTCGCCTTTCCTTTGTTCTAAACACATGTTCCCTTCCATATTTACAGAAATCATGGCAGGAACCAGTAAAAGCTCTAAGATAGTGGGTAGAAACTTTTTCCTTACTACTTGTAGTGTTTATTCTTCCTGTTGAAACCCTTCTCAGAAAACTCTGTTTGACCTCAATAATCTCTGGAGTCACTGGGATGTTAATCGTCTCCCCAGCCATTAACAACACAAATAGGGACACTATTGAACCCAAAAGATATCAATAAACCTGGATCCAATAAAAAGCATGTTAAGTTGAGATGGAAAAACAAATGCGAAGATTATTCTACACCAATATTTTACTGCATGATCAGGGGAGTTCAGCGTCAACTACACCAAGTCTTCAAGTATAGTAAGTACTTGACTATTTCACTAACCAGATCTTGAAAAAACTGAACTACATACACAAGAAGGTTTGCGGTGACGTGACTTATGCTTAATTTAAGATGACGCGTGTTTCAAGTATTTCTCTTTTATAAAAAAAATATCCAAAATCATGTCAAAGAAAAAATCTTTCTCAACCAAACAATAAGCCAAGGTAAATTGAGACGGTTTAACGATTCTAGTAATCAAGTATAAGATAAAACAGTCATCTAGTTTGATTGTATCTATTGTAAGGACCATGTTAACTTCAAGAAGATAACAAGGACAATGTAAGTAAAAGAAGACCTGCTTAGGGGTGCTGTTGAAACTTGAAACCACAAACATCAAATGGATTCTGATTGTCATAGAAATATATATAAACAAAGATCACAAGTGTTGCATGTATGATGCTCAAATTAATCTACAAAACAAAGAAACTGAAATGAAATTGTTGCATGAGGGGCTGACAGCCAAAACATCCACAATCCTTTTAATTTTAAAACAAAAGAGAGGCAATAAATACAAAAAAATCTGAAATCTTGAAAGCACTCTCAAAAAAATCAAAACAATATTTTAACAGTAACATTTTGACAGATCTCTTACTTGTACGATATCATAACCATAAACTTTTGTACGATTTGTCCACCTAAAAGTAAATTAGTACATGCTTTTGACCAGGTTGTAACATAATAACATTCTGAATTTTCCTTTAAAGAAGACAACAAATAAAGATCATTTGCAATAAAGTCAAATATTAGACTTCATAATTGATTTTACATCAAATAAGGCTCTCATCACGACCGTACACATGGCAAAGATATTCCATTACTAGGATCTGGTATTCAGTTAAGACCCAACTCGTAAAGCCCAAAAAGGCCCTTCATGACAGATCATAATCAAAGGTCCGGATCCAGGCCCAACGAGTCTCTCCTTTAAAGAAGAGAGACGTTACGAGGAGACAAGTCATGGCGGGAATCATTTCCCCAAGGACGTATCTCAATGAAGGAAGAGATTGTTACAAATAACACCCCCTTCATCACCCCCACACGCTTAAGTCACGCAGAGAATAAATAACGGACATTATATAAGGTAAAGGTAATATTTGACAAAGGTATGCAATTTTAACTAAACTCTGTCCAGATTAAGCTCTCTTTCCCATAGATTTACTGAGCATTGGAGTGCCTTCGGCCACCAAAAAGGTGGTCTTTGGCAATTTAACCCTTGTTTTGTAGGACGGATCTCTAGGAGATAGGATTTGGACGCATTAGTTTGGCGCCGTCCATGGGAAACGACAGTTTCTTTCCTGAAAAAGAGCTTGTAGTTGGAAATTTCCTTAGCTCTAATCAGTGACAAAAAAGTTGGAGCAAATAGAACATTCCACAAACCCTCAACCCAGCAACAATCAAGGCAATCCTTCAACTGGTAAAGCTGAGTTACCAATAAGGCATGCCCCAAACCCAGCAACAACAGAATCAACTATGCCACGTAATGCAGTATTACAACATGGAATGGTGGCCCAATCGTCTCAAACATCTGGCAGTACAGTTAAAGATCCCCGTGTGGACCGGCTCCTCGTTTAGATGAATTATCTAATTAAAGTTGTGGACAAACTCACTTAGGAGCGTGCTCAATCTGCCAACCACGTCCAAATGCCACCACAACAGAACTCAACCAATCATGTTCGAGAGAACAATGAAGTTCCTGCCGAACTTCAAAATGACCAAACCTTAAAGGCAATGAACCACAAGGAGATGGTTACCAGAGCAATGGAATTCTTCCACCAATTCCATTCCGAATTGGAGTTACGAACCCTAATGTGCTTTATGAGTTGGCCAGACTACCATTCTTCGACGCACTCATGAGAACCCCTCTGCCACAAAAGTTCATTTCTCCAAAGTTCAACTTATGATGGCACTACCGATCCGACAGACCACCTGCGACATTTCCATCACAGATGGCCCTAAAAGAAAGCACAGAGTCTATTTTGTGTTGAACCTTTCCAACCAACCTCACGTCCACAGTGATGAGCTGGTTCAAAAGTCTACCACCCAGGTCGATAGAATCTTTCCAAGCGTTAGCCACTATCTTCATCACGAGGTTCATTGGCAGCGGAAAAGAAAGGGTCCACACTACTTGCTACACATCAAGCGAAAACTTGAGAAAACCATCAGGGAGTACGTTACTCATTTTACTGACGAGTTAATTATGATTGACGGATGCAGTGACGACACGACCATAGCCACCTTCACTTCCGGATTGAAAAGAGGGTCGTTCTACAATTCTTTGAACTTAGACCCTCCAAAGAACATGGCGACTTTATTGAATACCATCCAAAAATACATCACCTTCGAGAAGATGTTGGCTGCTAAGAAGAAGAACGAATCTAAAAAAATACATTTTCCTGCAAATCGGGAGAGAAGAGAAAAAAAAAAAGACGGCAGGTCTCAAGAGGAGAATGGTCAGTCGAAAAGGCATTGGACCAATGGCAGATTCGAGTTCAACAGACAAGAATTCAAAAAGCTGCAATCTGGAAGACCCAGACATGAACGGTCAACAAATGCAGTCAACACAATGTACAACCGTTCACGGCTTTGAAAACAAGTCGAGCAAATGTCCCGAAGGCCATGGCAAAATGGGAGGACGTCAAATGGCCGCCTAAGATGAGAGGAGATCCAGATGGACGAGATCAGAGCAAGTATTGCTCTTTCTATAAGGATCACAGACATGACACCGAAGACTGCTACACCTTGAAGAACAAAATCGAGCACCATATCCAGAAAAGACGACTCGGTGAGTTCATTAGGCTGAATGATAAACAATCTAAAGGGAAAGAAAAGGCGGACGCTACCACAGGGTCAAATGAGCAAACAAGAGAGGATATACGTCTTGCATGGCGTAGCTGGAGAGAAACAATTATCCAACCGATCATGGAAGCGATCAATTTGGGATTTACGGACAAGGATTCGAGATCCCAAGCCTTTTGTACAACACGTCAGACCGACCCAATAAACTCTGACCTTTTGCGAAGAGGATTCGAATAGAGTTCACTTCCCACATAATGACGCCCTGGTGATTTCAGTATTTATAGCCACATGAGAGATCAAAAGAGTACTAGTCGACATGGGTAGCTTGGCCAACCTTCAGAGCAAGTATTGCTCTTTCTACAAGGATCACAGACATGACACCGAAGACTGCTACACCTTGAAGGACAAAATCGAGCACCATATCCAAAAAAGACGACTCGGTGAGTTCATTAGGCTGAAAGATAAACAATCTAAAGGGAAAGAAAAGGCGGACGCTACCACAGGGTCAAATGAGCAAACAAGAGAGCTGATATACGTCTTGCATGGCATAGCTGGAGAGAAACAATTATCCAACCGATCATGGAAGCGATCAATCCGGGATTTACGGACAAGGATTCGAGATCCCAAGCCTTTTGTACAACACGTCAGACCGACCCAATAAACTCTGACCTTTTGCGAAGAGGATTCGAAGAGAGTTCACTTCCCACATAATGACGCCCTGGTGATTTCAGTATTTATAGCCACATGAGAGATCAAAAGAGTACTGGTCGACATGGGTAGCTTGGCCAACCTTCTATACCTGATAGAGTTCTGCAAGATGCAATTCACTGAGGAAAAGCTTACACCCAACGATCAGCCAATGGTGGGTATTAGCGGAGAATAGTGTCGCCCAGTCGAAATGATCCGATTACCAGTTAAAGCAGGAGAACCGGGTAGACAACGAGTCCTATTAACGGATTTCCTTGTTGTCGACGCCCCATCCGAGTACAACATGCTTCTCGGACGACTTTGGATACACGAGATGGGTGCAGTGTCCTCCACCATGCATCAATGTCTAACGTACCACACTGACGACGGCATCGGGGTAATCAAAGGAGATCAACCAACTGCACGTGAATACCACTATGCAGCAATGAAAGCTCCGCACAGATAGCAATCACCGCCACGACCAGAGGAACTACTATAGTAACCTGGTCAAATGGACTCCGACCTCCCTGATGACAATACAGCTCCAATCAGTCCAAGAGGTCAACCAAATACTAGACAACCAGAAGAAGAAACAACTCCAGTCCAAACAACTCCAGTCCACCTGGATGGTGAAGAGGAAAAACAGTTTGGATTGACACAAAAAGCCATCCAGAACTAGCCAAGAAGCTGATCCAATTGTTGAAAGACAAGCAGGACGTTTTTGCCTAGACAATGAAAGACATGGTGGGCATTGATCCATCCGTCATTACTCACAGATTGCAAGTCAATCCGGACAGAAAGTCGGTCCAACAGAAAAGAATACCAGTTGCCCAGAACGCAACCAAGCAATAAACGAGGAGGTGCATCATCTGATGACTGCAAAGATGATCAATGAATCTCATTACCCGGACTGGCTGGCTAATACAGTCTTAGTCAAGAAGAAGAATGGCAAGTGGAAAGTATGTGTAGACTATACGAATCTGAACAAGGCCTATCCCAAAGATAGTTTCCTACTCCCACGAATAGATCAAATAGTGGATGCCACCATCGGACACAAGCTCCTAAGCTTCATAAACGCATACTTTGGCTACAACCAGATACAGATGCATCCGCCCAACCAGGAAAAAACATATTTTCATAATAGAAAGAGGTACGTACCGCTACCAAGTGATGTCATTCGGACTGAAGAATGCGGGAGCCACGTACTAACGCTAGTAAACAGGATGTTAGGGAGCCACGTACTAACACTAGTAAACATGATGTTCAAAGACCAAATAGGCAAGACCATGGAGGTATATAATGATGATATGCTAGTCAAGAGTTTGCACAAAAAAAATCTCATCAAAGACCTCGAACAAGCCTTCTCTCAACTCCGAAGATTCAAAATGAAGCTAAATCCAGAAAAATATAGAATCAGGGAAGTTCCTTGGGTACATGGTCAATCAGAGGAATCGAAGCTGATTCGAAACAGAAACAAACACTCCTCAACATGCAGTCACCGACTAACATCAAGGGTGCCTCAACGGTAGAATAGCAGCTCTAAACAAATTCATTTCTAAATCGTCAACAAATGTCTTCCCTTTTTCAAAATTTTGAAAGGGAACAAGACATTCAAGTGGAGTGAAGAATGTGAAAAAGTCTTCCAAAGCTTGAAGGCGTACATGGGAAGTACTACACTGCAATCAAAGCCAAGCACAGGAAAAACATTGTACTTATATTTGTCATTGTCCGAACATGCAATCAGTTCGGCATTAATACGGAAAGAGAAAGGCACACAGAAGCCAGTCCATTACATCAGCAAGACATTTGCAGAGGCTGAGATGAGCTACTCGGCTTTGGAGAAGCTGGGACTCACCTTGATCGTATTTTCAAGAAAGCTACGACCATATTTCCAAGCTCATCCCATTGTCATGACCGAACAACCACTTCGATCAGAGTTACACAAACCAAAATTATCCGGAAGGATGGTGAAATGGGTAATAGAGCTCGGGCAATTCAACATCGTTTATGCTCCTAAAACTGCAATAAAAGCTCAAGCATTAGCAAACTTCATTGTTGAATTCACGGGCATCAACGAACATCTACTAAACAACAATCAAGAGGAAGAACAAACCGAACAAATTGTTCATGAATGGATCCTGCGCTGTGACGGAGCATCCAACGAAATGGGAAGTAGGGCAAGAATAATCTTGTATAACTCGAAAAGTGTAATGTTAGAAAAGGCAATAAAATTAAGTTTCAAAGCCTCAAACAACGAAGTCGAGTATGAAGCAGTGATTTCTATTGCAGTTGGCCAAACACTTAGAAGTGGGAAAAATCAGCGTCTTCACCGACTCCAAACTGGTGGTCAATCAGTTGAGCGGGAATTCCAAGTCAAAGATGCACAGATGAAAGCCTATCACCAAAATACTAGTGAGTTGATGGAAAGTTTCCAAGCTGCAATCGTTCAACGATGTGTAAGAGCAGAAAACGACAGAGCTGACAAGTTGTCCAAGTTGGCATCACGAGCTGAAGAAACTGATAATCCACTCGTCATAATATATGAAAGTTCCATACTGGAAAATCAAGTGCAAGAAACATGTGCAATGGGTTAGGAGAGCAACTGGATGACTCTAATTCTGGCATACATATAGAGCAAAACACTTCCAATGGATAAGATGGAGGGTCGTAAATTGCGAAACTGAACAAAAAGGTACACATTGATTAATGACAGACTCTACAGAAGGTCTGCCACATGACCACTGCTAAGGTGCCTCTCATCCAATGATGCTGACTATGTTCTACGAGAAATTCATTATGGCATATGCAGGAACCGTCCAAGGGATAGAACATTAGCTCACAAAGCCTTAACACTGGGTTACTACTGGCCAACGATGCAAACGAATGCACATGAACTCGTTTGTACTTGTGAAAAATTTCAAAGATTCGCCCCATATACTCATATGTCAGGCCAAAATCTAATTTCAATGAGTAACTGGCATTTCACACAATGGGGAATGGACATCGTGGGACTACTTCCAATGTCCGACAGAAAGAAATTCCTCATTATAGCGGTGAATTACTTCACCAAATGGGTAGAAGTAGAGCCATTGGCAAAGATTGGAGAAACTCAAATCGAAAAATCTCTGGAAAGACATAATTTGCAGATTTGGGATCCCAAAATTAATTGTCACTGACAATGGAAAACAATTCGAAGGCAAGAAAGTTAAGAAGTTATGTGAAAACGTAAGTATTAAACAACACTTCTCAGCAATTGCCCACGCACAAGTGAACGGACAAACAGAAGTGACTAACAACACAATCCTAGAAGCAATAAAAAAAACTCAAAACATCAAAAGGATTGTGGGTGTCCGAACCACCAGGCATCCTTCGGGCCTACAGAACAACAAAGAGAACTCTGACCGGAGAAACTTCGTTTGCCCTATATTTGGATCTGAAGCAATGGTACCAGTCGAAATCGAAATGCCAACATTCGGAACCGAAGAGTTCCAAACAAAGGACAATAATGAAGCGTTACGAGTTGGATTAGATCTTTTGGACGAGAAACGGTAAAAAGCCTTGATCAAAGCAACATCCTACCAACAATAGATGACAAGCTACTACAATAAAAAAAAAAGTAAAGTAAAGCCCTTTACATTCAACATCGACGACTGGGTACTCAGAAAAATCCAGCTCAATACAAAAGAACCAGACGCGGGTAAACTGAACCCAAATTGGGAAAGGCCATACAAAGTGGTAAAAATCAACAGACCAGGAACATACTGGTTGGAAAACTCAAAAGGAGAATAGTTACCACGACCATGGAATGTTGAACATTTGAAGAAATATTATAAATAAGAATCCCAAATTTCGGAAACCCTTCGCCACGTGTTCAAATAATCTAATCTAGTCGGGACATTAAAGTCAAACTAGGAACCTAATCAAACAATTTCTTACTCGAAAGTAACGTCGGATCATGACAAAAGTATAAACAAAAGGGGGAAGAGTTTGGACAAATAAGTCAGATGTACCAAAAGAACTTCTGGTTTGATCAACCATGAAGTATACTTATAAAAGTCTTGATGTATAAGTCAGACTTACTCGTAAAACCTACTGGTTTGACCAACATGTTGGACCACGAAGTATACTTATAAAAGTCTTGACTATAAGTCAGACTTACTCGTAAATTCTTCTGGCCCAACCAACATGTCGGATCACGAAGTATACTCATAAAAGTCTGGACATATAAGTCAGATTTACTCGTAAAACCTTTTAGCCCGATCAACATGTCAGACCACGAAGTATATTTATAAAAGTATGGATGTATAAGTCAGACTTACTCGTAAAATCTTCTGGCCCTACCAACATGTCGAACCACAAAGTATAATTATAAAATTTTGGATGTGTAAGTCAGACTTACTCGTAAAACCTTCTGGCCCGATCAACATGTCGGACCACGAAGTATACTTATAAAAGCCTGGACATATAAGTCAGACTTATTCCTAAAACCTTCTGGTCTAAATAACATGTCGAACCATGAAGTACACCTATAAAAGTCTAAAGGTATAAAGTCAGACTTCTAATATCTTCTGGCCCGACTAACAAGTCGAACCATGGAATACGCCTAAAGAAGTCAAGTTTCATAAAACCAAGAAACAAGTTCAAAGGCGGAAATTTAGCCAAGTCTAAACTATCAAGTTAAACAAAAAGATACACAAAGTACGAGTAACGAAATCAACGCGTATTTACTGTCTACGACCAAATATCATGATTAGTCCAAACGTTAGACAAACTACGACTACGAAAATTTCCAAAGACACAAACTATCAAAAAAGACATGCAGATCAGAGAGCAATAAATATGAAAAAGACAAAACATAAGAGTGTCAACAAAATGTCATTCATTTCTCTATTCGATTACATCAGGAGAAGAAGATACAACAGTTGGAGAGGAGACAATGAACGTAATAAGAACATCACTACCAGGGGACGCTCGGAGGAGAGTGAACAGTGATATCAGCAGTAAAAGAAGTTGGAAATTTCTCTTCAGTAGCAACGGTAGACGATGGCGCAAGGTCGGATGGGGAACAAACGACTATTCTTCATCAACCAGAATGTTGGGCGGATCTGGAGCACATTCTTCATCGTCATCAGCGTCTTCAAAAACCTAATCAACCAGCCAGACCACGATATCTAGTCAGTTCGAGGTCCTTCTTCGCCTTCATGAAATCGATGAGGTCAATTCAACCATCAACGACCCTTTTCCAATCCGTCGCCTCTGCAATCTTCAATTTATCCTTGATTGCTGCAAGCTCGTTATTGGTTGAAATGAGTTATCCCTCAACAGTGGTTAGCCTGGTAGAAGCGTCCGACTTAGCATCAGCAAGCTCAGTCGTTAACTGCACCACCCGTTCCTCAGCATCCTTACGACTGACGAATTGTTCAGCAACAGAACGCATGGTTTAACCATAACCAGCCTTCTCAGCGAACAACTCCTTCTCAACAACGTCCAGCCGATCACGAACTTTGTTCAACTCAGTCTCTGAAGCCTCAAGTTCAACAATGAATTTGTCCGAACAACCTCTACTTCCTTCAATGAAGCCCGAGCAGTCCCAATTGCCTTCTCTTGCTTCCCGCATTGCGCTTTCAACACGTCAAACTGAGAAAGTGGGAAAGCACCAATGCTTGTCCTACCATCTTCCTCTCAAGAGAAACTACCTGACCACGCGCAACCTGGTAATCCGACCCCATCACCCCACCATAAGTGAAGTGATTCATCCCTTCCATTATCTGTTTGAGACCGTGGTCGGGATGACTACTAGGCTCGCGCGTGGGCATTGGAGCCCTCTCAATCAAACGCCTATGACATTCGTTGATCAGATTACGTGCACTATCCTGCACGTCAATCTCTGTAAACCAACTGAACCACTCTTGCCTTTTCTGTTCAAAGCAGTAGTGGGACAAGGAGCAGAAGTGTGACAAACAGGCAACTCCGCTGTGTCATCAACGCGAGGAACGATTCCACAGCAACTCGGGGAAGCTTTAAAAAAGATCACAGATCGTCTGCTCCTCTATAGACAAGTACATATCTTTCCACTTCCTGAGCACACAGAACGCCCGCATAATCTGCCGACCCTTCCACTTGAAGTAGCTAGAGCTAATGGAAGCATAAAACCAGAATATCGACCAACCCCTATAATCGTCATTGAGATTCCCAAAACAGGCGGGAGAACGGAGAAAGCACATATTATTACTGCTTACAACAAGCCCTACCACAGCGTGCAGAGTTCTGGTAATCAGAGGAATCCTAGAGAGAATGGCTCTCCAACAAGTCGAAACCATCACCCTCCAGACATTGGGACCCATTTGAGCAGGAGGAATGCCCAAAAAGTCCAAACACTCCCAGAATATCTCCAAAATTGGAAATCTAAGCCCTGACTTGAACATGCCAGGGTACAACGCAATATAACCAGGCCTTGGACGACAAGGACTCTCGTCATGCCTGGGCAAAACAATCTCAAGGTCAAACGGTAGCGAGAAGTCATTGCAAACAAGGTCCAAAGTCGCTTGTGACGCCTTCTTTGGTAAGAAAAATGCCTCACACACATCAAGTGCATCACCGCTTAGCATCCTGACAGTAGACATGAGAACAGAGTTTTGCAAAGGAGAAAACGAAGAAGTGAAAAAGTAAACTCTGATAATAAAGATAGCGTAAAGAAATAAACACAACTCTCATGGGAAGACGTGCGAGATATGATGGTTGCACGAAATTTAAAAAATTGTGTCAAAACGAACAGGCAAATGAGACATCAGAATAGCAACCGTTTCGACAATTGTTAATTGCATTAAATGCGATGCAGTGGTGAAGTCGAAAATCCAACTGTCGTAGAGTTAGTGGGCACGTAAGCAAGTCTACTAACTAAGGGGGGAGTAGCTGATGATACATCAAATAAGGCTCTCATCATGACCATACACATGGCAAAAATCGTTCATCACTAGGATCTGGTATTTCAGTTAAGACTCAACTCGTAAAGCCCAAAAAGGCCTTTCATAATAGATCATAATCAAAGGTCCGGATCCAGGCCCAACGAGTCTCTCCCTTAAAGAAGAAAGACGTTACAAGAAGACAAGTCATGGCGGGAATATTTCTCCAAAGACGTATCTCAATGAAGGAAGAGACTGTTACAAATAATGTCCCCTTTTATCACGCCCCACACACTTTAGTAATGCAGAGAATTAATAACGGACATTGTATAAGGTAAATGAAACATTTGACAAAGGTATGCAACTTTAACTGAACTATGTCCAGATTAAGATCTTTCTCCTACATATTTACTAACTTAAGCATCGGAGTGCCTTCGGCCACCAAAAAGGCGGTCTTTGGCAATCTAACCCTTGTTTTGCAGGATGGATCTCTAGGATACATGATTTGGACGCATCAATAATAATATTATGAGCCCCCCTCCCCCCCACACACACTTTACCTTTTAATGATAACTAACCACCGATAACCTAATCAATAAGCTGAACAAATATTATCGACACAAAGACCTTCCCAAAAGTCTCTTATGAATTGAAAAAAGAATAACCAATGTCTGATCTAAGAGCTATAAACACTGAGAGCCTTTCTCATCTCCTACCATCATCATAATGACATATGAAAATTGGTTTCATAACTAAAAAGAAAGGAATAGAATAGGGAGTTAAAATTAAGCGAAAACAATCCAAGTTCTTTATCCTTGTGGAGCATAACAGTAAAAGTGAAGGATCCAACTGCAGATAACACTAGAGCAAATGGAAATGAAAAAAAATAAAGGCATAGATCAGAACAGAAAAAGAATTTCCCTGTCAATTTTCAGCTGCAATAATGCCTCAAAGAAAAAGAAGGGAGGAAAACAAAAGATGTTTACAACAATACTACAATGGTTAGAAGTGGTTATTTGAAGGCAACGGCCCCAGTTTGAAGTTTATTACAGTATAGCGGAACTGTAGATTGAGTAATCATTAAAAAGAATATAGGTGCAGAATGAAACCGAATGACTTAGTTATAAATGAATCCGAATGTCCATAATTTGAATCAGAAAGCCATAAAATGATAATGATAGAAACCCAATTATTAAGAGGTAGATATATACCTTTTTTCTGCATCGCGGGGGCGAAGCAAGCACAGAAATCAATAGCAGGAACACAAACCAACCAACCCTTTCTATCTTCTCATCTATCACGGAAAGCAGCCTGACAGAAATCCGAATGAGAGAATTTGATTACCCTTTTTTTTATTAAAAAAAAAGACTCAACGAAAACAATGCAACAACGGAAAGAAGGTGGAGAGAGAGCCTTACGTTTGGACAGACAACACAACACAATACACAAATGAAGAGGTATCTTCTTCTTCTTCGACAAAACAAGACAACACACACACCGTTTGTGTCTCTGCTTCTTTTGCTTTTACTTTCAAGGACGTGCAAGCAACAATGGGGCGGGCACTCGTTTTGTTTTGGGAAGCTTCGGTTTCCAAAAGATTGTTTTGGGAAGCTCCGGTTTCCACCCGTTTCCTCGCCAATTAGAATTCCCCGAAGAGAGAGACAGAGAAAGGAGAATTAGGAATAGTAAATGTTGATAGATTTTTTGTTTTTCTAAAGTACTTCATTTTCTATTGTATCATGCATCCGAAACTCTTTCCATGCCTTTTGAGGAAAGAAATTAAACCATATAAACTTTTGTTGAGCAAATAGTAGCTGGAGAAGGTGAACCCGGCCCCAATTAGTCATGAATGATTGGTTAATGTTGCTTTGGACATGCAACCTCCTTTACTAGCATACATATGGTAATATTTATGGACTTCCTTTTAAAGGTAGTTTAGAAATGGAGATTGATGCGTCCAAATTTGGTCACCTGTAAATTTGCCCTGCAAAACAAATGTTAGAATGCCAAAGACCACATATTTGGTGGTCGAAGACACTCTGATGGTTAAGTCAGTAATTTTGTTAGAGATGGAGATTAATCTAAACAGAACTCAGTTAAAATTTCATACCTTTGTCGAATGTTCTATTTACCTTATAGTGGTCGTTATTAATTTTATGTATGACTTAAGCATGTGAGGCTCAACGAGGGGAGACATTCTTTGTAACAACCTCCTCCTTTATGAAGATACGTCATTGGGGAGTAACTCCCTCCACGACTCTTTTTCTCTGTAACGTTCCTCCTCTTTAAGGGAGAGCTTTGTTGGGCCTGGATTTGGGCCTCTAACTATGATTTGTTCTGACAAGCCCTTTTTGGGCTTTAATTATTGGATCTGCCCTTTTTGGGTTTTGTGAGTTGGCCTGGCCTTGAGATACTTAGTCCTCGTGATATATAGGCGATTTTCGCCACGTGTATGGTCGTGATGATAGTCTTATTTGATGTATCATCAGCTACTCCCCCATTTAGTTAGTGGGTATGCTGACATGGCCACTAACTCTACGACGGTTGGACTTTCGATTTCATCATTGCAGTACATTTTATGTTATTAGTAGCTTTCAATGAGGTTGATATTTTGATCTCTCATCTATCCGTTCATATCCGCGCGCATTCTGGGATTTCATGCAACCATTATATTTCGCACATCATTCTATTAGTGGTCTCTTCATTGTTCGGCTCTATAAAAGGGGGCGTGATTGTTTTGTTCTTCTCTTTACACTATCTTTGAGATCAGAGTTTATTTTTCCCTTCTTCTTTGCTCTCTTCGTTGTTCAATCCCTTTTCCATGTCTACCAACAAGATACTATATGGCGAGGCGCTTAGTATCTATGAGGCGTTCTTCTCACCCAAGAAGACATCACAGGTGACGTTGGAGAGTGTTCGTTCTGAGTACTATTTACCACTCGATCTTGAGATAGTTCTGCCTAGGCAGAATGATAGTCCTTGTTGTCCACGACCCGGCTACATTGCGTTTTATCCGTGTATGTTCCAGTTAGGTCTTAGGCTTCCGTTCCAAAGATTTTTTGGGATTATCTGGATTTTTTTTAGCATTGCTTTTGCCCAAATGGGTCCCAATGGCTGGAGGGTGATGGTTTTTACTTGTGCGAGAGCCATTGTTTCTGGCATTCCTTTGACTGTTAGGGTTTTACATTCTGTGGTGGGTCTTGTTGTGAACAAGAATACTTGTTTCCTCCGTTCCCCCTGCCTGTTTTGGAAAAATTAATGATGATTACAGGGACTGGTCGAGGTTTTGGTTTCATGTCGTCTTGAAGTATGCTTTGGTGTTGTTTCATCTGTACCAAATGTGTTCCACTGTGTTTGATTTTAACTCGAATGGTGTAATGAAAGGGGACATTCGTTGCAACATCCTTCTTCTTCGTTGAACTGTGTCTTTGGGGGAGTGATTCTCTCATCGACTTATTTCCTTCTTCATGGTTCTCCTGTAATTTTGATAGTTTGCGTCACGTGTGCGATCACCACGGGGTAGCTAATGAACTCAGAATGCTTCTTGATCAAATCCTTGTGTGTGCACTCTTCAAGGTGCTTCGATTGGTGACTTCCTCGGCAACAAAGTAAGCTGAGTAGAATTCAACACCGAATCGTCCAATCATGATCACATCAGCGCCAGCCGCTAAGGCTTCCATGGACTTCTGGGTTCCATACCTTGCAATGGTATCAAGTTTATTCACCGAATCAAATTTGTTTTCGTCAGTTTCGTTGTCAATGATGGAGGAGGTGTTGTTGGCCTTGTCAGGGATAATGTGGATCAGGCTCGCATTCGTTAGTGAAACCCTCAAACCTGATCAGTTTGTTGATCTCCGCCTGGAATGCAGACGTCTCTATGTCTCCCATTGTGAGTTGTTGTAGTGACTCCTCTGGTCTCGCTCGATGATGTTGGTTCTTCTGTTTCGATTTAGATCAGCTCGAGTGAGTGGTGTCCCAGATCGCTTCCTTGATCGGTCAGACCGTTCATTTTCTCCAGCTATGCAGTGTAGGGCGTATGTTAGTTCTCTGGGTTTTTTTTTATCATGCAGCGGTGTCTACCTTATCTTTTTCCTTTAGACTGCTTGTCTGGCAGCTCGACAAATTCCTCGAGTCGCCCTCTTTGAATCCAAAATTTCGTTCTTCAAATTGTAGTAGTCTTCAATATCGTGCACGTGATCCTTGTGGAAAGAGCAATACTTGCTTCTTTTTTTTTTTTGAAAGGCAGCAATACTTGCTTTTATCTCGCCCATTTGGGTTTCCTCTCATTTTGAGCGGCCAGTTTACATCCTCCCATTTCGCCATGGACTTCAGTATGCTTGCTCGACTTGTTTTTAAGGTCGTGCATGGTTTATATGTCTTTTTTACCACACTCGTCACTCGTTCATGTCTGGGCCTTGTAAATTGCAGCTTTCCGGATTCTTGTTAGTTGAATTTGGATCTTTTGTTGGTTCGATGCCTTTTCGACTAAGCGTTCTTTTCTCGGAGTCTATCGTTTCTCCTTCTTTTTACTTTCCTTTTCGATTGGCCCTCCATTTTGGATTCATTCTTCTTTTTAGCGGCTAACATCTCCTCGACGGTGATGCTTTTTTTAGCGGTCTTTAACAAGATTGCCATATTCTTTTGAGGGTCTAGATTCAAAGAATTGTAAAATGATCCTCTTTTTAGTCTAGAGGTGAAGGTGGCAATGGTCATGTCATCGTTGCAGCCATCAATCACGATCAACTCATCAGTAAAATGAGTGACGTACTTCCTTATAGTTTCTTCAGGCTTTTGTATGATGTGAAACAAATAATGTGGGCCCTTTATCATCCGCTGACTGCAATGAACCTCGTGATGAAAGCAGTGGCTAGCGCTTGCAAGGAGCCTTTCGACCTCGGTGGTAGGCTGTTGAACCAACTCATCACCGTAGAGGTGTGACTGGTCGAAAATGTTCGACATAGAATGGACTCTGTGCTCTCTATCAACGCGATCATGTGGGGAAAGTGTCACAGATGATCCGTCGGATTGGTGGTGCCATCATATGCTTCAAACTTTGGTGGAGTGAACTTTTTTTGTAGAAGAGTCACCGTGAGTGTGTCAGAGAATGGCAGTTTGGCCAATTCATACAACACGTTAGGATCCGTGACCCCAATCCTAAATGGAACCTGCGCAGGGATTCCATCGCTCTGGAAGCCATCTTTTTGTGGTTCATTGCTGTCAAGATTCACTTGTTGAAGTTCCATTGTTTTCTAGGGCGTGGATGGCAGAGTTCTGTTGTGGTGGTGTTCGGATGTGGTCGGTCGACTGAGCACGCTCCTGAGTGAGTTTATCTATCACTTTGGGCAGATGATCCATTTGGACCATGAGTTGATCCACGCAGGGATCCATGGCAGTGCTGCCTGATGTCTGAGATGTTTGGGCTACCATTCCATGTTGCAATACTGCGTTACCTGGCACGGTTAACCCGGGTGTCCCTGGGTTTGGAGCGTGTACTATTTGGAATTCCGTTTCGCCAGTTGAAGAGTTGTCGTGATTGTTGCTAGGTTGAGGGTTTGAGATGCTCCATTTGCTCTAATTTTTTTTTATTGCTGATTAGAACTGAGGAAGTTTCCAACTACAATTTTTTTTTGAAAGGAAACTATTGTTCCCACGGGCGACGCCAAACTAATGCGTCCAAATATGGTCTCCTATAAATCCGACCTGTAAAACAAATGTTAGATTGCCAAATACCACCTATTTGGTGGCCGAAAGTACTCCGATGCGTAAGTCAGTAACTCTGTTGGAGATGGAGATTAATCCGGACATAACTCAGTTAAAATTTCATACCTTTGTCGAATGTTCCTTTTACCTTATATAGTGGTCGTTATTAATTCTCTGTGTGGCTTAAAGCATGTGAGGCTCAATGAGAGGAAAATTTCTCTTAACCGTCTCCTCTTTTATGAAGATACGCCCTTGGGAGAGTAACTCCCTCCATGACTCTTTTTCTCAGTAATGTTTCTCCTCTTTAAGGGAGAGATCTGTTGGGCCTGGATTTAGGCCTTTGACTATAATTTGTTCTGATAGACCCTTTTTGGGCTTTAATGATTGGATCCGCCCTTTTTGGGCTTTGTGAGTTGGCCTGGCCTTAAGATACTTAGTCCTCGTGATAGGCGATCTCCGCCACGTGTATGGTCGTGATGATAGTCTTATTTGATGTAACATCATAGATTATCCCTTTTGTTTTTTCATTGTTGTTATTGTATTGTGTTGAATGATAGTTGTGGCTTTGTAAGTGCAAGGGGTTGGCGATGGAAGGGTTACCTATGTTGTGACCAACACAATCTTTGGACCCCCCTTTTTACTACTGGAATCCAAATTACTCTTCAACCTCATCTCATATTTGCAACCCTTAACCCAATCTAAAAGTAGTCTTATGTTCTAATTGTCCATGCACCCAAATTGGTCGCGCGTGGTCATACTATATACCCCAAAGATTCTAGGTGGAAAGTTATAATAAACTTTAGGGCTTATTAGTTTTTACTAGACATCACCCCTCAACGTTCACAAAAAGTTAGGATGACTTCCATAATTTAACGGCCAACACAAGCAAGAAGTATAACAGTCATATAGGACACTTTTGTATTCTTCAAAATTTGGTGGTGGTGGTAGTGGAAAAGTTGATAATGACCATTATAATAGTTTAAGTCATTCTTTTGTGTGATTGGGTATAAAATGGCACAATGGGAATGACCATTACAAATTTCATTGTAATAGGCATTCCTTCTCAAAACCCTATGAATGCCCATTCAATACCCATTGTAATAGTCAACACTCCATTTGTCTTATTTGCCCTTCTTACCCAACATAGATGCCTCCTTACCCACCACATATCTAAAATCCATGGTTGCTAATTGAGGGCGTAATGGTAAAGACACAAATCGTTCTCATTCCCATTCCCATTTCATCGAGTAACCAAACATAATAATATTTCCATTCCCATTGAGTAACCAAACATGGCCCAAGGATGGGTTAAAAAATATTAATAAATATCTCGAGAAGAGCGTATTAAAGGCTAAAAAGATACATTGTATTCTTCGCCCATCAAACTATTAGGCACCCTATTCATTCTCTCCGTTCTTTTCAATTAGAATAGACCAACAGACCACTTACATATCATCATATCACCAAGAAACACTCAAATCTTTCCTTATTTGCATCTCACTATCATCTCCCTTTTAATAAACTTCAAATTAGCAATGTGGATTGTTGAGACCGAATCAAACTGCATAAATGAGATCCTCAAACTAATGAGCAAAGTCAAATTCTCCTTTAAGTAATAAAAGTGTTAAACTTAATACAAGTTTAGTAATCCATGCGTGAGTTGGATAAGTGTTTTGTGCGCAGTGATCTTGTATGTATTGAAGGCTTGCTAAGATCCATGGGCAGTAAACTCTCAATTAACAACCCAACCAAACCCTCACTACAAGAAGATATTCATATTCTTCGCAATTTTCCATACTATCCTGACTACAAGGAGACATATATCTTCATGGTTTCCATCCTATTCTATCCTATCCTGACCCAAGTTAAAAAGCATGAGGTAGGAATGACAATGAAATGAACTATCAATATGAGTGATGAAACATCGAACAATCATCCAATCACAGCCATACATGTGGTGTGGGTCAACCCTAACACGAGAAAGACTTCAACGCAACTCTATTTTTAAAACATTGTCCAACCCGTAAGTCAAGCGTTCAAGCCCAGCCCAAGCGACACAGATCTTGGAATTTGGCCCAGGACAATAAGGCCCCAACACAAATCTCTTACCTATCAGATGCCTAAGATTCACTCGCACATATCAGCTCTTAACCTAATCATGCATTCAGTCCTAAATAGGGCCAAGTGCCTAAAAAACTCAGTCATGCTCAGATAAGACTTTAGGCGAGATTTCCTCCCTCCATCACGCCCTCGATAGCAACAATATTTGTGGAGGGAACACTCGTTATTTAAGGTGAGAAAATGGAATGAGAAATGTACGCATATACATTGCTAATTACATCTAGTCTTCATTCTTCCTTGCATCGTCGCCTGACTTAAGCACCAGAGTGCTTTCAGCTACCCCAACTGTGTCCCTGGCTCAACGTTGTTCATTTTGCAGGTTTGAGATCAACAAGGACGAATTTGGACACATCAGATTGACACCGTCCATGGGAAAAAATCAAGTTTATCTTGAAACAAACATATACACTTTTTCTAACTAGCGGAACATTGAGACATGGTCATGAACACTAGATCTCAAGCACTCAACGACAATATCAAGCTAAACAACGCTCTGGTCGGGGAAACTCAACAATAGGACCAAATCGATCTGATCGAGGGAGTCAAACAGCCGCACGACCCAACCATTGAGGCAGCCACTGCCACAGCCGGTCAAAACCCGGGGAGGTCCAAGACCCTAGAGGACGCCCAAGAAGGTGTCCAGGAAGGCAAAAACCTCCCCGCAAATGAACAAGGAGCTGGTTGAGATAAGAACTTAGGAGATGATGGGGATCATGGGATGTGAGACCCCTGTGTGGGCGGACCTGAGGGTGAGGGTTGGAGCCCAATAGGCCCAACAGGCATGTGGATCCCAAGAGGGGTTGGACTAGCTACCAAAGGGAGATCATAGTCCCACATCGCCTGGGTGCGAGATGGTGATGTGCTATATATTTGCGAGGTTGGATCCCCATAGTAAGAGGCTTTTTAAAGCCGTGCGGGCCGGTTGGGCCCAAAGCGGACAATATCTTACTGTGCGGATCGGGTCATTACAGAATGGTATCAGAGTCTGACCCAGCCGGGAGTGTGCCGACGTTGACGTTGGGCCCTAAGGGGGGTGGACTGTGAAACCCTTGTGTGGGCGGACCTGAGGGTGAGGGTTGGAGCCCAATAGGCCCAACAGGCTTGTGGATCCCAAGAGGGGTTGGACTAGCTACCAAGGGGAGATCATAGTCCCACATCGCCTGGGTACGGGATGGTGATGTGCTATATATGTGCGAGGTTGGATCCCCATAGTAAGAGGCCTTTTAAAGCCGTGCAGGCCGGTTGGGCCCAAAGCGGACAATATCTTACTGTGCGGATCGGGTCATTACATGGGACCATGCCCCAAAAACAGACATGACCACTGTTAAGAATTTGCTCCGACTGGGGGAAAATGACCCAGATGTCCTGTACGATCTTACTGTCCCTCCATTCTCGGAGGACATCATGAATGCCCCTTGCCAAAGAAATTTGTCCCTCCAAAGCTCGAGTTCTTCAATGGAACATCAGATCCATCAGATCATCGACATCATTACCACCATGTGATGGCACTTAAATAAAGTTTAGAAACCATTGTGCATAACATTTTTCACCAACCTGAAGAAGGTAGTGTTGATCGGGTTCCACAACCTTCAGCCGAGATCTATCAATTTGTTCCAGGTCCTGGTGATGATATTCATAACTAGGTTCCTCGGGAGCCAACATATCAGGAAAATAGCCCCACTATCTATTGAGCCTCAAGTAGAAGCATGAAGAGACCCTCAGGGAGTATGTCACTCATTTTAACGACGAGCTGATTTTGATCAATGGTTGCAGCAACGACACGTCAGTCACCGTTTTCACTTCCGGCTTCCGAGGAGGTCAGTTTTATAACTTTCTCACATTGGAACCCTTAGCGGATATGACGGGTCTGCTGAAAAGCACCCAAAAATACATCACCCCGAAAGAAATGTTGGTGGCTATGAAGGGAGAAAATGAGGCAAAATACTCCTCTAGAGCCAAAGACAAGGACGAAATGGGAGATAAGTCCAAGTGATAACAAAGCAAGAACCATGGTGGGTTCGGCCAAGCAAAGCCATACAAGGCCAGTGACTCCAGGTATCCCTATTATTCTCCGCTCAATTTCAGTATGTTCGATATTTTATCTGCCAAGGAAAAATGGGAAGACATCAATTGGCCATAAAAACTCAAAGGAGATCCTTCAAAACATGATAAAGACAAACATTGTTCTTATCACAAGGAGATAGGCCATGATACCAAAGATGCAAGAGCCTCAGAGATGAGATCCAATACTAGATCAAGAGAGGGCGAATGAAGAAGTTCATCAGCTTCGGGGACATGCAGTCGCAAGGCCAAGAAGCAGTATAGGAAACCCTGAGGATGTGATTCATGATATCGTGTGTCCTCCATGGGGAAAAAAGGCGAAGAAGCACTTGAATCGTTCACTAAATTGATCGGTACGAGAACTGCGAGTTTGATCACACTACCAGAATCATCTCATCCAACACGTACAGGAGGAAAGAAAAGTCTCAAGCCGGTCATTCACGGAACAAGACATGAGGGGAGTTTGCTTCCCTCACAACGAGGCCTTAGTCATCTTGGTAGGGATAGCAAGCTAGGAAGTAAAGAAAGCATTGGTGGAATCTGGAAGTTCCTTCAATGTCCTGTTTCTAGACACATTCCTCAAAATGCAACTAGCGGGATAAGAGCCAACGCCTGCAAATTAAGCCATGTTCGGCTTCAACGGAAAAAGTTGCTACCCAGTTGGAACAATTACGTTGCCGGTAGTCGCAAGGCACTCAGACCTACATAGGATCATGATGACAGAATTCTTGGTCATAGAAGCCCACTCCAAATACAATGTAATCTTGGGTCGACCTTGGTTACACCACATAGAGGCGGTGGTCTCCACCTAGTACCAATGCCTCAAATACCCTTCTGAAGGTGAAGTAGGGACAATTAGAGGACAGACCATTGCTCTAAAATGTCATTACACCCGACTAGGCAACCAAAAAACGGAGCACAATGAACCGAACAAAAGGATTTGGATGAGAAACATCGAATCCGGATGGAGAGGACCCACCACCACCTTCTGGCGTCAAACCACCATCCAGTCCATGATAGAGGCCAAATGCTGGGTAGCCGGAAGAGGAGGCCATCACCATATACTAGTGCAGCTAACACGAACACAGTCCAGATATGCTCTAACCTTAACAGACCGTTGCATATCAACTAGCCACTCTCTTAAAGGAGAACTAGGATGTGTTTTCCTGTACAATGAAAGACATGGTGAAAATTGACCCCTCAATAATCACGCATCGACTGCAGTCAATTCTGACTTGAAGCCCGTTAGGCAGAAAAAGAGGTCGATGGCGACCGAGCGCAACTAGGCCATTAATGAAGAAGTACAAAGGCTTCTGAACGCCGGCATGATAAGGGAGTCTCGCTACCCAGATTGGTTGGCAAACACAGTCCTGGTAGAAAAGAAAAGGGAAGTGAAGAGGATATACGTGGATTACACGAACCTTAACAAAGCTTGCCCAAAAGACAACTTTTCGCTGCCTTGGATAGACCAGATCGCAGACGCAACATCTAGACACGACCTACTTAGCTTCATGGACATGTATTTTGGCTACAATTAGATCAGTATGCACCCACCAGATCAGGAGAAAACCTTCTTCATAACAGATAGAGGAACATAATGTTACTAGGTAATGTCATTCGGACTGAAAAATGCAGGGACAACATACCAACGTTGGTGAACCAAATGTTTCAAAGGACAAATCGAAAAGACCATGGAAGTCTACATCGATGAGTCACTGATAAAAAGCTCCATAGTCCCGATCACTCGGCGAACATCCAAGAAGCGTTCTCCCAACTCCGAAAGTACCAAATGAAATTCAACCCACAAAAATTCACCTTTGCGGTACAATCAGGGAAATTCTTGGGCTAGATAGTCAACCGAAAGGGAATACATGCGGATTCAAAGTAGATTCAGGCTCATCTCGACATGAGACCACCACAGAAACATCAGAGAGGTTCAGAGCCTGACTGGGAGGGTGGTAGCTCTAAACAGGTTCATCTCCGAATCCTCAGAGAGATGTCTCCCTTTCTTCAAGATTCTGAAGGGGAACAAAGAATTCCAATAGGTAAAACAGTGTGAACATTCTTTCCAAGATTTGAAGCTGCACATAGGAAACTCTGAGCTACTCTTGAAACCTACTCAGGGTGAGACGCTCCACATATACGTCTCAGTCTCGGAGCACGCTGTCAGCTTACCTATGATTTGGGAAGAGAAAGAGAAACATAAGCCCATCTACTACATCAGCAAAACGTTTGATGGGGCAGATACCAACTACCCTAACTTGGAAAAACTAGCCTTAGCGCCGGTAGCTTCCTCCAAAAAACTAAAGCCCTACTTCCAAGCCCTCAATAACAGTTATGACCGAGTACCCACTTCAATCAATATTACACAAGCCAGAGCAATTATGAATAATGGTCAAATTGTCAGTAAAGGTAGGATAATTTGACATCCATTATGCTCCGAGAATGATCATCAAGGCGCAAGCGCTGGCTGACTTCATTGCCGAGTTCATTGAAACAGGAGAACTAGAGTTGAAAGACTAGCAAAGAAACGAGAACCCTGAGCCACTCACACAAGGATGGATCTTGTGATGTGACGGGTCATCCAATGTAAAGGGTTGCAGAGCCGGGATCATACCCCAGAAGGGGTCGTCTTCAAGAAGGTCATCAAAATTTGGCTTCCGCACTACAAACAATGAAGGGAAGTATGAGGCCCTCTTAGCTGGGCTAAAACTAGCCAAAGGAATAAGAGTAGAAGAAATCACGGTATTCAGTGGCTCCCAACTGGTGGCCAATTAGGTGAACGATGAACTCAATGTTAAAGATCCACGGATGAGGACCTATTGCAAGAAGCAATTGACACAAAAAGAAGGTTCAAGAGAATTTTAATCCTCTGTTGTTCCAGAACAGACACCAGGAAGCCGACACTTTGGCCGGAACGACTTCGTCTGCAACGGATGACTCGGATGCACTCATAGAGTTCCAAGTGAAGTCAACCCTGCGGAAAAAGGGCTCCACAAAAATGTCTTCGCAAACGAGGAGACCAACTAGCTAGATGACCCCCTAATCAGCTACATAAAGGATGGAGTCCTCCCATTAGAGAAACATGAGGCTTGCAAGCTAAAAAAACATAGCGATACGGTACATGCTCCATAACAATAGGCTGTATAGAAGATCAACAGCTGACCCTCGTTCAGATGCCTAACCCCCAAAGAGGCAGACTATGTTCTTCGAGAAATCCATTAAGGAATTTGCGGTAACCACCCCGGAGGAAGGACGTTAGCTCAAAAAATCCTCACACTAGGATATTATTGGCTGAAAATGCCGCAAAAAACCAAAGACCTGGTTTGTAAGTGCGATAAGTATCAGATGTACACCCCGTACACACACATACCTGCCTGTGACCCTTCGTGCAATGGGAAATGGATATTATAGGCTCGTTCCCCATTTCCAAGAAGCAGAAGTTCCTCCTTGTGGTTGTCGACTACTACACCAAATGGGTGGAAATAAAGCCCCTCTCCAAGATACAAGAGAATCAAATTGAGAACTTCCTCTGGAATTTTATCATTTGCGAATTCAGAATACCGAAAACCCTGGTCAGCGAAAACGAGACTTAGTTCGAAGGCAAGAAAGTTAAGCAACTTTGCATCAACCTGAACATCAGTCACCACTTCTCAATGTTGAGGCACCTCCAAGCAATGAACAAGTGGAAGTCACCAACCAAACTATCATGGAAGAAATTAAAAGAAAACTCGAAGCAACCAAAGGGCTCTGTGTGTATAAGCTTTTAATCCTTTGGGCATACCATACCACAAAAAAGGACTCTAACTGAATAAACATCATTCGCCTTGGCCAATGAGTCTGAGGCGATGGTTCCAGTAGAACTAGGAATGCCTATGTTCAAAACGGAGTAGTTCAGAATGAAGCTCTAAGAGTCGGACTAGACCAGCTCGAAGAGTGTTGAGACAACGCTTCCGTCAAAATAACAACCTATCAGCCAAATATGGCCCAATACTACAATAAGAAAGTTAAGCCTTGAGAATTCAAAGTCGGCGATTGGGCACTAAAAAAATCCAGCTGAAGACCAAAGATCCAGGAGAAAGCAAGCTAAACCCAAACTGGGAAGGTCTCTACAAGGTGACAACGATCAAAAGGCCTGAAACCTACTGGATAGAAAACGTGAGCGGAGAGCGTCTGAAAAGACCATGAAATGTAGAGCACTTAAAGAAGTATTATCAATAAAGGTATTCTCTTTAAACAATCTCATTTCATATGACTCCATGCAAAGAAACAACCCTAGTCTGAACAAAGGACCACGATGAAAAACATGCAAACCGTACCCAGTCAACGAACAGTTCACCGCCAGCGGGCGATCCAGTCCATAGATGACTCACCGCTTCAAGATAACCTGGTTTGATTATAGATACCATAACAGTGTACAGCGGTTGAGCCTATTACTATTCAGGATGTCGACAACTTGCCGCATAAGTGACCTAGTCCACCTTAGGAACCAAGGCAACACACATGCGAATAAAACCTAGTCCACAAACAGTTCATCGCAAGCGAGTGATTCCAGTCCATGGACGACTCACTGCTCCAGGATAACCTGGTCCGATTACGGGAACCACAACGATCGAGCTTAGTCCTATTCAGGATGTTGACAGCTTGCCGCATAAGTGACCTAGTCCACCTCAGGAACCAAGGCAACAGACATGCAGATCGAACCCAGTCCATGGACAGTTCACCGCAAGCGAGCGAGTCCAATCCACGAACGACTCATCGCTCCAAGATAACCTGGTTTGATTACGGGTTCCATATTGACGCAGAGCAGTCAAGCCTAGTCCTATTCAGGATGGCAACAGTTTACTGTATAAGTGACCTTGTCCGCCTCAGAAACTAAGGCAACGCACATGCAGACCAAACCCAGTCCACATACAGCTCATCGCAAGCGAGCAAGTCCAGTCCACGGACCACTCACCGCTCCAAGATAACATGGTCCGATTACGGGGACTATAATGGCGCACAGCGGCCAAGCCTAGCCTATTCTGGATGCCGACAGCTTGCCGCATAAGTGACCTAGCTCGCCTCAGGAACCAAGGCAATCTAAATGCTGACCAAACCAAGTCCACGGACAGTTTACCGCAAGTGGAGAGTCTAGTCCACAAATGACTCACCGCATCTAATTGTACCAGTCCACGCAGACCAAGGCAACACCTGACCACAAAAAAGTGAGTCAAACTGTGGCACAAAATCCAGTCCTATCGAATCAATACGATTTCTCTAACACTCTAGTCTATATTACAATTCAGAGTGGTGTTTTACTATTCATTACTGACTGGGACAAAGTCAAATCGAAAGGATTAGAGATAAAAGATGGTTGGGATTAAAAGTTGGGAATTGTATTGAATTTGAGGGTTGAGATTCATTTCCTATGATGGTATATTTGTAAATATAATGAAAAAACTTTTTTTAAAAGTTGATGGATTGTACATGTGGCGGAGAGAGTAAATATTGTGTTTTTTCTTTTAGCAAATTGAAAATTATCATAACTATCTACATCGTTGTCAGATTTTGATAAAGTTAGTATCGTTGAAATGCATTTTTGAAGATCTTTCGAACAAAATCAATGATCAATACAAGGGCCAAAATATTAAAAATATATATTTCATAATTAAAAAACGTATAATGTAATACACGTCTTAAATATTTTTCAATATTTTTAAAAGCAATGAGAATGGCCGATCATACCAGAAAAAATGAGTCGGGCATCTTAATGCACATTTAAACAAAAACCCTAAATTTCATGTTTTAACGAATTCAAAAACTGAGGGAGAACTTATTCTCGGCATTTAAAATTTTTTCCCAACTGATTCAAATTTGACTGAATAGGCTTACATTTAAAATCGGTTACAATTCAATATTGATTGAGAGCAAAATGAGAATAGTGACGGAGGTAAAAAAAAATTGGTAGAATGTACATGTGGCGGAGAGAAAAATTATTGTGTGTTCATTTTTAGCAAAATGAAAATTTATCATAATTATCTATATCGTTGTCTGATATTGACAAACTTAGTATCGCTGAAATGTATTTTTGAAGATTTTTCCAACAAAATCAATAATCAATACTAACGCTAAAATTTAAAAATAAATATTTTATAATTAAAAAAAATATAAGGTATTTCACGTCTTTAATACTTTTCAAAGCAATGAGACGAGCATTTCATACCAGAAAAAATGAGTTGGGTATCTTAATGCACATTTAAACAAAAGCCTTAAACTTCATGTTTTGGCGAATTCAAAGATTGAGGATTAACTCATTCTCAACGTTTCAAATTTTGCTCCAACAATATTTAGCAAAAATAAAAATTATCTGGAGTGCCAACGGCACGGGCATACTCTAGTTCTATACAGAATTAAGTAACATTACTTCAACCGGCCAACACCAACTCAGGTAACAACCAGCCCACGAGGCACAACCCGCTCATACGAAGATCACTCTTCAGTGATTTCACTCCCATTAGCAAATCGAGTTATTTCATTAAGGGAACTACACAAGCAGGATTAGAGCTACACGCATCCCTTTCCGGATTGGGTTAGCCCAGTTCCTACTCAGAATTAAACTATCTTACACTGTGGGGCCCTGTCTACTCAGATAGACACGACTTTTTCGACAGTTTAAATCTTGTTCGCAAAGGACCAATATGACTCGCATTCACTCAGAGCATACATATTACAAAAAAATGAATTCAGACGAAAAAAAAAAAAAAACTTTATTGATTATCATAGAGTTGTTACAAATCTAGACTGACTAGTCAATTCGAAGGTTTACTACAAGAATCTGAGCATGGTGGAAAGCAAGGTGTGAGCGGAGATCTACCAGAGCACATACTGAAACTTTGCTCTGCCAATCTACCCTCCGGAGGAAACATCATGATCGAAGCTAAGGAAAAAGCAGTGGGAACAACCACCAAAAGTTGACTGCTGGAATTATCTCCAAAGTATGGTGGAAGACGTCGTGGGAGCACCAGAAAATGGATGACAAACTCGGGACCAAAGAAGTACCCCGACTTCTTCTCTACAATATAACAGTAGATTTGGAAGCCAAGTGGAGAAACTGAAAGCATACTCAAACCGAGTGGCTTCCTCCAATGGCAAGTTTTACTAAGACTCATCGGTGCAAATGTTAGAACATTTGGAGGCTCCACCAATGGATGCCCTTCTTCATACTCGGTAGAGGCCATTAACTGGGGGAGTAATTGATGAGACATCAAGCAATCACTTGATCACATCAATACACGTGGCATGGGTCAACCCTAACACAAGAAAGGCTTCAGCGTGGCCCTAAGTGGGCCCATTCTTGAAACACTGTTCAGCCCGTAAGTTAGGCATCCAAAGCCAGGTTAGCTAGCCGAAGCGACATGGATATTGGAGCTTGGCCCAGGACAATAAGGCCCGAACGCAAATCCATGAGCTGTCACAGGCATGAGATCCACTCGCAAAGATCAACTCTTAACCTAATTAAGCATTGGGTCCTAAATAGAGCCAAATGCCGAAGAAACTTAGTCATGCTCATGTAAGATTCTGGGTGAGATCTCTTCCCTCCATGATGCCCTCGATAGCAGGGACAATTGTCGAAAGAACACTCATTATTTAAGATGAGAAAAGGGAAGAAGAAATGTATGCATACACATTGCTAATTGCATCTAGTCTTCATTCTTCTTTACATCGTCGACTGACTTAAGCATCAGAGTGCCTTCGGCTACCAAAACGGTGATCCTTGGCTCATCATTGTTCATTTTGCAGGTTTGAGATTAGCAAGGACGAATTTGAACGGATCAATGGGTTTGATTTAATCATCTACATGGGAATCAATAAAATCAGGAGAATGAAGTTCCTTCTGTTAAACCCAAGAGCAACAGAGGGAAATAAGTTAACAAAATTGAAAAAATGAGATTAGAGCAAGAAAATGTAAATGATAGAATAATATCAGACATGATAAAGATCACCACCAACTGCCACTAAGAGCCTTAACTCCTGCACCCTTAACAAATAAAGGGAATTACTATGCTCACCCTGCCTAATTCCTTTCTCATCCTAGTTAAGTTTTATTTATTTATTTATTTTTTTTAAATTCCTTTTGGCACCCCACCCATTCGGTGGGTATTTGTCGATTTCAATCCATCATAGCCACCACCGTACACCCACCCTCCCTCTTCCCTAACAATTCATTGTAGTCACGACCCACTTCTCCTATTCCTATATGTAAACCAACCACCACCACATCCACATTTTTTTCTCCTTGTCTCTCTATAAATCATCGCAACCACCACCGCTTCCTCTCATCGCCGCCCTCTCTTTACCCCTTCCTCTTTTGTAAATCAATAAGAATAAGACTTTAAATGAAAAAGAAGAAAAAAAAATATGGAGGGGCTCAACCACCTCCCCTCTCAATAAATTGATCCATCGTCACTACCACCCCACCTCACTGTGTGAAGAAATAAAGGAGAGATAGACTCAGCCATCTCCCGAAAATCAGTACGTTTCCTTGATTATCAATTTCGAAATCGATAGATACTTTTCGAGGTCAATTTTTTTCAAGAGTTGGGTACTAAGGATCATTCCACAACAACGAAATCAAGAGTTGGGTACTAAGGATCATTTCACAACAATGAAAATCTATACATGCCCATCGATATGCAATTTCAAAGGTATTTGTCAAGTTCAATTTTTTTTTCTAGAGTTGGGTACTAAAGATCATTTCACAACAACGAAAATTGATAACTGCCCATTAATTCGCAATTTTAAATTTGATGTGTTTGTCAATTTTATGTAACTCAAGTCAGAAATCAACAAGAATCAATCAATTTTAAGGTTAAAAGTTGTATATGTATTTGTCAATTTTATTGTATTTTTAACAATTTACGTTCTTCTTCTTATCCTCTTTCACCCGACCACCCTCACCTTCCTTTCCCCCCCATCAATCAACCACAACCATCACCACCCTCACTTGCCCTTCCTCTTTGTCATCGACCACAACCACCCTTTCTCCTCCTTTGTCAATCAAAGCAGAAGCATAGAAGTGGTTGGAATGAGAGAAGATGAGAGAGAGTTTGGCAGTGATAAGAAGAAGGGTGATCAACGACGATGACAATTGAGATTGATTACAAAGAGAGTGAGAAATAAAAAGAGGCAGGAGTGGTTTACAAAGAGGAGGAGAGAAGTGGGTAGTGGCTATGGCGGATTGACTGGGAAGAGGGAATAAATAAGAGAAAGGAGGGAAAAGGGAGGGTGGGCTGTGAGAGGTAGGGTGTGAGAAGAAGTTTTATTTTGAGGTTGTTGTTGTTGTACTAGGGTGAGCGAAGGAACAATGGATTTTTACCGGAACAATGGATTTTTACCAGGGTGATTACAGGCTATAGTGAGAAAAGGATTTTAGTAGGGGGCGCATAGCAATTCTAGCACACATCCATATCCATATTCATATATTTTAATGTTTTCCCAAATCAAGACATAAATGTGAACCAAAATTCAAGTTCAAATCTCTAAACCACTTCACCTGCTGGATATCTCCTAGCACTCCCTAAAAAAGCTAAAAGAGATGCAAAAAGCTTCGCAAGAGGATCAACAATTAATGTATATATTCGTAAGATTCCATAACACACAAATCCACTCATTTGAGTTTCCAAACAAGTTTGTTTTACTTGCTAACAGCACCTAGAAGATGAAAAATCCAACAATATTTTTCAATGCACTACATAATCAGATCAGTAGAAAAACTCCAAGAAGAAAGGACGCATAAACAACACAATACACAACTTTATAACATCAACTACAACAAAGTTAGATGAGAACATCAAGTTGCATTTCCTAGAAAACAACAAAGACTTTCAGATGATAGGAGGCTAAGATCAAACTTCTGACTTTTGTATTGCAAAAGCTTCGCCGGTGTGGGCAGATGGAAGATATCCAACTGTGGCCCTCAATCAACACAAGAAGTTCAAGAAAAACTAGTCTACCAGGAGGCAGGGACTTTGGACATCATTACAATCACCATAACACAAACATCCATCAAAACTAGGATCTTAACACGCTTGTTGAGAGGAAAGGAATGTAAAAGATACCAGGCAAGTCGTCAAATTACACCATTGATGGGGTTCAAATGGAGTGTGCATGCCAATTTGGAAGCTGCAGATACATATTCACATGGAACAACTGCATTTCAAGTGATGATTTCTCTGACTAGCCAATCCAAACTAGGGTATGCAAAGTACAGTATCAAGAACGATGGAAGTGCGAATAGAACAGTGATGAGTATGTACAAGGCCAAGACGGCAGCACTGACAGGTATTGCATACAAGACGATCAGAAGAAATATTATGACGAGTGGGAACTTTGCTGTCAAGTTCACAAAGAAAACCAGTGATTTACGCAATGACATATGGAGCCTCTCAAAGTAGACATAGTTAGCTGTGTGATTAATGCCATGGCTATGTCCTGAGTGTTCAAGATGATGTGTGCGTGGGGCCCTCCTGAGAGTAGCATAATTCGTTTGATTTCCTGACAATGGATTGCTGTTCGAAGGCCAGCCAGTTTGATGATCCCCACAAAAGGCATGTGATTTCACCCTGTCACCATTCATGCTTTCAACCATCCAGAGAAGGAAGAAGTTCTTGCGCGGAAACTTAAGATTCCCTTTGTAAACCAACCTGAAAGATAACAGGTGGCACCATGGGCAAGAAATAAAAAGCGGCAACTGAACTGGTAGAGCAGGGAATTTCACAACAGCCCATTGGAGGCCTAGAACACAGTTCTTGCAAAGAGTATGACCACACCATAAAACATATGGCACATTCTCCACAATGTTAAAGGATTCCCAACATATTGGACATTCCAGCCCTTCCTCTCTACTAGTGTTTGAGGAAACCTCGTCATCCGAGCTTTCTGAACTATCATGGTTTCCCTTTGCTTCAGCCTTCAGTCCAATACTTCCAGCTATAGCATTTGAAGCAAAACTCCACATGGCGAAGATGTAGAGGCTGGACAATGGAAACAAGCATCAGCTTGTGAACTTGTAGTGATACAACCAAACGTTGTTGAAAACAGACACAATAGTTGAAGTCATTCTTGTTGTCAAGTGATAAAGATCAATAGAACGTGTTTCGTGTGCCAAATCTGACAAACATATGATACAATGTAAGCACAGTGAAACTGCCACATGGTGTTCAAAACTTCAACGTCATCATGACAAATGTTCTAGCGAATACATTGAGTATAAATCTTGCACGCTTCTAGAATTTTCATAAACAAAATTCAGAAAAATATTCCAAACTTTTATATACTTTTGCATCAGATACAACAAGAAGTATTAGCAAAATATTCTTAAATTCTTGTCATTCTTTGAATATTCTTGAATTGAAAAGGGAATGTTGGGTCAAAATCTAAGATACTAACAACTAGTTGAGAAAACCACAAAACTGAATCAGATTAGTCAGAACGTTTTTACTAAAGCCCATCAAATTTTCATTTTTCTTATAAAGAGTGATTGACATACTTCTGAGCTTTTAATATGCAATCAATTCTACAGTTATCAGTTTCAAAATCAACTCCTTTCTCTTATATAGATCAATTTCATTTATGGAAAGTGAAAACGGGCAGGCTATTTCTAGAACAAATAAATTACTTTTTTTTTTTTTTATTACATTATACATGTAGCGATTTAAGTAGTGAGAATGTTATCCTTGCAACTTATGGAAGCATTATGTAAAAATAACTTGAGATGTAGTAAAGGGTAAATAGATGCACTCTCCTTTATTAATTTAATTGGGGTGGGGGTACTCTACACCATTAAATCGAATTGCAAGGCAAGGATAACCCTAATTACAGAACATCCTGAAGCCAAGAAGATGAATGAATGGAAAGAATTTCCGCTAAAATAAGATAAATTTCCAATAAAAAGTAATAATTTTTTCCTTTGCAGCTGCAAAATCAACATATCTACTGATAATGAAAACACCCCTAATATGATGTGAAGAGTAATCACCAATCAATCGACACTAAGCCCTAAAAACTCACTACCGGAGTCGAATAGAT
This sequence comes from Berberis vulgaris, assembly GCA_963556465.1. NCBI lineage: Eukaryota > Viridiplantae > Streptophyta > Magnoliopsida > Ranunculales > Berberidaceae > Berberis > Berberis vulgaris. The sequence continues at coordinate 52,965,714 of OY747124.1, read as the reverse complement.
CCTCCAAGTCCCGACACACACAATCAATCGACGAGATAACATAATAATCAATAAATTTGAGTTGAGAAAATGAAATGAAACGTATCGAATCGAAGCTATCGTATAATCGAAAGAATTCAAAGGTGATGAAGTGAGAACTGAACCTGTAATTTGGTTGGTTGGCTGGCTGGCGAGAAATCGATCGATCGAAGAGAAGGGATGAACGAAAAGAAGAAACCACCACCTCACCTCTTTCTCTCTCTATATAGATGTCTCGATCTTGATTTTCCCCTCACGACCACACCGAAGAAACGGACTCTTCCTACTTGTTCCTTAAATTCAGTGAGATGAGATGAAATATCTAATACAAGCACAACACCCCAATATCCTAAGGGTGGGCATCTCGTCCCGCGATCTCGATTCCATCTCGATCCTGTCTTATCCCTTCCCAATTTTTTCGGGTTTTTTTTATTGATCAAACTCATCCCGATTTCGTCCCGTCCCGGTCTAGAGTGATATGGGATCGGGATGAAGATTTTCAATCCCGCCCATCCCGTTCCGTCCCGAACCTATTTAATATTAATTATTATTAATTTTAATATTTATTAACTCAAAATTTTATGTGTCAAATTAAGTGTGGTACATGAAGTTTTGAGGAGTTGTATGAACTTAACATCACAAATAATTGTATTATAGTTTAAAACAATAATACTTTCATAGATAACTCCTTAATATGCATAATGATAGAAAATACTACAATATTCTTGAATTGATGATGTAAATAGGAACATAAATAGAAACTTACAAAAATAATACCTAGCATATTATGAAACAAATAAGTAGACATAATGAGAATGTTGATAATATAGTAATTATAAGAATATACATTTAAATATGCACATCATAATAACTTAGTAATTGCACAAAAATCCAACAATGTTCATCCCGTCCCGAACTCGTTTGGGATGGGACGAGGTCAGGATGAAGTCTATCCCGTCCCGAAGATAAAACAACATAATGGGATTGGGATGAGTCCATCCCGTCCATAGGATAGGATAGTGGTTTTTTGAGTTATTTACATTATGGATATGCATAATCACATTCTTTGTTCAATGATATTAAAGACTCAAAATACCTCTCGGTAAGGTAACACGTGACGTGAGTTATTTGCTATTTGGATACCAAAAGTTTGTGTATTAAACTTTGGTACCCAATGTGAAATATGCATAAACTTTTGGTACCCAAATAGCAAATAACTCCTTATGTGCTTCTTTCCTAAGGGTATTTGTGTCTTTATTGAATGTGAGATGTCTGATCTTGGTCAGCGTCGTTGAACAAACAGTTAAGACACAATTTCGTACTCAATGTGTAATTAGGCAAACTTTTGTATCCAATGTGAAATATTTATAAATTGTGTACCTAAAATGTAAATAACCCTAGTAGTTTTGATAAAAGGCGTGTGGGTCAATAAAATGGAACAGACGATGTACAATATTGTGGCATGTGAGATGAGCGAATAACAACCAGTGCACGTAGAAAGTGAGCATAGAACTTAGCTGCGAACCAGCTTTTCTTTAAACTTGTTTTCTCTCAACGCCTTTCTACTATTGTAGGGACTTAGGTATGAGGGGTTTGTCCTCTGGCACTTTGTTGCCTACATGTGCCCTATGGTATCTGTAGTGGGTCAGACCTTGACACCTCTTGAGACAAAACACTTTTTCTCTCTCGGGAGAATCTCTAAACCTTTCATCTTTCTCAATTGCCTTTCTCCATTCTCATCATCTCTCTTTTATAGGTGCAGGGAAAGCTTTGATATCCCACGTGTCATGTGGCATGATCAACGAGGTTTCCTTCTATAGAGAGATACTTTGTCTAGGTTCGATGAATCTTCACTGACCTGTCCATCACGCGTTCGATTGGATGATGTTCACTTTCTCTTCATGTCACACATTCACCTTGTAGGGATTGGGACAAATCGGTGGATATGTCGTCTTCCAACCCAGCCCAATCAAATTTAACCCCTTACAATCGCCCCCTCGGTTCTAGGTAAATACTTCTTGTTATCAGGTAAATACTTATTGTTATTTTTATTTTCCCCTCATACTTCCAAATAAAATTCGCAACATTACCATGTTTCGTAACATTCATGTGGCCATTCTACCGGCCCAAGACAATCAGCATGTGTCTAGCCATAATGTCCTATTGGAGGAAAGAGCTCGGAATTCCTTTCGGGTCTATTTCGAGTGGTCCCTCGAGTCTCAATATTTATATTACCATGATCGTTTTCACGAGACTGAATTGTGCATCTGCATCTGCCAGATATATGCGACCTTTGTTTTCTTTTGTCTAAGCTAAATATAGTCAGTTGAACCATTATTATATCCCCGATCAGTGTACCTAGAACTTTTGGAGATATATTGAGCTTTCAATAGGATATCTCAATATAACTTCAAGCCTACTACTAGAAAAGACAAGAGGTATTTTTTCTTGAAGGATGGGAACAAACAGAATGGGATGGTGTGGGGCCTTTCTGAATAAGACAAGTCTCGGTATGCGTATCTTGTATCCGTGTCAGGTGAAATACACCATGGTTGCAATTATATCCTCAGGAACAAACGATTTTCAAAAACCCCTAACCTAGGTCTGCAACCTTCATGCTAGGAATTTTCCTAATTGACTTTATACTCACAAATATTTTTTCTTTTGATCCTGACTTGTTTCTTTTATTGCAGTGGATTGGGTTATTGTAGATCAATCCGAGCATTTTCTAGATTTTATTTTTTTCGAAATTCTAGCTGGCCTGGGTCAACCAGCGAGGTTGCTGCCTAGGGGGGTGAATTTACACTTTTGCCCCCCCCCCCCTTTTAACAACCTTTTTGGAAATGATGTTTAAAAGGGGGGGGCAAAAGTGTAAATTCGCCCCCCAACAGCAACCTCGCTGGTTGACCCAGGCCAGGAAGAATTACTCTTATTTTTTTGCTAGTTGCTCTTCCCAATGAGAAATACTGCAAAATCAATGGTATCACTGAGTTTGGGACTAATTTCGATGATGAAGTACCTTCTGCTGCATCAATCTGAGAACAGTTTGCCTAACCAAGTGCCCAAGGAAACATAACCTTTTGTATTGCCAAGATTGGCAAATTTTGATAAACAAGTCAAATCTATGGATGTTAAATCCCAGTTATCACCAAAGACTTTAGAAGGAGGCTGACGTTGGAGCTGAAAAGAAACTGAAAATCAAGCACCTTTTTACAAAGGTTACAATTTCGTTTTCATCTGTTGTCTTTTCTGCCCATGAGTCTAGTCAAGTCAACTCACACCAAGAATTGAGCTCTTCTGCGACTGAGTCGGGATGTGAGGGTGGTACTTTATTTACGTTGTTGCTCAAACTGCTCTAGGTTCTCACATGGTTTCCAATCTCCCTTCTCCAAGCTGGGCTCTTACTGAAAATGAGCTCACTATCTTCGATGGTATCGATCAGACTTCTTTTATTGGAAACATCCGAACAACTGCATAAACTTCAAGTGATGATCACTATTCCTTTGGAAGGAAATCTTTCTGAGCGCTCATTCAATCAAAAAAAGAAACCTATTCCCATTAATGATGGTTTTCTATCGAGAACATAGTCGAGATACACTACCCCCATCGAAGGCTTGCCTTGTTGCTCATATGGCACCCAAGTGTCCGTTGACTTTGGGAAAGATTCTACGAAGGATCCTAGCATATCAACCATACTTCTTCAACACTGCTTGTTGCTTGCAGATTCTATTCCTGCCATGGAAAGCTCATCCAAGGATCTGCACCGAGGAACATGTTAAGGTTTGCTTCAGGTACTCTGACCCTTCCATTTTTTTTCTTGTACCTTAATACCCAGTGTTTAATCCGAGTTTTGCTCATCTTTCTCTTTTTTCAGGCCAACCTTTCACTCGTAAACCTTTTCGAGCATCTAAAGAACTTTGATTTTGGCTTTCCAAAACAAGGACCTTTCTGAAGGGAATTCCTAGCTTCAAATACATCTTGCTGAGAAGGATATAAAATTGGCTAAGGCTCGAAAGAAGGCGAAGTCAGATCAGGAGACGATACACCAAGTGCAATGTCAATTTCTGGATGAGGAGATTGCCCACAGGAAGACTAAGGATGAACTGGCGGATGCCCAAACGAAACTAGCAAACTTACGCATTAGTGCTAAAGTCTGGGAGAAAAAGGTAAGGGAGAAACAACAAAAGCTACAAGTGATCATTTACCGAGCCAAGTCTCATCTTGACACCCCTTGTTCACATGCTGGTTCTGGTTCTAGGTCCCTGGGTACTTAGTTCCATTGACTTGCATGCAACCTCTCTATTTACTTCTGATGACTTTTTTTTCCCTTTAAAGAACTTCTCAAGATTTATCCTTTTGCTGTCAAATATGTTAAGACTTGCCCGTTTTTTAGACTTCATAGGCTTTTATGTTTTGTAATTCGTACGTATTGCTTGTTTTTCTGCATGTTTTAATAATTTGTATGCTAAGAGGCTTAGTTTTATTTTTTTGTTTGTTTCGTTTTCATGTTTTGTTGTCTATTTGCATGTGTCTAAACGTTTTGTATGTTTGATTCATTTTGTTAGCCGGTTTGCCAGGCACTTGTATAATGCATATTGTTTATTTTATTTATATACTTGAGTACTTAGCGGTATTATTTTCTCAAGTTCATTACATTCCAAGAATTCTTGATAGGTTGTCAGTCTAAGTTTTTTAGTCAATAATAGCCAGTCTTACCTACATCAGTAACGCCGAACAGGTTTTCCCATGTAACTGCCATTTTCTCGGCAACGTAATTATTTGTGTTGGGTGTGACTTTGCGCATGACTAGGTCGCCTACCGAGAACTCCCTGACGCGTATGCATTTTCCATATTGTCGAGACATCTCCTAGTGATATTCTTTTAGTTGTATCTCTGGAGCCCTTGATTTCGTCTATTATGTCGGTGTGAAACCCCAGTAACTCGTAGTTCTATCCGTATCCACAACTACATTTTTTCCAATCTCCACGTGCATTTCTGTGGGGATCGCTACCTCCATTCTGTATGCCATAGCGAAAGGAGATTGTCTCATGGGTGTTTTATATGTGGTATTGGATGCCCACAAGTTGCCTTCTAACTCATCCAACCATCTCTCCTTTTTGGCCTCTATCTTCTTCTTGACAATTGTATTGTTTGTTGCATTTGTCTGTCCATTTTCGTGTGGATATAAGGGGGCATAATGGAATTTGTTTTCCCCGAATCCTTCCAAAAAGCTTTGCATTGTCGTTGTCAGATATCATTGCATAAGGCAGATTGAAACGAGTGATGATGTGTGTCTAGAGGAATTTGATTAGAGCCGACTCTTTTTTCGTGTCATTCAAGGCTATTGCTTCTACCCATTTCGTGAAGTAATAGGTGGTGGCTAGGAAAAACTTCTTCCCATATCGGTGATTGGACAATTTCTAGACTACACCCAACCCCCAAAGAGTGAAGAGCGAAGGACTTATCACAAAATGTAGTTTGCCAGCTGCAGGGGCCCTGATGTATTGTGCATGCCTTTGGCATTTGTCACACTTGGTCGCAAACAACGTTGTGTTGGCCACCATATGCAGCCAGTAACCTTGAGTTAAATTTGGTAAACGAGACTCCTTCCACCCGAGTATTTTCTACATTATCTTTCGCATAGTAATGATTCTTGTTCTATGTTAATGCATCGCAGAAGTGACCCATTCATCAACCTCTTGTAAAAGTCATTTTCTTCTAGCTTGTCAAGGATCATTGGGAAAAATACCATCTTGGATATAATTTCGAATATGAGTCATCCATGCCTCCCCTTCCTTGCAGGTCATGACGGTATATTCTTCTATAATTGCCGGTATCAAGATAAGGACAATCTCCAGGATCTTCTTACCGATCATTGGAAAAAATACCATCTTGGATATAATTTTGAATATGAGTCATCCATGTCTCCCTTCCTTGCAGGTCATGAAGGTATCTTCTTTTGTAATGGTCGGTATCAAGATAAGGACAATATCCATAATCTTCTTACCCTGGTTGTTGATCATCACTGAAAGAAAATCTGCATGAACTCGTTATCAAACTCGATAAGAGCTACTACCCTCATGCCTGTCTATGTCAATACGGACTTGACCAGAGCATTCATGACTACCATGATTGGGTAGGACTGGAAGAAGGGATTCAACCGTCTAGATGAAATACTAGGGCGAGTATCACCTTTTTTATTCTGGTGTACTGGATTTCGGCGTTGATCAGGATTTTGCTGAGGAAATAAACATGTCTCTTCATGCCATTTCCACTATGATTAGCACAAAACTAACAAAAAATTTAGACGTACCTAAGTATGCCAACAAGAGTTACCCAGATGAAGCTTTTGACAAGATGAAATGTTGTCCTAAGTATAATTTTAGTTTTGGGAAAGCCTCCTCACAATCATCACTCCACTAAAAGGGTAAGTCCTTTTTTAGTAAACGGAACAAAGGCTGACACCAATCCAATGACTGTAATATCAAATGGCCAAGAACTGTTACCATCTCAGCAAACCGTTGTACATGTTTATGACTGGAAGGCGGCAACATATCTACTCATGATACAGTTTTATCCCTTAACTACTACCAAATAACTGAGAAACTTTCTGGATGATACCCCAAAAGTGCACTTTTCTCTGTTCAATTTCATGTTGTACTATATGAGGATCTGAAAATTCTTTTCCAGGTGTCTCAAGTAGCGCTCTCGTTTTTTCTTTTCACCGACATGTCACTGATGTAAACTTCATGGTCTTCCTATCTGTTGGAACATCTCTTCTACGAGTCTTTAATAAGTGGCTACTATGTTCTTTAAACCAAATGACATTCTCACATAAGAGAATATTTCATTTTTCACTTAAAGTATCGTCTTATCCCCATTCGACTCATCCACCTGGATCTGGTTCTAGTTAGAATAACCATCCATTGACATCAAGAGGTCCTAGTACCCTGTCGTTCGGTTCACTAGCTCATCTATCGTCTACTCTTGACATGGGAAAGTTATCTTCTGGACAAACTTGATTTAGGTCGGCGAAGTTGATACACTCACGAATCTTTCCATTTTATTATTATTATTTTTGTTGGGGTGGGTGGATGAAACTAGATTAGCTGTCTATTCGGACGTTCCAACTTTTCTGATGACGACTTCGGCTTTCAATAACCTAGCCACTTTCTTCTTCATGGTCTCTGAGTATTTTGGGGGGATTTTCTATTTTCTGGGATATTGTTCTCCTTGATTCTAAGAATGTGATTAGCAAAACACTGAAGGTATCCCGATTATCTCATTCATGTTCCAAGCAAATACATCAGAGTTAGGGCCGCAAGTTGGATAGATATACACCCATGCCCGATTGGACAAACCCGAAATGGGTAAGGATTTGAGCATAATTCCATAGGCAATGGCCAATACTTGAGTTCATGTACTTAATACCCGATTTAGTTTTGGGCAATACTTGGGTAAGAACCTTGGGCACCGAAGATACTCAAACCCATGAGCTATTTAAAATTGATCTAATATACTCATGTACAATTTTTTTTTAATATATATATATTATTCTCCTAAAAATAAAACAAAATGAGTTAAACAAGTTAAACTTTAATAAATAAGATTATATACAACGATTACCTTCTCCAAAGATTTTTTTTACTAGATTACATGAATTATACTAAAATGTTTTAAAATCAATAAAATAAAATAAACTTAAAAAGGTATAATTAATTGGTTATATTCTTAATGATTTTTTCCTCCAAGTTTTGTTAAAAAAAAACACAGAAGCATGACAAAGTAATGAAATCAAAATTTATAATTTTTTTTATTTTATTTTGTTAATTGTACTCATTATTTTATATGTTTTCTAAAACCTAGGCTACCATGCTAAGAATCTTCCTTTTTAGAATACAAATCAAGCACAATTGAGATTTTATTTATTTATTTAAATTTGTTCGTTTTACTATTTTTATTTATTTAAATCCATGCTCGAATGCTACATCACTGTCTCCATAGGGGTACTTAAACCATGCCCGAGGCTATATCATTGTTGCTACCTAGCATCCATGTCACTTCCACCCTGTGAAGAAATGCTTTCGCTCTGATTCATAGCCTCCACCTCACATGAAGAATTTTCTTTTGCTATGATCATCTAAGCAACTACATTCAATACTCGAAGGCTAGTCAATGACGAAACACACTTGCTCCTAATAATCAGGGAAAAACTCACAAAATCCACTGATGAGTCTCAAATCCACAACTTCTAAAAAAGTCTGACCAATTGAGTTACACTTGGTCTTGTCAAATTAATTAATTACATTTGAACTTATAATAATGGGTAAGACCAAGCAATTTGAATTGCCCAAATTACCCGAACCCAAAAAGGGCTTGGGTTCAAAACAATTACATGATCATTGTCTTGGGCAAAATTATTCATACCCGAACGGGTATTAGCTAGGGTATGGGCATATGTATGCCTACCTTGGGTAGGGTTTTGGCTAGTGTGATACCCATCCAACCTGCCCAGCTTGCAGATCTAATCAGAGTTACCTTTTTAAAAATACAAGTTTCGCCTTCATCACGGGATCTAACTGTGTCTTGATGAAGTGTTCTTGTGCTCCTCCTTGTCCCCAAAATCAGTGCTGGCCACTAGTTCAATTATGGGCCTCTTGTCAAAGTTTGGGTCAAGCCTCGTCTTTAACTGCTATTTAGTTTCCTCGAGAGTGTCCCCCTCGTTGGGCTAGATACTGAAACACGATTTTGCTGCCTCTTGATCTACCTGAATTTTGAATAGGCCGCACTCTCTTAGAAACTTGACAACCTGATAATAGGTCGATGGTACTGCTTTATATGAAGTCGGGATATCTACCACCTCGAAACTCAGATCTTGATTAACAGTTTAGTTGTGACAAGCAGGTAAACTTCTCCTAGGGGCTTGTTCATTGCATTATTGAAACTGTATATCGAATTTCTAACTTATGGTAACTTATCCGATCGTAAGTAGACTTGAAAAGTATCTCGGCAAAACTCCCACAATCTACTAGTAACCTCATGGGGATCAATTGAGGTCCATCCACTCATTCTGCATCGTCTTCGAGAACGATGTTAATGTTTCCACACCCTTTTGTTTCAGATCAAAATTCCTGGCCAGCTTTGGTCTTGAAATGATGCTAATGACCCTTTTGATGTACATAATCTTTGTTTTTTGAGTCTTTTGTCTCTCTGTCTCATAGGCTGCCAATGATATATCATGTCTATTACTTGCCTATATATGCTTAGATATATTGGGGTAAGGCAAGTCGTTGAGCATCTGGAGTCATTTCCACCTGTGCTACAAACTCGGCCAACCGTCCTTGATTGATTTGTCTTTGAATAAAAAATTCCGCATAGCATAACAATCGATGATACTCACATTGGGGTTTCCAGACCCTATTTGCATAGCGGCTATGCAGGGCCTCGAAGAATGGTTCCAGATTCATGATTTCTCCTAATGGGGGGTGTTCATTAGAGTGTTAGATTGCGGGTCAAATTTTGAATTCTCCTTTGGGTATGGTTCCTTCCCTTTAGATCTTTTGTCCAACTGGTAGAGTCCGATCCTGGTCAGTGTTCTTTGTTTTTGCCGGGTCCTCTACCCATGAATATGCATGCATCTTCAAAGGTGACAAGTCCCTCTTGATCAACTTTGCGTGGAGTTGGGTCCCCGACAATACCCCATCATGAAAGGTAAAATAGCCTACCCTCCCGTCTAAGAGTTGGGTCCCTGATCATGAAAGGAGATCTCTTGGATTTTTAGTTGTCAGTTGGCCAATTGTGGGCAAAGTTTGAGCACTACTTAACTTAAATGCTAAAAATGAAGCAACATAACTATAAGTATCACTACGAGGAAATGGATTTCAATATCGTTGCAACAAAAATGCAGAGTGGGCACACAAATCTAGGAGAAGAAAACCCTCAAGTACAATTAATTTTTTTTAATAATATAAGAAAACAAATAGCATAATGGCTAAATAATTGCATTATACAAGAAATTCTATGTAGTTGCCCTCCAACAACATGGTAAAGAGGTATAAGATGACGCTGGCAAAAAACTGAATAATTCCTCTAAAAAATCATTGTGGAATCACCCAAAAAATGGTAGCAACTCTTTAAACTCCATAAAACACCTATTCGATGAAGCTTATGTGTGAAAATTGTTATTTGTGAATTAGAGCAAAAATAATTATAGGTTAGGTTATAAAACCAATTAGGTTGAGTAAAGCGATATTCTAAAAATGTATGATTGATTATAAAGCTGTGCATATTGGGATGGGAGTGATTGGTGAAATAAGATCAGTCAAATGTGTCAAAAATACTCAACTTAAGGTTCGATGAAAGAAGATCAAATTAGATGTGCATCGGTCAAAGTCAAAGCCAACCAAGGACAAAGTCATTTCAAGATACCAAAGTGAAAGACATGAAGACCAATCAAGCATTGTCAAAGCTTCAAGAAGATAATTCCAAGATGATTGATGTCTAATGTAATCCAATCATGTTCTCCTTGACCTTGACTGGCACAGGAAACACACGTGAGCCAAAGACCACCGTTGTGGCGGCCGATGGCACTCCGATGCTAAAGTTAGACAAAGCTTGAAAAAGGCTTAAAGTTGTAAATTGTGTTCTGTAGCGTACCTTTGTTCATCAATCGTGTGTCTTATTTATAATGTGAGAGTCCTTGTTCGGCTAAGCCTTTGGTGACATAGTTTAGGGAAAGAGATTTTCCTGGAGATCATTTCCTAGTTGGGAGTCGTCCATGTAGGAGAGTTTCCCTATATGACCTGTGCTCCTAGATCTGTGGGAGAGGTTTCCTTTTTTGTTGTGTTTTCCATTCAAGGGAGTTTCCATGCACGACTTATACTCTAGTATTTGTTTTCTAGTCGGAACCAATGTATTGCTGGCCTAACCGTCTTGGATCGATCGTTCAAATACTTGCCTGATTAGGCCTTACGGTTGTTGGGCTTGACCATGTGACATGTGAGCTTAATAGGGTGTTGCAATTTGGTCCAACCTTCTGGATTCTGCCACAGTGGGCTCAGTGTCATCTGGGCTTTGCCAGATTGGGTGGGCAATCAGGCTCACTTAGATTTGCTGACGAGATTATCATGACGCGTGTACGACTGAGATTAGAGGACGGTTTGGTATCTCATTAGCTACTTCCCCGAGTTGATGGGCTTGCTCGTTGGTCCACTAAGTCATTACATGGAGGGCCTAAACGGTCATGATTGTTGAGTTTGAATCGTCTCCTCGAGCGGCAAACTTCATTAATTAGGCGTGCATCTGTTCGAAAGAGAGAAATGCGGAAAATCTATTTTCTATATAGATCCACTTCTCTGCAGAGTTTATTTTCTTCACTCTTTCGATCTTAGAGACTCTGTTTTGTCGTTTCGTTTTGCGCACTTTTGACTTTGATCCACTTTTGTAATCGAAAGTTTGTATGTTGTTCCACGGCGAGCCAGAATTAGCTTTTTGATGAACTCTTTTCTAAAGGCCGTAAGTTATTCGAGGAGAGGAATCTCATAGTTGAATCTGGAGGGCCTTCGCAAGACATATGGGATCCTTGATGATCTGGTGTTCTTCACATTGGGTGGAGGCCAGACGTTGTTGTCTTCTCCAGAAGAATTTATCTGCTTGCACCGAGGTATGCTTCAATTGAGCGTCTGGTTTCCCGTCATCAAAGAGATTTGGAGATTTTTGGCGTACCTTGGCATTTCGCCCGATCAGCTGGTTGCGAACAGGTACAAGATGGTGATTGCCATTCTGATTAGGGTGAAGGATGCTTGTCTCCGAGTATCCACTTCTTTTTGGATAAACGAGTATGTTGTATGCATCCTGACGTCGCCAGACTGTTTTAGCAATCTGCTTGACGATTTCAAGTTCTGGAAGAAATATTGCTTTATGGCTTCTGCGGACTCGAAGTATTTCGAGCTTGTTGGTCGTTCGATTGAGCGGGAGTTTAGGCAACTGAGGTAAGTTTAGTTTTGTTCTCAATTCTGCCAGTATTGATTGCATATTGAATTGTTATTTGTACTTTCTATAGGGAAGTTACCAACTACGCCTCTTTCTTCTGAGGACAAAGCAACTATGGATAAATTTCGTGACATGTCATAGATGCGAGTAGAGGATGTCATTCAACCTTCTATTATCAAGCGCAGCGAACTGTGGGCTCATTGTCATGAGGCTCCCACTCTTTTTAGAGTTCCGAAGCCGAAGTCTAAAAACAAATCCTCTTCGAAAAAGAGGAAGCTCCCAAAGGTTAAGATTATGAACCCGCCAAAGAGGACGGAAATGAATGAGGCGCTTTCTTCTTCTGTGCGTTCAAAGAAACCTCACACTATGACTTAGCCTGCTCATGAGTGTTCAACCCCTTTAGATAAGAGACGGAAAGTTGTGGGGCATGATGTTGTTGTGTCCGAGGGGCATGATGCTTAGGCCAAAGCCCTTATTTTTCTCTCCGGCTTGGAGAATGAGTATCTACAAATATTAGGGGTTAAAAATGTAACAAAGCTAAGTACTGAGTAGGCGAAGGTCATGAACAACCTGTTGTTGTAGGCGGGTATGGCAGTTTTGTCCGATGCGGGTCAGACTCGTCCTTTTTCGTTGAAGGATTTCAAGTACAACCCCTCCTTGGACTGGGAGTCTCCTCGGGTTGCGGAAGAGTCATGTGTGTTGTCCTTATGGCAAAAAATATCTTCCACGTCACCCATATTGTTCTCCGTCCCGATCTTGGCCTCACATTGAGGTGACGACGGGTCCGAGAGATAACTTATTTCCTTTTTCCCCATCTACCACCTCCGAGTTGGCTCGTGAGAGAGAGTCAATCCTTGTGAGCAAAGGGAAAGCAATAGAAGAGGGCCCTGATGCGGTGAAGACGGCGAAGGGCGGTGTTGGAGTAGTTTCGATCCTAGAAGACCTCCATCCAGATGCGCGGATCAGCCTATTCAACCCAGATATGTTAAAGATGAGCAACTAGGCCTAACACCAGAGGTTGATATTTCTTATGCTTCAAAGAAGTATATTAGTAGATGGAATGACTGGTTGGCGAATTGCGCTCTGACGCTAGAAGGTGATACGCTAGGAGAGCGCATGGACAAGGGGCAGAAACATCTCATGCTAGTGATGTCATATCTGAACCAAGTTGTCGTCGTTAAGACGAAAGTAGAGGCTGCTCGTGAGAGAATGTATACCATGGAACGAGTCTTTGTGAATTTGCAGAAGTAATACTCCAATGCTCTCCACGAAATTGAATCATTGAAGAAGCAGCTTGAAGAAAGGAGGACCGCCCAAACGGCTGATGATCCGGAGGCCTGACAGGCAAGATTGGAGGCTCAGGGGATTCGCTTGAGTCCAATTTTGCTGAGGGAGTGTTCGCGAGGGACAAGTTCGAGGAAGAACTGAACCTTGCCCATCATGATTTACAATTTTCTCAGAAGACTGCAACCCAGGCGCAGGCTGGAGTGCAGGCTCTAAATGAGGAGAAGGCCAAGAAGGAGTCCGAGTAGACTGTCCGATGTCAGCAGTTCCTTTGGCGCAAAATGAGCTTAGTGTAGTAAAGGACACATTGAGTACTGAGCTGTCCAAAACTGATGCACTAGCAGACAAACTGAAGCAGCTGAAGCGAGAGCTCGCTAAGTCAAGAGTACGTGAGGAAGAGATCCGCAAGGCCCATGGCACATTTGAATTTAGCAGAGTTGTGCATGGAAGATTGAAGTTGTTGTAGTTGATGAAAAATGAGCATGTTGATTGGGACGTTTCCTACTACAGAGATGCGTCCTTTGCGAAGTTTGGGGAAGACTCCGATCAATCAAAATAAGAGGGTGTTCAAGATTAGGGTGTCCGAGCGACAGCGCGTGCGGACACATCATCTACTTATTCTCCTACCAAATCTAGCACCGTTGTATCCAAACCTCCTCCTGACGAGGAGTAAACTCTGTATTCTTTGAATCATTAATGAAATATGATATGTTGAATAGACCTTTGTACTTGTGTACATCTTTGGCTTTTCTTGCTAGCTTTTTTTGTTTTGTCTTATCGCGGCATTAGCTTTTAGACAAGAGGTTTTGTTGAGCCAGGAAACCGTAGGATTGATATGCTTATGAGAGTTTTGACCGCTTATGTTGCGATAGTTCAGGCAATCCGGGTCTGTACTCTTTAGAAGTTGAAAAGTTGTATCGGCCAAGTCTTATAAGTTGGTTAAACTCCATGCAATGGGACGAACTTGGCTTGTAATAGATCATTCAGATCAGGTCGTTGTTCGCCTTTATGATCCGCCCTTTGTGGGCTAGGCTGTAAATCAGACCAGCAATTGTCGCCGCTAGTATAAGCGAATGGTCAGACTGTGGTCAAGCGTGTGCATCGGTGTAAGTGGTCAGACAATGGTCCTTGTAAGTCGTCCGAATTAAGCTTTATGAGCTCTGACTGGGATTTTAAGCCGCTATTGTCTACTTTTGGCGAACTACGTTTCAGGTTGGACCAAAAGCTATTGTCATCAGTCAAAACTGACTAAGCTTTGGTGGGCGATCATCGTCCTTAGTTGGGCAAAGATTCTTGGCAAGTCATCGTGATCAGGCGTTGAGAAGGCCGACTAGACTCCCACTTTCTAAGTCGTCTTCAACCGCGCACGGTGGACTACGGTCTTAGAGTGGATTGGAAGCTATCGTCATCAATCATAACTGACTAAGCTTTGGTAGGGTTCGACGATCATTGCCTATGGTTGGACAATGATTCCTGGAAAGCCATCGTGATCAAGCATTGAGAATGCTGACTAGACTCCTACTTTCTAAGCCATCTTCACCCGCCCGCGGCGGACTACAGTCTTAGAGCGGACCAAAAACTATTGTCATCAGTTGAAACTGACTAAGCTTTGGTAGGGTTCGACGATCATTGTAGTTGGGCAAAGATCCCTAGCAAGCCATCGCGGTCGAGCGTCGAGAGCGCTGACTAGACTTCCACTTTATAAGCCATCGTCATCCGCACTCGGAGAGCTAGGCATTAAAGCGGACCAAAAGTTGTCGTCACTAACTAAACTTTGATCGGGTTCGATGACCATTATCTGTAGTTGGACAATGATCCCTTGCAAGCCGTCTCGATCAGGCATTGGAGCACTGATTAGGCTCCCACTTTTTAAGCCATCTTCATCCGCACGCAGCGGACTACGGTCTTAGAGCGGATCAGAAGCTATCGTCATCAGTCAGAACTGACTAAGCATTGATCAGGTTCGGCGATCTATATATGCAGTTGGACAATGATCCCTAGCAAGTCATCGTGATCAGCCATTGAAAGAGCTGACTAGACTCTCAGTTTCTAAGCCATCGTCATTCGCTCTTAGCAAGCTAGGTGTTAGAGTGGACCAGAAGCTATCGTCATTAGACGTAACACGCAACTGACTAAGCTTTGGTCAGGTTAGGCCTCCGCTTGGCCTTGGGTGTATAAGTCTAACCTGGGTGTCCTGACTTACTTAATTAGCCTAATAATCCGATATGGAGGTTGGACCAATAAATCTGATTCTAGACTTGGATTGCCATAGATTGACCAAACTGAGTTTATCCAGGTTTACAGAACAACATCAAAATTTTAATAGAGCGGATACCTTGGATTTGTTGATAATATAGTTGTAAGTTTGTTCTACATTCCATGGGAGCTTAAGGCTTTTGCCGCTTGTGTCTCTGTGTGTACTGGGCCGGATCTGGCAGGGTATTCGCTTGGGCCAATTAGTTGGTCGGGCCCTGTTGTAAATATTAGCATGCCAGATGTACGACATAGATTGTGAGACGGTTCAGTATCGATTACACCCCTAGTTAATGGGAATGCGTGCAACACCATTATATTGATGAATGTGGACTCGTGCAGTTGCAATTGGAACAATCGCCTCCTTGATTTTTGTACGGGATTTAATGTTGATGCAACTGTTGATTGACATGGTTTCGCGAACTGTCGCGCCTATATGTAGGTTGGTATTCACCATTCCAAGCATTGCCATTAATGCAATAGAGCATATTCTTCTCATGCATCTCTCTAGAAAATATGCTTTGGGTTTTCCAAAAGCTAAATGAAGATCTTTGTTGTTGAAGTCTTCGAATGTACTGACATTTTCAATAATAAGTTTTGTCAAGACCCACTATTATGAAGAGTTACGGACTCCCTCACAGAGGTGAGCATCCAATTGGCTCCATGGGGCTTTGTAATTTCTTCTTGCATTGGGAAGAAGAGTTACGGACTCCCTCTCAGAGGTTGAGTTTGTCTTTCATCTTCCGCTGCTCCCAGGGCATCTCTTGCCATCCAGTTTGGGAAATGATACCCGCAACCAACCTTGGGTGGTTGCTCCTACTTTATCGATTGGGCTTTACTCGTGAAGTCCCAGCTGGATGGCAGATTGCCGGAGCGGAGCTCTGGTGGACGCGGGCTTGCGATTCTGGGGTGTTAATACTGCATAACCCCAGTCATCCCTTTTTTTTGAGAGACATCCCCATCGGCTTACTTTTGCTTTCAGTTGCAAATCTTCCTCGCAAGGCAGATTGGCGAAACAAGGTGTCTGCGGTTTGTTTCGAGTATCTTCGCTATCACTTTCAAATAATTTTTGTGTGGCAGATTGGTTGATCAAGTGTGTACCTGCAGCCTGTTGCCTACTTTGGGAACTTTTGCTTCACTTTCAAATCCTCTTCTAAAGGCAGATTAATGGAGTGAATTCTTGACGTGCATTAAAGCGGATCCATACTTGTGTAAAACTTAGATACTTGTAGTGTGTAAAATTTTGTACTAGTCAATCAGGCAAGCTTTGTAACAACTTTCTTAGTAATCAATAAAGTTTGTTTTATTCCTTGAATGAATCTGTATCATATAGGCTTGTGCGAACAAATCTTCTAAATTGAAAAACAAAAAAACTAAAGAATTTAAAACAGCAAGATAATTTGACTTTGAGCTGGGACTAAGCTAATCCGGCCTTGAAGGAGACGTGCATGGTCCTGGCTCAGACTGTGTAGCTCCCTTAGCGAAGTGTCACATTTTGCCAATGCTAGCGAAGTTACTGAAAAGTGAACTTCTGCGGGCATGTCATTCCTGATTGGCTGCCAGCTTTTGGAGTAGGCACCCGTTTGCTGAAGTGTTGTTACTTAGCTTTGTATTAGACTGGATTGTGTTTCCAGTATTGAATTCTGACTCTCTGTATAGTTGAGCCTCGATTGTCGGAGCTTTGTCCCTGTCCGTGAGGGGTAATTCTTCCCCCTTCTTTGGACCCAGTGTCTGATATGTTTGTCCCACGGGCCCGAGCTATAATTGTTAACAATCAAGTTGTTTCAGCGATGCGTAGTGGTAGTCTCTCGCTGAGGGTTGATATCCATGAATAGTTCATTGGATTTGGTTGGCAGTGTACTTGATGCATTGGTGCAGAGTAGAAAATATTGCCTCCATACGATTGAGCCAAAGCCTTCCTAGGATGATGTTGGCGGATAGAGCGTCGACCACTATGAACTTCTGGACAAGATATTTCTGTAACTGTGGCTCTCCTGCCACTAGGATTATACTAATCTTCTCAATAGGGAAGCATTTCTCTCCGTTGAACCCGATCATGGGGTGATTGGCGGGTGTTAACTCTGTGTCCTTGAGTTGCATATTGCGGAATGCGTTGAGAAACAGGACGTTGATAGAGCTCCCTGTCTCCACCAAGGCCTTTTTTACTTCGCACTTTGTAATGAGGACCGAAATGACCAGGGTGTCATTGTGAGGATAACGGATGCCTTGGAGATCCTTGTCTGTGAACGTTAGTGGGAAATCAGGCTCTGAATACGTGCGTACTGCACTTGTCTGTCCTCGCCAGTGGGCTGCATCCGCATCTCAAGAAACATCATCTTTTGGGACTTGTTGGATTGCTCACCTTCCGAGCTGATTCCATGGAGTACATATATGATGCCAGGAGCTTATTTTTCTATCACCTTGATGACATTTTCCCTTTCTTTTGCCCGATCCAGCCTTTCGGGCTTAGGAACTCCTTGAGTTTTCCCTTTCGGATCCAATACTCTATCTCATTCTTGAGACTTTTTATAGTCCTCAATGTCGTGGTCGCCCTCCTTGTGAAAGTAGCAGTATTTGATGTTATTGCGCAAGGAGGGATCTCCTCACTGCTTAGCGTGCCACTTTAATTCTCCCCAATTCTTAATGAAGTTGAGGACAAACAGACTGGAGTTGAGGGGAGTGACGAGTTTAGAGCCGACGAAGTTGGAGGCCTTATCTTGCCTTGCACAGCCAGAGTCAGGCTTGTTGTCATTGCGCTTCCTTTTTCTGTCGTTATCTTCCTGTTTCTTCCCCTTTTTCTTGTCCCTGGAACTAGAGGGTTTCTTTTCAAACTTGGCTTCCTTCTTGGGGGCCAACATCTCATCGATAATGATATATTTCTGGGCACTCTTTAGCAAGTCCTCCATATCAGTTGGAGGCTCCAGAGTGGGGAAATCGTAGAACTTGCCTCTCTTCAGACTTGAGGTAAAGGTTGTGACCGCGGTATCGTTGTTGCAGCCGTCAATGAGGGTCAGCTCATCATTGAAGTGTGTGGCATATTCCCTCAATGTCTCGCTCGACTTTTGTTTGAGGGTGAGTAGATAATGTGGGCCCTTCCTGATCCGCTAGCTACCGACAAAGCGTGCGAGAAACATTGTCGCTAGTGTTTAGAATGAGTCGATGGACTTCAGAGGTAGGTTATGGAACCAGGTCAGCATTTACTTCTTTAGACTGGTAAGGAATGATCGACACATTACTGCTTCAGACCCTTCTTTGAGTGCCATTACAAGCTGGAAGTGACGTAAGTGATCGGACGAGTCTGTTGTCCTGTCGTAGAACTCCAACTTTGGCAGAGTGAATTTCTTTGGCAGTGGTTCGTTCATATGTGATCCATGAACAAGGGGGCGGTGAGGTTGAACATCACGTCAGGATTTGTGGCCTCTTGTCGGAGGCGATTCTGCGAGGCGGGTTTGTCGGCCCTAGACGTTGGGTATCCGTTGGCTGTTCATCCACCTCTGGTCCACTGAGAGCCCACAGGAGCAGTGCGGCTCTCCTGAACGTGTTCTCTGGTGTCTTTCAGGGACAGGGCTCTTCGCTGCTCTCGATTTCCTTCTGCATGTAGAGGGTTTCGCTAAGTGAGTGTCCCCACCGCTCGTGCAATTTGCTGCATTTGGTTTGACAGTGGATCCACCCTGGGGTCCGCCCTAGTTGCTAGCAGCACGGGGTCCGAGGTGGTTCCCCCCGTGGTGCCCGTGCCGATGTCGTTCTTCCAGTTCGAAGGCTTTGAGATGTCTCTATTGTTGCGAGATCTCGCGGTCACCATATCTCTGGACTGCGAGGAAGGGTGATATCATTGTTCTTAAATAACCTCGTCGTTCCCCATGGACAGTGCCAAACTGATGTAGTCGATTCTTGTTCTCCTTGACCTTGACCTTGACCTTGACCTTGACATGGAACACACGTGAGCCAAAGACGATCGTTGTGGCAGCCGATGGCATTCCGATACTAAAGATAGATAAGGCTTGAGAAAGGCTTAAAGCATTAAATTGGGTTCCATAGCGTACCTCTGTTCATCAAACATGTGTCCTATTTATAATGCGAGAGTCATTGTTCGGCTAGGCCTTTGGTGGCGTAGTTTAGGGAAAGAAATCTTGCTGGAGATCCTTTCCTAGTTGGGAGTCGTCCATGTAGGATAATTTTCCAACATGACCTGTGCTCCTAGATCCGCGGGAGAGGTTTCCCTCTTGGAGTGTTGTCCATGCAAGGGAGTTTCCATGTATGACTTATACTCTGGTATTTGTTTCCTAGTCGAAACCAATGTATTGTTGGCTTGCCCGTATTGGATCGATCCCCATATACTTGCTTGATTAGGCCTTACAGATATTGAGTTTGACCATGTGACGTGTGGGTTAGTAGGGCGATGCAATTTGGTTCAACCTTCTGAATTCTGCCAACGTGGGATTAGTGTCATCTAGGCTTTGCCAGATTGGGTGAGCAATCAGGCCCGCTTAGATCTGCTGAAAAGATTATCATGACGCGTGTATGGCGCGGAGTAGAGGACGGTTTGGTGTATCATCAATGCCCAAGAAGGTGTACCAAGTTATGAGGAAAATGAAGACAAGTCAAAATAGCTTATGGATTATCAAGATTCAAATAAAGAGCCAAAACTATTTAGAAAACCAAATTTAAAACTTTGAATTTTAGATATTATCTCATATGAGAATGAATATTCTCTCGAGGATAGATATTTTTTCATGAGACATACCCATATGATTGAGGACATGTTTATGTCAAGGTATAAGGCCATGTGCCAAATACCCTTGCACATGTGACTAATATTTTTTTAGGATGTGCT
Source organism: Berberis vulgaris (assembly GCA_963556465.1). Taxonomy (NCBI): domain Eukaryota; kingdom Viridiplantae; phylum Streptophyta; class Magnoliopsida; order Ranunculales; family Berberidaceae; genus Berberis; species Berberis vulgaris. The sequence continues at coordinate 52,945,334 of OY747124.1, read as the reverse complement.
TGATTTTATGATTTTTCATTGAAAAATAAAACTTTTCCACAAAAAACTTATTTTCAAGTATTTGATTTTAATTTGGGTTAGTAAAAAAAAAATCCTACACGTGCCTAGTTTCTCACTTCATGCGGAAAAATCCTACTCTTTGATTTTAGTTTGGGTTGCACGTGTCTTGTTTTAACACTTTATGTGGAAAAACTTTACTTAGGGTCCCCCTATGAAAATTCTTTACCGCCTCTTTTCTCCTCATCTCAACATCTCTCACTCAACTCCATCTCCGTCACTTGAACATCTCTATGCAATCTACGATTTTGTAATTATATATCTCTTTGTTCTCTTCCACTCTCCCTATCTCTCAAATGCTCATTTTGTTGCTCCGCTGATTGGATTTGTTCCATTATGTCTCTCATTCTCTTGGGCATCTATGGTCAAATCTAAAGTAGAGAGTTTCAAATTTATGTTTACTCAATTAGGGGTTTTCTATTTTTTCAGAATCATGGTTGATTGAGGGGTATTGGGAAGAAGTAGGGCATCCCTATCCATCAAGCTTAGGCAATATTTCTTAACTAGTTATGTTTGTTAATAGTTTTTTTATAATGGCTTATGGGTATTGAAATTGTTCGTGTTTTAGCTTTAGATCTAGGGTTTTGGAGGTTTGGGGTTTACTTATTCTAATGTGTGAAGATTCGGGTAAGCTATTGTTGTTACCCATTTGTTTTTATTTGATTTTTTGGTTAAGTGTTTGTTGAAAAAATTGGTTTTTATTTTTTATTTTTTATTCTTTTATTTTCTAAGCACTCTTCCAATTGATATTTGTATCATAGAGACTTCAAGTTGCACAACGGGTTTGTTTATATGTACTTGTAATGCAAGTTTGAATTAGATAGTCATACACTTAGAATAGTACAAGATTAGATTGATGAGGGTCTAGCCCAAAGTTAGGGATTTGGGATGACCCCATTGTTTGTAAGAACTTCTATAGTGTTAAAATGTATTAAAAAAATTAAAAATTAAAAATTAAAAAGTAAAAATTAAAAATTAAAAATTTAAGTGATGGGTATTGTTGAGAATTATGTGATGGGTATTTTACATCAAGAGAGATTGTTTTGAGGTAATCACTCACTCATCCCAAATTGAAGTTTTTTGGGGTTTCAAGGATTTTGTCAAGTAATGTTAGAACATTACGGATACTCAAATGGAAGAATTTTGGTGTTTTCGCTTCATAGGTTGGGTCTGACGGTGTTTTGATTAGTATGTCGGTTGTGGGTGTTGAAGAACAAGGATGCTCATTTGGTATTGCTAGGAAGGTTCGCATATTGTCACTAGCATGATGATGACCATCTTTGGTTCCATGTCTAGTGGAAGAATATAGCAGGTTGTTGCTTCAAAATCATCCAGTGTCGTTGGTGATGTACATATGGTGTGGCCACATTTCATGTTGTTAGCTTTAGTTGGCATGTTAGGGTTTAGAAATTTTGATGTTGGGCGGTAATTTTTATTATTTGATTGAATCCAATAATAGTAAAAGTGTTAGCTTGCAAAGTCCTGCTTTTGATTCGTCGGCAAATTCATGCGAAAAAACGCATTTTGTTTGTTTGTTCGTTCTATCTTTAGTAGTTATTGTAAAATTTTCAAATCTTGATTCTATATTTCCAATCTTTATAGCTCCCTTTTATAACTTTATAAGAAGTTTAGTGGGTAAGGATATCACATAATTGAATGAATGTTTGCATAAAAAATAAGCAGGCCTTGGATGTCATTTTCAGATGAAAATCGAGATTTCATTTCACATATGACTCTTTCAGTAGTTACCCTTTGTTGAGTTTCTGTTTCATAAAGAAATCACACACACTGGATACGATTCACCATTTTTCCATTATACTTTACTGGGTTGGTTTTCAGATTTGTATGAGGCTTTGCACCAAATTTACGAGTCCGATCTGATTTGAAGCAAGTTTGTCAATTTTTTGAACTGGGTTTTAAGATTGCTATGACGAGCCCAAATCAAACTAGTTGTTATTTCTTGGTGAACAACATTCAGGTGGCGTTTTTTTTTTTTTTTTTTTGAAGTGCTTAGAAGTTCTGAACGAGCTTCTGAATGAACTGTTTATTTTGCTTTTGAATGGGCTGTTGATTAGAGGTTGTGAAATTAAAAGGTGTTTATTTTTAGGTGTTAAATGGGAACTGTTTGACAATTTTGCCCCACTGAGGAGACACATACATGAATGGAAAGATGGTGGGTTAGAAACCTGACATTATACGATAGTGATCAATTTGTCAAAGCTTTCAAAACTACGTGCTACATAATGAAAATTTGGAAATATACATGAGAGGGAAAGTTGGAGCGATGAAGAAAAGCTTGGAAAATACAAAAAAATATGGAGAGACAAGATAAGTTTCTTACCATTGAAGAGTCTTTGTGAAGGTAGATAGAACAACAATGTTTGGTAAAGAGAATGAAAGTGTGCCGTCAAAATTAGCTATAATTATTTTTAAGAAGATGGAGTTAACAATTATCATTATAAAATTATTTTAAGATTACTATTGGAATAATATACATACATACATAAATAAATAAATAAATAATAATGTTAATAACAATAATTTTATAAATTTGAAATGAATAACAAAAGTATAATTATTTTATTCAATTGACTAAAATCAAACAACACTACCAATAAGGGAGAAAAATGCCCCACCTACCAATATACAACAATGAAGTATGGGATCACTAGCAATATACACAAAAAAATATACAATCTACACGGCACGGGCATAAAGTTCCCTCGTCAATTCAACAACATCATTTACAAACTTCACCTAATTAAATAAGTCACTTCAATTGCCGAAAGATGGCAACATTTTCTAGCCACTGATTTGCAAACTCTGTCAGACTCCATGTGAAAGTGCTACAAGGAACGCATAAACTCCATCCTTGATGTTCATCAACGTTTCATGCTTTCCTTTTTTCAGCGATGAGACCATTTTTTACCACTGCAATCAGATCAGCATTCTGAATAGTAATAGTCAGCTCCACCATGACTCGGTCCAATGCATCTTGAACCACTCGTTCAGATTCAGCATTAAGCGCACTCGTGGCCTCGTCTAATAGTATAATCTTGGGTCCTTTAATTAGAATCTGGTGCATATGAGCTCGCTTGAGAAATCACTATGTCAACCATAGTTAGAGTAAAGAAGACCTGCAAGGCAGACAACAAAGACAGACCAATGATGATCAAATAATTCGGATCAGAAGACAAAGTTATGTGAATTGATATCACTGAATATGCATATTTGGCCTTCTGCAACATCCTGTCTGACATGATGGCTGACAAATGATTCACATTTGTACAAGGGATGCTTGTTCTTAATAAAACCAATGTCTATAAAGTTGAGAAAACATCTCAAAATAAACAGTACTAAACATGGTGTTCACTAACTAATCAAGAATGAAATGCTCATTTGATCTTCAATTACCATCAAGAGACTCATCATTTTGTTATCTTTCATATTCTGCTTTCAGATCTAGATTATATTCTGTTTTCAGATCTAGATAATGTCACAATGATCTCATTAACATCAGCAAAAAGTGTTATTCATAAAATTCTTCAAGCCTTGTCATATAATCTTTACACCGGCCTTTTACTTATTGAAAAAATACATTGTGTGAACTAGACCAGAATTAAAAGTATGTTGAGGCATCTTATCGTAGTTAAAACTTGGACTTAAAGTTACAACTTTCGACTTGGAGTTGATCGAGTTGTCAAAAACGATTATTAAATAAAGCTAATGCATGTGTATTGAAATTGCGTTATAATTACAACACTGAAACAGTTGAAGGCGATTGCAGATGGAGTAATCACAAAGGATCATCTGTGCTTATATATCAAACAACAGAATCGTGATCACCGCTATTAGACACACAGAGTAGGGAGTGATTACCTCATAAAGTTTGTCGGACAAGATCCCCATATGATGAAAACATTTGATTCTTGAATTATACTCCAAATCATAATTGGCACCCGGGTTCCCAAGCAAGTACCTCTACATCGAATTTGCACATTGAATGTCGTTTAAAACGTGTCTGGCATAAAAGCTCGGAACCTTGACATGCATAAAGTTCTGTAACAAAATCAATTACCTTAAGGTTGATGAGTGGTTCATACCGAGCTTCAATACCTATAGTGTGCACCATGGAAACGTAAGAAGTTGTTAAACATAATGTAAAGATCGGAGAACTATCCGAATAGCAAACCAACAACATACTTCGTGTGAGATTGAATTATCGATTGAAATAAAAGTTTTAGACATTACCGTCTAATTTATGTTGAACAATAGCAGGAATCACCGTGCCAGAATAGGATCATCCCTCATGTTGTGAGGGTTTTTCAGGAACTCCGGATAATTAACTAACCACTGCTTACAACAGAACATTCATCAGCTTAACATATTACCAACATGTACTTTAGGTTCTGTATATGGGAAGTTTTCGAATTTTATACATTTATGAGGAAATTGTGGGTTTGTCAAAAATCTTGACCACAAACCAAGAAGGTAATATACACTACTGATAGCCCACTGAAAAAGTGAAACTGATTTTAGTATTACATAATAAGTATTTCGCTATCACTGAAAAAGTGAAACTGATTTTAGTATTACATAATAAGTATTTCTTCACAACTTATCGGAAATGAGCACAAGCTGACCTGCCAGGACTGCAGAGACTGTGACATGAACTTTGCAACTAAGCATATCCAGTCACTATACCCATCCACATTTACAAGCTCGACAACTACAAATTCACAATCACAACAACCATTAGAATCAAGATCGAGCTCATACTTGTTACCAGTGTTGTATGAATCGCTCAGAATCGCGAGCCAAATCGTCGATCTGACTCGAGTCGGTACACAAACGATGTGAATCACCCAACAAATCAGGCCTTACCTAAATCGGACTGAATCGGTAACGATTCAACGATGAAATCGCTAAATCGCGATAGGTAAGCAATCGTCGATTTATGCTTTGTACAGGAGAAAGAAAAAAAAACAAAAAGGAAGAAGAACATACCGGCTTAGATCCGCGTCAGATTCGGCTAAGATTGGTTCTTCAGGTTGGTTCCGCTTCAGATCTTCATCTGTTCCGCTCAGATCTTCATCGTTCCGCCTCAAATTGCTTCATCAGATTGGTTCTGCCTCAGATTGCTTCATCAGAACTTCCTCATATTGGTTTCGCCTCCCTACTGCTCCCCGCCTCCCTGTTGCTCCCTCAGATTGTTTCCTCAGAGCTTCATCAGATTGCTTCAAAGCGATGAGTGATGATGTTGAGTTCATCAATGGTGTTGAGTTCATCTCCCTGCTGCTCCCTAACTATCAAAATCAAAACCAATTAAAAGTTAAATTGATATTGAAATGAAATTGAATGGAATTTGGGCTTAATTTAGTTACATTATTTCATTTGGGCTTGATTTAATTAGTAATTTTCTTTTGGGCTTATTTTTTTAAGGAAGTTTCTTTTTGAACTTACCAATGAAGTGCACTCTTACATTTTGATTCTTTTTGGGTATAAGTTATTAATATTTATTAATTTAAATACATATATTTATAATTTTATAAATCTTACGATTTACGATTAAATCAAAATCTTACCCTTTCCGATTTACTATACGATTCACGATTCACTAACATTGCTTGTTACAAAAATAGCTGGCATGTGACTGCGTATCTATGGTTACAGAAATAAAAGGGTATAGCACACCATGCCAAGGCAAACTACTCCATACAAGCAACTGAATACCGTTACTAAATAACATCCATGAGAGGAAATCCTTAAAAGAAAAGGGTGCCTAAGTGTAATAGGAAGCTCAATGAACTTCCTATTTAAAAGAAAAGGCTGCCTATTTAACAAAGTGACAAAAAGGGAATAAAATCCATCAAAGTTTGAGTAATGGAAGCCTATCTACCAAAACATTGTCCTTTTGCCCAAGAAGGAAATGTGATCTGACTCACTCTGCCTTTGTTCTGTTTTTCATGTTTTCATTTGCCTCAAAAGGCTGGTTTGAGGAGTGGGGTGAACAAATTTTTGGCATGAAAAATAAAAATAAAAATGATCTTTAACAGAAGAAACTCATATGAGCAAAAAGTTTCATGGAGATCAGTGTCAAACTAAATCAGCACATCTTTGTAACATCACAATAGTATTGTTATTAAAAGAACATAAGAAAAAATTATGAAGAAAGTGAAGTACGTACCTCATCTTCGATGTCTTTGATTTTCTGCATAATGGCCGCCATTGTTGAAGCTTGGCTTCGCCTAAGTAGTGACTCCAAATACAAAATTCAATGCTATCAAAGAAGGAAGAGGAACATATAATATTTCTCATATCAACAAAAGCTACAACCCACATCCATCCATAATCTATAGAACCATAATGTTTAAACAATTAATTTTAAGTCCAAAATATATGCAAATCAATGTTTGATTTACCAATTACAAACACGTAAGAAAAAAATGCCTGATATGTGTCAAACACGTAGGAAGTTGGAAGGATGTGTAAAGAGTGTTTCCTCTTCAATAAGTGAGGCAACAAGGGTGGAATGGTAGGGGCCTAGTATTTCCCTCTTGACCTGACAGAACATTATGACATGTAAATTGGACCCTCAACTCCATCCCCATCCAAAGTTCAAGCAAGCAAAACTCCACTAAATCTCTATCAAGTATGCTGGACAATTCTTTTTGAGAAACTATAGAACCAAACACAACTCTAGAATTCAATCACCAAATCATTTTTCAGTAAGGAAAAGTATTCCAATCAATGCAACTCAAAGTGTGTCAAAATAGTTACAAACTAGCAATATACAAATATGACAATACACCACTAAGGTTACTTCATACAACATGAAGAGAAAACAATTTATAGGATTGAAATTAGATGTGAGAAAGAGAGAAGCAACAGCTCAAATGTTGGATTCTCTATCAAGTATGTTAAACAAGGCAGTGGCCTTAGCTTGCCAACAAGTATTCTCACTCAAGAGCTGTCGGAATTTTCATCCATCCTCACACATTACCCACAAGCAAAGCTATACAAACAAACAATTATTAGGCTAGCTATTTGTTCCTATTAATGAGACAGAAAATCAACAATTGATAAATCAGAAAATCAATTTCATAATACACGTAATACACCAAATGAAAAAAGAATTAATTTCAGTACCCATTTATCAAGTAAGACATTTATAAACTTATTAATAATGTAAAGACGGCAAATGGAAGATAAAAGTTGAAAGAAGCAATCCTCAGTTAATAGACACTTGAGAAATCAACTACCTTCATTAGGAGACTGTGTTGGCCCGAGAATCATGTTGTTAAAATACCGCATGTTTTCCTCAGAAGGTGAAGCACTGATTCCCGGAGCTGCAAGAGAAGACCGACCAAAAACGATAAGATTGACCACAAAATACATGTAACTCCTATCAATTCTACAGAGCTCAGCAACTCAAATACACTACTAAAAACATTCAGAAAAGTATCCAGTCCACAGTGAATATGATCTACCACACAAACCTCATTAAATCAACCAAATGAACACCAACAAAAAATCAAAAAAATTGATCTGATTCAACAACAACGAAACATAGAGAGAAACAGAACCTGGTTCGTCGAGGGAGATTGTTGTTCGCCATTAGCAATCCGTCCAAATCTTGACGAGCGGACCGACTCAGCTCAGCAGATCGCACGGATCGATTGATAAGGGGAGATCAGAGCGAGGATTGAGTACAGCGATTCGAGCACCTCTCCTGCTCGGCCCTTTCTCCCACCATTGAAGAGCAGAGTAGAGAGAGAGCGGCGAAAAAGAAGATGGAAGGTATTGAGAATATGTTGAGAATATTCTGATTGATTGGGAATATTTGCATTAGGAAGGTTGCTTATTGAGTCAAGATTGTATAATAGTTTTAAGGAAGTTAGCATATTATATTGTGATTATTCTCACAATATAATCTTGATTAGTTTGTATATAAACAGGAGAATGAAATGAGAAAAGCAGAAAGCAATACACACAAAATCAATTCTTTTGTGTCTAGTATTTCATCATGGTATCAGAGCCTATCATAAGAGTATCATAAAGGGAGAAAAGGTACCTGATCGAAACCTCTTTGAATAAGAAGGATCTCTTTGAATAAGAAGGAACGAAGAAGAAGGAAGGATCGAACATCTGGCCTGTGCGATTCAGATCTGGCCCGATTCAGATCTGATCGAACCTCTGGCCTGATCGAAACCTCTGATCGAATCTCTGATTGAACCTGATTGAACCTGATCAAACCGCTGATCGAACCTCTGATCAAACCTGATCGAACCTCTGGCCTGATCGAATAAGAAGGAACGAAGAAGAAGAAGGATCATTTGATCGAACCCCTGATCGAACCTGACCGAACCTCTGATCGAACTTCTTATCGAAGAAGTTCTGATCGAACTTTTGATCGACGAAGACGAAGCAGGAACCTCTCTCCTCTCTTAAACTTTTGATCGAAGAAGACGAAAAAGCTTTATGTTCACAAGAGGAACCTGATCGAACTTGTGATTTTTGATCGAAGAAGACGAAGAAGCTTTTGATCGAAGAAGACAAAGCAGGAATCTCTCCTCCTCTCTGGTTTGGTTAGGGTTTAGTTGAGAACCTCTCTGTGATTTTGAAACTCTGTATGTCTGTTTTTCTGTTTCTGTTCGTGAATTGAATAAGTAAAAGAAAATAAAATAAAAAATAAAATAAAAAAAATAAAAAATAAAAACATCTTTGTTTCTCTGCGTGAGGAGCAGTCAGAACTGCAACTTTAATTCTTTCTGCGGCAGTTTGAGATTTCTCTTTGAACACCGATCATGGCTGGCGGTGAAGTCTCTACTGGTGAAACTCGGAAGACGATTTCACCTTACGACATCACTTCTCTTGATAATCCCGGACTTTCAATTACTCAGGTTCAATTGAAAGGGGACAATTATGATGAATGGGCTCGTTCGTTTCGAACGGCCTTGAGGGCCCGAAAGAAATTCGGGTTCATTGACGGAACTATCACACAACCTGGCGAGCAGTCACGAGACCTCGAAGACTGGTGGACTATCAACTCGCTTTTGGTGTCCTGGATCCGAAATACCATCGAACCTACGCTACGCTCCACTATCTCTCATGTGGAAATAGCGCAGGATCTCTGGACTGATATCAAGGATCGATTCTCCATTACTAACGGACCACGGATTCAACAACTGAAATCAGATCTTGCAGATTGCAAACAGAAGGGGCTGACCATAATGGACTACTATGGGCGACTCAAGCAACTTTGGGATGAACTAGGTAATTTCGAACAATTACCGACGTGCAAGTGCGGGAAGTGTACATGCAATCTCGCTTCGATTCTGGAGAAAAAACGGGAGGAAGAAAAAGTACATTTATTTCTTATGGGTTTGGATGACATTTTGTACGGAACAGTGAGATCCAATATATTGGCTCAAGATCCGTTGCCAAACATGAACAAGGTATACTCAATTCTCATTCAAGAGGAGCGAGTAAAGAAAATCGCTCGCGGCAAGGAAGAACGCGGGGAAATTATGGCCCTCGCCACACAAACCCGTCTTGACGAAAAGGATAAATCTAGTACGGTGTGTTCCCACTGTAAAAGGACGGGGCATGAATCTAACAATTGTTTTTCCTTGCACGGATATCCAGAGTGGTGGGGTGACCGACCCTGAAGTGATGGGAAAGGTGCTGGTGCTGGTCGCGGTAGAGGGCAGTCAAGTCTTCGAGGCCGTGGTCGAGGAACCAAGGGTACGCATCGTGCCAACGTTGCTCAGACAGGTTCTGCTGGGGCAGGAGTGACCGAGACAGATACATCTCCACTGCCCGGGCTGAATACCGATCAGTGCCAGACACTTCTCCAAATGCTGGGCGGGTCAAAATCCGCAACGACCGATAAGATGACTGGTAAGCCTTGGATTATTGACACGGGAGCCTCGAATCACATGACTGGCACGATGGGATCTCCATGACTTAAGGGTGATTGCTCAATGTCCCGTGGGATTGCCAGATGGGAGTAGCGCTATCGCCACTAAAGAGGGGACGACCACTCTTGAAAGAAATTTCTGTTTGAAAAATGTTCTTTATGTGCCAGGGCTAACTTGCAATTTAATTTCTGTGTCGCAATTGACTGATCACTATAACTGTTTTGTCAAATTCACTAATGATCTGTGTGTTATACAGGACCGCACTTCGAGGATGCTGATTGGTGCGGGTGAACGACGCGATGGACTCTATTACTTTCGGGGGCTGCCACAGGTTCACGCAATAAAGGCCAATAATGTGGTGTATCTTGATCTATGGCACCAGCGACTGGGTCATCCATCTCTACAAGTAACAAAGTTAGTTCCCGAAGTAAGTTTTAGTGAAACGAAAAATCGCTTGAATAAAAATTGTGATGTCTGTCAGAGGGCAAAGCAAAGTAGAGATAAGTTTCCTGTTAGTGAACATAAAGCTTCGACTATTTTTGAACTTATTCACACTGATTTATGGGGACCTTATAGAACAACTTCCTCTTGTGGTGCTTCTTATTTTTTGACCATTGTTGATGATTTTTCCCGTGCTGTATGGATTTACTTACTTGTTGATAAGAAAGAGGTCTCTCATACTCTTCAAATGTTTTTTTCGATGGTTAAGAGACAATTTGATAAAGAGGTAAAAATTTTGCGGAGTGATAACGACACTGAATTCACTTGCCTGCGACAATATTTTCTTGATCACGGGATTGTTTTTCAAACATCTTGTGTGGGAACACCTCAACAAAATGGGCGGGTTGAACAGAAACACCAACATATTTTGAACGTAGCTCGGGCACTGCGTTTTCAGGGCTCTCTTCCTATTGAGTTTTGGGGAGAATGTGTGTTGACGGCTGGATACTTGATAAATAGGACTCCCTCCTTGGTCTTGAATGGGAAAACACCCTATAGTGTTCTATATGGCAGTACACCCACTTATGATCACTTGCGCATTTTGGGGTCCTTGTGTTATGCGCATGTACAGACGGAGGATAAGTTTGCCAGTAGAAGTCGAAGGTGCGTCTTTGTTGGGTACCCTTATGGAAAAAAGGGATGGCGTTTGTATGACTTGGAGAAACGAGATTTCTTTGTTTCTCGTCATGTTGTATTCTCGGAAGGAGTTTTTCCCTTTGCAGATCATTTTAATTTAGACCACGATGGTCTGCCTAATATTGAGGCGGTTCACGAGGACTTTGAGGAGACATATACGGTTGTTTTGAGGGGGGGTGCTGAGGAGTTTGTACAACCACATGGGGATGCTGGGCAGCCGACATGTGCCGAGGAGTTTGTTCAGCCAAATAGGGTCGTTGGGCAGTCGACGTGTGCCGAGGATGGGGCAAATGCTGGTGCCGAGGTGATTGTACAGCTAGATGAGGCTGCTGGGCAGCCGGCTTGTGCGAACCAGGAGGACAACCTGGACGCAAGTCAGGAAGATGTGTTGGGCAGGGGTCAACGCAGAAGGCAAGCCTCGGTACGACTCCGTGATTATGTTACTCATACCATTCGGAAAATGAGTCCATCCGTACCAGCTTCACCCGTACCACGGCATTCCTCAGGTACACCCTATCCTATAGCACATTATGTGAATTGTGATAATTTTTCTATGCGACATAGACATTTTCTTGCAGCCTTGACAGCAAATCGGGAACCTGTGTGCTATTCTGAGGCCGCGAAAGACAGCCGCTGGAGGGATGCCATGCGACGAGAAATTGAGGCTCTTGAGATTAATGAAACCTGGGTTGTAGCAGACTTGCCACCAGGAAAGAAAGCTCTAGGATGCAAGTGGGTATACAAGATCAAGTATAACTCTGATGGTACCATTGAGCGATTGAAGGCTCGGCTGGTTATTCTTGGGAATCATCAAATAGAAGGAGTTTATTATACAGAGACTTTTGCTCCAGTAGCTAAGATGGTTACAGTAAGGGTCTTTCTTGCCGTTGCGGCTGCCATGAATTGGGAAGTCCATCAGATGGATGTTCATAATGCATTTCTACATGGTGACCTTACGGAGGAGGTATACATGAAATTACCACCCGGTTTTCAGGTGGGGACTTCTGGAAAGGTGTGCAAGCTTAGGAAATCATTATATGGGCTGAAGCAGGCACCCCGATGCTGGTTTGCTAAACTGTCAACTGCTTTGAAGAATTATGGTTTTCGGCAATCTTATTCAGATTATTCTTTGTTTACTCTACAAAGAGGTGCGGTTCAGCTCAGTGTTCTTGTCTATGTCGACGACCTTATCATCTCTGGGCGTAATCCGGGGGATATACAGAAATTCAAGGGTTACCTCAGTGTTTGTTTCCATATGAAAGATCTGGGTCCTTTAAAGTATTTCTTGGGGGTCGAAGTAGCACGCGGACCAGATGGGTTTGTGCTTTGTCAACGCAAATACGCGCTAGATATCATCTCTGAGGCCGGATTGCTAGGGGCAAGGCCCGCGGCGGTGCCATTGGAACAGAATCATCGACTCGCCTTGTCCAAGAGTCCAGAGCTCGCTGACCCGGAGCCTTACCGTCGCTTGGTGGGACGGCTAATTTATTTGTGTTTCACTCGACCCGAATTATCTTATAGTGTTCATGTTTTATCTCAATTTATGCAACATCCTCGGGCGGACCAATGGGAAGCTGCTTTGCGGGTGGTTCGGTACTTAAAAGGTAATCCAGGTCAAGGTATACATTTGAGTAGTAAGTGTGACATGCAGTTACATGGGTGGTGTGACGCTGACTGGGCCGGATGCCCTTTGACTCGGAGGTCCCTCACTGGTTGGTTGGTGTTCCTTGGGAACTCGCCGGTATCTTGGAAGACAAAGAAGCAACATACAGTATCCCGCTCCTCCGCAGAGGCGGAATATCGGTCTATGGCTATGACTACATGTGAGTTGAAATGGCTTAAAGCTATTTTAGCTAGCCTCGGGATGCCTCACACACGTCCTATGTCTCTTCATTGTGATAGTCAGGCGGTTCTCCATATATCTCAAAATCCCGTATTTCATGAACGGACAAAACATATTGAGGTCGATTATCACTTTGTCCGTGATGACATTGTTGTTGGACATATCAATCCCACATTTGTCCCATCCAATGCGCAACTCGCTGACATTTTCACAAAAGCATTGGGCAAACGACAATATGAGTATCTACTTCGCAAGTTGGGCATACGAGATCTCCATGGACCAACTTGAGGGGGGGTATTGAGAATATTCTGATTGATTGGGAATATTTGCATTAGGAATGTTGCTTATTGAGTCAAGATTGTATAATAGTTTTAAGGAAGTTAGCATATTATATTGTGAATATTCTCACAATATTCTCTTGATTAGTTTGTATATAAACAGGAGAATGAAATGAGAAAAACAGAAAGCAATACACACAAAATCAATTCTTTTGTGTCTAGTATTTCATCAGAAGGTCTAGGGTTTGGGGGGTATCGATCAGGTTTTCGCTCTGAATAAGGTGTGTTAGCTTGACGATGAGTGTGTGGTGCCGATCCCGTCCCGTCACGTTCCACTTTTTTTTTTCGGGTTCTATTGAGATTGATGAATCTCATTCCGATCCAGAGTGTTCGCCTGTTCCGTCCCATCCCATCCCAAACTCATATTTTTTTAATATTTAATATGAATTATGTAGCATGAAGCTGTAAAACTATTTGTTGGCATGACTATTTTATTTATTAGCATGATTATTTGTTGGCTTTCATGTGACTCACCTAGATAATAAATCTAACTCAAACCCTCACCCATTTTTTTCCTCTTCCTAACTCTTGACAACAATGTGTGCTCCTCGTAATTTTTAAATGACAAACCTATTTATCATTTTCATTAGCAATGTACAAAAAATGGTTATCTTCAATAGTAGTTATAAAAAAAAGAGTAAAAACTAATGAAATTGATAAATAATAATCAATGGCTTAAAATTATATAGTTGTTCTTAGAGTTGGGTGTTTGGTAAATCAAAATTTTCAATCTTGCGTGTTAAATTTTCAATCCAAAATTTAGTACATGTTCATCCCGTCCAGTCTCATCTCGAATCCGTTTAGGATAGGACGATGTTGGGATGATGTCTATCCCGTCCCGTCTCGATGCCGAACAAATGATATGAGATAGGGAGAATGCCCATCCCGTCCTATGCCCACCACTAAGTGTGCATGTATAAAGAGTGTTTGTTAGCTTGGTAATTTTTCTTGGAGTAAAAGATAAGTCTGATGTTTTTTTAGATGTGTGAGAATGATATTCTAACATTGAGGAAATGATCTAATACAATGCTATGATTAGAAAGATATCTATGATCGCATTTTCCTGCATTGATAATAATATTTTGAATATGGAATGTTATGTACAACTAACTATATGATAGCATTGGCAAATCATCTCTTCCGCTTTTACCAACCGCGCCAAGGCTTCATTCGCCTGGAGAGGCAATATTATGGCTTGGCAAAAGATTAAAAACCTTATTGTGTGACAGGTTGGCTAGGGTGAGAATATCAACATGTGGAATGATTGTTGTGTTAAACTCAATTTTATCCTCAAGGATTGTCTCCAAAACCAACCTTCTCATACTCTTCCTGGTTTTATTCAAAACCTCTGGATTAACCAGTCAGACAACAGTAGGCAATGGAACGAGGTCCTTATGAACAATCTTTTTTCAATCCCGGTGGCTAATGATATCTTAAATATCCGCATTAGAGTTTCGGCCACTCAATACTCCCTTATCTGGACGCCTGAGAAAAATGGCGTGTTTTCAGTCAAAAGTTCTACCAAAACTTTTGCTAGTGCTAACTTGATGGGATCTTCATCACATCAAACAACCCCCCCCCCCCCCCCCCCCCCCGACAACACTCTTTTTAATTTGAAAGATTGCCAAAAATATCATCCCTATCAGATAAAATCTAGTTAGAGTACACACCCTCATCGAAAATATTTGCCCTCTTTGTGAGAATCACATAGAAGATGTCTCACATCTTTTCTTTCAATGTCAAATCACTCATAGACTGTGGCAAATCTCTTTCATCCCGATTAACTAGCTTGCTAGAGACTTTGAGCCACCTTCCATACCAAAATTCTTAAATTTTATGTGGAAAACAGCTAATTCTCGTAGACCAGAAAGGGATCAAAACCGTTTGGCGGATAAAAATTGACTGCGTTTTTTCCAAAAAGAAATTATGTATCCCAACAATTTTCTGCAACGATTTAATCATTCCGAGCGTTGTTGGTATAAACAATGGTTTGAGAACTCATCCCATTCCCCAGAGTCCACCCGTCACTTCCATGAAGCCTTAATAGATGCTAATAAGGTTAACCAAATTCACCCACAATCTGATCAAACTGAACATACCTTCTATGGCTCTCAAACACTACATGTATCCACTCGGGCAGGTCTCCTCCAGAACCAACTTCATTGTGTCAGATCCCACATTCTTAATAGTACTTAAGATCCCAAACTTTCTCTACCCAATTATCTCCATCAAGATATAACTGTAGTCTCTCATGATGCCAGTTTCTTTCCTGATTCTCGACAGGGTTCTGTGGGCATTATAGCAGTGAACCTTCAGGGTGAGGTTTTGGTGAAAGTTGCAGGACCGATTGGTGGCAAAATTACGGACAGTACCATGGCAGAGTGTTTATCGACTGAGGCAGCCCTTACTTTGATACAGGCTAAGCAATGGAAAACGAGACTACTCCTAGGAGATTCAGGCGAGCTCAATTCCATTATGAAGCAGAATCCTCATCTTTTTTTTTTGGCCACACGATCGGTGTGGAGCCCTATTATCAATAACATTAAGCGCTTGCTTTCTATTCAGAATTTATGGTATTGTAAATTTATTAATCGCGAGTTAAACTATGAAGCCCACAATTTAGCTAGATCAGTAGGTAGACTTTGGTGTAATATTCCCTAGTGTTTTGCTATATGAAAATTCCTTTTAACAAAAAAAAAATAATAAAAAAAAAATAAAAAAAACTATATGATAGCATTCACTTGATAATGTCATCAAAAATTTGTTATTATAATATATATATATATACAGAAATTCTAACTGGAAAGGAAACCAGCGAGGGAGGGGGTGCAACCCTCCACCCCCCTCGGGATGCGCAAAATGGGATGAAAGGTACGCATCTCGAGGGGGTGGAGGGTTGCACCCCCTCCCTCGCTGGTTTCCTCGCCAGTTAGACGGGTTCATATATATATATTTTGCAGTGCTTAAGTATAGCTTATAAGGGTGTGTTTGGTTGCATGGAATCCTATGTCATGAGAATCCATGAAAAGACCCCTATATTTTAGGCTAATTTGAGGTATAACTCCACATGCACTATTTAATTTTGTTATCAATGGTGGGAATAGAAGTCTCATGAACATGGGAATCACATGCCTTGGGGGACCAAGGAGTGAGATTTTCATGTTCATGGGACTTTCATTCCCACCATTGCTCACAAAACCAAATGGTGGATGTGAAGTGATATATCAATTTAACCTAAAATATAGGGATCCCCTCATGGATTCCCATGACATAGGATTCCATACAACCAAACACACCCTAAGTAAAGAATATAGCATCTTAATTGGTTGCTATTGTGGGATTAAGTTGCCTGAGTTTAAAGACGAAACAAGTAGTTAGGCAAGCTTTAAAAGCAACAAGTACAAGTGTACAAGTTGTTCACGGATATTTGAAAGTTGTCACAAGGAACAAGAATAATATCATCACATCACATCACAACACAACCAAATAAACACTATCTACTTGTTTGGCCAAATTCTAGACATCCTTGGTTTGCTGCCTGGGGGCGAAACTACAATTTTGACCCCACCTCTCTTTAAACACCTTCTCCAGGCTGCAGACCCAGGCCCTGTAGAATAACTCACTTGTTTGATATCAATTAATTAGGTGATGCGATCTAGTCCAAGACAATTCAAACCAAAGCTATGTCTATTAATTTTGTCAATGTTCTTCCATATTATATATGTACGATTGTAGGACAATTTCATGTCTTTTGTTCTTTTAAGGAAGGAAGAAATATATAACTATCATTCCTTGTTTTCACTGTCAACCTTTATTGATCCATTTAAATCCCACTCGTAAGGCCATAACGCAAAATGCATGCTTGAATTGTTAATTTTCAGATCATATTCATCATAAACCTTACAGATATGAAATACATAGTTAACCCTTACTGAAACCCTTTAGAACCAAATAGACTTATATAAATATTTCTAGAAATAAAATCAATTTTAAGATAAGATATGCGACATTTATAGCTTTAGGTGATCCAATAATCCAATTTTCACTTGGCCTTTGTGTAGCGCAGGACAAGTAATATGATGAGGCACATGTCTGTGGTTCTATTATTATCATCTCATTCACCAAAAGGCCCACATGCATATAAGTGCATGTGCATGTTTTGTGTCCTCTTCATGGTTGAATTCAAATTCATAATTAGCTAGCTAGTGTGTCCACGAATTTAAATTCATAGGACCCACAAATCCCTCTCTGTGTATATGTCGATGAGTTAGCTAGGTATGACTTATGAGCTAGAGACCACAAGCTTTGCTTGATTTTTCACTTGAGGTTATCTATCTCAGTTACAACCTCCTTCCTAGCTAGCTAGGCTTTTGTTCAAGGAACCTACAACATGAATTTAGTTTTCATAGTTTACTTAAGTTTTCGAATTGGTGATTAGCAATTTGGAATAAAATTTACTGACATTAAAAAAAACTCTAGGCTCAAGAGTATGTAGAGGATATAAACCGTGCATGCATGGAATCAGAAGTGATAGGATGAATTGTGTGGAGGGAGGGCAACATTTTTCTGGAACCACATGATATGTCAATCAATATTTTTCATCTGTACAAGGGACCCCCTCCCCCTCCCCCTCCCCACACTTGTTGTATGATTGTTGTATAGATCAAAGTAATTTTAATCAGCCAAGCCAGGCTCTTCATTGCTTGAAGGGTCATGCATTGCATGCATCAACAAACCCTAAACTGTTTGACAGATTCTTGTGGCCCTCTGGGTGTTTCAACCATTTTGTATCAAGCAGATACAAGTCTTATACGGGCTTTTCTAATTGTCGAGGGAACGCGAGAGGTAGAGGAGCGAGGGATGGGTGTCCCCTCGAGATGAGCAACAGCACGTATCTCGAGGGGGATGAGTGGTTACGCCCATCCCTCGCTCTCTTTCCCTCACGCGTTCCCTCGACAATTAGAAAATCTGGTCTTATACTATGATGGTGATGATTATAGTCATAGGAATAATGATATCATGAGTAATCACTAGTCTATACATGTTAGTCATAAATTTTATTTTGTTTGTCACAAAAGTTATTTTGATGTGATTTATAAGTAGCAAGAAGTAAATGATGATATCATAGGAATTATGAAATCAGTAATCTTTTGCCAGTTGGTGGCTATATGTTTGGTCATAGAAGTTATTTTGATGCGATTAGTAGTGTTCCTGGCCGAATATGACCAGCATTTACAAGACTTAATAGAGCTATTATTTTGATTTTAATTGCCTCTAATTAGAGAAATAGCAAAATATCTAACCACAACAAACACTCAACAGAAACAAGCAACTGAAATAGAAAAGGGGCCTAATGGGAATTGTCTGAGTTTCATTTGATACCAAGCTCGATCCCTTTTTTTTCTTACTCATTTGCTAATGTTATTTTAGATTCTTCAACCTTCTTTGTTTCTTCCTTATTACCTCACCCATTGATCCCCGAGTTTTTTTTTTTTTTCGATCCCATCCTCTCCTTCAATCCAGATTTGGCGTCCCTTGGTTTTTCTTAACAGGTTTCTGTGTAGTTTGTTTTTCTGTGTTTTTTGCAGGTCTTCGGTGCTAGCGCGATCTATTCACGAACTACCCTTGTTCTCTCCGAAGTATCTTTTTCCGCACCCGCACACATGAGTAATCATTTGCCCCTCACAGTCTCTTCGTTCTCCTAATATCGAACCCTATCCATCTAATCTACGTAACAGATTGTCTACAAATCTGCTCCATATCTCTACCTCTCCACCAAACAGAGTAATTACAACTTTTCTTTTTCGAGTCCATCCCTATTACCACGCTCTAACGATGGACTTATCTCACAACACGCAGCCCTCACGATCCATCACACCATCTGACATCAATCTCAACTTATCACCACCACGCTCACCAAATCTAAGTTTATCAACAACTCCTGTAGACCAAATTTCCAGAGATCCCTCAAATCCACCTACATCTCGTCACATCACATTCAATCCTTTACAAACTTTTCATAACTTAACCCCTAAACTCATCAAACCCTCTACTCTCAATCTTTCTACTCCATCCATGCAACTCACTACACATCCAAACACTTCCAACTCTCTCTGCAACTCTAAACACTCTTCACCCTCACACCAACCCACTAGCCACCCCCACAACCATGCAAAATCTCATTCCACCTTCTCCTAACTCCTCGTCTGCCCCTGGATCTTCTTCCTCCATGCCCGAACATCAACTCATCAACCACTTAGACCAACAACTCCCTCTCCATATCTCCATCCCCTCCCCCGCCTTTGTTGCTCGTTATGAGCAAGATGATGATAGTCGTGAGATGTGAGCAATCGCGAAATACCACCACTATCCTGGATTCGCCATGAGATGTTCGCCACTAAAATGTCCTCTATATGGAATATTTCTCAATATTTTTATGTTCAAAAACTTGATCAATATAGAGACACTCGAAACACTTATTACCTCCTTCAATTTCAAACCACAGAGGATAAATACGGAGTCACTCACAATGGCCCTTGGTCCATGTTCCACAAACTCATTTCGATCAAAGACTGGCAAAGAAATTATCTGGAAATTGATTTCAACGAGATCTCAGTGTGGGTTCGATTCCATGAGTTTCCGAGTCGCAAAATCTCTTTTACTGATGTCAAATTGTTGGCGGATAGCTTTAGGGAATTCATGCAAGTGGATATCCCATCGGTGGAGGATGTAACCATTCCATATATTCGGTTCAAATTATGGATAGATATTTCCAAACCCTTACCAAGTACCATGCACAGTACTAAATTTGGAAATATGAATGGCAGACAATTCGAGCTTCACTTCGTATATGAAAACATGTCGGCATTTTGTTTTTGTTGTGGCCTCGTTGGCCACTCTTCCGGTCAATCATGTCCAAAATATGTGCAATTTTGGAATTATCTTCCTCCATCGCCCTTCAAAGCAATGCAGCTTAACCGTGTTTTGCCCTTCAATATTAGCTCAAGGATCACGGTGAACTATGACTCCCAAGATAATATTTAGTGTAGTCAGGGACATGGCAACTCCCAAAGAGAACTCAACAGGCGACAACCGGAGTATAGCTCTCGCCGACCTGCCAGCAGAATTCAGGCCAGTCTCTTTGCAACAGGCGATCACTCAGCGAGTCCACTCACCCCATTTGCAGAGAGCTCACGCCAAGCTGAATTGACTCATGGTCTACCCAACCCCGAGTCATCTCCAGACCAGGGCACAGCTCAACCTGGCTCCGACTAAGCTGAGTTCACTTACATTAAACCAGTCCAGATTGAGCCCACTCACCATAACTCAATGACTCAAACCGAGCCTATCCTTGCTCAACCACCTAGTCAAAACAATGAAGGCACTCACCAACCCAATTCAATACTTGACTTTAATGCGCCCACCAATCAACAAACAGCCTTGACTTTAATTCCATCTACTCAAAGTCATCCCAATGCTACCACATTTTCACCCGTACAATTAAGCCCCTAACCAATCATTAACTCCCAAACCACCGACCTTATTTTTCTCATAACTGATTCATACTCAAACATTCCCCAACAAACTCTTGCCAATCACTACACCTCACTCACTCTTTAAAATGACAGATTGTACGGGTCATCTCTCCCCCCTCCAGGTCACAATCTGGGGCTCTTCTGCCAACCTTTCAATCGAGTCAAACGGATGCCCTTTTACCCACCTAAGAACCCTGCCTCTCTCACTTGGAACTTACCCAGATGCAAGCCCAAACATATCGCGACCTAACAGACACCCCAAATGCATCCCAACAGCCACCTCAGCTCCCCTATCTCTCCGAATCGACAGATCACAACATTGAACATTCAATGCAGCCCGCCGATCTTAATGCTCCCTACACAGACGAGAGGCTACCATTTGCTGCTCCGACGATGACACCCCCTCTGATGCATCATTTGGACTTAAATCTTGAGTCGTTACCGAAAAAGTCTCTGAATCAAAATGGATCCCAACTAGCCGATCTTCCACTAACTTCATGTCCACTAGAGTAGTGCCTTTCTCCCATTCTACCAGATTTACTAGAAACTTGCACTAGTGAGGCACCTTCTCTCCATCCAAGGACAACGGCGCTTGACTTGAACTCTGGTATGCTCCACTCGATTCCCTTCCCTGTTTCTTGAGGAATCGTGACCTCGCATGATCTTTAGTTTGGGCCACCAGTTTTACATAGAATTCTGGAGCAAGCTAGAATTAATGAAGAACAAACGAAGCTTGTAAAAGAGAAAGAAAATGCCAATTGGGCCATGCACACATGTGCGAAATTGACATTATCCTCTGAAAAGCAACACAAAGGCAAGGCTAAACGAAATGCTATAGCTTAGTTAAACAACCAAGTTGGTCAAGAAAAAAAAAGGAAACGAAAATAGGTTAATATTCAGACAGTGAACTCCTTGCCAGAAGCCAAGCGCCACAATTCGGAGGTGGTCCTTCGCACTTCAGTGCTGAATGAAAATTCAGAAGGTGACTCTTCTCCTATTTCTTCTCCAGAAATGCCCATTCTACATGGTCATAGTAGGACCACAGTACAGTCATTGGCCCTAGCTCGAACTATAGACTCATCAGCTCACTCATCCACCGCCCCTGGAGCACCAATTGCGGAAGCGTCAACCGCCAATAAAGGGTCGCCGCCAGGATCATGATTCTTGCCTGGAAACTTTAGGGTATAGGGTCCCTTGACGCAATCCAAAACCTGAAGGCCCTATCCCGTCAATCCAAAGCATCATGGGGGATCTTAATGTAATCCTCAACCCTTAGGACAAAATGGGAGGTCGCAAATCAACCCCGGCTTAGATGAAATTGTTACAGGACTTCATTCAATTGCATGAATTGCTCGACTTTTTGCTCAATGGGTCGAAATTCACTTGGAACAACAAAAAAAAAAAGATCATAATGGCATCAAAGCTAAGCTCGATCGCATTTTGACCCCCACGGACTGGATTACCCTCTTCCCTTCCGCCATTGCCCATTCTATCCACACTTCGTCTTCTGACCATTGAGCCATTTCCCTCCAGTTAGTTTATAATCCCCACTTGGGACCGAAACCGTTTCGCTTTTTCCACATGTGGACCCGTGACCCCCAATGCAAGCATATTATCTCCTCGACCTGATCTGACCACCAACATCCTGAGCCTAGTACCAATTTTCACAAAACCAAAAAAATTGAGTCACTCCCTAACTAGATGGAATAAACGCGACTTTCGCAATATTCACAACAACATTAGGGATATTCTTGTCACTTTAGATAAAGCTCAATATGTTGCCCCTTCAGCCCGAAATGTTGAATCCATCGAATGGTTAAAAGAACATCTGGCTGACCTTTCTCCTTCGCCGTAAACGCAACTTGATTATTCGTATTTGAGATAAATCCAATTGATGGCACTCCTCGCCCTCGAAGGTCGGTGAGGTTCTTAACAATTATTTCAAATCAATTTTCAAGACCTCCCACCCAGCCATCAACGAAGACATCAATGAGCTTTTCCCTCCCACTATCTCTCAGGTTGACAATGACATTCTTACCGCCATCCCTAGTGAAGATGAAATTCGGGATACCTTCTTTTCCATGGGCAGCCATAAAGCCCCAGAACCGAATGGGTTTCATGTTTTTTCCTTTCAACATTATTATACCACGGTCAAACATGATGTCATTAAGGTGGTAGTCAACTTCTTCACTAACAGCAAGATGGATCCGCAATTGAATGAAACATTTCTGGCTCTTATCCCAAAAGTCTCTACTCCCAACTCCACGAACCAATTTCTACCTATAGGGCTTTGCAATGTTATCTACAAAATTATATCCAAGATCTTGACCAATCGTCTTAAACCTCTCCTAGATAACATTGTGTCTCCCAACCAAAGGGATTTTCTTAAAGGCCGATGCATCAATGATAACATTGCCCTTGCCCACAAGACACTTTTTCAGATGAAACACTCTCGAAAGAAAAAGCAAGGATGGATGTCCATTAAGATTGACATGGCTAAGGGATATGATAGAATAAAATGGTCATTTCTCCTTCAGATTCTCAAACAACTAGGGTTTGTCGATGTGTGAACCCAACTTTTTGAACAATGTGTGTCAACTTCTACTTTTCGGGTTCTGCTCAACGACACCCTTCTCTCTGAAATAAAACCCACCTGCGGACTTCGCCAAGGCGATCCTCTTTTCCCCTACCTCTTCATTATAGTTGCAGAAGCCTTGTCCCGACTACTCTCAACAGCTGAAAGCAAAGCCCTTATCAAAGGTATAAACATTAGATACCAATCCCCCTCCATTAGTCATTTGCTTTATGCAGACGACCTCATGCTCTTTTGTCATGCCTATCTGATTGAAGCTCATAGCGAGAAAGATATTCTCACGACTTATTGTGCGGCCTTTGGACAAGCAGTCAACTACCACAAATCCTCGGTCTATTACAGCTCAAATGTCCATCCCCGACATGCGAAGATGATTAATAGGATTCTTGGGTCCAAAAATTTCAATCCCAAATAAAAATATCTCGGGTCACCTTTGCTGTTTTTCAAAAAGAAATGTACGAATTTCCAATTTCTGGTTGATAAAATTAATGTCAAATTCCTGACTTGGAAATCCAAAGTTCTATCCCAAGTTGGTCGCACAGTTATGATTAAAGCAATCATTAACTCAATCCCTATCTACACCATGCAAAGACTCCTGGTCCCGAGTTCTATCACCACTAAATTGGATCAGATTGCTAGGAACTTCTGGTGGAACGGAGCAGAGAAGGGTAAAGCTAAGCATGTATACTCTTGGGACCGCATTACCCCTCCCAAACATCTGGGCGGCCCTAATCTACCTCCAGCCAAGATAAAAAACTATGCGTTAATGGCAAAGAACATTTGGCTAGTTCTCTCCATGCCACGCAATCTTCTCACCATCCAGCTCTGCCATATTTACCAACACAATAGAAGTATCTTTCAGCTCAACAAAACCCCTTCCATTGCCTCATTTTCTTGGAGAGGAAACCTTAAAACACTTGCTAAAATGAAACATCTTATTCAGTGGCAAATCCGCTCGGGAGATAATATTGATCTTTGGAAAGATTGTTGGGTCAAGTCAGGATTCATCTTAGTTGAATGTCCTTCATTCACCAACAACAATTGTTCATTGCCCTCCAAAATCTCGGATTTCTGGATTCCCCTCGATAACAATATTCATTTTTAAAATCCAAACCTCCTCCATGACTGGTTTCCCTTCACCGGTAGTCCATGACATCCTTGAATTAGCTATTCGCTCGTCCACGGATCCAGATAGACCCATATGGATTTATGACAAACGTGGAGTCTTCTCTGTTAAAAGTGTCACTAAAGCATTTCTCGCGGAACTTCAAGCATCTTCCACTTCTCGGGACTTGAATCTAACTCTTCCGCCCAAACTTCTTCGCGAACTGTGGCGGATCAAGGCCCCAACCAGCGCCCTCTTCCTTCTTTGGAAAATCTCGCAAGACATACTGCCTACATCGACAAATCTTAATAGGGTTCATGTCCCCATTGACAATTTGCGTGTCTTCCGCCACAATCACCAGGAAGATATTCCTCACATTTTCTTCTTGTGCCCGGTTGTCTCCAGACTCTGGCATCTCACCCCACTTCCCATTACTCGGGCCAATATCATGACTCCTCCAACCATCTCTACAACCTTCTCCTTTTTGTGGAATACAATGTCTTATCATACTCTTGCCAAAGAGGAAATGTTATCCCAGTTCACATCCATTCTCCACAACTTATGGTTTTGGCGCAATGACATCATTTTCAATAAACTCAAATTTAGCATTTCACACTTCAAAACTTTTTTTTTTGAAAACTTGGGAAACTTTGCGAAAACAGTGGTTCCACACACCTACAAACAATTCCACTTTCCCAAATCCAATGAATATTTCCCAGATCCTGGAAACGGTCGTCACCGACTATCCCACAATTCTACAACCTACAAGTGACATAGCTGAGACCCAGACAAACCATGGCCGTACATCCAACCCATTCCCCTCCATCACCCTCACAAACCAAAACACAAATCCCCATAGCTCCCCCTGACTTGCCCTATTCCAGGCTCAATTACAAGCGGTTAGACACCATCACCTCAACAACTTGGGCACAAGTGTTAGACCTATTCCCCCCAACCTTACCCCGGATATGATGATAACTTATGATGCTTGTTTCTTTGCTTCTTCAGAGAAAGGTGCAGTTTGAGTCTTAGAGGCAGATGCTACTGGTAGAGTCATCGCAAGGATTTCATCTCCCATATCTGGCAAAGTTGCAGATAGCACTATGGCTGAGTGTTTTGCTGCAGAGGCGACCCTTTTGTTAATCCAGAGTAGACGTTGGGACACAGGTTTTATGCTTGGTGATTCAGGCTCTCTGATATCTCTTTTGCACTCTCAGGATCAGACAAGCCTTACCACGGGATGCTGGATGTGGCAACCGCTTATTAGCAACATCAAGCATTTACTTTCACTTCATAGCCAATGGTTCTGTAACTATATTCCACGTGAGCTTAACGGTAAAGCTCACGAACTTGCTAATACTGTCGGTAAACTTATTTGTAATTCTACTTAATATGCATAATGCTTCAACAAAAAAAAAACACTCAACAGAGCTTCCCTGTAAGCTTTGAAGAATATTTACCCGTTGTTTTTATTGACTAAGGATGTCAGCCAATGGCAAAGCATTATTTGAAATAGATGCCAACTGATACTGTAGCATTTACACTTAGAGCTTTTTGCATAGAGAATATTACAGCTTTTCAGAAATTAATGGTTAAAGTAGTCTATAGGCTTCACTCAACTAGATGTGATCTTCATCCAAACGAGATTTGGGGGGGGGGGGGGGGGGGGGGGGGGGGGGGTGGCTCCTGCGCACAAAGCACAACCTCCTCCTGTGCTTTGTGCGCAGGAGCCCCCCCGGATCCCTCCAAACGTCATTGACTGCAGTAAATTCATTTTGCAATTATACTAGGATGTTTCATTCAAATGATCTCTTTATGTCAATCATGTGACTTGATTAGTAACCAATTCCAAATCCCATCACTTATAATCTAATTAAACCCTACACATTTTAAAGTGGTTAATTGGTATCATAAGATTTTCTTATTTTGTTAAGCAAAAAGATTACAGTTATGTGTACCTAAAAATTATATACAGTTATCACTTGGTAGCATGTTGTGTGATTATAATGACAATTGACACCACACAAGGGTCCTCTATATGTTGTAGGCTTCATTAGGTGCACACCAAAGCAAGTATGGTACTCAAAACAAAAGCTATGATGAAGACATCATGACCTATCAATCTTCATACATTGATCTTATAACTAGCGATACAGACCCTTACTGTGTTTTGTAAATGTTTGTTGTTTGTTTTTTTTTAAATATATAAGGCGAGGGATTAGTACATATCTTATGGCTATGTTCTCAATTAGCTAAGATTGTTTGTTTCTTTGAGATTTTAGTTTTGGCATTTCTAAAGATTTTGATTTGATGGATTCGAAAACAGATGGATCATAATGGGCGTAAACTAATTTCCATGAAACTGTGACCTAACATCCTAAGAAGAGAAGTTTAATTATGACCTAACGTTAGTCGTTAGGTAGTACACAAGTTGGTTGGATTGATAAGAAAATTGATGGATTTTGGTCCATTAGGTCACTTTGTAGGGTACTCTACCTAGCTAGCTCACCATGTAGATGTAGTTGGGGTGGGTTCTTATTGTTCAATGCAAATACTGCATTGCATTCTGAAATGTATTAGCACTACAAAAAAGCCCCAATAACTATAAATACTAGAGACGGTAGTTTGATTCCGTCTCTAATTAAAAGATTTGCGACAGCAAAATACTGTCACTAATTCTTTTGGTAGCTGACCAAGATCATAATCATAAAAACTGTGTTTGTGACGGGAAAATCGTGGCTAAATTCAGAATAAACCGTAGCTAATTAAAACATTTGCGACGGAATATTAGTTGTCGCTAAGTTTTACAAATAAAAAACTGGTTACTATGGTATAAGTCGTCCCCACTACAAAAAACTGTGTTTGTGACGAGAAAACTCTGGCTAAATTAAGAATAAACTATAGCTATTTAAAACATTTGCGACGGCATATTAGCTAACGCTAAGTTTTACTATAAAAAACTGACTGCTACGGTATAAGCCGTCCCCACTACAAAAAAATGTGCTTGTGACGGGAAAACCGTGGCTAAATTCAGAATAAACTGTTGTTATTTAAAACATTTGCGACGGCATATTAGTTGTCGCTAAGTTTTACAAATAAAAACTGGTTGCTACGGTATAAGCCGTCCCCACTACAAAAAACTGTACTTGTGTCGGAAAAATCGTGGCTAAATTCAGAATAAACCGTAGCTATTTAAAACATTTGTGACTGCATATTAGCTGTTGCTAAGTTTTACAAATAAAATTTGGTTGCTACGGTATAAGCCGTCCCCACTACAAAAAACTGTGCTTGTGACGGAAAAATCGTGGCTAAATTTAGAAAAAACCGTAGCTAATTCAAATATTTGAAATGGCATATTAGCTGTTTCTAAGTTTTACAAATAAAATTTGGTTACTTTCCTCAATAAATTTTTTTGAAAAAAAAAATAATATATACCAAAAAAAAAAAAAACTATGGGCGCCAACAGGTTTGGGAGCCGCGTGCCACCCAAACGCACAGAGATTTGGGGTTGAAGGAGAGATCGAGGGAGTGAGAGACAACACAGGGGAGAGGGAGGACGCAAGGAGAAATCTTCGTCTCTCTGTCTCTCCTTCCGACCAAATCTTCTCCTTCTCTTCGGCTTTTCATCAAACACTCACTCTGTGGGTTCGATTTGTTCGCTCATCTTCGTCTCTCTGTCTAACCTCTCTACCTTTTCTTCTTCTTTCCATCTTGGTTCGAAATCTCTCTCTCTCTCTTTGTGTGTGTGTGTTTTTGTACGGACAGGACGCGTGAGCGGAGAAAGAGTTTCTAGGGTTTCAATCCCGAAATGCATATTGAACTCGAAGAGCTATTCTTGCTCAAATGCTTGGTGGTTGCGGGCCATGAACACGTTCTTGACTCGGAATCGGAGGAGGAGGTGTTTATGGGGAATTAGAGTCCGAGTAGAGCTTATTGAGAAATGCGGTGTATGGATTGGCGGAAATGATTGAGATTTGGGACTTTAGTAGTGGCCAAGATGGTGGTGGGAGGAAGAGAGGTAGAAAAGATGCGGTTTGTCAACAGGTGAAGTTGCTTTTGAAAACTCTGTAGGAATTGGAACAGTTTTACGATTCGATCGGAGGAATTATAGGGTAAGTTTCTTTTTCTTGATATTCTTGAATGGTAATTGGTCTCTAATACATTCTCAAAAGAATTCACATTTTGGGTTTCTTAAAAAAATTAGTTTTTTTTTTTCATGCAAAAAGTGTTTCTTTTGAAGTGGGAATAGATTTAGGGGATTGTTGGAGCACATTTTGGATTATAGAAAGCTTGTTTCCTTTGGTTCTAAATTTGATGTTAAAATCCTTTAGCAATTAAACTCATTTACTTGTAGTGGACTCGAAGGGAAAATGGAAATTTTATACATTTCGGTTAAAGAAAAATGATAATTGTTGAATTATAGATGATCCTTAAAACTCAGCTTAGCATAAAAATTAAGAGGGAGCTGCACATATGGTTGAAAGATGATGCAATTAATCATGCACCCTTTTAAAATGTTGCTTAATGCTACTTAATAGGTGGTCTTTTGCCAATCTACTCGTTAAGTCTTAAAACACGCGCATATATGTCACTTATGACCAATTCATTTAGGGTAATCGTGGATGTGTAAATTAATCAGTATAAGTTTGAATAAAGCAAATACATATGCCAATTATTATCACTTAAAGCCACGCATAAGTGGCATAGACAAACACAAATTTTTTTCAGCTACTTAGAAGTGCCAAAGTGAAAAGAAAGAGGAGATATAATACACTGAAAGAAAATAATTCTCACTCGAGAACAAGGACTTCCATGTACTAACGGGCCACCCTACCGATGATAGAATAGGATCCGGCATGTATCCGCTCATTAGCTTCCCTTTTCAATGACAGCAATAGTGCACTGCTTGAGAACGTGGCGGTTGGGCTACTACCAGGTATGTATCACAAAATTCCTATTACTATTATCATTTTATGTTACATAGGTTCATCAACCATTTGGAATCCTATGTTACCATGTTTCTATCATAAGTTAGTCAGATGATATGCGAACCGAGCAAACTTCTTTATAAGTTCTAAGATCATACCAAGGTCTCAACAGTGTTTTTAAATTGAATCGCTGATATGTTTTGTATGTAATTCCATCTAATGAGATATGAAATGCTTTTAACTCTTATCAAGAAACTGTTTGGGGTGTATAATATGCTCTAAAGTTGCATGTTCCAATGGTATAACAATTGAACACTTTCATTGGCAACTTTTTTTTGTTTATCACAGCTTTTGAGTTTTGAAGCAATTTTCTAGAATGAGTTCAAGTTCTTCTTTCCTTTTCTTTCTTTCTTTCTTATTTTCTGCCTCTCTTTTAACTTTAAATTGCAACTTGAGCTAATAAGTCATTGATGTCATTTTTATTTTCAGTTTTATTTCATCACAACCACTAGACAATTTATGTGATTCACAAGTCACGACTGAAGCTTAAAATTTTTTGAAGGGTTAACTTGATCCCATCATTCTCGGTATCATGCTAAAAGCCAAAAAGCAAAGAATTGATCTATTAGTGGGCCTCTGGAGGGAGCTAATGGATGCCATGTCATTAAGTAAATTAAAATCAAAGATCCTGATTCTTGATAGTCATTTGCTATTGTTCACCTGCGTGCATGCGTGCTATTCTATCCCAGTTATCATGTTTTCCTTTTTCAATTAGAAATTTCTCATATGATAGTGGTTAATATACATTCTAATTATTACCTTTTTGCAAAATTTGTTCTTGGGTTTAAGCTTGCAGGAGAACTTCCCAGCCAATACAAACATTTTGTACGTTGATTTAACTTCAGCTGAGAAAGTCGGATCAAGTAAAGATGCTTCTTGCTTACCAGGGATGGTTCTAAATCTTAAAAAACTGATCACATATGTGGATCACCATGGGTTCAAGCATAGGTACTTCCTCTTCTTTTCATTTAAAGTTTGTTTTCGTTTTTCATTTTGGTGCGTCGCATTTTTGTTGGCTCTGGGCCACAGATTGAGATAAGCCATTTTATTGGCGTCTGAGTATTTATGTTTGAAAATATCTAGGAGCGAGCCAAAATCGCAAAACTAGATTTGTCTCATATTTTCTTCAAAGACTGAGAACTTGTTTGTGCTGAAAAAGAAGAAAGAAAGTGGTGATAAAGGAAGCAAAGCAATCCACTACTGCAGAGGAAATTTCTTATTTGTGGTAGTTCATAATCTGCTAGTGGCGAACTCCAACATCCTACCTAGGATTAGAACGTTAACAGTAGCAAGCTAAAACTTTCAAAATTGCTAAAGTTAGAAATTTAGATGCCGAAGTGCACTACCCATCTATCCAGTGTGTGTACAGTTATCAATCGCTTAAAAGTTACTACCCAGCTTAACAGTGCCACTAACATGGGCAAGGTAATGTTTTTGTTATTTTTGGTCTCCAACGCTCAATATTATGTAATGGGGCCTTTTAACCAAGCTACTGGTCACCCTTACTTCACCAATGCAGTAAGGGCGTTTACTGTGCTTCCCTAAAATTTGGAAGCAAAAAAAAAATGATTTGGTTAACGTTGTAGACATCAAAATGACTTCTGCTATTGTAAATGCTCTTGTTCTGGCCGTTCATTGTATATAAACCAGGTGTTGGTCAATTTGTGGCAGTATGGACTTGTCCTCGGATACCATAGTTATTCCTGAAGAATAATATTTTTTAGTAGTGAATTTAACATTTCATCTTATCATTATCTAAAACTTTGGTTGCAGTGTCCCTGGTGGAAGGCTGGAATGCACAATGCAAAGTATTGCAGATAACTTTTTGAAGGCCTATTCATCTCGATGTTATAATAGTATAGAAGGTAAAATGTTGGCATCCGCAAAAACATCTGCTTTATTGCAGATTGTATGATTCTGTTAATGTCTCTCTTGCATCTTGTCATGCACTAACTGACTATGGCCATGATTATTGATCTGAGCAGACGTCCTGGATACTTATATTGTATACAACGAAAGACAAAGGGTCACATCATCTGCTAAAAGGAAAAGAAAGATTGTTGACAAATCATTGCGTCAGGTTTTCAACATTTTATTTTCCAACATAGTAGCTTTTACATTATCACTCAATTTGTAGGACAGCATAATATGAATCTATAAACAATGTAAATGTATGTTGACAACAAATTGAAACCAGTCCAGTCATATTATGAACCTATACTTTCTTCCTGACTAATTGGCTTTTAACCGAATGTGTAGACCCCAGATGGTGCACTACTGGATATCATAAGGAATGCCTTTGATATTCTTTCCCATTGTGATATAGAAATTCCAAAGGTGCATTCCTTTGAATGAAATCTTCTGCAGTGTTATAGACCTAAGAATCTTCTTTCCTAATTGAGATTGGGAGAGGATTTGATCATTATGTCTGATATCTTAATTGAATAGTTTTTACCTGGCATAAGTATTTCATTCATCATTTCTTTCCTTCTTTAATTTTTTGAGATGAAATTTTGACCTGTTGATGAATGTTGCTGCTAAGATTTTCTCGGAGGTGGATCTGTCCAAATGGCGTATGCAATCTCAGAAGAGGATGCTGCAAAGGCTCCACAAATATCAGATGGAGAAGATACATATGTTAAGGAGCTAGTTCTCAAGGGAACCAAATATTACCTTTACGTGCACAGGTTTTTCTTCTTCCTGATTTGTTTATGGTCTTAGGAAACCTAGGAAATCTTGGTTTAAACTCTGGTTATGAAGTATATTATGCTATATAGTCACCAATGAATTGTGTCAGCTGACACAGTTATTTTGTTGTTGCAGTTACTTGCACTATGGCTTATTAGCAGCCCGAGCAGAGACTTTGAAGGCTTTGGCAATCCATGCATCTTAAATGGCTACTATGGTATGATGAATATCTCATTTTCACTGATCACTGATGCTTTCCTAGTACTATCTACTCTTTACTGTTCGGACTTGTTTGCTCATCTGAGATTAGTCTTCACGGTCCACTTGGTCAGGTCATACCAAATTTTGCATTGACTAGGCTACGTTGGTTGTCCAATCGAACATTAGTTAAAAATTTTAAATTCTAGTATAAGTTTGTTTGGAAACCGATTATGCTTCATGTCCCCCCTTCACAGAAAATAGAGAGATGAATTGATGGATTCACCAGATTCTAGGTCGGGACTGATGGGGCTCGAACCCGCAGCTTCCGCCTTGACAGGGCGGTGCTCTGACCAATTGAACTACAATCCCAGAAAAATGAGGTGTACAACATACATATTTTCAAAAATTTCATTCAAAATTAGTTCAATTCTAGCTAGAATCGTCGTATTGTAACAGAACAACGAGTGATATATTCCTATCTACACAAATATGGACTTTAGCGCGAACGACACAGATTGCTAGTAATTTTATTACTTGATAATATTTCTCAAAGGATTTAGCATATCAATCACTTGATAACATGAAATTTAAAGGCTTATTGTAAATGGCTCAATCCCATAAACAAAAATGTTGGTGTGTGTTGCCCATATTATTTCATTTGATAATAGCAACCATGTCTTGCTTTCAAATCATTTAAGGAACACATTGGCTCTCTGTAACCATTTTATTGTGATTTTGTTTTGTAGTTTTCTTGGCCCCCCTTTGTCATGGGATTCATTTTTCTGCTGATTCTTCTACTAATGAAGCATTTGATAGGCATCACATTGGAACTGTCCCTGGACAAACCCAACTCTTATGTATGCACTATGTTCACAAAGAAAGTGAGTATGCTCTGTACTATATTACTGTATTGGATATAGAAATTACCTGTTGCGAACTTATATAGAATTTCTGACTCTGGTTTTAGGTTGGGGATACTCCTCAAGGTCTTCCCAAACATGCACACCGCGTTAGACGTTTGAAGGATGAACGAGTCATGTAACTTCACCAGCAAAGGTTTGTATTTAGCTTATGGTAGAGAATAAAACATATCAGTCATGCATTAATGGTAGAGAATAAAGGATAAATATGATTACTAACTCTTTATAATTTTTTTTTCCTTTGATTGTTGCAGAAGCAACTCCCAAATTAGTCCTTAGCATTGCCCATATTAAAAGCCACTTGCAGGTATGAGAATGATTTATAATTTTTTTTAGATCATCTCCTGCATCTTACCCATATCCTTTTTGATATTCTTACCGCATTCTAGTCTTTTTTTTTTACTCTTTCTAACTAGTTTTAGCGTTCTTTTAACTGATGAAATGCCTTCATTTTTTTGCAGGCCGAAAGATTGTTTGATTTCTATGAAACTTGCAGACGCTTTGAATTTGGACGGGGAGAAAAATTTATTAAGATTGAAAAGGCATGGACACTCCGAATTTGTCTTTCCAAAATTCTTTTTGTTGTTTTTTGTTAAACCTTGATTCAAAATTGGTCAGTTTTAGTTTGTCCTTGATTGTTAATCCATGTAAGTTTTCTGCTCATGTAGCCCCCTGAATCATATATATATATATATATAATTTCAATTTGAGGTTGATAGAGTATAAAGTTGTTTGGGATTGTATTTTTTGTGATGGACAAGTTATTGATTATACGAACAAGGTTAGTGTATTAGTCATCATTTACGGTGAAATTTAATATAATTGTGTTTAGATTTGAAATGTTTATTCTGAATGACAAAAAAAGGCAATGAGAAATCTGAAAATTAATATAAATTACTAATTTCATTATAAAAAATGAATTTTTATTAGTAATTTTTTTAGCTACAACAAGTTAGTATTAGCAACGACAAATGTCGTTTCTATTTTGGCCAACTTAGCGACGGTCAGAAACTGTTGCAAGATAGCCACAACAAATGTCGTCTCTATTTTATCAATTTGATATAGCTACGGCCGTTTCAGAAGTTGCAACTTAGCAACGGTTTGAAGCCATGGCCAAATAGCCCCGACAAATGTCATCTTTGTGTTGTTCTCAGAAGTTGCAACTTAGCAACAGTTTGAAGTCGTGGCCAAATAGCTACGGCAAATGTCGTCTCTGTGTTGTTATCAGAATTTGCAACTTAGCAACGGTTTGAAGCCGTAGCCAAATAGCCACGGCAAATGCCGTCTCTGTTTTGTTCTCAAAATTTGCAACTTAGCAACGGTTTGAAGCTGTTGCTAAATAGCCACGGCAAAAATCGTCTCTATTTTGTCAATTTGCGACAGCCTTAGCCGTCTCAAACATTTTAAAAGCCGTCGTCATTGCTGTTGTCTCAAATAAAACCTTGAAATTCAAATTTGTTTAGAGACGAAATTTTTGCAACTTAGCGACAGTTATTAACCGTTGCCAATTAGCTACGGAATAGGAAACCGTTGTTGTTATATTGGAGCGATGATTCAAATAGCTATGGTATTGCTACGGTCGTTGAGTTGTTGCTGATTCATTTTAGCTACGCTTTTTTGATACTTAGCAACGGTAAATCGTTGTTGCTGAATTTACTTTTTTTTGTAGTATAAGAAGTAAATAAGGTAGCAAGGTGATGCAGGTAAACAAGTACTGTAATACTTGTAATTATGTTTTGAAAAAATATTAAAGCAATCTATTAATGACAAAAATGAATCTAGGATTTAAAAATTCGTCCACCAACTATAGCTCAGTTGGTCGGACATCCACTCTTTTTGTGAGATGTTGCAGGTTCGAGATTCACCAGTTAGGATGTTTTGAGTTTTCACCCAATTATTAGGAGCACATGTGCTCCGTCGTTGATAAGCCTTCGGGTATTGAATGCATCTACTTAGATGGACTAGACTGGAGTGAAGCGAAAGCAAGTCTTCATGCAAGGTGGAGGCGATGGACCAGAGCGAAAGCAAGTCACCATGTGAGATGGAGGCGGCGATGATATTAAGTGGAATATTATAGCCTTTGGGCCTGATTTGGTTAACCCTTATAGGGTCAATCATGTAGCCTTCGGGCATGAATTAATAAATAAATAAAAAAGATCAACGACCCAAATTAAAAAAAAAAAAAATTAAAAAATTCATTGCTAGCCGCTACATCAAAAGAAAAGGAAATTAGTTTTAACCAATGACATGCGAACACTCCATAACAATTATTTGGTGTGCATGCAGTGTGAAGTCATCATAACCATCTATGACCCAATTTTAGTGTTACGACGTCAAGTATGATATTAGGAAAAGGTTGGATGAGTAAAATGTTGATTTTCTTGAATTTTTTTTTAAAAAATAATTAACAATTACTTGGGCCCAACCAACCATATTCATTTATATAATTTATTGAATTATGAATAATATTCCATTCTAAAAAGAGGACAGTAATCGAGCATGATCATATCGTATGTAAAGAAAAAGAGTTTTAACTGAGATGAGAAGAGAAGGTATGAATGATTGAAAAGAGAGTAGGTAAGAGAGTAAGATGTATGTATATGTGGTGGTGCTGATCGCTGGCTGTATATTTGGATGATGAGTCAGTTGATTTTGTGAGCTAGCGTTGGTTTCTGTCGTAACGTAAGCATTTTTTTCATGGTTACCTTTAGCTAGCTAGTATCAAAAAATAGCTAGGTACGACACCACACCATGTGCGCAGATCACTATTTCTTCTTCATCCCTCAAATATCATCGCTATCTACCTAGCTCCCTTCTTGATAACCAAACAACATCACTACTAATATTGCTGTAGCTGCTTCTCTGGGCTCGGCCCGGCCCGGCCCCTTCATTCCTTTATCCTCATCTCATCTCATCTCCTCCTCCTATTGATCTATTAAACCTCCCTCCCTCCCTCCCTCCCTCTTCTCAACTTCTCTTTTTCATACTAGCTCTCGTTTAATTTCTCACTCCCATGGTTCCATTTTTCCAACCATGCCTTCACTTCCACAATTCCACGTCTCCCTCTCCCTCTCAAGGTAATTCATTCATAGCTACTGCTCTTCAATTTCTTTCTTCTTATTCCATGTTTTAATTTGCAGGTGGATTGGAATCTTCGGGCATCATCAATCAGCTACCACAAATTCAAACCAGGACGACAACAGCAACAGCAACAGCAACAATAACGAATACGAAAGCCCAATCGAATGCTATGCGTGTACACAAGTTGGTATTCCCGTTTTCCACTCAACTAGTTGCGACCAAGTCCACCCACCAGAGTGGGAAGCCTCAGCTGGCTCCTCACTAATCCCAATCCAGCACCAGCGCTGTCGATCTAACCAACCCACAGATCGGCGCAGCTACTTAACTGGCCCATTTGGCCATGTGCTAGACCCCCGTAGCAAACACGTGCAACGGTGCAACCGTGTTTTTTTGCTACTCCGTGGTCTAGCACTTGCAATTGATCCATTATTCTTCTATGCTCTATCGATAGGCAGGAATGGAACCCCTTGCCTGTACATGGACGGAGGACTGGCAGCAATTGTCACCGTATTACGCACGTGCGTGGATGCGGTGCATTTATGCCACCTGTGGCTCCAGTTCAGGCTCGCTTATGTATCCAGGGAGTCGCTGGTAGTCGGGTGTGGGAAACTCGTGTGGGACGCACGTGCCATTGCTTCTCACTACGTGCGGTCCCTTAAAGGATTCTGGTTCGACGCCTTCGTCATTCTTCCCGTACCCCAGGTAAGTTTTTTTTTTTTTTTTTTTTTTTTTTTTTTTTTTTTTTTTTTAGAAACAACCCAAGGTAAGTTTACATTTTCCGCTCCGTTGGTAAATTTTTGGTCGTTTTCAGAAGGGTACCCCAACCCATTTGTTGCCGTACTATTCCTTCACATGCCTTTTGCCGTACTGGGGAGGGACCCCATGTTGATCATGCTGGTGTGGGGTACCACAAGATAAATAATTGACATCAAATTCACCTACCATCTAATCTAAAATGAAATGATAATATCTTCAATTATTTGCCAGACAGTGTCATTTTCAAAAATCTGATTCCAATTTTTATAGGATTCTCTAATTACTTTATAACAATTATTGAAACTAAATAGTGCATGCATGTTAAAACTGTAATGAAGAAATGGAAAAAATCTAATTGTCGAGGGAATGGGCGAGGAAAACAACGAGGGAAGGGGGGACCGTCCATCCCCCTCGGGATGCGTGTTGTCATTTTCCTTGCGTGCATTCTGATGGGGATGAACAGTTCCCCCTCCCTCTCTCCCTCCCTCGCTGTTTTCCTCGCCCATTCCCTCGACAATTAGACGGGTTGGAAGAAATGTATCATGGGGTTGTTTCCTTTTCCACTGCTCTCAAACCGACCGCGAGTCTGCTATTAAATAAACCATCAAATTATATTAAGGGTGTGTTTGGTTGTATGAAATTCTGTGTTATGGGAATAATGAAAAGACCCTTATATTTTAGACTAATTTAAGGTATAACTCTACATTTTATTATCAATGATGGGAATGGAAATGAGACTTTCATTCCCTCTATTGATCACAAAATCAAATAGTGGTCAAATGGTGAATGTGGAGTGATATATCAATTTAGCCTAAAATATAGGGGTTTCCTCGTGAATTCTCATGGCATAGAATTTCATGCAACCAAACACACCCTAAAAAAATTATTAGACATAATATTAATTAGTTTTATAGGATTATTAACTTTGATATCTTAATAAATAGTTTCATGTTAAAAAAAATGAATGTGTTTGTTGTTTGTTGCTAGAACACTCAAAGTATTGGTGACATAATAATTAGCTTTTAAATATGAATATTTTTAGATATTTTTTAATTTTAAACTATATTTCTTATCAACTAAAATTGTTATATGATTTCGTTGCAGACAGTGTTTTGGTTGGTTGTGCCACAGTTGATAAGAGAAGAAAAGATTAAGCTCATAATGACGATACTTTTATTGATCTTTCTGTTTCAATTCCTTCCTAAAGTTTACCATAGTGTTTGCTTGATGAGAAGAATGCAAAAGGTCACTGGTTACATTTTTGGGACAATTTGGTGGGGCTTTGGCCTCAATCTCATAGCCTACTTCATTGCCTCTCATGTAAGTAAATCCAATTCCGGCACTTGTTAGCAAAAATTTATCATACTTAAAAGAAAAGAAAAGACACATATTTGCCAATGCATTACATCTTTATTAACTAAAATTTTGTTGTGTGTTCTCAGGTGGCAGGGGGTTGTTGGTACGTGCTTGCGATTCAGCGTGTTGCATCATGCATTCGACAACAATGTGATAGAAGTATAAAGTGCAATTTGCCCTTGTCATGTGCCGAGGAGGTGTGTTACAGACTTCCTATAGGATTGGATGTAATTGACACCCAATGTGGCAACAATGCTACCATTAGCATTCCTAGCATTCATGCTTGTTTAGATGGAAATGGACCTTTCCGATACGGAATCTATCAGTGGGCCTTGCCCGTGGTCTCTAGTAATTCTCTGGCTGTCAAGATCCTTTACCCTATTTTTTGGGGGCTATTGACTCTAAGGTTAGTTCACTCAAGTTGTTGCATGTGTAGTTTACACATTAAAACCAAATGCTTATGCAATGTCTATTTTTCTATTTACAGTACGTTTGGTAACGATTTGGAGCCCACAAGCCATTGGTTAGAAGTGATATTTAGCATAGTTATCACCCTAAGTGGACTATTACTTTTCACGTTATTGATTGGAAACATTCAAGTAAGGTTTCAAAGTTGAAAGTATGTGTTATTCCAGAGTTGATCAGTTTTCGGCTTGTGCACCTGCTAATAAAGAGGTTTGATTTGGTTAAATAGGTATTTTTGCATGCAGTGATGGCAAAGAAAAGGAAGATGCAACTGAGATGTAGGGACATGGAATGGTGGATGAGACGGAGGCAATTGCCTTCACGCCTCAGACACAGAGTTCGCCATTTTGAACGTCAGAGATGGGCTGCTATGGGTGGGGAAGATGAGATGGAACTTATTAAAGATTTGCCTGAGGGACTAAGGCGTGACATCAAACGATATCTTTGCTTAGATCTCATCAAGAAGGTATGTACATCTCTACAATCCTTAACCATGCACATTTAGCCCCCAACTTCATTATTAGGAGTGTATAAACCTTAATAAGTTTTGGTTCCTTGATTACATCACGATTCATAGTTTTGCGTTTTTCTGATTAGGTTCCTTTGTTCGACAACTTGGATGACCTCATTTTAGACAACATTTGTGACAGAGTCAAACCCCTCGTATTCTCCAAGGACGAAAAGGTACCAATGCAATAGCTGAAATATTGTGTGTCAAAACCTTGTTGCAATTATTTAGTATGACATTATCAATCTTTTATGAAAGCTGTAAGTGTTTTCTAACCTCAAAAGTTTATACCGATCAAACAGATTATTAGAGAAGGAGATCCCGTTCAACGTATGATATTCGTTGTGAGAGGCCAACTACAGAGTAGTCAAAAACTCAGCAAAGGCATGGTAGCCACATGTACCTTAAACCCTGGAAGTTTCCTAGGTGATGAATTACTTTCATGGTGCCTTCGCCGCCCTTTTATAGATCGACTCCCTGCCTCGTCTGCAACATTTATATGCCTTGAGGCAACTGAAGCATTTAGCCTCGATGCAAACCATCTACGGTATATAACAGATCATTTCCGGTACAAATTTGCAAATGAAGGACTAAAAAGAACTGCCAGATACTACTCCTCAAATTGGCGAACATGGGCTGCAGTCAACATACAATTTGCTTGGCAACGTTACAAGATGAAGACTAGGGGTCCTATGATTCAAGTAACTTTAAATGGTGACGGTGATAGTGAGCGTCGACTTTGGAAATGTGCCGCCATGTTCTTATCTCTTAAACCGCACGACCACCTCGAATGAGAAGATATTGGCTTTGTTTTCGTGATGATTTATTTGATGAGCACTTGCAAAATCACATTTTCGGTGGAAATGAAGCTGTCTCATCTTATAATAAGAAATATCAATATTATAGCCATGCATCTGATGATGTAGCTAAGGATGGAATAGGAGTGACTAAATATAATATGTCACAACTTGAAGATAAATACATGTATTGCTAATGGTATAAATTAATACCAAGAAATATCCCGTAATTGTAAAAATGTTCATGGTGCCACAAAGTATTGTCTAAAATAAATATCTAATATCTAATGTTAATCCAAACCAAAACATTGACATTAATGTAGATCTTGGCAAACCCTTCAGCCAAGTGGTTTTTTTTCCCTCTCTCTCTCTCTTTCTAAAGTACCGACATTTCATGGACTCGCGCCATAGTCACTTTTCATTGGAAGATGTTAAATCACTCACTAAACTGATTATATAACTCACTGCATTTGGGAGATGAAAAGCATAGTCTTATTCAGGAAATCAGTGGCTATATATAAGCCTTTTACAAGGAAAAACAGAAAAACAAACTCCACGTTCAACACTTCCTAAAAACGTGGTAAGAGGCCTAGACCAATTCAAATACTAATCTACAGTAACAACTTACCCCAACAATTAGGGGATTATTAACAGAAAGCAGTAAATACAACCAAACCTTAATGCTTCAACATATCCTCCCTTAAACTGAATTGCATCTGCAATTCAGTTTACTCTAACTTCAAACACATACCAAGCTTATCACGCAACCTCAAGAACACCACCAATTTGAGAGGCTTTGTCATAATATCAGAAAGTTGTTCTTGTGTGCTGCAGTGCATCAGTTCAACAGTTCCCTCCTTTGTCAAGTCACGCAGAAAATGAAATCTCACATCTATATGTTTGCTCCTCCCATGCATGACTGGATTTTTCGAAAGTTTTATAACTGAACTGTTATCACAATAAATTGTTGTACACTTACTTTGAGTTTGTCCCAGCTTCTCAAGAACTCTTCTCAACCAAACTCCTTGGCATGCACAATATGCAGGGTCACAACTGGTTGCTTTTTTGAAGACCATGAAACTGCTCCAGTTCCAAGCATGAAAGTGTATCCAGAAGTGTTTTTCCTATCATCAATGTCTCATGCATAATCACTATCAGCAAATCCCACCAATTCTTCTTCTCCACCTCTCTTATAAGCAATCCCTAGCTCAGCCGATCCCTTCAGATATCTTAGGACTCTTTTTGCAGCTTGCAAGTGTAATTCAGTGGGCCTCTCCATATATCTACTAATCAAACAAATAGAATACATCAAGTTCGGCCTTGTAGCAGTTAGGTACATGAGGCTGCCTATCATTTGCTTGAACATTGTTGTATCTACAGCAGCTCCTCCTCCATTCTTTGACAATTTGAACCCTGGAACGATTGGATTCTTCACCGAGTTGCTATTCAGCATCCCAAACCTCTCCAACACTTCATGTGCATACTTCTTCTGATTGATAAATATTCTCTGCTGATTCTATATGACTTCTACACCAAGGAAATACTTCATTTTGCCAAGATCAGACATGGCAAATTCCTTCTTCATTGACTCCTTAAATCTCACAAACATATCCTCGTTGTTTCCAGTAAAAATCAAATCATCAACGTAAAGACTCACAATGAGAATCTTACCTCCATCTTCAGTTTTCACAAACAATGTGTGCTCACAGTAGCATTTCTCAAAGCCCTCTTTAATGAAGTAGCCTTCAATTATACTGTACCAAGCTCGGGGAGCTTGTTTGAGTCCATACAACGCTTTTCTAAGTTTGTAAACTTTGTGTTCTTCCCCCTTTCTTTCGAACCCTTGTGGTTGATCAACAAACACAGCCTCATTTTATTCTCCATGCAAGAACGCACTTTTCATGTCCAATTGATACACACACCAACCCTTTTGTGCCTCAAGAGCGAGAATCACTCTGATAGTATCCCATCTGGCCACCGGAGCAAACACTTCATTGTAATCAATACCATGCTGCTGTGAGTACCTCTTTGCCACAAGACGAGCCTTAAACTTGTCCACCTCACCCTTCTGGTTAAGCTTGGTTTTGTACACCCCTATTTTCTTTGCTCATTCTGGTAATGTTGTTAACTCCCAGGTCTCATTCTCTTCGATAGTTTTGATCTCCAATTTCATGGCTTCTCTCCACTTCGAACTCTTGACAGCTTCTTCAAAAGATACGGGGTCTTCAGAAGCAGTGAACATTACCAAATTTTCAATCTCATCTTCCTCAGATAAACCTTCACCTGACACATAATCTTGCATCCAGGAAGGCTCTCTTCTGTTCCTCCCTTGAACTGGACTCAAAGAACCTTCTTAATTTGATTCACCAGATGAAGAATCGATACCTCCGCCTTCTTCTACTTCCTCATTTTGATTTTCTTGATTCCTGATTTCTTCCTCATCACTCCACTCTAAATCAGCTTTCAACTCTTCAGTACTTCTTCCCCAATCCCATTTCTCATCTTCAGCAAATACCACATCTCTACTAATTACCACTTTCTTTGAAACTGGATTGTATAGCCTATAAGCTTTCGACTCCTTACTTACACCCAACAAGACAGATCTCTCACTCTTATCATCCAACTTTGATCTTCTACTGTCTGGAATATGAACATGAGCAACACATCCAAATACCCTAAAATAATGCACAGTAGGTTTGTTACCACTCCAGGCCTCTTCAGGTGTTACCTCCTTTATAGCTGAGGTTGGACTCCGATTCAATATATGTATCGCCCAATTGACAGCTTCAGGCCAAAACTCCTTAGGAATCTGTTTCTCTGATAGCATACTACGTACCATGTTCATGACTGTGCGGTTTTTCCTCTTCGCCACCCCGTTTTGTTGGGGTGTGTATGCAGCAGTAAGCTGCCTAGTTATTCCATTTGCACTGCAAAACTGATTAAACTCCAACGAGGTGAATTCTCCACCTCTATCAGTATGTAGACAACAAATAAGATTACCAGTTTCCCTTTCAACAAATGATTTGAACTTCTTAAACACATCAAACGCCTCAGACTTTTCTGACA
The DNA here is from genome assembly GCA_963556465.1 of Berberis vulgaris. Taxonomy (NCBI): domain Eukaryota; kingdom Viridiplantae; phylum Streptophyta; class Magnoliopsida; order Ranunculales; family Berberidaceae; genus Berberis; species Berberis vulgaris. The sequence goes on along the minus strand of OY747124.1, from coordinate 52,901,977 downwards.
AGAAATAAACCCAGGTCTTCCTACTATAGTCATCAATAAAGTTTATTAAGTACCTTTTGTGGCTGTGTGATTCAGGCTTGATGGGTCCGCAGATATCGGCATGAACCAATTGAAGACGTTGTGAGGCTCTCCACATGCTCATCTTGGGAATTACTTCTCGGTGTTGCTTTCCCACCATGCAGTCAAAACACACCTTTGATGGAGCTTTGAGAATTGGTAGTCGTCTCACCATTTTCTTGTAGATAAGAGTTCTCAGTCCCTTGAAACTGAGATGTCCAAATCTACAGTGCCACAAATGCGAATTGTCTTCAGTCATAGTTTGAAAGCTTGTTGTGGTTTGGGGCATCACTGAAGCCAACACAACGAACATCCTATTTGCTGACATTCTGGACTGCATAATTAATCCCCTCCTTGGATGATAAATGTTGCACATACCATTTCGAATTAGAATGGCAAGTCCTTTTTCTTGCAGTTGGCCAATGCTCAAAAGATTATTCTTTAACTCAAGCGCAAAGTAAACGTCGGTGATTACCTGAGTCGTGTCATCCATTTGAAGTATGATATTTCCTTTCCCCATCACCATCATCTTTGAATTGTCTCCAAGCCTCATAGACTGCCTGAACCTTTCATCAAGATCTGAGAAAAATTCCTTGGTACCACACATGTGGTTGCTGCACCCAAAATCTAAAAACCACACATTCTCCCTTGTTGAGTTGTTCATCTTGACATATGACATTAATAGCATCTCCTCGTCTCCATCCAATTCAGCGTAGTTTGCATCGTTACCCAAACTAGTGCATTCGTATTGAAAGTGACCTAATTTGTGGCACTTGAAGCATTCCACAAGAGCTTTATTGAAGAGCTGCCTACCCTTGCCTCGACCTCTTCCTCTAAAACTTCCACGACCTCTTCCTCTAACATTCTCTGAATTGGTGATGTTTAAAACACGCTCTTCCTCCTTCTGTCCGTGCATCCTCTGTTCGTGGATTAACAGGTTGCTATGAAGCTCATCTATAGTCATGGTGGAGAGGTCATTGGACTCTTCAATCGAACACACAACATAATTGAATTTGAGAGTCATCGATCTCAAGATTTTCTCAATGATCACACTCTGCTCCATTTTTTTCTCCATGTTCTTTCATCTTATTTGCAATGGTCAGTGTCCTGGCAAAGTATTCATCCACCTTTTCACCCTCCTTCATGCCAAGAATCTTGAACTCCCTTCTCAAGACTTGTAGCTGAGCACGTTTCACCTTCGTAGAGCCTTGATACTTCCGTCTCATCGAATCTAAAATGGCCTTCGCAGTCTCCTTATTGAGAATGGTCTCAATAATAGTTCTATCTATAGCTTGGAATAGATAGTTCTTGACCTAATCTTTCAATTTCATATCTGCAATGTTCTTACGTTGCACCTCTGTTGCCCCTTCTGCTGCTACAGGTATCTCCTTCTCTATCAAGTCCCAATACTCCTTCGATCTGAGGAAATTCTCCATGAGCATAGCCCAATGGTCATAATGACCATCGAACCGTGGAATCGTCGGCTGAACAAAGCTGTTGTTCTCTGTTGCCATGATTCTCTGACTCTTCTCTCCTTTTCTGATATCTCACTCTTGCTTCTCCCTGCAGTTTTTTTCGAACACTCAATCAGGCCCTTGTGATGGTGGCTCTGATACCACTTGTTAAATCACTCACTAAAGTTATTGTATAACTCACTGCATTTGGGAGATGAAAAGCATAGTCTTATTCAGGAAATCAGTGGCTATATATAAGCCTTTTACAAGGAAAAACAGAAAAACAAACTCCACGTTCAACACTTCCTAAAAACGTGGTAAGAGGCCTAGACCAATTCAAATACTAATCTGCAGTAACAACTTACCCCAACAATTAGGGGATTATTAACAGAAAGCAGTAAATACAACCAAACCTTAATGCTTCAACAGAAGAGAGTTCTATTAGACCATTGGTTTGAATAAATGAGCTTGCTACTGGTTTACTGCTTTATATTCTTGAATAAAATGAGCCACAAACCTCAACCCAATATTTCTATCAGTGAATTTTACAATATTACTATTAAATTTAGACATTACAAATACTAGGGGTGGAAGCGCACTGTATGCGCGTAAATAATGGAGGTGAAGATTATAGAGAGGAAAGAAGAAGGGGGCGGGGTGGTTGCGACTTGCAAAGCAGAAAGAGAGAAAGACAGGGGGAAGAAGGGCGGTGATGGCAGTGGAGAAGAGGATGCAAATGGAGAGGGAGATGAGGGGAGATTACAAACAGGGAGGGAAAGGATGGTGATATGATGGCCATTGTTTAATTTGGGCGAGGGAAATATTGAAAACTGAAAATCAGGTTGAAAATATACACATTTTAATGTTCACTAATCAATGTTTGAGTGGGGATGATTTTGACGAAAAAAATATGAAATGTGGAGGAAAAAATAAAATAAAAAAGTTAGATGTAAGAGCATTTTTATATTTTATAGATAATTGAAAGGCTTTACATAAATTATGTTAGAGGCTTAGGTATATTTAATGAATGTTTATAGGGGTTGGCTTTGATGGAAAATCAAAAAGTTAGTTGTGAGGGTTTTTTTTAATATAATTTATAGATAATTGGAGGATTTTATTAAAATTATGTTATGGGCTTAGGCATAATTAATGAATATTTAAAGAGGTTGGGTTTAAATTTAAATAGTATTAAATGTGAAAGTTAAAATAGGCAATTCAAAAGTTATAATTAAGGAGTTTTAAGTAAATTATGTTAGGGGCTTAACTATAATTAAAAATATTTGAGAGGGTCGTGTTTTGATCGTAAATAATCTGAATTTGGAAGGGTAATATTATTTTATTTAAAATTATAAAAATACCCCTGATCACTATTCATTTAATTGTAAATATCATAAAATGTGAAAGGCATTTTCAAAACCTGAAAATCAGGACGAAGACAAGCAAAGTGATTGTTCCTAAGTCCCAATGTCATTATATAATTTAGATATAATTCGTTTATAAATTTTTAAGTTTAATTAAACTAATGCTTCAAAAAATTTCTTTTGTTAGTAAGAATCCCCAAGTCAACCACACATTACCTATATATATATATATATATATATATATATATATTTACTATAAGGTGTGTTGGATAGTCCATAAAATCTTTTTCTAAAGAAAATGACTTTCCTAAGTAAAAGGAATAAGAAAATTACTTTACTAGGAAAATAATTTTAATGTTTGATTGCACCTAGAAAATTATAGTAGTAAATTGTTTTCATGGATATTGATGATATATCAAAATAGACCGATCATCACGGCCGTATATGTGGCATAAAGTCCCATCACGAAAATACAATGCCCGATCCATTGGGTCAGCTCATAAAGCCCAAAATGAATGATGTCAATTATAGATGCCTAGACTACGCCCGCCACTAAGGAGGCGTAAATAGGATTCGAATCCAGGCCCAGACGAATCAAAGGCCAAATCCAGACCCAAACGAATCAAAGCCCAAATCCAGGCCCGTTACACGTTCTCTCATAAAGAAGAAGAACGTTGCACTAAGAAAGAGCCGTGGAGGGACCTATGCCTCCACGAGCGCATCGCCATTAAGGAGGAGATTGTTACACGAAACATTTCATTCCGTTGCGCCTTACATGTTTAAGTCACGAAGAGAGTTAACCACGACCATTATAAAAGGTAAAGGGAACATTCAACAAAGGTATGCAACTTTAACTGAGTTTTGTTTAGATTTACATCATTCTTCCAACAGAGTTACTGACTTAAGCATCGGAGTGCCTTCGGCCAGCAAAAAGGTGGTCATTGACAATCTAACAGTTGTTTTGCAGGTTAAACTCGCCGGATCGACAAGCCATCAGAAGAAATCATGCAGTTTGTAGATCCCCAATCCAATAATGATTGCGACAACTATCCCACCGACGCATCACTAACAACTCAATGGGAAGGAGCAGCCGAAACCACCGTACCAATAGTATTTGAGGAGGAAGATCCACTACACGCAATAGTCCAGACAACCCAGACAACCATGGACCCTCGGGTAGATTTGCTCATAACCCAGATGGAACACGTAACAATGATGTTGGAGAAGATTTCATAGGAGCACACTCAACTAGCTAACTCGGTTCAAGCATAACCACAACAAAACTCCGCCAATCGAACTCAAAAGAGTGGTGAAATCCCAGCAGAACCCCAACATGGGAACTTCGAAAGCAGCGAACTTCCTCGAGGAAAGAATCCACTATACGAAGGGACGCTTACCGAAATTTCGTTTAAAATAGGGGTCACATATCCGAATGTACTATACAAATTGAAAAAATGGCTATTTTCCGACGCCCTCATGAAAAAAGCAATGCCAAAAAAGTTTACTCCACTAAAGTTTGAGGTGTATGATGGTATTTCAGACCCAATTGATCATTTAAGGCACTTCCACCACATGATGGCCCTGAAGGAGACCACATAATCAATTTTATGCAGAACATTCCTAATCAGCCTTACTTCTACAATGATGAACTGATTCAATAGTCTACCACGGAGGTTAATAGATTCCTTTCAAGCTCTGGCCACCGCTTTCATAACTAGATTTATCGGAAGCCAACGGATGGGGAAAGGGCCACACTACCTCCTACAAATCACACACAAGCCCGAAGAAACAATACGTGAATATGTCACTCGTTTTACCAATGAATTGACAATGATTGACAGATGTAGCGATGACACAACAGTCACAACCTTTGTGGCAGGATTAAAAAGAGGCTCATTTTTAGACGCTCTTAACCTGGAGCCTCCAAAGGGCATGACAATCCTGCTAAAAATAACACAAAAACATATCTCCCTAGAGGAGATGAAGGCAGCCAGGAAGAAAAATGATCAAGAAAAAGAAAATATCTCAAGAAAAAGGGAAAGAAGGGAAGACAACGAACAACAGGAAGATGACAACCTGTCAAAGAAACATTGAAGTAAGGAAGGAGCGAGTCACAACGACAAGAATCCGAGAGGCTGCAACCAGCGTGAGCCTGACACGAACGAGTAACAAGCATAATGAAGACCACAAACCATACACAACTCTAAAAACGAGTCGATCAAACATACTAAAACATATAGCGAAGTGGGACAACGTTAACTGGCTGCTTTGGATGAGAGGGGATCCGGAAGAGAGAGACAAAAGCAAATACTGCTCCTTCCATAAACATCATGGGCACGATACCAAAGAATGCTACAACTTAAAAGATGAAATTGAACACTGGGCTCGGAAAGGATTGCTTGACGAGTTCATCGGGATGCCAGACAAACAGATAGCATGGAAGGATAAGGCAGACAATGCTGCGGGATTGAAAGAACAGTCCAGAGAATTGATATACACCACGAGCTACATAGTTAGAGGAAGCAAAGCACACGAAGCAACTAGACATACCCCTCGCTCGAACCAATTAATATCAGAACAAGAATACTAAACATGAAACATAGAAAAGAGCTTTGCTACAGAGCGAGGGAGGGAGCGAGGGAAAGGGGCGAGGGATGGGTGGTAACCACCCATCCGCCTCGAGATAAGCGCATCAGATTGGAGATGCGCGATGGCGCTTATCTCGGAGCGGATGGGTGGCTACCACCCATCCCTCTCTCCCTCCCTCGTTCCCTCCCTCGACCCCTAGAATTTTCCCATAGAAAAACTAGCGTCATCCAATTCATACAAAGTCAAAGGGCCTCATTAGCAATTTCAAGTTTGAATTAAACCACTAAACAACACGCGAGGAAGAAGCAAAGGAAAACAAGGTGATAAGTGTACAAGCCCCCAACAAAGTCTGACAACGAACAAGGGGAAACAAAGCAAATCATACGATGAGCCAGTGTAAAAGCCTTAATGGCCAAAACCGATGAAATACTCAAGGAAACACCAATAAAGATTACGAACCCAGAAACTCCAAATGTTCGCGCGGATAGAAGATTAAATGCGTCAATAAACTAGCCATACAAGGCAATTTGACGATAAAAATCGAACACACATAACTTTTGGTCTGATCAACCAAGAAGCAAAGGTTAGACACCCGAGTCACCTAAAAATAAAAGACTTTGAATCGACCAAGATGTCGAACTAACAAAACAAAGGTTGGACACCCGAGTCACCTAAAAACAAAAGACTTTGAATTGACCGAGATGTCGAACAAACAAAGCAAAGCTTGGACACTCGAGTCAGCTAAAAACAAAAGAATTTATATCGACCGAGATGTCAAACTAACAAAGCAAAGGTTGGACACCCGAGTCACCTAAAAACAAAAGACTTTGAATCGACCGAGATGTCGAGCTAACGAAGCAAAGGTTGGACACCCGAGTCACCTAAAAACAAAATACTTCAAATTGACCGAGATGTCGAACTAACGAAGCAAAGGTTGGACATCCGAGTCACCTAAAACACAATTAGACAAGCAATGAGCCTAAACACAAGAGCAATTGTAAAATTCGACGCAAAAGTAACGATAGCTTCGATGATAAGAAGAAGAAAAACAATAAAGGTCAATTTTTATTGATAACAGTATTATGTTACTTCCGAATAAGGTGATAAAGAAGTGAGAAAAGGGATAGAAGCAATAGCAGGATCAATATTCGCTGGCACAGGAGAATAAATCTTTTCAGGAGAAAAAAGCGATAAGATAAAAGAGCGATAGTGGCTTCGAACTACTAGATGGTAGAAGAGGCAATGTGTGATACCCTTGTGTGGGCGGACCTAAGGGGGAGGGTGAGTGAGAAGCCCAAGAGCCCATGGATCCCAAGTAGGTTGGTAAACTACAAAGGGGAGATCATAGTCCCACATCGCCTGGGTGCGGGAGGGTGATGTACTATACATGTACAAGGTTGGATCTACAAAGTACTACGCGTTTTAAAGTCGTGCGAGGCTTGGGCCCAAAGCGGACAATATAGTACTCTGTGGATTGGGTCGGGACACAATGGTTCCTCTGCTGCTGGAGCTGCCTCCTCGACATCATCATCCTCGAAAGCTTCACCGACCAATTGACGATACTAAGACAAGTCTTCACGGAGTCCCTCGATATAATCAAGAAGCTCAATACGCCCATCAACAACTCGCTTCCAATCTTCAGCTTCGACCACATGAAGCCTATCCTTAACAAAAGCGAGTTCTTTTTTTGCCGCGGCAAGCGGCCTTTCAGCAGTGGAAAACATACCAGAAGCATCTGCCTTGACTTCATTAAGTGCAACAATTATCTGTTCCACCTACATGTTAGCAGCGTCACACATAACGGATTGCTCCAATTCAGAATGAAAAGCTTCATCGAAAATCGTTCTTTCAGCAAATGACTCTTTCTCCACATCATGAAGACGAGCACAAACTTCATCTAGCTTAGTTTCCCTTCAGCAGTAGAAAGCATACCGGAAGTCGAAGATTGGAAACGAGTTGTTGACGTGCGTCAAAGACTCCCAAGCAGCCACTGCGGGTTTTTCGGAGCTATCGTATTGCACTTTCAACACATCAAACTGAGAAAGAACGTGAGAAAATACAAACAACAACGCTGCCAACCTCCTTTTCAGAAGAGCCACTTGATCACGACCAGCTCGCTAAACTGAGCATATTATCCCCACGTACGCAAGATTATTCATCCCGTCCATTATTTGCTCCAGTTCATGGTCGATGTGATCAAATGGGTCAAGCACGGGCATCAAAGGTCTCTCCACCAAAAGCCTATCCCATTCATTTACCTATCTACGTGCACCGTCCTGCACATCGAATTAGGTAAACCAACATAACTCACCATCAGACTTGATATGGACGTCCTTCGATCCAAGCTCAATCCAACTAATTCGTGGATGGAGGATGCGAGGATCTGGAAGCACCGAAGAACCACCTCCAACAGCAGGGGGAACAGATGAAATAGCAGTAACAATGAAAAACCACGTTTACCCTCCCGTCGAGAAGCATCTGTATCAAGGAAAGGATTGTCGGTAACAACATAAACAGGAGAAATCTGGCGAACACGAGAGGAAACTAGGAACCTGGCTGTTTCGCTAACATCAATAGAAGGAGAAGGAGAATGATCCCTGAAACTCTGACCGCCAACAGTGCCTTTAGACTGCTCCATCACCAACTGGAGCATTTTCTCATTAATGGCTCGAGGATCGTCATTGGACAACTCGGCAGTATCCGAAACACCATAAGCAGAAATAAGCTTCATCTCATCATCATCCAGTGGATGAATAGTCTCCTTCTGACTCCTTTCCAACGCGAGTCTTAACTCCTCAGCCTCCTCAAGAGATTCACGATCTCCTTTTACAACATCATCGTGAGTAGGATTTGGGCGAGAAACAATATCTCGAACAGAACCCTGATGAGTTACAAGCCTAGCAGAACTACGATTCGAAAGTCGTTTCTTCCTCGGAACTTGAACAAGATCTATGGGCAATCGCCTTGACGGACTAGTAGACCTCGCAAGCTTTCTTTTTTCACGAAGCAGGAGCAGTGATAGGAGCATTGAGATCTGTAACATCTCAGACATAGTTCACTTCCCAATCAATGCTAGCATTACTAACACCAGCACGAGCAATACGAGCAGCATAGGCCTTAGCATGAGCCTTAGTAAATAAAGCTGAATCGCTTCACTCATAGTGTATAAACCATTACGCTTCAGGATGCCATCGGAAAGAAACGCCTCCAAAAAAAATGGTGAAGCTTCGATAATTTTTCATTTATCTTCTGTTCTTCAGCTGATAAGAGAAAATTCCTCTGCCTATTGGGAACCCGGAATTATCGAAAAATCAAGCGACCTTGCAATCAGAAGTAGCCGAAATTCACAAAAGCATAGAACCAAGACCGCGACCAATCGCGAATGTCATCACTGAGTTTCTCGAAACAATTAGGAGAACAAAAGAAACAGATTTCCCTGTACACCAACAGACTGACCACCGAGTATAAAATCCTAACAGTTAAGGGAATACTAGAAAGAGTAGCCCTTGCGTAAGAAGGGACCATCACTTTCCAACCATTGGGCCCATTTGGGTAGAAGAAATGCCCAAGAAGTTCAGATACTCCCAGAACAACTCCGGAACAGGGAATCGAAAGTCAGAAGAGAACATGCACGAATACAGTGCGATGTATCCAGCCTTTGGGTTACAAGGGCTATCATCCTGCCCAGGCAGAATAAGCTCTAGGTCGGGCGGAGATTATAATCAGAACAAAGAGTCGACTGAGAACCTCGATTAGGATAGTAATGAGCTTCACAAAGAGTCAGCAACTTATCACTTAACTTATCACCAACAGACATCGTTGAAGAGCAAAGAAGCAAGGAAAATGAAAAAGACGAAGGAACAAACAAACCCTAAATTCAAAGATTGCGTGAAGAGGGAAAACGTATTCACCACATTTTCTTTTATAGAGCTAAGCAATGAAGAGATGGCTCATGGGACAATGAGTGAGATATGATGGCAATACGAAATCCCAAAAATGTGCGCAAGAAACGAACGGGCGAGCAAAGGATTGAGACACCAACTCGCGAAAAGCAACTGATAGCATTAAATACAAGGTAATGATGAAATGGAAAGGCAAACCGTCACCAAAGTTAGTGGCTACGTCAGCATGCCCACTAACTAGGGGGATTAGCTGATGATACATCAAAATAGACCAACTATCGCAACCGCACACGTGGCATAAAGACCCATCACAAGAATACAACGCCTGATCTATTGGGCCAGCTCATAAAGCCCATGAACAATGAGTCCAATTATAGAGGCCCAGATCAGACCCACCATCGAGGAGATGTAAACATGATCCGAGTCCAAGCCCAGACAAATCAGACCCTAAGCCTTGGCCCGATACGCGTTCTCACATAAAAAAATGAGAACGTTGCACCAGGAAAGAGCCGTGGAGGAACTCACGCCTCCACGAACGCATCTTCATTAAGGAAGAGACTGTTACAAAAACATCTCCTTCCGTTGCGCCTCACATGCTTAAGTCGTGCAGAAAGTTAACCACGACCATTATAAAAGGTACAGAAAACATTCAACAAAGGTATGCAACTTTAACTGAACCCTACTAGGGAATGAAAAATCCTAACATTCATAAGGATGCGAGGAACAACAACCCTTGCCAAGGTTGAAGTCAGTATCTTCCAACCATTAGGAACAAGTTGAGCCAGAGCAATTCCAACCAAATCCAAGTACTCTCAGATGATAGGAGAAGCCGGAAGCCTGAAACCAGAATGAAACATACCTGGATACAATGCAATGTATTCAAACCGAGGATGACAAAGACTTTCGTCATCTCCTGGGAGAACAATCTGTACATCATTTAGCAACGAGTAGTCGTGACGAATGTTATCTAGAGTCATGCGTGTCACCCTTTTGGGCATGAAGAAAGCTTCACAAACAACAAGAGCATCACCACCCAAAACTCTAGAGTTAGACATGACTACAGGACGAATGTGAAAAATCAAAAAGGTTAACAATTAGAAAATGAGAATATGCAGAAGGAAGAAGAGCATACACAAAGCTTCTCATTTTTATAGGAATGGGCAACGAAATTACCGCCCTTAGAGAACGTGCAAGGTGTAACAACCACAAAAAATCCGAGAAATTGCGCAAAAACGAATAGGCAGATGGAACAACAGAGATAAAACAATAGTGACGGGTAGCAAGGGCACTAACCAAGCCGTAATGCTGCAATCAAAAAGCAAAACCACCACACAGTTAGTGGATACTTGAACATACCCACTAAAGAAGGGAAAGTAGTTGATGATACATCAAAATAGACCGATCATCACGGTCATACATGTGGCATAAAGTCCCATCACGAGAATACAACGCCCGATCCATTGGGTCAGCTCATAAAGCCCATAAGGAATGAGGCCAATTATAAAGGCCCAAACTAGGTCCACCGCTAAGGAGGCGTAAACATGATCTGAATCCGGGCCCAGACGTCTCAAAACCCAAATCCAGGCTCGATACATGTTATCTCATAAAAAAGAAGAACGTTGCACCAAGAAAGAGCCGTGAAGGGACCTACGCCTCCACGAATGCATCTCCATTAAGGAGGAGACTGTTACAGAAACATCTCCTTCCATTGCGCCTAACATGCTTAAGTCACGCAGAGAATTAACCACGACTATTATAAAAGATAAAGGGAACATTCGACAAAGGTATGCAACATTAACTGAATTTTGTCTAGATTTACATCATTCTTCCAACAGAGTTATTGACTTAAGCATCGAAATGCCTTCGACCACCAAAAAGGTTGTCCTTGTAGTCTAACATATGTTTTGCAGGTTAAACTTACAGGAGGACGAATTTTGGACGCATCAGATAAATAGGTAATTTATTGTTACAAAACTTTGTCTTGAATCAAGTTTTATTATATATGAGTTTGATATTTTCTTAACAACTTTTTTTGTATATTTTCCATGAAAAAAACCCTTTTTTTGTATATTTTCCATGCTCATCCAAAAACAATTATCTGAGGAGAGGAGGTAAAAAAAAAGTAACAAAAAAATGAAGGGAAATCAAGAGGATCATAAAAATTGTTTTCCTACTTAGTGGCTAATCAAACACTAAAAAATATAACTTTATCTGAAAATAATTTTTCAGCCAAAATTTCCAGTCTATCAATCATACCCTAAGATAAATTACATTTCATTGAAAGTATGGGCTTTTATAATATACTTTACAATTTTATGCTTTTGCCATAAAGGCAAATTCACAACTTCCCCACTTCATCAACACGTAGAACATCTTGACAATATCATTACTCATTTCTACCTTGGATGACCACAAAATTTTAAACGACTGAAAAATATTGTAAGCCAAAGTTTAAAGATTTGTTTAAGGGTTTTTCTATTTTTGAAAGCATTGCTTCCTTCATATTTATTTGATTTTTTTTCTATATTTCTTTCATAAACTACCCCATCTCCGATCTCCCATTCGATTTTAGATAAATTTTGTGGTTAAGAATAGCAAATGACAATCAATAAGAGTGGTTCAGACATAGGATTTTGTATCCTGGATCCTATTTGATTCATCAAGTTTTTTTTATCCTATATAGTTATTGGTTAAGTTCCAATTAATTTTATGTTGCTTTAACCCATATCGTTGCCCTTTAGTTGGCAGTTTTAGAGTGCATTAAACCAATATTATTTATTTATTTATTTATTTTGGAGGGAGGCAAGGGTTGTTGAGGCTTTAGAACTTGAGGGCATATCCAAGAAACTCCTTAATGTATATGTGGCAATTTGTTTTAAGGATGATATGTTACTTTTTTGCTCTAACCACCTCCTTAAGTATGACATGGCACTAAGGAACCTTATAGTCAGTTTTCACATATTTAAACTAACCGAACTGTTATACTAACCGAGCCAAAACCGAACCGAATGATTTGGTTGATTCCTTTGATTTCGAACAAGCAACAGTCGTCTCCATCTCTAATTCGAAGAGAAGCCAATGAGCGAGACAATATGGGTTTGAGATCTGCAGGAGTTGTTTTTCTACAAGTGAGTTCGCGGTAGAGTATGGCGAGAATAACATAATTTGGTTTTCCCGTATGTATTTATATCATCCCCTTCTTCCATGTCTAAATCCCCCCATCTGTACAAACTGAACTGAGAGATAAGAGAAGAGCCTTGAGAAAGAGACAATTGGATCCTTCCCTTAACCTTCACGCCTCCTCCTCCCTCCCTCCATCCCTCATAAACCCCCCTCTTTGTTCTGTTCTTTACTCTGTTCATCATTTTCTTTAGAATCTCTACAAAACCAACTTTAGAAAGAAAAAGTGGGGGTAGAAATTAATAGAGACTTATTTATTTAAGGGTTATTTTCTTTTTGGCCCCCATTAGTTTATGACTATTTTTTTACCCCTAAAAGTTTTTATATTCTAGTCTTACCCCCATTTTAAAGTTTGACTGTTAGATCAGACATTTGATCAACTTCAGCCATCCATATTTATGTTAAAGACCAAATTGCCAATTTCTTCGAGATAGCTGCAACTTTATATGTGTATTTCGAGGCGATATAAACTCATCTTCTCCAAATCTTTTTCCCTTATTTGTAATACTTTTTCTTTCTTTTCAATCTTTAAAACTTCAACCAAAAAAATCTCCTCCCCTAAAGATCGATTTCCATTCATCTTCAATCATTATTTATTTCTTCTTCTACCATTAGCCAAGCCCTAAAAACTCTTTTAGATCTCCAAATCCACCGCAAACTTTTCCACAACCTGATTTTCATCTCTCCAAATCTACCACAAACTTCTCCACAGCCGCCCTATTCACCAGTTGTCTCTTGTCTTGTTTGCTTTGTTTCTTCTCTGGTATCTTTCTCTCAAATCTTCTCTATTTCCAACACCAAAACCTCGCTTCTCACCAATAGAGACTTTTTTTTCTTCATTTCTTCTTCAATCTCTCCCTTGCTCTCACCCACAAATCTTCTCCACAACCAACATTTTTGGATGTTTTTGTTGAATATCTTGTTTGATTTTGTATGACGTGGTGTTTCGATTCTAGCAGGTTAAGATCAGATTTGTGTGTATATGATGATATTGACCGAATTTTTTGATTTCTTCAAGTAATTGTATTTTGAGTTTGAGTTATGATTTTTTTTTTTTTTGGTAATTGAAAAAGGTGGAGGTACCAAGCAATCTGAAGTTTTTTTATAGGATGGGTAATGCTTAATTGAGGTTTTAGTTGGTTGATTGTATCTTCCAGGGGGGTATTCAATTATGGATTTTAATAGACTGTAGAAGATTTTAAAAACCATTAAAATATCGGGGTATTCAATTAAGGATTTAAAACAATACATGTAAATCTAGGGGTGTCCAAATACAAATTTTAAATGATTGTTTTATAATCCATTAAAATCAGGGGGTATTCAATTCATGATTTTCAAAAGTCCACCAAAATTAGGGGGTATTAAAAAAGTAGTGGATTTTAATGAATTTGTTAAAGTTGTGGATTTTTAAGGATTTGTGAGTGAAAAGTATATATAACAAGAGTTATTCCAAATCCAACCTCCCCCCCCCCCCCTCATATTTCAATGGATTTATATTGGCTATTGTTAAATAACACCACCATTTTCGCTAAAGAACGCCACCATCACATTTTTTTGTGATCTGCTCAAAGACACCGCCACCTTCCCTTCTCTTCTCTCTTCACAAGAGCAGCACCACCTCGCCCCACAACTTTCGTCCACACCACCATGCCCTACCACCGCTGACTGCACCACCACCCACACTTCCTCTTTTCTTTTGTTCTTGTTCTTATTTTTTTTTATTATTATTCTTCTTCTTCTCATTCTTGTCCTCTCTTCATTTTTTTTTTTATCTCTTTCTGAACATTTGGTAAGATTATCTGTACCCAATGAATATTTTGGTAAGATTATCTGTATCCAATGAACATTTGGTTTGCTAAAATAAACTTTGAATTTCTCCAAGTTTGCTGCATGGTAATCGTTTACAAAATTCATTTGTAGAAGTTTTGATTACATTTTGCTTGTTGTATATACTTATGAAGCAGAATTTGATGTTATTCCATTGCTACATTTTGCTTTAGAGCCAAAAAAAAATAATATCAACAATTGTTATTTATATACACATATGTATTTTGTTTTTGCTTGCAAATACAAGTTAAAGGTGTTCCCAAAAAAAGTATTAATAAGTGAGGATCCTTGAAAGAAATTATTTGCATTATTTCTTCTTTTCAAAAGAAAAATAGTTATTTGTATTACTTTTGGACCATATTCAATGTATTTGAATTTTTTTTAATTTGAAATAAAATTCACGTAGCATACAAACGATTGTTTTATTGATATTTGAGGGATGTTTTATGATTTGTATTGACATGGATAACAATGTAGGCGACGTTATTTCATAACTTCCTATGATTAATAGCATATTCATAAGAATTTACAGAAATTTATAAGAATCAATAGAAATCCATAACAATCCTTTATAAAATTCAGAAAATCCAATAATAAAAATCCATCAAAATCCAGTGGATTCTGTAAAATCCACAAAATCCAGTCACTTAAAATATATCAAAGTTCAGTGGATTCTGTAAACTCCTTTGAAATATTTTAAATCCATGAGATTTAAAAATTTTCACAGTCTATTAAAATCCATAATTGAATACCCCTCTGTTCTGCATTCTGGTTATCTCTGTATCATCATAATTGTAAGCCACTAAACTTATCATATATTACATGAATTCTAATGAGGTATTGATTAGGGTAATTGAGTTTGCCTGTTTCATAGAGGGCATGTAAAAGTAGAGAAAATATATCAGATCTGACTTCCATTTGATATATTACATTTTGCTCTTTGAAACTGGTGGGATTACATGTACAGTCAAGAACAAGGATTAGATCCTCATCTCGATTTTTCACAGCCTTAAAAAAGGAAGCTCATTGTTTGTTAATGTCAAGAAAAGGGAAATTTTGTTGATACTCTTAACAGAGTAAATGTGTCGAGGTTCTTCTGATGCAATTAAGTGTATGTCAAGATTGTGTTTACACATCAATGGTAGACATAAATGGCACGTGACCCAAATGGAATGCCTTCCTCTTAGAAATGAGCAAAAAAATTTCCCAAGGGAAATAAGATAATTTGAGGGGAGAGAGAGGGAGTATCATTCACATGTGACTTTACTGTCTTGTGAGTATTTAGGGTCATTAATTTCACATGGGCAGATAAAAAATAAAAATAAAATAAAAATAAGGTGGAGATGATGATGGGACCTGACAACTAGCATGGATGGTAGACGAGAGAATTTTTGCAAGATGTGGTATTTTCATTTGTATGTATATCTTCCTCAAGATTGTTAATTTGTTTTTATTATGAGTTTTTGGGTGTTTTGGTCATTACATATTTTACGGATGGCATTGATAGGTCATTACATATAATTGTGTTTGATCTAACATCCAAACTTTAAAATAAGGGTTAGATTGGAATACAAATACTTTTGAATGTCAAAGAATAATAAACTTAAACTAAAGTGAGCCAAAAGAAAAATAACCCTTTATTTAATACTATTGTTTTTGGAAAGAGATGAGTTTTGTGTCTCTCACACTTCTCAATCACTTTAATTGTAAAGGGAAAAATAATAATTTCTCTTCTTATATTATTGCTTCAACATCCATGCACAATAACCAAAAACTGTCACTGTTATACTTTTTTGCACCTTCAAAATTAATGTTGTTAGAATTTAAAATGGATTATGAACCATTGGATTTTAAATGGATCAGACACAAAACTACAATTTCCTATTGTACCATCATTTCGATTTATATTCGGTTTACAATATAGCAAACCGAACCGATTAAATCGGTTTTGACATAATGAAAATCGAATCGAATGGTTTCTAAAAAATAATCAAACCGATAAGTTCGGCTTTGTTCGATTTGTCGATTTAGTCCGTTTTTTGTTCAACCCTAACATTCTTTCTCTCTCCCTAAGAGCATCTCCAAGGTCTCCTTACAAAATACTTCTTAATTCATTAAATAATACATATTAAGGAATTCTTAAACAATAAGAGTATGGATTTTCAAATGACCTCCAACAACCTCCTTAAAAACTCTCCATCAATATGTGTGTGTGTGTGTGGGTCCAATAGGTATACAAATTATTATTGTGAGTAGATAGTTGAATCAATATAGGTTAAAAATGATTAAATTATTATTAAGGAATTCCTTCACACTCCTTAGTTTAGAGAGAGATAATGAACTCCTTGGAAACTCTTTAATGTCATGTGATACTTAAGGAGGTTGCCAGAGCAAAATAGTAGCATATCCTCCTTAAAAATTACCACATGCATTTTGAAGGCTTCAAAGAGTCTATTGGATATGCTCTAAACTAAGGAGTGTGAATGAGTCCTTAACCTTCCTGGCTCCCTTGTATGGTCTTGACCCCGACCCATCACTTTTATCTCAACACCAAACATCTAAGCCAGAACCTTTCCCGTTGGAACTCTAAAGACTTTTGAAATATCAAAGTCTGCATCTCAGAAACCATGGCGACTCTGGATGTTCTTCAAAACAAGTGTCCTTCGCTGGAAAATGCCAATGCGATAGCCTATCTCGAGGATTATCTGGCTGAACTCTACCTCCGGGAAGAAATGTTCTGGAAGAACAAATTTGGAATCTCTTGGCTTGATGCGGGTGACCGTAACACCAAATTCTTCCATCTTTCTTCAGCCTTACGCCGAAATCGTAATCTCATTCTGATGCTGGAAGATGAGTCTCATCATTGGCATTCGGATTTCGAGGGCATGGGTTCGGTCCTCAATTCCTACTTCAGTGGTATTTTTCAATCTTCCAACCATTCTACTGATCATGATGTTCCATCCCTGTTCCCCCCAATCATTACCCCTGAAATGAATGACAACCTTCTGACCATCCCTTCTGCCACTGAAATTAAAAATACCTTGTTTAGGATCGGGAAACATAAGGCTCCTGGACCTGATGGTTTTGTCACCTTCTTCTTGCAATACTATTGGGATATTGTCAAAACAGATGTCATAGATGTGGTCCAACACTTCTTTGTTTCCAAGAAGATGAACCCTAAGCTAAATGAAGTTTTTATAGCCCTTATCCCCAAAGTGCAAAACCCTTCTTCTCTTGACAAATTCCAACCCATTGGACTTTGTAATATTATTTACAAAGTAATTTCAAAAATCCTGGCCAACAAGCTTAAGCCTTTGCTCACTGATATTATCTCTATTAATCAAGGAGCTTTCCTAAGCAGCTGCAGTGTTACTGACAACGTCTGTTTAGCTCATGAGGTTTTTTTTCAAATGAAACACTTCAAAAGGAAAAAAAAAAAAAATAGGGTTGGATGGCCTTAAAAATTGACATGGCCAAAGCTTATGACTGTATTGAGTGGTCTTTTCTGTTACTGCTCCTCAAACAACTTGGGTTCTCTGAAAGCTGGATCTCCTTGATAGAACAATGCATCTTTTCTACCTCCCTTAAGGTCCTTCTTAACGGCTCCACGCTTTTTATGCCTTCCAGAGGTCTTTGTCAAGGAGATCCCCTGTCACCCTATCTCTTCATTTTGGTGGCAGAGGCCATCTCTCGTCTTTTGGCAATAATAGAATCAAATGATCTAATTTGAGGTATTAAGATCAAATGACACTCTCCCTCGATCGACCACTTACTCTATGCTGATGACCTCTTGCTCTTCTTTAGAGCCTCCTTAACGGAAGCTCATAATGTCAAGGTTATTCTTGCCAAATATTGCTCGGCCTCCAGTCAAGTAGTCAACTTTGACAAATACTTGATTTTTTTCAGTTCCAATGTTCATCATCGACACTCTAGGATGATCAACAGAATTATGGGAACTAGATATTATAACCCTAAGGATAAATACTTGGGCTCTCATCTCATTCTTTTCAAGAAGAAAGCAAATGATTTTCAATTCCTTCTTGATAAAATCAACACCAGGCTTTCGACCTGGCAATCCAAAATTCTTTCACAAGCAGGGCGTACTACCATGATCAAAGCTGTTATCAATTCTATCCCCATCTACACCATGCTATCCCCACAAAAATTGATAGTCAAGTTCGAAACTTTTGGTGGAATGGTACGAAAGAAAGTCACTCTAAACATCTGTGTACTTGGGATAAAATTGCTAAGCCCTGCCATTTGGGAGGTTTAAATATTCCCCCAGTCAGAAGTAAAAATCTGGTTCTTCTTGCCAAGAATTTATGGCAGTCCCTTTCTTCCCCACTATCCCCCAGGACAAGCCAGTTCAAAGCCTTGTATTTCAAGAACAAAGGGATCCTTCAACTTTCTAAACCCCCATCTCAGGCTTCCTTTTCCTGGCTGGGTCATCTCACTGCTTTTTCTCATTAAAAAAAATTCCTCCTCTGGCAAATCCTGTCAAGAGCTCAAACCAATCTTTGGTATGACTGCTGGGTCAAGCCAGGTCTCATTCTTGCTAATTGTATCCCCGATACCTCCAACCCAGATCTCCCTCAATCTATCACTGACTCTGGATTATCCATGCAAATTGCACTGTCTCTTCGGACATTGATCTCTTGCAATCTATTTTTCCAATGTCTGTCTCCTGGGATATTCAAAACTTGGTCATCCGCCACACCACTTCCCAAGATAAACTTATCTGGACAACAAATAAAAAAGGCTTGTTCTCAGTTAAGAGTGTCACTCTCGCCTTCAGCCTGGACATATTTGAAGCCTCCACCTCCCACCTTAACAACCAAAACCAATTCGTCTACCTCAAAGCTTTCTGGAGGATCAAAGCCCCCCCTAATGCTCTCCTCCTTTAGAAAATCTACCAGGATTTGCTCTCCACTGCACCAAACCTAGTCAGGGTGCACACTCCTATTGATAACGTCTGTATCTTTTGTCAACGGCACCCTGAGGACGTGGTCCATCTTTTCTTTATCTGTCCAGTCATTCTTTGGTTTTGGAGATGTTCCTTTGTCCCTTTCAATTGGATTGACACTGATCCCCAACTTTGCTCAGTTGTTGATTTCTTCCATTTTGTTTGGAGAACTGCCAAAACTCGATCCTCTAAGACTCGTGAAATTTTCTTCTAATTCACGGTTATCCTCCTTACTATCTGAAGGATCCATAATGGTGTTATCTTCAATGGGGACAAAGCCAATGTTTAGATGATTATCTCCAAGTTGACCACAACATGGAACTCCTGGTTTAAGAACTGGTTTTCCACACCATCCTCTACTCCCCCTTTGACATTCCCCTCTATTCTTGGAATCCTTTCCGCAACCATCATGGACACAGTCTCCACCAACTCTTCTCGTGACCCTACCCTTTGTTCGTATCTGGAACCCTCACAAGCTAATGATCCTGCTTGCTATGCTCGTCTTGTCACCTTGCAAGACCAATTATCCTTGATCAGACATCACAGACTCAACAACAGAAGACTCAGGTTTTACAATTTCCAGCCCCATTCTATTATTGTCAATTTTGATGCTTGTTTTCTTGATTCCTTCAAATAGGAAAATGTGGGAGTGATGGCTATGGATCTCAAAGGTAATATTTTGGCTACTCTAGCTAGCCCAATCATGGGTCAGGTGGTGGACAGTACAATGGCAGAAGGTTATGGGGCAGAAGCAGCCCTGCTGATGATCCTTGCACAACAGTAGAGGTCAGGCTTTTTGTTAGGGGATTCTGCAAACCTCATCACAGCTATCCACGAGGATTCTTCTTATTTTGCTATTGATTGGGCTTGGCGACCTATAATCAATAATATCAGGCTTATGTTGTTTTTGCTCCCTGAATGAGATTGTAAATTTATTACTAGGGAACTCAATACTGAGGCCCATAACCTAGCTCAGTCGGCTAGGAGTACCCTGTGTAATATTTCTATTTCTTAATTGCATGTGCGTTTTCATTAAAAAAAAAAAAAAAAGATCCGAGTCCTTAACCTTATTTCAATAATTTTTTACCTATGTGAATTACACTTTTAGTCAAAATAATAGATGTTTTGAATACCTATTGGGCCCATATGCTATAGAGTGTTTTTAAGGATTTTTTTATAAAGGTCATTTGAAAACTCATTACTCATTATTATCTCAAAGCTCTTTAATATATAATAGGCATCGATGATGCGCACTATATGCGCGAATATTAAATACATTTTTTTTATTACAACATTTCAATAATAAGGAAAAATTATTATTGAATTTCTAAGGGCCTATTTTATAAATAAATAATGAGCTTCAAATAATTATATATTATTCTAAGGGCCTAGTTTCTAAATAAATAAGGGGCTTCAAGTAATTTATACTAGGGGGCATATGTATAATTAATATGACTGGTTTTGATTGGAAAAATATGAAATGTGAATGACAAAATGAAAAATTCAAAAGTTAGATGTAAGAGTCGTTTTATAATTTACAAATAATTGGAGGACTTCAAATAAATTATATTAGGAGCTCAAGTAATTTAATGAATGCTTAAAGGAGGCTGACTTTTTATTGTAAATAGTTTAACTTTGAAAGGGTAAAAATGTGTAATAATAATTTTATTTGAATAACATAAATATGCATGGTCTCTTTTTACCTCATTTTTAAATTTCTCAAATAGATACCGTAGAGATGGGTGCGAAAATTGGAAAATAAATTTAGAGTTGAAGCGATGTTCATGTGTGTGGGACGAGCCCTTCCCTCGGTCCCTAGAATTTTCGGTGTGGGACATATACAATCACTGTAGTTTATACAATTTAGATTAATAATTTAAGAACTTCTTAATATATATTATTTAATAATTTAAGGAGTCAGTCAGTCTTGGAGGAGATTCTCACCATTTGGAGATTACCAAACGAGTGAAGAAAAGCAGTTAACAATCCCGCCATTTTTGTGCACACGATGAAACCGATAACCGACTGGTGGAGTTCTTTAGCAGATGAGAAGATGCCATGCTCTGTCACCAACTCACTCAAGCTCGTCTTTCAGGTTATTTCCTTCCCCAATCTCTGCTTATATGATTCACCTTTGTTTTGAACCCGTCAATTTTCTATCTTGGACGTCCACTCGGATTTCAAAGCTGCCCTCTATATATATATATATATATATATATATATATTTTTTTTTTTTTTTTTATTTGCCATCAAAATTAGGGTTCTTTGTTGCACATTAAGTCTTCACCTCACGGCAGAAACTCTACCTTTATTTTCTATAGATCTGTGATTTTCTTAGCAAAGGGGTTTGCCAACATTTGAATCATGATCCTTACTTCTGCGTTACATGGAAATAACATAAATCATAGGTTTCACTCTTTACATTCATTTTGTATCGATTCTTTAGGTGTTACCTGTTACAATAATCCAGTCCTTCGGCCTTTGCAAACACGTTGAGTTTATGGTATGTGGAGTTCTTGTATTCCATTTGATGCAACTCGCGAGTGACATAGTTACTCACACAAGTACTCCAAGGAACTCCAGTGGTTTAGCATTAGTAGGTAAGCTAATTGGGTTGGAAAAGGTGGAGGGTCACTCTAAGCAGGCATTCCTTTAAGCAATCCAAGGGATAACATAATGCTTCAAGTATATGGAGCTCCTTGTGGGTGCATTTTCATTGTCAGTAAGGGTGCGGAATGTAGTAATTTGAATGGTCATTTATAAATGTGTATTGACCAGCCATTCTGGAATCAAAGATCAGTTTTGGGAAGAACTGGAATCCATTACCGGTCCGTGGGATTTGTCCTGGGTGATGAGAGGTGCTTTCACCACCATCATGAGTACAAGTTCAACATGAGAACCCAGCACACAGGCCATTTCAACTATTTCGTCAGTGAGTTTGCGTTAATGGAATTTGTTTTAAAAGTGGGAATTGGGAAGTATACATGCTCTAATGGGAGGCCCAACCCTACTTCTTGCTGCCTTGATTGTTTCCGGGCCAATTGCATATAATCAAACTTCAACCTTACAAGTTTCATCACCAAACTTAAGTAAGTGGTCGACTAATACTCTTATACACAACCTTAAAATTTGTATTTTGAAATCACAACATAAAAAATGGACAAAGTATAATTCAAAAGTCAAACATTTCATTTTTATATTCTAATTTTCATAATAGAAAATCAACATCCACTTCATCATCCCCTTGATGAAGATTTTGTTATTTGATGTAAAACCCGAGTTGCCGCTCTTTGATTCAATTTAGAATTCAAGCGCAAATGGAGTAAGACCCTTTTATATGTCGGAAAAATTAGCAAAAAAAAAGTTATGTAAAGGACAATTCCACGGCTTTCAAAACGTGAAATGCAGGTTTCGTTACGTTTTTATGAATTTTTAGTTTCACCCTACGCTCTGATGTGTTTTTCAAAGGTTACACCTCCAAACAGTCGTCAAAATGTAAGCTCCATGCCAATGGTAGCCTGGTTAGTTAGCAAATGTCGTGGTGGTTTAATCCCAATGTCTTGGGTTCGATACCCACCGGTGGCACCTTGCCTTTCCAAAATAACAAAAAAAAGTAAGTTCCATACTTTTTTTTAAAACCTTAGTTCAAAACTATTCCATAAGACTGTGAACCACAATTACATAAGCGTGGTCATATCCATACTCTCGTGGTTGATAACTCGGCAATGATGGAAGACGAAGTGATCACGCGACACATTACTAATTTCTACAAGGATCTCTTTACTCAGCCTTGAATTGGAAGCTTTGAGCTTTGATTCTAACCCATTGATCCCTCACAACTGTTGAGAGAGATCTCAGAGGAAGAGGTTGTGCGGACTATGAAAGATCTTGTGTGCGAGTTTCCCATTGAGTTCCTGTTGGTTGTTTGGCAAGCGCTTAGAAAAGATTTCATGAAAGTAGTTCATGAGTGTAGTACTAATGTCTTCCTCAAGTGGGGCCTGCATACGACCGTTATCAAGCTCATTCTGAAAGTGAAAAGACTAGTGAGAGAATTTAGACCCATATGTTTGATTTTGACAGTTACGAATATTATCTCAAAGATCTTGGGTTGTAGATTGCAAACAGTGATGGAGAGGTTAGTGTCCCAACAACTCTGGTTGTCTAGCAGATTGTCGATAGCACGTTACTAGCTAGTGAATTGTTCGACTCAAGACAGAAAGCCAAACTTCCGGGATTATTTTGTAAGGTGGTTTTTGCGGAGGCATTTGACATAGTGAGTTGGGATTTTGTGGTTTACATGCTTTATAGGTTTGAGTTTGTAATGGAATTATTTGATGAGAACTATAAAAACACACTTATTCTCAGTGAATATGAATGGACCTCGGTATGTTTTATTTAAAGCCTCGAGAGGGGCATCCGCCAGGTTGGCCCTCTCTCACCTCGTATCTTTTCCATCATCTCCCCAGAATTGACAGCAATGACTCTCAAAGTCAATGAAGTCGAGAGCATATAGGCTTCCTAGCTATTGAGGAAGGTGTCTACTCCGGTGTTGCAGTATCCCGACAACACTACCTTCTTTGTTGATTCATGTACAAAGCAAGTTAGGACTCTCAAGTGAGTGTTGCGGTTCAAAACCGTGTGCGGTCAAGCCATTAACTTTAATTAGACTGGTATTCTCATCAGTGAAGTTACCTAATATTGAGTATGCCTTTGGTTTTGAAAGGATGTGGTGGACTAAGTTGGAGGCAAGTTGGCAGTGTTGTTTGGAAAGGTAAATATATCTCCAAGGCGGGAAAAGACTTCCTTATCGACAATAAATGGGTGAATACCCTTGTCTATTTGATGTCTACCTCGACCATTTCAATTTCGATTGCTAAATAGTTGGAGAAAATATCCAGATCATTTTATGGGGTTCTTCTCAAACTCAACACGAGGAAGTTCCACTTGATCAAATGGAAAGAAGTATTTTAACCAAAGAGAATGGGTGGTGGATTCCGAATAAAACAGCTTAAACTCTTCAATCAGCCACTCATGTCTAAATGGATCTGGTAGTCCGGAAAAGAAGAATTAGTGTTGTGGAAATGAGTAGAAATAGAAAGTATGGCAGAGACAATCAAGGCTGTTAATTGAAACAGATCTATACTCCCCATGGATCTGGTATGAATTTCAGAAGCATGTCTTGGTGTCTGTAGCGATGGTGCAAAAATGGACTTTTGGAATGATAACCTGTTGGGGATAGCCCTCTAAGGGTGGAATTTAATTCAATCTTTGCCGTATCAAACACAAGGTAAGGAACAGTGACAGAGTTCACAACTCAAAATGGGGTGGGTTGGGATTGGGATCGAGATCTCAGCCTACGCAGAGGGATTAGAAACTGGAAGACGGCTGACATGTTGCAGTTTCCTGATCTTCTGAATTTGGTGTCATTGCTGCCAATGCTAGACACATGTAGATGAGATGACAAAATCGGTACTTTTCTGTTAAATCGAGCTATCAAATTTTTAGCAACAACCCTACTAAGAATTAGCTGCAAGCTATAGTTGATTTCAATGGAAACAAGTTCTGGAAAAAACAAATTCCCCCTACATACAAACATCCTATTTTCGTACATTTCCAAAAAAATAATCCGCACAGTTGACAGGTATGCTTTGTGCCTGGACAATCCGGAGTCCATCGACCACATCTTCTTTTCTTGCCCTTTTGATAAGGACGTGGTTTAGCATATTCAATGAGTTTTTTTTTTTTTTTGGGGGGGGCAATAGATAGATCATTGGGGAGTCAAAGCCTTCCATGAAAAAGGAAGTTGGGTCTGAGACAGGTTACCAATAGCAAAATTGTGGGGATTAAGTTCTCAGGTAGTCACGGAAGTTGAGATTTGCATCTAGTTGTGGAGAACCACTTGGGTTATCCTACTATGATTCCCTTTTTCAATATTGCATGTTTAATGGGGGTGCTAGCTCAACTGATAAGACTTGTGGCAGCGGTATAACAAAAGACATGAAAATTGTTCTAAGATCCAAATACCCTATTCAACATTGTTTAGGGGTTTCCTATCTTTCGCTTTACGAGCCTTTTACTCGTGTGAGCTTATTTTGTTAATGGATGTCTCGTACAGCTCATTATCAAGTAACTCCAGATGGGAAGCTTCCATGAATTGACTTTTAGAATTCTAGTGCCTCCATATGGAAACTGGATATAGGTGATTTAATCTGTTGGAGAAAAGTCCCATTTTATAAGAATCATCTCGGTTAAGTTAAGTATCATTGTTTGGTTTCACATCAAACATTTCTCTAGACATAAAAAACATTGATCATGAATGTCCTGCTTTACCGTATGGAGGTTGAGGTGAGGTGTCCTATGTGTGAGGACATGGGATCATCTTCTTCACTGTAATCTTGCCAACTTGATATGGTCTCATTTTATCTGTGCATGTCAAGCTTTTTGTAAGGGCAGAAATTGTGTGGTTTGGTCTTTAATCTCATATGTGATTGTGTGGATCATTTGGCTGGAGAAGAACAAGAGGATCTTAGAGTTTTCTCACATTTTTTTTCAGTTGTCAATTCTCGAGAGAAGTCTGGCATTTTATTTGCCATGAGGCAAACTTATGAATCTCAAACTAAAACTGAAATTGAAACAAAAAACAAAAACTGAAAGGGAAATAAAAAAAAAAGTACTGAAAGGGAAAACTCATAAAAGACAATTCATATTTCATTCATCAACCAACCTACAATAATACTGTTGTAAAACATTATTTATAATGCAATTCTCATGCAAAACAAGTTACTAACCCTAATTCCCTACTAGTGCCCTAGCTAATATTACTGGGCTTCAGTGGACTGACTTGACTAATTGCTAATTAAATAATTTTATAGCCCATGATCACATCATCCTCTCCGGGTTGAAAAAAAGTTTGACCACAAGCTTCAATAGCACAGGCATGGCCTTCCACAACCAAGGAAATTAACTCGCATTCACATCTTGAGGGGTACGCCACTATATTGCTCTCGTGGTCATCCACCTCATCGGTTTGAAAGACGACCTTACCCTTTGGACAATTGCGTTGGAGATGACCAAGTTGTCCAAAAACAAAATATTTCAGAGATTTGCAACGAAGGTCGGGCGTTGGAAAGGGAATTAGCATGCACAGGAGTAGTGAAAGTCTTCTTTTCCAGACAGTCTTGAAGCCGAAGCTTTGTCAACTTTCTCTTATCCATATTTTTTGCGGACAACAATGTATCAAATTTTTCTAAAGCTAGCAGAGACTCATACGAGCATTCAAACTATGGTAGAAACGAAAATTAGTCGACGTTCTGACTCTTGCAACTTTGCGACATATTCAAGCTACGGAATTCGGAGCATACGTATTAACTATTTGTCCATTATGTCTAATTACTATAAGTTTGCCAAATAGGTTCTGCTCATAGTCCAACAATACAAATGCAACATGCATCAACTCACACAAATTCTCCCATGTCGTGACAGGAGGAAGATACATGCCAGTGTGCCATTCACACTTCTCTTGCCACAAAAGCAACCTCTTTTAATTTAGTAGCCTCCAGTTTGACCATTTTTTATCTCCTCGTCTTCTTTAACTCAAGGATACGATTGATTTAAAGGGACCAATCTACAAATTCATCCCCCAATTCTAAACCATCATATACAGGGATTCTAACTTTAGACCTGTATCATCCCATCATTCCATCACCGCAAGTAATCTAGCAAACTGGCCAGTCTCCTCAAAGGGACCACCCCATTCACCTATTCACCTAATGGAAGTTAACGAAACGGAAGGGGTGCACCCATTCCCATCCCTCTTCCTCTACCCAATGCAGCCTTGGGCCGGACCCAATCCCGGTGAGGAGGCCACAGTGGATGTGGATCATGTTGGTCTTCTACCCACTATCTCACATGTTCCTATGGGTATTTAGTCGAATCTGCAATAGAATGTTGTGGAGACATCGTGAGACACTCAGTCCCCTCTTCTTAGTTGTGTGGAGGTAACGGATGAGAGGCCTGCAAAGTTGGTTGATGTATTGCATGAGGAAGTTTTTAGTGGGATATAAAATTTGGAATATGCCAATTGCTTGATGTGGGGTTGAAAATGGTCTGACTTGTGGCTCGTTGTGGATGAGATAACGCAGTAATGTCACACGGGCTAAAGGAAACTGATTGATGGCGGATACGTAGAGATGATGTGGGTGGATATGCTGCTGTATGATGAAGTGAGTCACAATTGGAAAAAAAAAACCACGTGTCTCTGTGACCCTGGAAGGAAGTGTTTCCCTCGTTGAAGTAGGTAGACTAGTTGATGTGCACAGAGGTGTATGGTGGAGGTAGGGAGGGAAAGTTGGGGGCGACCTGCACTGGAGAAGGAATGTTCGGGGAGGCACCGGCGTGGAAGGCTGGGTGCAACCAGCTGCTAATCACACTGCACGCACTAGTGAAGCTGCCAGCGGCCCGCTGGTTCAGCGGGTAGTGTGGGTGGCTGATGATTCGGTCGGCGGTGGTGGTTGGTGGATCTGTTGGCCCTATTTTAACTCTTTACACACTGACTACTCAGACCCCTCTCGCATCCATTGTTGCATTTCTTGTATCTGGCCCATTCTCCATCTTCGTCTCTTGCACGCTTCTCCTTTTCTAGTTCCATGTTGCTCATCTGCTGCCATACTTCCATCCTCACCTTCCAATCAACCTCGTGGTTCTCTCTCATAACTTTTCACACTTCCATGGCTTTGGTTTTCTCTTATTTAGTCATATTTGTTGCCTTCTCTATTTCATATTTTGTATCTTTTATTGTTGGAGGCATACAACGCATTGTCTAGATTTTGCTCTGATACATTAAAACTGAAATTGAAACGAAGAAACAAATTTTGAAAAGGAAATCAAAAGAAAAATACTGAAAGAGAAAACTCATAAAAGAAAACAATTGATATTTCATTCATTAACCAATCTGCAACCAACCTACAATAATGGCTGGAAAGCTTTATTGTAATGCAATTCTCTTGCAAAACAAGTTACTAACCCTAATTCCCTATGAGTGCCCTAGCTAATATTATTGGGCTTTAACGGCTATGGAAGGCCGTTAGCACAAAGTTTCTTGCAGATGGCCATGCTTTAACGGCTATGCTTCAACTCCAATGATTTAAAGTTTCTTGCAGATGGCTTCTAATTGGCACAAAGATGGGTCCAATTAGCACAAGGATGGGTGCTCCTTGAAAGGCTTTTGGCTGTGAAGAATGATATTTTTGTAGGACTGGGTGCTATGGAAATAGAGGAATGATAGAATCTTCATGGATAATAGGAAAGATTGCATTGGTCTATGTAATGAGATCAAAGCCCTGATTTGGGGTTGTTGTTGTTGTATTTTTATTATTATTATTATTATTATTATTATTATTATTATTATTATTATTATTATTATTATTATTATTATTATTATTATTATTATTATTATTATTATTATTAATGAAATTGCTCTGTTTATTGATTAAGAAAAAAATGGTGCTATACTTCTCACCATTCTATCTTACCTTCATAACTTACATGATGTGGCTAGTGGCTCACAATACCACATCATCAAATTTTTTAAACCGCATAAGCAAAACTCATTTCCTTTGTT
This sequence comes from Berberis vulgaris, assembly GCA_963556465.1. Taxonomy (NCBI): domain Eukaryota; kingdom Viridiplantae; phylum Streptophyta; class Magnoliopsida; order Ranunculales; family Berberidaceae; genus Berberis; species Berberis vulgaris. The sequence goes on along the minus strand of OY747124.1, from coordinate 52,873,025 downwards.
CTCTCTCCTCTCGTCTTCTTTCCCATTTCAACACAATATCTTCTGTGCGGATGATATTTCTTTTCTGAAACAATGTAAATAAAAGATGAAATGAAAGAGATGATAATGAAAATACGAGGGATGAGTTTTAATGAATGAGAAGCGAAAACATTTTATTCTAATTCTGAGGTCGAAGAAAGCTGTGGACTTTAGTAATGTGAAAGTGAAAGGGTGAAAAGTGATCGTAGGGAAAAACTTGGCATTAACACTTGTTTGAATTCATTTAATCAGAATGACCATAATCTAGGGTACCCACATCACCATTTAATTACATATAATTAGCGAAATGTTGTTGTACATGGATTGTTTGCGCAAGAGGAGACAGTGTGATAAATTTCAACTTTAGAAAGACAACATGGATTCAAAATTTGAAGAGAGACAGAGGGAGTTAGGAGGAAAGAAAACAAAGGAAAGGTTTTGGGCCTGAACTGTTCAATTGATGCACTGTCGTTACTCCTCGCAGCGAGTAAAAAGTCATCGCCCTCTAGTCACTTTTTCCAAGAGAGATCTTGAGCGCATCCATCATTTGGTTGCTTGCAGCCTTGCCCATCATCAAACTAGAAGATCTTTTAGTGCGTAGTTTATAAAAGAAAAAGTTCAGAACTGTTCAGCCTTCATTGCAACCTTTGGCGCATTGACTATTCACAGGGTGGATTTGAAGTAGACTTGCGAAAGAGTTGGTTGGTTTTAGTTTCAGGAAAATTGCAGAGAGGACGTGAGAGAAGATGAGATGAAGCGTGGAACGAAAACATATTGACGTGGCTTTTGAGTCAACCACCACGTCATGTAAGTTATGTTTTACAAGGTATTACGGTGAGATGCCAAGCATTTTCCAAAAAAAAAACCTTTCTATGAATTGGGTGATCATGGAAGTTATGGGGTGCCATTGGTACATGTGGTCTTCTCATGTCTAGTTTAAGGTTTGTTCAATTCCAAGAATTTCTTGTTTGTTGGGAAAATCATGCCTGTTCGATAGTGTGCCTTGTTACTAGTTTTGATGTTTTGAGGGGTCTTTGAGTCTTGTATACAGTTTTCTCTCTTTTGCTTTGGAATAAAATTTTGATTTCTCTCTAAACCATTTTTGTTAGAGATCTAGCATTTGATGCTACACATGATCACATAAGTGCTTGCAGCTTGTCGTATGAATTGCAAAAAGTTTCCAAAGAATGGTTTCTGAAATCTTTTATTCTTCCTATCACAGAAGAGAAAATTTCTCATGTTTTGAGGCGAACCAAGTTGTAGCTCCTTTGATGTTAAAATCAGATTACCTAGGAGAGAGAGGGAGAGATTGAATATGAATATGGTGCTAATATTTGTGGTAGTCAGATGCCTCTGGAAAGTTAAAATCCCATTAATTTTAGCATAAGTGCAACAAGGGTGAACGTGAGATGTAGTCCCTGTGCTCATGGCCTGAATGTGGTTAGTATACTTCTGGTTACTCTTTTTAGAGAGCATATGTCTTTTATCCAAGATGGTAGGAAAAATTGATTGGGTGAACTTGCAAGAGGATTATTGTGTCCAAGTATGCAGGATAGCTTATTACTTTGGATCAGCTTAGAACTTCATTGGCACTTCCGCCGCAAAGACTAATTTGACACTTGCAAGAATAATTCATCTAAATCCATATTTTCTTTTGTTTCTTATGCAGTTGACGAATTTGTGTTATTCTCGACATTGGAGTGAAACTCTTCTTGTAGCAGCTTTAGCTAGGCACCACATTCTTATCTTTCTGAGAATCTTATCCGCGAGGATCAATATATTTAAAAATGTGAGTTTTACATGTAACAATATTCTCATTTTACTTCAAGTGAGTATGTGTTTGGATAGTTTATGCATTAATTCCCTTGTGCTTGGTTATAATATTTCCTGATGTTGTGAAAAGTTATTCTTCTGTTGAAGTTTTCCACTAGGTATTCTAATTGTTTTTCAGTAAGTTTTTCATCATGACTTGTCAACAAGAAAAATTTAGTTAAATTTTTTTTTTTTTTTTAAATTGGGTCTATACAAATATTAATGGATGTTGGGGCATTGGGAGTTTAGGACACAGTGGTTTTATTGATCTAGGACGATTCTCTTAGTTTTTATTGTAAATTAAGGACACTATTAAATTAAAAAAACATTTTTTAATTCATATGAGCTGAATTTTGTAAGAAACTTACGGATTAACACTAAAAAAACAACATGTCAAAGTTCAAACCATTTCAACACCATTCCTTGAGATACGTGTTTGGCTCACTACCATTAAATATCTCGATAAGCAATATTTGTGAGTGTTTAAGGACTCCTCGAACAACCTATGTTAAATTAATTGGCTTTTTTCCCTAGTAGAACATTACAATTTTTGTATTAATCCTTTTGAATAATCTCTTGCCGATTATCACGATTTCTCACTGATTTGCCGATTCATCGCTTTGAAATGTGAAGGGAAAAACCACGGGGCAAATCTGAGAGAATTCACTAATCAAATAAGAAGTACAATAACTTCTCAAGCTTTTTGCCCAAAGCTTGAGTAATACAAGGAGTAAATAACACGAGTTACCTCACAGCAAATTACCACGGGGCAAATCCGAGAGAATCCACTAATCAAATAAGAAGTACAATAACTTCTCAAGCTTTTTGCCCAAAGCTTGAGTAATACAAGGAGTAAATAACACGGGTTACCTCACAGCAAATTAACCCAAAAACTCATTCAACTTCTTCTACCAAATCAATCAACAAAACTAAGTCGATATCGCAGCCACGCGTCACACTTTGTCGCACAAAATCGCGCCCAAAGAATCAGACACAAAGTCACCGTCCACGCGCACACAGCCGCACCAAACACCAAAGAGAATACTATGTTCTCTGTTGCTTATTCACGCAGCAGCTTCTCTGAAAACACTATGAATAAAACTCTATTTTATGCACCTATTTATACTTGTTTGCAGCCGCCCAACACCGCCTCAAATAGAACTTTGTTTCTATTTAATTAACCAGCTGCCAAATATAACTTTTTTCTATTCAAATAGAACTTTGTTTCTATTTATTTAACACCGCCTCAAATAGAACTTTGTTTCTATTTATTTCTATTTTTGTTTCTTATTGAAAACATTTTTTCCTTATTCAACCAAACTTGAAATTATGTTTGATTACTTACCAAAGTTGGATCCACCCTAATAGGCTGGACCTCAACAAATCTCCCCCTCCAGACCATTAGGGAAGAATCACCGCCTAATCATATTAGGCCATTCCAATGAGTTCTCTATAGAACTCATGTTTTCCTTTTGGAACTGCTTTTGTCATCATGTCGAAAGGATTTTCACTAGTATGTAGGGCTGAACAAAAAACCGATCAAACCGATTAAACCGACCAAACCGATTGGTTCGGTTTAAATTCGGTTCGGATCGGTTTCGGTTTTAAAAAATTCAAAACCGAAGTGGTCGGTTCGGTTTTCGATTTCTATGTGATTTTAACCGACCAAACCAAACCTACCGAATATATATAATAAATAATATATATTTTATATATAAATAATATAATATGTTTAAAATAGTCGGTCGGTTCGGTTTTATTTCGGTTTTGGTTCGATTTTAGTCGGTTCGGTTCGGTTACGGTTTGCATAAATTAGAATCGGTTCGGTTTCGGATCGGTTTTATTAATGGTCGGCTCGGTTTGAAAATTTTAAAATCGACCTAAGTCGGTTCGGTTTTCAGCCCTACTAGTATGAATCTTTGCAACCTGGAAACAATTTTTCTCAAGCACATCACGTATCCAGTGGTAACGTGTATCAATATGCTTGGTAAGTCCACGGTATGTGGCATTCTTACTCAACTCAATAGCACTTTGACTATCACAATGCACTACATACTTATTCTGATTCACACCCAGCTCCTTGAGCAATCTTTTCAACCATAACATTTCCTTCCCTGCTTTATTAATGGCAATATACTCGGCTTCAGTAGTTAACAAAGCAACACACTTTTGCAATCTAGACTGCCAAGCTACAGCTCCCCCTGCAAAAGTGAAAACATAACCTGAAGTTGACCTCTTCTTATCTAAATCAGCTGCAAAATCTGTATCTGTGTACCCTTCTAACACAGCTCCTGAATTACCAAAAGCTTAAACAAATCTTTGAAGTACCTTTCAAATATCTCATAATCCATTTAACTGTAGCTCAATGTTCTTTTCCTAGATTTTCTGAATACCTACTCACAACACCGACTGCTTGAGCAATATTTGGTCTTGTACAAACCATAGCATACATCAATACGAGGAGATAACTTGGCACTTAACTTGAAGTGATTAGCAAGTGGAGTACTCACGGGCTTAGCACCATTTATGTTGAACCTTTCAAGTACTTTTTCAACATATTTTTCTTGTGACTACCACAACTTCTTAATTTTTCTGTCACGTGTAATCTTCATCCCTAGGATGTGTTGAGCTGGCCCCAAGTCTTTCATATCAAAAGAGCTAAACAAATCTTTTTTCAACTTGCCAATCATATCAACATCTTTTCCAACAATTAGCATATCATCAACATAAATCAAGAGAATAATGAAGCTATCAGGCGAAAAATATCTGACATAAACACAATGGTCTAGAAGTGTTCTCTTGTAGCCATGTCCTACCATAAAGAAGTCAAACTTCTTATACCACTATCTCGGAGCCTGTCTTCAATCTGCAAACCATTTGTTATTTCCCTTTCACTTCAAAACCCTTTGGTTGTGTCATGTAAATTTCTTCATGCAAATCCCCATGAAGAAATGTAGTTTTAACATCTAACTGCTCAATCTCAATATCCAGGCTAACTGCAAGACTTAACACCACTCAAATGGATGTCATCTTCACCACGGGTGAGAATATCTCATCAAAATCTATTCAATTCTTTTGCGCAAAGCCTTTACCACTAACCGAGCTTTGTGCTTCACATTCTTTCCATCACCATCCTTTTTCAATTTGTACACCCATTTGTTTTTAAAAGGTTTTCTACCTTTTGGAATCTCAACTAAATCATAAGTACCATTCTTATGCAAGGAACTCATCTCTTATTGCATAGCTTTCATCCAACTATCTTTATCTTTATGATCTAGTACTTCTTGAAAATTTTCTATTTCACCTTCTTCTATAAGAAAAACATACTCATCATTGGGATACCTCTTTGAAGGTTGGCGCTCTCTGGTAGACCTTCTTAATTGAGGCTCTACTATTTCTTGCTGAAGGGGTTGCTCTTCATGTGCAGTCTCGTCTGTTTCTACATGATCATCATTAACAACTTCATTTTCTGGCATATGGTCACCAACTATATCATTTGGCATCTCTCCCCCATTTTCGACATGCGACAAAGGAGGAGGAAGTGGTGTAAGATCTGCTACCTCATTATTTATCTGCTTGGGCTTTTCAATTTTCTCAAAATCTGCAATGGTATGATCTTCATAAAATACCACATCTCTGTTTCTAATAATTTTCTTATTATCAAGATCCCATAATCTGTAGCCAAACTGCTCATCTCCATAACCAATGAAATTACATGGAGATGTCTTCTCATCAAGCTTTAATCTCTTCTCCTTCGGTACATGAACAAATGCTTTACAGCCAAATACTTTCAGATGAGAGTATGAACTATCTTTCCCTCTCCATACTCTTTCTGGAATGTCACTATCTAAAGGAAATGAAGGAGACCTGTTGATGAGATAACAAGTTGTACTAGCAACTTCAGACCAGAACTCTTTTGGCAATTTAGCCATGCGAAGCATGCATCTCACATTTTCTACAATAGTCCGGTTCATTCTTTCTGCTACCCCATTATGCTGTGGAGTGTCATGAACTGTCTTTTCATGTCGTATACCAAGTTTATTACAATAAGCTTTAGATTCTTTTGATGTGTACTCACCACCATTATCACTGCGGAGACACTTCAAAACTCTACCTGTTTCTCTTTCAACCTTGGCATGAAACTGCTAGAATAGCTGAAAAACATGGTCTTAGATCAGAGAAAATATATCCAGACTTTTCTTGATGCATCATCAATAAATGTCAAGAAATATCTACTACCACCAAGAGAATCTACTTCAATGGGACCACAAACATCAGTGTAAACCAAATCTAACAAGCCATATTTTCTTTTTGATGATCTACGAAATGCAACTCTATGATGTTTACCAAATAAACAATAATCACAGGGGTTAAGAGGAGTACCTTTCAAGGAGGGAATTAATTTCTTTTTTTCTAAGAGTTGCATACATTTCTCACTCATGTGTGCAAGTCGCCTATGCCACAAGTTTGTAGAAGAACCATCTTCAGCTGCATTCAAACCAGTCTTGCACAATTTCACCTGAGTCTTGTATAGTGTGCAACACGCCTTACCCTTTGCCACAACAAGTGAACCTTTGGTAAGCTTCCATGCACCATTACCAAAATAATTAATATACCTTTGTTTATCCAAAACAAGTCCAGAAATCAGGTTCAAACGAAGATCAGGAACATGTCGTACATCTTTCAAAGTCAACATGCACCCTGTATTAGTCTGGACACACACATCAACTATTCCCACTATTTTAGAGTTGCTAGTGTTTCCCATCTTCACACTGTCAAAATCTCCTGCTCTATAAGTAGTGAAATAGTATTTCCTTGGGGTTGCATGATAAGATGCACTAGTGTCAATAATCCATTCGCTTCCTTCATTTGCAACATGCAAACATTCACCTTCGCCATACAAAAGAGCCAGAGTAACAGCAGCTGTAGCTTATTTACTATCACCATTCTTCACTTTTCCCTCTTTTTCAAATCTTTTTTGTAACTATAACATTGTTTTCTGAAATGACCTGGTTTACCACAATAATGACACTTAAAACTTTTATCTCTTGACTTTGATCTCCCTCTTGACTTATCACGGTTCTTATCATAACCATGATATTTCTTATATTTTTCTCTCCCCCTGTTTTCAGTCACAAGTGCTTGGGAATGATCAGTACCGGCAGACTTCCTTCTAGTCCCTTCATTAAATAAACTACCGGTAACCAACTCCATGGTAAGCTGTCCATTTGGTGCCGAATTACTAACCGACACCACCAATGTTTCCCAACTATCTGGTAATGAGCTAAGAAGTAATAGTGCTTGCATTTCATCATTTAACACTATCTTCATGTTGGACAACTGATTCACCACACTTTGCAACTCATTCAAGTGCTCAGCAATAGAACTACCTTCCTTGAATTTCAAGTTTACTAACTTCCTGATCAAGAATGCCTTGTTTGCAGCGGTTTTCCTTTCATATAAATTCTGGAGTATTCCAAAGAGCATGAAATACCGAATCATCTATCAATTGTCTGATGTGACTAGTAGTCTTTCTGTTTAATTTCTTCCTCTCTTCTTCTGACATATCTTTGGGTTTAGCTGTATCTCCCTCAATTGGAGGGTACAAATCCTTACAGTATAATATGTCTTCCATTTTGGCTTTTCAAATAACATAGTTTGAGCCATTAAGGCTAATCATCCTTGTATTGTTGTTATTATCCATGTCAACTCTCTTAATTGACAATCTCCCAACAATTGCTTTTATACCACATTGTTGGGACAAATACCAATAACAATACCAAGGAAATAATCTAAAATAATAATAAACGAGACAACAAGATTTACGTGGAAACCCTTCAATGTGAAGGAAAAAACCACGGGGCAAATCCGAGAGAATCCACTAATCAAATAAGAAGTACAATAACTTCTCAAGCTTTTTGCCCAAAGCTCGAGTAATACAAGGAGTAAATAACACGGGTTACCTCACAGCAAATTACCACGGGGCAAATCCGAGAGAATCCACTAATCAAATAAGAAGAAGTACAATAACTTCTCAAGCTTTTTATCCAAAGTTTGAGTAATACAAGGAGTAAATAACACGGGTTACCTCACAGTGAATTAACCCAAAAGCTCATTCAACTTCTTCTACCAAATCAATCAACAAAACTAAGTCGATATCGCAGCCACGCGTCACACTTTTTCGCACAAAATGGCGCCCAAAGAATCAGACACAAAGTCACCGTCCACGCGCACACAGCCACACCAAACACCAAAGAGAATACCATGTTCTCTGTTGCTTATTCACGCAGCAGCTTTTCTGAAAACACTATGAATAAAACTCTGTTTTATGCACCTATTTATACTTGTTTGCAGCCGCCCAACACCACCTCAAATAGAACTTTGTTTCTATTTAATTAACGAGCTGCCAAATAAAACTTTGTTTCTATTCAAATAGAACTTTGTTTCTATTTAATTAACACCGCCTCAAATAGAATTTTGTTTCTATTTATTTCTGTTTTTTGTTTCTTATTGAAAACATTTTTTCCTTATTCAACCAAACTTGAAATTATGGTTGATTACTTACCAAAGTTGGATCCACCCTAATGGGCTGGACCTCAACATTACTCAGGATTTTCAACCATGCAATGATTCTTTATGCATGTGTCTGACATGTACATTTCAGTGAAGTAAGTTTTTATTTATTTATTTTATGACTTCTAGACTCTAGAGTATTTTGAACTTTTTGTATGTTTGGAGTTATTGGTTTCTCTAATGCAAGGGTTCAAAATTTTTTTAATGATTTTAGTTTATGTATGTGTTGTTTTTACACATCTAACCATACACAACCTTGATATTGTTCAAAGTTAACATACAAATTAGAAGCCAATTATTACATTGTGTTGCTTATAAATAATGAGAAGTTCGAGTACAAAACATATGTGCTAACGATAATGATGATATTGTGTTCCTCTTCAACCTTCTAGCTCTGCGGCGCGCCCTCCCTGTCAGGCTGACATCCGTGTCCCTCACTGTCGGGTCTCCTCCTGAAAACCATTAGGAAAGTTCCAATCCCCAAAGATTGGAGAAGGATAGTTCATGGTTTCAAAATAGAAGACAGAGTGGGGAAGAGAGCTTATTTAATAAGTTGGCGATTTTTAAAAAGAAACCAGTACTAAAATGTAAGATTTTTTAGCTCCTAGAAGACAGACCACAAGATCGGTTGTGCTGGAACACGTAGCGGGACCAAGCAATGGAAGAAGCCCTCCACAATATAGGGGAAGAGGGCGCAACTGCACTTATTTTAAATTTGATTTTAAACAGATGCGGATCAAACCCAGTCCTCTATCTTCAAAAGGATGATGAGGGAAGTGAAAAAGAATGTTATGGACTCATTTGTTGGACGCGTGTACAAAAGACGCGCTAATTAAATTCGAGCTGCAGTTTCTATTTAAATGTTGCGTTATTTTTAAGTTGTTTAGATTTGCTGGGAAATTGTTTCCTAGATTAGGTAGTTGCTTAATTTTAGTTGTTTCCTTGATTAGGTAGTTGCTTAATTTTAGGTTTCTATTTGTAATAAACTTGTCCTATTTAAATGATCTGATTTTGAATAAGAAAGCAAGTTGAATTTTATTGTTAAACTAGAGGTTGGAACTCTCTCTTAATGAGATCCAAGGTTTCAGCATCCCTTTGACGAGCTGAACTTATTAAAGATATGTCGTTCAAGGAATCATAACAAAGGGAAAGGACAACTCCACGAGTTGGACTTTTCTGTGAATCGCTCGGTGATAAGATCCTTGGCAAAAGAAGGTAACAAATTGGTATCAGAGCCAGGTTGATATTATGGACTCATTTGCTCAGCTGGACAAGCTCTTTCTTCAAGGGGAGGGTGATGTTACGGACTCATTTGTTGGACGCGTGTACAAAAGACGCGCTAATTAAATTCGAGCTGCAGTTTCTATTTAAATGTTGTGTTATTTTTAAGTTGTTTAGATTTGCTGGGAACTTGTTTCCTAGATTAGGTAGTTGCTTAATTTTAGTTGTTCCCTAGATTAGGTAGTTGCTTAATTTTAGGTTTCTATTTGTAATAAACTTGTCCTATTTAAAGGACCCGATGATGAATAAGAAAGCAAGCTGAATTTTATTGTTAAACTAGAGGTTGGAGTTCTCTCTTAATGAGATCCAAGGTTTCAGCATTCCTTTGACGAGCTGAACTTATTAAAGATAGGTCATTCAAGGAATCATAACAAAGGGAAAGGACAACTCCACGAGCTGGACTTTTCTGTGAATCGCCCGGTGACAAGATCCTTGGCAAAAGAAGGTAACAAAGAAGCACGATGCTAAGCAAAGTACTAGTAAAAAAAATGGTGTTGAAGAAGCTTTAAGAAACTCCAAAAAAGAATTTTAATTATTGTTTCAAAAGAAGTTTAGAACAGACCGATGATTCAATTTTCACTTAGTCAGTTTTTAAAGCGGATTTATTCCTTTTTTCTATCCAATTTTTTAATTATGAAATTATCTCCCAAAGCTGCGGAACTAACTACTCTATTAGAAAGTAGAATTACCAACTTTTACACGAATTTTCAAGTGGATGAGATCGGTCGAATGGTCTCAGCTGGAGATGGGATTGAACGTGTTTATGGATTGAACGAGATTCAAGCCGAGGAAATGGTGGAATTTGCTAGCGGTGTGAAAGGAATAGCATTGAATCTTGAGAATGAGAATGTAGGTATTGTTGTCTTTGGAAGTGATACCGCTATTAAAGACTCCGAAGCGACTACTAACGATTCATCCATGACAAAGGCAACGGTGTGCAGTTCAAAAAGGTACCACGAGTAACACATTACTAGGACAATAATTTAATAATCACCTAGGGTATAAGGACAAAGATATGGGTAGTCAGGGTGAGGAATATGGCCAAGAACTGGGCCATTTTGTTGGATTGAGATCTCAAGGAATTTCTGAAAGTTGAAATTGCTACGTCTTCTTTGGAGAGATTCCATGATCGTTTCTAAGATCTCAACTGGAAGGTCAGATGGAGGTTGTTGGATTGGGCAAACGCATAATGGGGTTGGTATGACTGGAAATAGGTTTTTTACTAGACATAATGGTTGTTCGGGAAGAAGTTTCTTTTTCCTAGAAAGGAAGTCCGCCAGAACCTAGAACATTGGCTTTTCCAAAAATGTTTTTGACTTCAAAAGGTCCACTGAGAAAAAAAATTCGCCGACCTGAACAACTGTGGCTGTGGAAGCATCTTTTGTTTGAACTGCAACATTTTTGGAAACATTGACATGTCCATCTCAATGAAAAACTTGTGGCCGATTAAATGGAATTGGAATTTTTTTATATCCTTTACAGCTAGTATCTCTTTGAATGTGGAATGATAGTGTTGTTCAGAAGGCTAGAAAGCACCACTCTTATATCCACAAAGAGATCTTTGGCCATCAACTTCTTAAAAAAGGACTGCTCCCCAGTATTCATCACTTGTGTCTGTTTGCAAAACATGTTTTCCTTCCTTCTCTTTTCCGGGGCCTATCCGAAAGAGAATCCAGTACCTCCTGGTCGTGAATATCTGAATAGGACGAACCGGCCCCATGGATATCTTTGCTTCGGAACAAAACAATTAGAATTAAGCTCGCAAAATGTGTATTATCCATATAGGAGATCTTCCAATTGAGAAGATCCATCAACCTGAGACGAAGAGATGGGTCTATCTATTTTATTTAGTTATTGTGTGAAACCAATGGGGACATGTAAAATCCACATACTCTAGTGATTAGACTCAGTTTAACGTTTGTTTTTTTTTTTTAATTTTCATCACACATATTAGAGCACATCTTGAGTTTAGCCCCCTGTATTTTCAAATTTTCTAAAAAACTATGCTTCCATCAATTCAACTAACAGAGCCATTAGTCAATGCAGTGAAAGCATTTGAAAATGTAATATTTGACCAGATACTGACTCATTTACTTTTTTGTAAGCGTATAAATCCAAATGATACAACTTCCCTCAAAATTGATTGTACTGTAGTCAAAGTGCATTGACTACGTTGACTAACAACTCCGTTAGTTGAATAAACGGAAGTATGGTGTTTTACACATTTAGGAAACTGGGATGGGTAAGATATGACCAAAATTGTGGGGCTAAAGTAATGAATGCCCTTGGTTTATCTATCCATCGCAGTCTAAAGTCATACTTAAGGAACATGTGGAATGCAAATGCATATTGTATTTAAATCCATTTAAGTGGTACAAATAAGACATATATCAGAGTCAGACCATTCATTGTATGGAGACAGCATTGCAACAGTTGTTAATTTATTACAGCCATTTTCCTTTTTGATATATGCAGAACTAGCAAATTTGGTCTTTCATTAAACATCGTCTTAAAAAGCATCAAGAATATATAATCATTGAACAGAAATTGAACAATATGTGGTGGTAGTGGATCAGTGTGTTTATTCCACCTCTTTACCCTTCTCTCCTCTCTCCATTCCTTCAACTTTCATCCCCTCATCTTCTCAGCCCAATGGTTTCATTGTTCCCGCAATATCTTTCCTTCCCAAGTTGCAACATCTCACTCCCAAGGTAAGTCATGCCAGTCCATTCAATTATTTATAATACTCGATTCAATTCTTTTTAGGGCAACTTTGGTTTCTGAGAGTTCAGTTCTCATATGAGTGTATGCAAGAAGGTATGTAATCTCACTACATGTGGGAATTGAATGATTTGGGGTGGACCAAAGAATGCACATAGAAGTGGGAATTTGATGACCATTTTCAGTTTCCTCTTTTTTAAGAGGTTATGTTCCGTTGCAAACTTAAAAGGTTACAGTGTATCCTAAGATGGCGACAAGCACCATCTTGCAAAGACTATATGAGTTTCATCAGATCTTGTAATTCCCCACCCCCAAATCCCTCTACATATTCAGATATTCATAGTCTACCAGCCCTGGCTTGATGTTGTCTTGAAGTCCTTGCCTAAGACTAAAGGCCAACACTTTTTTGATAGAGCCCAGAGGATCCCTCATATGATCTCTCTGTATTTGACTTCCATCACTGAAGACTTGCAACCCTGAAATTTGCCCAAGAGCCGTGTCCTTCTCTTCTTTTCCATCTCCCTTTCAATTTTCTTCAGACTTTATTCTCTACAACCAGATATACCATTTTAGAATAATTTCAAAATTGTTTCATGTTTTAATTTCAGGTGGATTTCAATTTTCTTTTATCACTCGACCCAATCAAAGGATGATGACAATGAAGAGGATAACTCCATCTCAACTCCAATCGAATGTTATGCCTGCACACAAATGGGTGTGCCTGGTTTTCACTCAACCAGTTGTGACCAGATTCACCCACCAGAGTGGGAAGCCTGTGCAGGGTCTTCATTGATTCCAATCAAGCATCGTCCAAAAGGACAATTCAATAAGACTTCCCGATCCAGTGATTGTCAGGTATTTATAAGACCTTTTGGCCATGTGTTAAACCCACGAAGTAAAAATGTGCAAAGGTGGAATCGTGCATTTATATTGTTACGGGGTTTAGCACTTGCAATAGATCCGTTATTCTTTTATGCCCTCTCAGTTGGGAGAATCAGAACACCGTGCTTGTACATGGACGGGGGATTAGCTGCAACTGTGACATTGTTGCGCACGAGTGTGGATGCCATCCACCTGTGCTACCTATGGTTTCAATTTAGTCTTGCTTATGTGTCCAAGGAGTCACTTGTGGTAGGATGTGGAAAACTCGTGTGGGATGCACATGCAATAGCATCGCATTACGTTCGATCATTCAATGGATTCTGGTTCGATGTCTTTGTCATTCTTCCAGTACCTCAGGTTAGTACAGGTTTTTGTTTCTGGACCAGTGATTATTACATCTAATTATAGCTGTGTCATTAACCTGAATTAATGTCATTATCTCCAGCAAAATCGTTGTGAGGTTTCCATGATTGCTCATACTAGGAGAAATTAGTAAGTTATGAAAATCAGTAGCACTAGAAATACACATCTATCACTGATTAGTGTGACTTGTACAAAATTACAAATTTTAATAAATGGCGTGCATTTGGTCTCACCACTAATTACATGACTAGTCCCTTCCACCCAACAAAACAGGGACCAGGGGCCTAGCATATGTTGTGTGTAGTTATTGAAATATGATTGAGTGCTCCAAACCAGTTTGCAAGTGTAGGTTTAGATAACTGAGTATTCAATAGGTGAGAACCTTGTTGGGGAGTGCCACAATTATTAAGCGACGAATTAATGATGTTGTTTTGGATTTGCCAGCACAGTCTTTGGTCATTTTTTCATAATGAGAGCATGATCATAAAAGGCAGCTGTAGCATGTGCTCATTAAGTGGTACCTAAGAAGCATGTATACTCCTCGTACACTTATTGGACGTGGCTCCTCACATATCATGGGATTGGCTCCAACACTTCTTGGATAGTGACTCTCCTTGGACATTTCCACAAACCCTTTTCTCAATCTTTTTATGTTGATTAAAATACAAATAATAATAAACTTTAAGGCACTTGTTGCCTAATAATTTATACTCATGAAGTTGTATTTGCATAATGATTGAAGGAATGGCTTGGGAACGTGGTAGTTATTTGCATCTTTTACATGACATGTACCAAAGAAGTGATAGTCCTTATAATTTAATGTTTATCAATTATAAAATGTAAAATATGAAATGTGATTTTGGTGTCATGTCACAGTCGTACTTGTGAGTTTTTTAGATTTGTTGTGTCCAATACGATGCCCATGTTCATGTCTGTGCTACAAAGATTTTTTGATAGAATTAAAACTGGAAATAAACAAGAATTGAAAGACAATGCAAGAATTGAAAGAAAATAAAATTATGATAAAACAAATAAATGAAATAAAAACTATTTTTTTCAATCTACTATCTAAAAATGAGCAACCTACGCCTTATTTATAATTGACCTACTTCTCTAGCAAGAAAACCTAACCCTAATGCCCTAACTATTATTAGTTATTACTAAATAGGCCTAAATACAATAATACTAATACTAGTATTACTAAAAGAACCTACTTACGTCAACTTCCTTGAGTTGAAGAAGTTTGTCCTCAAACTTCAAGGGTGCACTCGTTGCCTTCTGCCATTAAGGATATGAGTTTGTCGTCACCATCAACCAGAGGGACCTGGTCCTTGAATGCTTGTTCATCAACTTCATCCATCAGCTATGTAGTTAAACGAAAAACGGAAAATAGACCTTTCACGATCCAGGATCGATTTACGATTAATCGGTCTATTTTTCAAAGTATATATATATATGTATTTTATTATGTAGCGATAAATCGACAAGTTGGATGGGCCAATTTATCTGCAACTCACCGATTTCTCGCCTATTATCGGTGGTCGCTAAACCAAACCATTAAATACCCAAATCTTATCGGTCATCCCCCTCCCCCCATAAACTATTTCTCACCAACTAATTGCTGATTTAGCGACACATTAATAACACAGTCCATCAACAATACGAGCTTCCCTTTTGCACAATGACTTCGGAGATGGCCAGGTTGACCACACCCAAAACACTTAAGAGGGCTTTTGGAGCGGTTTGTGGTGTATAAGAAGTAGAAGTGCGTGGAAGGCTGCCAAAATCTTCTTCTCAGAGCGGTCTTGCCACTGTAACTTCGTTTTTGCATGTTTAGCCATGTTCTCAGCCGCCAAAAGTGTATCAAATTCCTCTAATGCTAAGACAACTGGAGTCACGAATCCAAACCATGGTAGAAACAAAAGGTTGTTTGTCGTTTGATTCTTTGGGCTTAGCACGCATAGACAAAGTACGAAATTTGTAGCATAATCACTAACCATACGCCCGTCCTTAATAACTCTCATTAACCGTCCAAAGGGCTTGTGCTCATAATCCAAAGTGTTAACAAGAGGTAACCTCTATGTTGTTCACCATGCACATTCCTCCTACCACCAAAGATTTGCAGCACTCTTCAACTTGGTAGCCACTAATTGAATCGCCTTCGAACCTCGGATGTTATTAAAATCAAGCATACAACCAATCTCCAGGGACCAATCTATATAAGCATCACCCATGGAAACTCCATAATAAGAAGGCACGTCAAGTTTCAAACCTGTATCATCCCGAGGCTCAAAAACAGTTATCAACCGAGTCAATTGATCATTATCAAAATAAGTACCTCCATTGAAGTTTTGATCGCCTATGTTAGGTGGTAAAAAAAAAGGACTAACAGTTCTGCCAAATCATTTACATCGACCTAAAGGAGGTCGAAACTGTTCTCGCAGGCAGCCAAGGTGGATTAGGATCTCTCGGCGAGGTTTCCACCTACTGTCTAGCATGTCCATGTGGTAACTCAGTCATATCTGCGACATAAAGTTCAGGAGGAAGAGGGTTCTTCGCACAGGCACTTCAATAAAACATTCAACCTGAGGGAAAAGAGAGTTCCATGATGAAAAATTGGAGTATGCAGGAAGTTAGTATTGTGGGAGGAAATCAATTAGCTACCCGAAATTGGGTCATATTCGGCTTGTTGGGAATTATAGAGGCGTTTTGTGGCATAAAGACTCAATGAAAGGGTCTCCGGGCAAGGGCAAGGGGAATGAGAAGTGTGGAACGACTGCGGATGTATTGAGGGGCTTCCCAACATGGCATGGTGGATGGAAATAGCTGGAAAGGGAGGGTGAGAGGGTGCAAAGAGCCTGTGGGGGTGGAAATAGTCTGATCATGGGGGTTGGTTAGGTGGGTGGGACGATAAGAAGGTGGAGTGCAAATACTGCCTGTTGCTGGATCAGGGGAGGACCGGTGTCAATCAACTGAGGAAGAAGAGTGGTAGGGTTGGGGCACTCGAAGAGGGGTTGCTGGCGATCGACTGGAGGAGGTATCAATCAAAAGATTGGGAAAGGGCGATGGTCGATCGAGTTGGGAAAGTAGAAAGGAAGGTTGATCGATCAATTGGGGTTTTGGGAAGGTCCATCGATTTCAAGTTGTGGGTGGAGTTGGCGATTGACCTGAAGCTATCGATCAACTGTGGCTAGTATAGACAAAGGAAGCTGAGGATTGGGTCTGGGTCTATCCTCACATCGGTCGACTGTGGCAGATCGATCGCCCAGCTGGGTCTGGGTTGGGTGGCTGACCTCAAGGTTTGGGGAGGCAATTGGGTCTGTATTGCTGCCGTCGATAGGGAGGGTTGAAGGGCCCTGTGTCACCACTGTCGGCGGTGGTGCTATTTGGGTATGTCCCATGGCCAAACCACTGTCGGCAGTGGTGTTGTTTTGGGTATGTCCCATGGTTTCTTTGGTGTCTGCGATCTTAAGTTGCAGGTTTTTCAACTCCGCCTTCATCTCCTTTTTCAGTTGTGCGAGTTGGTTTTTCCACTCTTCATCTTGCGGGTTATCTTCTCTTCAAACTTTTGTTCGATCTTTAATCTTTGCATCCAAGGAACTAGTCGCAGCCTTCCATTCTTCCATGGTTTCAATTGCCTTGAATCTTTCTTTTTGTGCCATTTTCCTAGCCTTTTCTTTTGCGTATACGTCTGATTTTGTCTTCGTCGTGTAAGGATCGCTTCGGCTCTGATACCAATTAATAGAATTAAAACTGCAAAATAAACGAGAATTAAAAGACAATACTGTAATTGAAAGAAATTAAATCTATGATAAAATAGATAAACGGAATAAAACTCTTTTCTTCAATCCACTGTCTAACTATGAGCAACCTACGCTTTATTTATAATTGACTTACTTCTCTGGCAAGAAAACCTGACCCAAACCTAATTGGAAAATTACAGTAATACTAATACTAATATTACCAAAAGAACTTGCTTACATCAGTTTTACGTGTTAAATAATTATTTAAAATTTAAAATTTTATTTTAATTCCTCAACTATTTATTTATTTATATTTTTATTCTTTTAATAATAGAAAAGCTAAAGCTAGATTTTGCTTCTAGTAGCCAATGTTGAAAAAAAAATTATACTACTTTAAGCACATTGTTATTTTACAAAATAAAATAAAAACTTATAGAGGTGTTGTAGAAAATGAGAATATAGATATACTTATAGACTTTGTGCTAAATAAAGTTAATACTTTGTGTCACGTATCAAATTATTATTTTATGTTACAAGCCAAAAAAATCATCTTAATTAAAAACTCTTCACCAACTACAATATTTTACTTAGGCTGTGTTTGATTTCTAGGAAAGTTTGCACTGGAAAATTTTCAAATAAAAAGAAGAAGAAATGGGAGAAGAAGTGGAAAAAATTTATCCATCTTTAGGTTGAAGATGACTTCATTTTGGCAAAAATTTCTTAGCTTTCCCTAAGAAAATATTTCCCACAATTTTGTAACAAATCAAGAGGATAGTGATCATCACAAAATGCATGTTCTTCATAATTTCTTCCTCTTTCCTTCCTCTCCCTTATCACTTTTGACAATTTTCCTTGAAATCAAATACACCCTTAATATATTACTTAACAACAATGTATAGAAAAATTGCATAAGAAGATCAATTTAATGAAACGAGCAAATGTTGACAGCTCAAAATTTTTGGTTGCATGTGGATATACTTTCAATAATAGAGATAATGTCACTTATAGTGGCCAAGCAGAGTGCACTCCAGTTGCTACAAACATTGGTAAAATAAAAACAGAAAGTATTTTTTCAGGATTGTATTGTGCTTATTATTCTTTTTTGATAATTTATCTATTAATGTATTTTATTTTTTGCAGCTGGTGTTTTGGTTTGTTGTGCCCAAGTTGATTAAAGAAGAAAAGATTATGTTGTTAGTGACAATACTTGTGCTAGACTTTGCATTCCAGTACCTCCCTAAGGTGTATCACAGCATTTGCTTGATGAGAAGAATGCAAAAGGTCACTGGTTATGTTTTTGGAACAATCTGGTGGGGTTTTGGGCTTAATCTCATTGCCTACTTAATTGCTTCTCATGTGAGTATATAACACCATTTTTCTTAATGCTACTTTTGTTTCTACCATGGTCTGAGAATGTAGTATTAGTGACTAATATGTGCCACAATGTTCGTTCCAAAGGCATATTGGTTTGAGCTTTAAGTATAGTTATTAGTCTATATTTTGAAGCTCCAATCTTCTAAAGTCGTTTAAGTTCAGACTATAGGGTGGAAGTGAACTAAAAGAAAACAAGTATTACATGTGAATGTACTTGACACTGTATGCTGGTTTCTTAATTTCTAAGTAATGCTCACAGTATGTGCTTCGTGATAATGATTCAGTATATTTTCTTTTCCAATTTTAAGTTCTCCGCATGTTCCTACTAAAAATCGGTTACAGCAAAGTTGTTATTATTAGAATGTCTCAAGAATTCTTGGTCAACCAATATTAAATACCTTGTTGTAAACTATATTTTTAAATTTATTTTGACAATGATATTGATGTATTCATGTTTGTGAAGTACTTTAGTTAATTTTACTGCATGAAGATACATTTTAATGTTCTGATTTTATTATGGAAAATCATAGATTCTTCTTTAATTGTAATTCATAAATTAATATGCTTTTCTTTAAGGGTGAGCAATGTTTTTTTATTGGATCCCGGAACCATCAAATGCCTGTGGAACCCTGGACTTGTCATACTATCCACCACAAGTTGTACTAGCTGAGCTAGCACCCCTTGGCCATAAACTAATGTTCTGCATACAATAAAAACATGATGCACACAAAATTTTATTTAAAAAACTCTCTCAAGATAGTACTCAAACTTTGACCTTTTGGAATTATTACAAGTAAAAGAAACAAAAAGATTAGGAAGCCGTCATCTTTTTTTTTATAAATATTCATGGTGTAAGCATGTATTAGTATGAATTAGCTTAGTAGTATCATAATAGTAGTTGGGCATTATAGCCAATTAGGGTTAACTTAGTTAGCTTGCCAAAGAAGTTAAGGATATTATAAATAAGGCAAGGGATTGTTCATTGTTTGTAGGTTGATTGAAGAAAAGAATGTGTTTCTTATTTGTTTACGAATTAGGGTTTATCTTAGATCTATCATAGGTTTATTTCAATTCCTGCTTCGTATTTCGATTATTGTTTTGTTTATTTCAGTTCTTGTTTAGTTATATCAATTGGTCTCAAAACCAAAATGCTCCTTTTGTATGATGCAAACAAAATCAGACAAATACAAAGAAGAGAAAGCTTGGAAGATGACAGAAAAATAACGAATAAGACATCAAAAGGTCTCTTGGATGCAACAGTAAACAAAAGATAACTCGGAGAAAAGAGGATTGGAACAACAGACTGGCAGGGTTACAATAATGGATCTAAGAAGAGATCAGGTCAAAGGTAGAAAAAGTTGTAGAGAAGGAAGTGGAAAGGGAGATGAAGAAGATAAAACCGATGATCAAGGGACTCCTGTCAGGCAGTAAGGAGACCAAAGAACACCCACAAAGGGTACCTGTCGACCCCCATGGACCACTCGACAGTCACCATGCCTCCAACAACACCACCGGGTGGATCGATCGCCCCTCCCCTCCTCCATCATCCTCGCCACTCTCCTCTAGCACCCTTTCCCAATCTATACCACATCCCCCTCGATCGGCCAGGCCCATCATCCCTCCCCTTCCAATCGTCCCCTCAATCACCCCCATCGCCCAAACCCACCCCGCCTCTCTTACCGTCGCCTCTTTCCAACCCCCTCCACTCCCAGCACATCCCCTTCGTCCTCCCTCTCAGACCTCCCACTCTCTCACTATACTCCCCGCCATCTTGGGAGGTTCCCCATCACAACCACCACCTTCCTTCGCCTTGAAACCCTTTCTTGAACCCCAATGTCTTCTAACACCCTAATAATTCATAACTCCATCTAGGTCAAATAGTATTTGACCCCAATTCTGGTAGCTGGTTGGACCCTAACTTTATTCCATAATACCAACTTCCTAACTACAACTTTCCATCACAACACCTTTTTCCCCCTTAGATGGATTCTTACAATAAGGTGCCTATGCTACAAAACTTTTGTACTTTATGCATGCGCGCCAAGCCACATGAACCAGAATGACAAACCACTTTTTGTTTCTACCATGTTTTGGATGAGAGACTTAGGTCCGTCTTAGCATTGGAGGAATTTGATACTCTTTTGGCGGCTGAGAACATGGCTAAATGAGCAGGAAAAAAAGTTACAGTTACAAGACCCCTCTGAGAAGAAATCTTTGGCGACTCTACCACGCACTTCCACTTACACACCACGACCCACTACTGAGGGACCTCTTAGGTGCTTTGGACGTGGTCAACCTAGCCATGTCCAGAGTAATTGTCTGAAATGATTGTCTGAAATGAAAGTTCGTGTTGCTGACAGATGAAATGGATGAGGTACCTCCAGTTGATGGCAAAGGCGAACCCATCTCTTTAGTGGCGGAAGGCACAACTTGCACCCTTGAAGATTGTGGACAAGCTTCTTCAACCTGGGGAGGTTGGTGTAAGTGGATATTAGTATGAGTTAGTTTAGTAATATTAATTATAATTGGGCCTATTAGGTAAAGCTCATAATAGTAGATAGGGCATTGTTAGCCAATTAGGGTTAGGTTAGCTAGCTTGCCAGAGAAGGTAGGGATATTATAAATAAGGCAACGGATTTTTCATTGTTAGTAGGCTGATTGAAGAAATGAATATTTGTTCCTTATTTGTTTACGAATTAGGGTTTTAGATCTGTCATAGTTTTATTTCTCTTCCTACTTCGTATTTCAATTATTGTTTTATTTATTTCAATTCTTGTTTAGTTCTATCAATTCAGCATGGCCTGATTTTTATCTTGTTTTTCAGGTGGTAGGGGGTTGTTGGTACGTGCTAGCTGTCCAACGTGTTGCTTCGTGTCTTCGACAACAATGCAACAGAAATAGGAATTGCAACCTATCTTTGTCTTGTGCAAAGGAGGTACCATATAGCCTTTTTGAATTGGCAGATACCCGAAATGGAAACAATTTTAATATCAGCATGCCAAGCATGTCTACTTGCCTAGATGGAAATGGGCCTTTTCGTTATGGAATCTACAAATGGGCCCTACCTGTGGTCTCTAGCAATTCTTTGGCAGTCAAGATTATCTACCCCATTTTCTGGGGCCTAGTGACTACATGGTCAGTTCAGTTTCCTTGTGTTTATGCTAGCTGAATTCCTAAAAGCATCCAAAGTCGTTTGCAACAACAATTGCCAAAGGAATTTCCAAATACAAGTTTGATAGATTTTCCCCACACTAGGGATTCCCAAAAACATTGCTAAAAATCAATGAGACAGAGTTAACTAACTTCGTCCATGTTGACCAACTTTGGCTCATAAAATACTTTCACTTTAAGGGGGCCAACTTCTCAAATGTGTGATAATTTTGATTAGAAATTAGCTCATTTTAAGTGTGTCTAGTTAGTTGAAATTTGATCAACTTCTTTTAGCAAATGAGGGGACCATCTTCTCAAATGTGTCTAATAATTTTGATTAGAAAAATCAATTGACTCAACACACTTGCAAAGAATGTCTAGTTAATTCTTTTGTAATTCATAAACATTTTGGGTAAATTTTGAGATTTGGTTGCGGAAGAGTTGAAATTTGATTAACTTCTTTTAATCAAAACTTCAATTAGCAAATGATTGTGGATGCTCTAATATTATGCACTTTGTTGGCTTGACATCCTTCTGAAAAAGCTATACTATATGGTTGTTTCTGAGCAGAGTGGTTGTGAAAGTATAATTAGATATTTATGTATTCTTTAGTAGGACTGGGCAAGAACCTGGTCCATCCAGATTCGACGCGGACCGGTATGGCTCCAACTCGTTTCAAACCACAAATGGTTTCTACCATTTTCATCCCGGTCCATCCCAGACAGTCCCGGTTACTGTAGCATCTAATTGCACCTTCATTCCCACTTCTTCATCCACACCATCCAACTCCTTCAATCCACCTAGAAACACTCGGATCCATGCAATTGAAAACCCCTTTGCTCTATCAGGCAATAAATTCTCCCCATAGCTTACTCAAACTAATCCTTAAGCCCTCCAATCACCCCAAGACCTTTTCTTTCTCCTCACCCTTTGTCAATTTCAAGAATGTCACACGCATGGCAGACCCAAGAGGCCACAATGGGGTTGTTAGGATTCGCAATGGAAGACACCCAATCAACATCCATGATGTCGTTGCAAATGGGCAAACAGACTCCTTAACTGTCATATGATTGGGGTGGGTAGAGCAGGCCGCGAGGTCTTCCTTGGTGGTGTAGCGACTATGTAACATACTAACATGTGAGTGAAAGTGAATGAAGAGGATCGATTTCGGGCAGTGGGTCCAGTGGATAAGTGGAGGACTTGGTCGAGGGAGATGAGATTGTTTAGTGAAGTGAGCATTTGGGATGGGTTGGCTGCGTCCTAGTACTATGTGTTCGATAAATTGCTACTGTGGAGGGGTTTGATCGCTGGTTCTTGTCATTTCTAGGGTGGAGTAAGACAAAGAAAAAGAGGATGAGGATTTGATTGAAGAAAAGTGATCTTGGAGAAGATGATAGGAGGGTGGAGATATAGGAGTGGTGGTAGTCCTGCCGGAGAAGAGGCCAAGGAGGAGAAATTTGGTTGAACAAGATAATGAAGAAGATGAGGAGAAGACTGGATTACCAACTAGTCTTGAACATATCATCATTTTTTGTTCTCTCTTTGTTTTGTTTTGGCGATCTATTGGTAATTTGCGAGTAAATGTTTGCATGTGAACCGGGATGGCATGGTTCCGTCTCGATTCAAACTGGTCCAGGACCAACCGGTTCTACAAAAAAATTCCTCTATCCCTGACCGTTCCGTCCCGTTTCATTGGATCGAGACAAGCCCAATCCCAGACCGTGCCCACCCCTATTCTTTAGTATTGGTTTTACTAGGAGTTAGTTTCATAGTTGTGGTATATTTACTGATTTTTACAGGATTTGATCTCTTTATTGTATCTTGTTTTTGTCGAGTTGTCGCCCTCTCTTTATAGTTTATACAAGTAGTTTAGGTCTTATATATTTCACATTTTTTTTTTAAATTATGAAAGAATGCAGTAGCAAGAAGGAAAATCCTACAAATTATGAAAGAATGCAGTAGCAAGAAGCAAGCAGATAAACCTACAAATGACCGAAGAAAAACCGGGGCTCAGTAAGAAATTGAAAATCCTGAATTGTCACAGTGTTAGTCTTTAGATTTCTAGCCTTTTTTTTTTGGAAATGATTGAAAGCGTAAAAATTGCATTGATCAAAAGAGAATGATAAAATCATGATCCAGTTTTGGGAAGATGTTTGGGTGGGAGAGGTAGCACTTAAAGACAAATGCCTAGGGTTATTTGCATTGTGTGAGAAAAAAGCATTGTCGAGTGGCTGATGTTGGTAGGTAGGTTAATGGATCCTTGCAGTGGGATTTTTCTCAGTAGCTGAGGTGGAGGAGTTCGCGATTGGGTGTGAAAGGAGGATAGGGAAAGGGGTTTCTCATTTGGTTCATATTTCTCAAAATTGGCTATGGCTAACTTGCCTATTGGTGCATTTCAAAATTTTCCAACCAAGTTGATATGAAAAAAAGGTTTACCTTTGATGTTGTCCTTTTCATGTGGACAATTGTATGGAATAAGCTACCATCTAAGGTACAGAGTTATGGAGATTGAATTGAGATGTAACTTTTGTAGTGTTGAGTCGGAGAGTTCAGTTCATTTTCTTAGTGCGTTGTTTATGTGTTTACTAGGTGTGCATGTATTTTTGTGGGATGGTTGATGTTAGTTGGGTGATGCCTAGAACATGGAGATGTTATTAAAAAATTAAAAGATATTGAGCCATTTATCTTCGGAAGGAAGAGATTTGGAGGTTACTTCCTCATGCGGTGTCATAGACGGTATGGATGGTAGGGAAGGAACGTAATAGCAGAATTTTTTTTGACATGATGCCGAATATTGAGTCAGTAATTATGGAGGTTTTCATCACTCTTTGGGAATGGGCATCTCATTTGTCGTCCTTCAAGGGGATGTTCTTTGAGAAATGATTGTTAATTGGGTTGATTTAGTTTTGGGACTTTAAGTCATTATAGTTACCGTTTAGATTCCACTTCTATTGCTCAATCAAATTTGAACCTTAAAAACAATGAGGGATCTTTGTTGACCAACCTTTCCAAACATTATCGTGTAAGATTTTGCTAAGCTGAACTCTAGTACCACAGAATCAATATCCCCTCTAAGACCATCTTCCTTTCTTCCATGTCAATATGTTGAAACAAGTAACAAACATCATCTGTTCCTTAGTACATCAATTACTTCCTCTGAAAAGATGAATGAGACCCAGAATCGACACGCGGAAGTTGAAAATAGCATTTGCAAAAGCAATACAGTAACGTGTAGTATTAGATTCTTCTTCACCTCTGCATCCAACACATTCCATCCACCTCCACCTCCTTGTCCTCAACACACCTCTATTACAGAGGCAACCCCACCCTCATTTCCAAGCGAGGAAAGAGACCTTGAGTAAAATGTGATTTAGCCGTACTGTTGGCTAGAAGGAAATTTTTGTAGAGGATAGATTGCTTAGAAGCACCGACCTACTAAAAATTGAATCGACGTTCTGGAAACTTTGACTGGATGAGATACGTTTTGGAGATGTTTTTAGCACGTATAAAACATTTTTTTTATAAATAAATTTCTAGGACTATGCAAATACCTTCGGTTCTATTATGGTTGTGGTGGACCCTTTTTCGAAAATGACCTATTTTCTACCTAGTGACTTAGTTATGGTCTATCTATGTCATGTGCTACATAATTAAGCTACAGATGCGGCGGTTTGATCCTTTCGGCTTTATTTGTCCAATCGGGAATAATGATTATGAGGTTGGTTTGCCCCCAGAGTTCCGCATGCATTCAATTTTCAATGCTGTTGATATGACACCATTTAGAGGTTTACCTCGTATAACTTTACTCATAGACATAACACATCCTCCTCTTCTGCCCTCTTACCAGTGACCATGTTGCGGGTGTTGTTGAGTACCTTACACCACCACTTCTTCCTACTACACCCCCCACCCCTTGTTTCTTGATATCTTGGTGAGCGGCCATATGATAGTTGGATTTCGGTACACCTGCTTTAGATTTTGGATTCGGGTATTTACCAATGCTTCATGCAGATCTTGAGGGCAAAATCTGTTGGTCTCGGGGAGAGTAACACCAAGGGATTTTTTCGAGATACGTAAATCTTCTAGGTTATATATATTTAATGAATTCCTTAGTTTGCCCTTATTACAAAAGGACTTGGTCTAAGTTGAATAAACAGCTTTGGTTGATGTTGAAGAATTATTAATTTTGATATAAAGTTATCAATGGAATGGTCATTGCTCCCCAAGAACATTATTTGCACAGTTCTAAAAACGTACACGAGGTTGAGGTCATACTCAAATTATCCCTTCTCTTTCCCTCCTACTCAATTTTTTTGTTTTTTGTTTTTTGTTTTTTATTTTTTTTAATATTCTTTATTTATTTTGTCTCATGAACTTCTTTTCAACTAATCACAGCCTAATAACATACATTTACTTGGAAAACCAAAAATTGCGAGAACCCACTGAAGTTCTCCAAATTCACTATCTCGTAGCAAAAACAAATGATGGGAGCGCAAATGTGAACCCCTTTTCAATCATGTCAGTTAGGATCTCAGAATACGAGTTGGATAACTAAATTGGTGATATGATAACCAAATCATTCAGGCTCCTATCTTATTTTTACAAATATAAGCTGAGCAAAGCCACTTTCGAAACTTGAACAAATACTCAAAACAAGATAAAGGTTTGACATAGGTTCAGTTTTAAAATCTAGTGCTCTTGAGAGCCTTTGCTTAACTTTCACTAAGCTTATGAACCAGGCCAGTAATTAAGGAGACATTCTCTATCTCTAACAAGTCCACAACCCACTACCGCCACATACTCAAAATCAGATATGGTCTAATTAATTTTCCTTTTTTTTTAAGAATTTAGTTTGTTTTCTCTACAGTACATTTGGTAATGTTTTGGAACCTACGAGCAATAGTGGAGAAACGATATTCAGTTCAGTTGTTACAATCTGTGGCTTACTACTCTTCACCCTATTAGTCGGAAACATTCAGGTGATCTTACATTCTCAACTTGTTCTTATTGTTTTATTATTAAATATTTTGCTGCTGCTGTAATTAGATTGGTCGTGTATATCTAATAATAATAGGATTCGGTGGGCATATAGGTATGTATTCATACAGTGATGGCAAAGAAGAGTAAGATGCAGTTAAAGTATAGGGATATGGAGTGGTGGATGAGACGGAGGCAACTACCATCAAGTCTCAAGCATAGAGTTCGTCATTTTGAACGCCAGAGATGGGCTGCTATGGGTGGAGAAGATGAGATGGAACTTATCAAAGATTTGCCGCAGGGACTTAGACGTGATATCAAGCGCTACATCTGCTTAGATCTAATCAAGAAGGTAAGAGGAATTGCTTTACTCACCAACACACTTAAGCCCTACTTGCATGTGCATGAGTTTAGATACTTTTTTAGCTACTGATGTGATATTGGAAAAGAATCTCAACTTACCAAAACATATTGCAGATCATGGAACAATTACTCCAAAAGTGTTGGTCGCTCATACTACAGTAACTACTTGAGTTGAACCGCAAAAGTAATGCATTGACATATAAAAAGAAACATCACGAACAATGGATTGGCATTTAGGGTGTGAATAATTCAAAGGAAATTTTTCTCAAACAAAATTGACCAAAAGTGAATAGGGAGAGGAGAAAGAGATAGAGAAAGTGAACAGAGAATGTTTAAAACGAATTTGATGATGATCTCTATCCTCATGTTTTTGACAAAATTGTGGACATGGGCGGACCTACTAAGGGGCGAGGGGGGGCAGCTGCCCCCCCTCAACTTTTAAAATATTTTTAGTATATATACTTTAATCTTAAAAAAATCGATTATATAATGTAGAATACAATATGAAAATATTCAAACATGTCTTTGTTGGTGTAGTGGTTGGAGGTTTATAAATTTTAGTAAAAGACCTGAGTTCGATACTCTTCGAGTGCATTTTTTATTTTATTTTCAATGCAATTTTATTAGTAATTGCAAACATTAAAAAATATTTAGTTTAATAAAAATTTATTAATATTAAAGAAATGAATTTTTTTTCACAAATGATATAAAACCTCAAACAAAAAAATATTTAAAATTAATATCTAAAATAATAACGATAGAATTCAATGAAAATATATACCATTAGCCAACTCGTATAAAATTTGAGCCTCATATAAACTATTTTTTCTTTGAAATTGTATTATGATCATATTAGGTTCGCAAATTTTTTTTTTTTTTTTAGCTTCAACTAGAACTTCTCCTAATTATTTTGTGATTCTCAATTCTAGACAGTCAGGCTTTATAGCCACTTTTTGGTCGGGTTTTGAGTTTTTTACATTTTTATCTCTTATATAGATAATTTTTGTGGTTGTATTTTAAAGAGAATGGGTAAAGGTGTAAAAATGCTCTAGCCTGGCCAAAAAATGACTTTAAAGCTGACAAACTCTTTTGTGATATTAGCTATATATTCTAGTTATTATGTTTGTTTGCTATTTGCTAAGGTTATCAATAGTGACCTTATTTTGGCTTAAAATGGACTACACTTGGATCCAATTTGATATATGCGCCAATGGTGTTATGGCCTAGTGGTTAGGGCTGTGTGGGTTTGTCCCCCACGTCCTAGCTTCGAATCCCACCTGCGGCATGGTTACTTTCTAATGGGTGTTGACCTATAGGTTGCCCTGATAGGTTATGAAATCCTTAAAAACCCAGCTCGCCTTCCAAAAAAAATTTGATATATGCATTGTATTTTTTATAGTTGAATTTTTTTTATTAGTTACTAGTTTCGGTAGAAAAAATTTTGGCTTTACCATTGATAAGTACTATTATCAACTAATAAGTATTTTCCATTTCGCCCACCCTCGACTAAAATCCTGGGTCCGCCCCTGATTGTGGAGCTTGTTTCTCTGAATGGGAGCAAAGAGTATTTTACTCGGGTCATCTTCAACCTCAAGTGGAAAACTCCCCCTCCCCTCCCCTCCCCCCTAATTTTGGAACAACTTCCCTTGAAATACACACAACTTAACACAATTAGAACATTAGATATTGGCACATTAGGGACAAAAAGTAGTGTTTACTAACCAAGGACAACACCCTTAAACCATCTCCAATGGGGATGGATAGGGGTTAGAATTAACCATCTTTATCCATTCCAGTGGTCCAATCGTATGGATAAACCCTATCCACTCTCTATCCATCCGGCCAAAATGGATAAATCTATCCATCTTTGCTATCCATAGATAGCAAGAAGCGTCTGGCTTTTCAAAACCCGCATGGCATTTGTCGGTCACAATATTTGAATCAGGCTATTTGTCACAATCCCTTTCTCTTCCTCTTCTTTCATAGTTTCAGAGCGTATTAGACTTTTTCAAAGGCATGGCTCAATTTGCGGCATACGTTGTTATGGGCTTGAAACAATTGAAGAATCTCGAACATACTTTTTGCTCAATCAATCATAATAAAACCAAGAAACTGGAAGTCAACTAAAGTAATCGAAAAAACGATATAATAATGTCAAACATTGAAGTAAAATGATAATGTCTGATATAAAAATGTGAAGTCAATTAAAGTAATCTAATGTCTAACATAAAAATCTGAACTAATCCCTCCTACGCCTCCTACTCTCAAGTGGAGGAGACTTGAAACCTTGCGGCGCTCATCTCCCTCGTGAGGTGCTCAGTCTCTTCTTCTAGCACTTGCGCCCGAGTTGAAGTGGTCCGACTCTTCTGCATCTCCTCAACAACCATCGATAGTAATCTTGAGAAGTCGTGTGGAATGAATGCCTCATGTCATGGCACCCAAAGAGCATTCGTAGCGCACACACAAAGACATAAAACAGAAAAATGAGAATGTCAAGTCTGCAATTAGCTTGTCATCTTCTGGAGTGTTTTTTTTTCCACCGAGAGTACGAGCATAGTATTTGGGGATAGGTGTTGGATGCAAATCATGGGTACACAAGTTGTGCCAGTACCAAGCGAATGGATGGTTGAGTAGTACTGATTTTATACACAAGAAGCTTAACAATCAAGTTTGATTATACGTACTAGACTAGGAGAGCCAATCATAGTCCCTTCAACTATCAAGTCTATAAACTCTCTCCTAAAGTAAGAATAATCAATGTCCCGCTCAATGATATCATCATCAGTCACTCCAGAAAATAAACTCCTTACACGATCTTTATCCAATTCTATACTCTCATCAAATGGAATGGGATCTCATCTCCCAATTGGAGTCCAGTGATCATATAGAAGTCTAAAGGGGTAAAGGACATTTCTACAATTGAAAAATAAAAAGTATGGATACTACGGCCCCCCACCGTCAATGCAATCTCAATGCCACTATCATGCATGTGAAACAAATTGAAACAAATTATCAAGGAAAGGGATCAATGGGGGTAGATAAAACTATTAGTTTAAACCTCTCAAATCCCTGTAATACACACATCATTACATCTGTTTCCACCACTTGAAAACTGTAGTGACTCCACAACAGAATTTGTAATTTGCAACATCCTGAATAAAATTTATAAAACATTTATCAAATGCATTGGCTAAAGGGCATGCTTATAATACATATGATGGTATTTTTTTAATAATATATCATACTTATATTATATCTTTATATACAAATATATCATGGTATTTAATATAATGTTAATGTAAATATTGATATGGTATTTAATATCATGTTAATTCATATAAATTTAAAATAAATAAAATATCGTTTCGGTCAACATTCTCTTATACGAGATGTGCTCTGGTTTTTGTTGCGGCTTCACTGACTGGTACACTTGCTCCAATCATTGCAATGGAGGAAGCAACACTTCTCCGACGTCCTCGCTCGCTCGCTGCTTCCACTTCAATCTCTTCCTCTTCAATTGGCACTTCGTCTTCTTTGATTGCCACGTCTTCATGTACATGGTCCATCGGTTGCACTGCCAATTGTGGAGGTGGTGCGCATGACTAAATAAAACCTATATCATTTAAGATGAATATTTGAGGAAAATTAAATACCAACATCAGAAATAATGTTCAAAGTTTCAACTTATTTCGACACGTGTGCTTCGAGATATGCGTTAAATTGTGAAAAATGAATATCTATATCTATCATAATCATGAAGCGAGCAAGCGTGCACCTTGAACGAGACACAAGCTGGCCGGAAGCCCGTCTAGCGCCTATTCTCCAAGACCACCCGGTGGTCCTTAAACACCCACAAAGACTGTTCATCAAAATATTTAATTGCGGGGACCTAAACAGGTATCTTGATAAACCATGTCGAAACAGGCTGAAGCTTTTGCATGTTGTTTTTAGGGTTAATATGTAACTTTCCTGAAAATTTCAGCTCAAATGAAATAAAAATTTTTAATTTAATTTACAATGACAAAACTAATGGGGTCATTCTGGGTTGGTAAAAACTACTTTTTGTCCCTAAACTTCCAACACCCCTTAGAACATAAGGAAAACATATGCACGTACAAAAGTAAAAATCTCGACTGAGCATTCTTTTTTCTTGTTATGGTTTTTACCTTTTGGCCTTGTGAATTGTCATGAATTTTGGATCGTTGCAATAATTTGGGAGACTCCTACAAAATATCAGTCCATAATGTTTTAAGTTGAACAATTATGTTGATTGAAGTTAAAGATAACTAAGGTGTCTGAATTTTTAGAGTTTGTTGAACTTAAATGGAAAAAAAATTATGTTATACAAGGAGATCATGCTCACTACGAGATTATGCTTATGAAAATCAACCTATTTCATAATTAGTAACTACATAAACAGTTTCATGGGTGCTAAAAACCCTTGGGTAACTCTCCATTCTTTCAGTGATTTAAAACTAATCTGCCTTGATGTATCAATTATCTTACTGCAGTTGACGCAAAACTTCAATTATAGTGAAATTTGTGCACCTGGATCAAAGGATATTATATAATTTATATTACATCATTAGATTATTGTTACATTAGATTTGTAAATCTCCAAACTTTTTAATAACATTGCTGGAATAACTTGTGCTTGTTGTGCTTAGGTACCATTGTTCCACAGCCTGGATGATCTCATCTTGGACAACATATGCGACAGAGTTAAACCCCTTGTCTTCTCCAAGGGTGAAAAGGTACTCATGATAGCCAAGTTCAGGGTATTTATTAAAAGCTAAAAAAAATGTTTAATCTCTTCAATGCTGTTTATTGATTGAGCAGATAATTAGAGAAGGTGACCCTGTTCAGCGAATGCTATTTGTCATACGAGGCCAATTACAAAGTAAGCAAAGACTAGGCCAAGGCAAGAC